>CM077809.1:131934248-133134248 GCA_039764185.1 Tamarix austromongolica | reverse complement strand
GGGCTCGAATGTTGTAGTTGCTATAGTAGCTGCATTTTCAAATTTAAGGGTTTAGATTATCATGGTTATAGCGTAGATTAGAGAGCTTGTTAGTGAAGTGTTTTGGGTTAAGAATCTCCCTTGATCTAGAAGTATGTGGTTGGTATTCATGAGGACCTTTTATGAGTTGTTAGGCCAAGTGTTAGCCTTGTTTTCTTGTATGATGTTATAAAGATAACTCTTTGTGTAATGTTTTATGTGCATTAGTTGTGTTATTAGAGTTGTGTAACCTTTAGAATTTTTGTTCCTTTATTCTATTTGAACTTCATGTTATACTTTTGTTATTCTTTTGTAAGACCTTATTTTAAATAATAATATGTTTCTAAATTATTTTGACTTTAAGTATGTAATTCTTCTGTATTTGAATTCCATTGTATTTGATCTACTAAATATCAATCCTCCTTCTTTTGTTTTACTTCCTATGCCTTGTTTTGATTCAACCTTGTTTGGTTTGGTTTCGTAAACGTCGTTTTACATTTCTTCGGATTTACTCTTAACTTATTTATTGCGGTCAATGTTTTATTCAATTATTTTGTCAAGTCTCCACTACCTAGGTTTTCCGAACTTCGGGGACGAAGTTCCTTTTTAAGGGGGTAGTGATGTAATACCCCGTATTTTTAAAACCCAAATTTATTAAGTTTAATGATTTTATTAGCGTAATTTGATGTAAATATTTAATTATTTTCATTTTAATTTGTTTTATGGATTTATCGATGATTTCGAATTCATATTTGAAGTTAATTAATCGTTGCCGTTGCGAACCATTCTGGAGAAATTCGTTCACGACCGTGTTTTTATTATATTCTTATGATTTCGATTTTCGGTTAAAAATATATATTCCCTTTCTTTCTTGTGTTTTGATTTTTAACATTTTAGATTCGTTTTCGATTATAACTTCGTCTTGTGATTACGACTTTATTTTGGAGTTATATTTGGTTAACGAAATATATTATTTAAATTATAAAATTTCTGTTTAAATAGTTAAAGTTATTTTAATGATTTTATTCGTAGAAAATATTTCCGACTTTAAATTTATTCGTTTTCTAAAATGGTTAATATCTTCTAGAAGTTTTAAATTAAAAAGATTTCGGAGTTTATTTATGAATTTCTTTCCGGAATTAATTTTCTTCCGTTTTACGATTTTTGGTTTACGGAAAACTGATTTCGGAAATTATTTAAATTAGTCTCGGTTTATTAGAATTTAATTTGAATATTTACTTTTATGCTTTTAAATATTATTTTGAGGTCTTATAATGTATTTCCGTAAATAATATAAATTTTTACGTTCGTTGGTAAGTTTTTCCGAAAATGTTTCCGAAATTCTTTATGTAGCTTTTACATCGATTTTAAACCTTCGGAACCTTACAAAATAATTTTTGTTTAATGAATTTTAGATAAAATCTCCCAATAACAATTTTTAAATTTTAAGTAGTTTATTTTATATGTGTATTTGTAAAAAAAAAAAAAAAAAAACGGCCCGCACCCCTACCGACCCCCCTCTCCCTTCTCCTTTTTCTCTTCTCTTCTTTCTATTCTCTTCTCTTCTCTTCCCTCTGTTGCCCCGAATCCCTGCTTCCTTGCAACCCTAACTGGCGCCCCCTCCCCAGCTCCTCCTCCCTGCTCCTCCTTCGTCGGCCCCTAACCAGCAGCAGCCGCCGAAGGAGCCACGTCCAGCAGCGCGCAGGAGCAGTAGCGGCGGCAGAGCGCAGCAGCCACGAGACGCACAGCTCGCGCTACCGCCTGGTTACCGGCGAGCTCGGGCGACCACCGACGAGCCACCCCCAGGCCCCGACGAAGCTTCTCCGGCCTTCCCGGGCTCTGATTTGTTGAGTTTTGTTGGTATAAATTTCCGAAAATCCTAACCCTTGTTTTGATTAATTGGGTATGAATTAGCTTATAAAAAGCTAAATTGATTGTTTGATTATGTATATATGTGCTGTAAGAGTGATTTGGATAGGTTAATTGTGTGGTTGTGTTGGAATTTTGGAAAAATTGGATTTTTAGCCGGGTTATGCCCAAATTTTTCGGATCCTTCCGTTTTTGCGATTTCGAACAAATTGATTATACAATATGTTTTAAAACGTATCCAATTTTATTTTGGAACCGTCAATTTGAGAAATTTATGCAGAATTTATCGGAATTTGAATTCTAGGTCAAATTTTGGGTGTAATGAAATTGGGTCGTATAACTGAGCCGTTTTGCTCAATTGATTTTATAATATTGTTTAAAATGTATTTAATTTTATATTGGAAGTGTTGATTTGGGAAAATTGTACGTAATTGATCGGAATTGGATTTTTAGGTCAAAACTCCCGCGGGTTTAAATTGGTTTGGGTAATCGGGTTATTATATTCAATTGACTATATAAATTACATTATAATATGTTTAATTACATTTTCGAACCATCAATTGATATGTTTTGGCAAAGATTGATCGGATTTGCGTTTCGGGCTCAAAAACCCTAATTGTGCTAAATTGCGTATTTCTCTTATTGGTTTTGAGCAATTGATTATTTGATATGTTATAATATGTGTTTAATTACATTTCTAAACATTCAATTTGATTAAATTTATAGAATTTTAACGAATTGTATTTTCGGGCCTAAAACCCTAAATTTCAAGTGGAATTATGAAATCGATTACTTGTATTGATGTTTTCTAAAATTGAATGTGTAGAAATAGTTGAAATGGCATTAATTGCTTTATAATACCCTTAAATTAAATTAATTAAATTGAATTACTTGAATTTGTGTCGTGGGCTTTAAAACCCTAATCTTCGGGGATGATTTTATAAAATTGATTTTTGCTATACGTCTCTTATCTAATCGATTCCTGTCTTTGGATTTTAAATCATTTAAGTTATGTTTTAAACTAATCGGTTTGGATTTGGTTCCATGCAAATGATTGAGTTACCTATTTAATTATAAAACCTAATGAATATGCTATTTTCGATAAAGTAACTTATAATTGATTATCTTCCTTGCGCTTTCCAAATTAATTCGAAATGTCCTCAGTGTATTTGTATTACTCTGTTTTGAATTATATTCAATCTTAAATCTTAATAGAGCTATGCTTTTAAGTTCTAAGTTTTGGACATGTTTTCTGAGAAAGATCATTTGTGTCGCTTCTGTTTATTTAATTAGAGTATGTGAATTATTGATTGATAGGATAGTTTCTAATTTAGTTTTTCGATTTCTATCGGATCTAGGAAAGCTTTCTCGTGGATCCACGAGCTAGTGATCTCTCTTCCTCTTATCTCGCTTAGCTAGCTTCGGATCTAGGTAAGTCTCTACTTACCTCTACTTATCGGCGTTTAGTAAGGACGAAGCTAATGGCCTTGTGTTATGTGTGACGTGGATGTGTTGAATGTTGTGTATGCCATGCTATGCCATGTATTATATGATTTGTGCATAACTTGTCACATGTGAAGCGCAGCTTGGAGATTGAGGTATGTTGTATGTGCTCCCATGATATGAGTATGACATGTATATGTATGATGTTTATGATGTATTATGTTATGACCCTCTAGGACCTGCATATTAGGATAAACGGTAATGTGAGTTGGGAACCATCATGGGAGTCTTGAAGTTTGTATGATGGTATTAATGTTCTATGGCGGTCCTAATGGTTTGTATGGTGGTATTAGTGATTTTATGGAGGTATTAAAATTGTATAGTGGTATTAGGGTTTGTATGGTGGTATTTGTGATTTTATGGAGGTATTAATGTTGTATAGTGGTATTAGGGTTTGTATGGTGGTAATAGTGATTTTATGGAGGTATTAATATTGTATGGTGGTATTTGTGATTTTATGGAGGTATTAATATTGTATGGTGGTATTAGGGTTTGTATGGTGGTATTAGTGATTGCATGGTGGTATTAATGGCTTATGGTGGTATTAGGGTTTGCATGGTGGTGTTATGGTTTGCATGATGGTATTAATGTTGGTATGGTGGCATTAGGGTTTGCATGGTGGAGTTAGGGTTTTGCATGGGAGTTAATGATTGTACGGTATTAGGGTTTGGAGTAATTAACTTTGGGACGTTGTGATTAAGTAGGGTTGGAGTAACTAATCGTGATTGTTGAGGATAATTAAGGTTTGGGATGGCTAAGTATGGGGGTTATGGTGAAATAGGGATAAGAGTGGCTAACCACGGTTTGGAGTGGACAATTAGGGTTGGTATGGCTGCTTAGAGTTGCTTGGCGTTATCATGTGTTTTTATTGATTAAAGTGTGGTTATGAATGTGGTTTTTTATTAGTTGTGATGAGTATAGTATAAAGAGAATGATTTATGCATGTCAAGGGTGTGATGTGATTCGATAAGACACGAATAAGACATTAATTACGTAAAGCGAAAGACTGATGAGCCCGACCCATTCCGGTCCACCGGTTAGAATAGTGGCCAGAGGCATTTTGCCCTGGGTGTTTATTTCCAGTCCACCGGCTATAATAGTGGTCAGAGGCTTTCTGCCCTGAGTGTTTATTCCGGTCCACCGGCTATAATAGTGGGGGATTCGGGCTCGACAGACCCAAACGAATAAGTTAATCCACAGGAAAGATACTAAGTACTTACAGCGAAACACCATGTGAGTCGGGCCCATGATCCGGTCCACCGGCTATAATAGTGGATCAGAGGCGTTTTGCCCTGTGCGTTTATTTTTCGGTCCACCGGCTATAATAGTGGATCAAAGGCACTCTGCCCTGTGTGTATATCTTCCGGTCCACCTGCTATAATAGTGGGGCTCCCGCGCTTACATGGATTAATGAAGAATGCTTTGAATGAAAATGAATGAAGTAATCCATGGGAAAATACTAAGTACTTACATTGAAACATCATGTGAGCGCGGGGCCATAATCCGGTCCACTGGCTATAATAGTGGATCAGAGTCATTTTGCCCTGTGCGTTTATTTTCTGGTCCACCGGCTATAATAGTGGATCAGAGGCGTTCTGCCCTGTGCGTATATCTTCTGGTCCACCGGCTATAATAGTGGGGCTCCCGCGCTCACATGGGTTATTGAAGAATATGTGTGGAATGAACCTATTATTAATGAGAATAAAGAATAAGTCTAATTGGACCATGACCAGCTTTTATTATCTGTATTGCTACATGCTGCTTACGTGAGTATGCCACGTATTGAGTTTTAATAATATGGATTGTTCCTACCTGAGGCGTATGAGTCACTTTACATCTCGGTTATACCACGCTTATACGTTAAATAGAATGTTACGTATGTTTTATATGTTACTCTAGGTGTATGGTAAGATTTATGTTGTGGGTTGTGAATATGCATAATATTGTATCAACGTGTTGTATCCGGATTTAATATGCACTTGATGTTTAGTTATATCCCTCCTATATGATAGGGTAGCGAGACTTACTCAGTATTGGACCCGTACTGATACTACCTTGGTTGAATGGGTCTTGTGATGATCCACCGATGGTGGGGAGCAGACCTCTTGTGCAGGTTTAAGATCGTATATTGTTTCGAGGTGGAATGATTGACTTGAGTGAGTAGGCAATCCGGATATTGGTCCCTTGGGATCTGTTTCATTTAGCTATATGTTGTACTACGCTTCTTATTTTGAAATCGTACTCTTAAGTTGTAATCTTAACGATATTTTAACTATTGTTGACTCGTGGTTTTCGTGAATGGTCTATGTTAACTATGGACCTATGTTTTGATGACTCTTACTTAACGATTGTTTAGTTTAGCCTTAGCACTTAGTATCGGAATGGTAGGAGTGAACCGGTCTGGTACTAAGTGTGGCAGTAATACCCCCAAGTTTATGGTTTTAATTCTTTCGCTTCCGCTAAACCTTCTGATTTAAACGAAATTTTTCAGGAGTGAAATTTGGGGGTGTTACAAGTAGCCAAGAGCCTTTTGCCTTGAAGACCGGTCCATCATTAAATAATAGTGGTTAGGTGCGTGTTATCCTAGAGTATATTTCTAATCCACCGGCTATAATAGTAGCGTTCCCGTACTCACATCAATATAATTCAAGAGATGATGTTGAATAATGTTTAAATAATAGCTTAAGACTAAAAATTATTAACTTCACCATTGTGATCTATCATTATGATATAAATATAGCCTTGGTGCCTATCACTCTTTGTAAGTAGTGGAGATGCTAAGTAAATGGACTTCATGTTAGACAATTACTATTGGTTGTTGTGTATAATTTCTCTTATGTGGTTATGGTTATTTATATGCTTGCGTATGATATTGTTTTTACATTTGTTCATATATGATTTGTTGCATGTGAGTCGTACCTTTTAGTCTAGTATAAAAGGTTAGTTAATACGATAGTATTGAAGGGTTCCGTTTGTGGGCCCTTGCCTATTCATTAGGCAATGCCCCTTTCTGGTTAGGCACAAGTGCTATTTAAGTTATTATCGGGTAAGAGCATTATGACTTTCTGGAAATTTTCTGAGTTTATCTTTTAAACTTTCATATCTCCTTATGTAATTATTCTATTTTCTTGTAACCACAAATAGTGGGTCTTACCTTTTGTAATATAATTTTACTCGCTACTCTAATTTAAATAAAAGCTTGAATTTGTGTAAATTATGTTCTGTCCTTCTAAGCCTTAATACTTGGTACTGGAATGGTAGAAAGTGGTGGTAGCATCCCTACAATTTACCCTTTTTGCTTCCTCTAAACCTTTTTTTTAAAACAAAATTTTTCAATAATGAATTTTAGGAGTATTACAACTTTATGCACTAGCCAACAAAATAAATAATTAAATATCACTCTGAATTTGATGTAAACACACACCATATAAAAAAAATGTTATCATGCATCCCATGCATACCATGCACACGTCTCTATTGCTAGTGACTTGTTTTTCAACTTTCGTCCATTACTAGTAATATACTCATATATTTGTCTTCTAATTTATATAGGATCCTCTCTAAATAGAGGGCAATAGGCTCAACACAATAAATTATAAGTCTTGATCATTTACTCCTACATAAAAATAGAATTTACCGGGTTGATGATACATTTAACGGATCGTTTATAGTGCAATTGGATTGAGATAAATGTATGTTAGGTTAAATTATGTTAATAAATCTAGATTAGATAAAAATATGTGAATGTTTTGAATTGTCATTTGGAAATACATTAAATTAGTGTACGTAAGAAAGAAATACCCTTAAATAAATGAAAAGTATTAAGTGATTAACCGTAATATTTTTTGACCATCGATTTATGATTAACATTGTTGAGAAGAGTTGAAGTTAAAAGAAATTAATATTTAGCTCAACCTAACTTAAATTAATGATTTTCTCTCCTCACATTATTTTTAGATGTTATTTATTTTAGCAAAAATTTAGTAATAACATAAGAAATATAAAATTTATGATAATAAAATTAAAAACTATAAGCTATGACAGAATGTGCCTATACACTCGGATATGGCGAAGAAGAAGAAGGGTAGCCCACGAGTTATGGTGCCTTCTCCAGCAGAAATCACCGATCAGGTTGTGGCAATCGTTCCAACCCCTAATTGTCCTGTGTCACCTGATCCATCTCAAAAAAATACTACAGTGACTTATATAGATAATCGTATTGATATTACTAACCCTAAATCTATTTTGAAGGAATTGGAAAAGGATGATTCTGAACCAAAACCTTCTGCCATTACTTGGAGTGAGATTGTTCTAACCAATCGACACCTATCTGAATTAAACTCCCTATCCTATCAACCTCCTAATATGTAGGATGGGATTTTAATGGCGGATTTTAGGAAACAGGACATTGACTATTAATCTTTATACTCGCAACATACACTAGTTGGTATGATCTGTGATCATTGACCTGCTTTTTCCCTCATGGAAGCTTTTGTTCGATTTGCCTAGAATCATGTGACCTCTACTCAAATTCATCTCCATGATGTAAGATTCTTCATGTTTTCTTTTGATTCAGTAGAGGATTGTAATACCATTCTTAATGTAGGTGCTTGGACCTATATGAACATACCATTATTGCTTAAGAAATGTTATCCGGATTTTTCTTTTAGCAAGACAGAATTCCAATTTCTTCCTCTATGGATTAAGTTCCCTGGTTTACCTCTATCTTTTCGGTCTATTGATAGTATAAGCATGATCAATAGATGTCTTGGTAGACTAATTGGAATGGATCATGTTACTCCAACAAAGGGAAGGATTTCATATGCTAGGGTTTTGGTTGAAATTAAAAGTCTTCGACCATTGCTTGAGGTAGTTCACATCACGAAACCTGATGGTTCTCTCCTCAAAGAAAGAGTGGACTATGAATGATAACCAACCTTCTGCTCCCTTTTCCATCAACCTGGTCACCTTGCTGACTTTTACCCCCAATTTACTATGAAGACTAGACAGAAAAAGAGGTGGGTTGTGGTAAAGGATGGAAGACCTGCACATATTGATGGAAACCCTCCAATTACTAGTAATGCTGAATCCGTTCAAGAGCCTGATACCCCAAAATTAAGCACTTATGATGATCAGCGGTCAAAGTCTGGTTTTGAGACTTCCAGTCAAGTCACAAGGCCTACAACTATCATAAGGGGTTCCTCCATTATTACCAGAGCAAGGAGTTCTATGAGCTTACTAGATTCATCATCATATCACCCTCCTAAGGATCCCCATGCTCCAATTTCAATTGAGTCTGAAAATGCCTCACTATGGAGAATAGTGACTTGTCAGATAGGTTCAGAGATGATGCATCCTATGCAAAACTTCAATATCCATTTCTCATGACACTAGGCTTCTGGAATATAAGAGGTTTAAATGACCTCAAAAAATAGAAGGCAATAAGAGATTGGTGCAAAGAAAGGTCTCTAACTCTAGTTGGTTTAACTGTAACTAGGGTTAAAGACATAAATTTTGGTAAAGTAACAAAAAAAATTATGGATAATTTGAGCTGGTTCAATAATTATACTTCACATTATAATGGCCGTGTGTGGTTAGGGTGGAATCCTCAATTTTAGACTGTCTTTCCTATTGTTTTTCATGCCTAGGGTATCTTCTGTCAAGTTATGAATTCTACAGGTGAAATCCAATTTTACCTCACTATTGTCTATGCCTTAAATACTGGAGAGGTAAGGAAGGAGTTATGGAACTGGCTATCTGCCCATCATCCTCAAAACTACCCATGGCTGGTTTGTGGATATTTTAATATAGTTTTGAATAGAAATGAAAAAATTTAAGGAGAGATCCATGCGGAAGATATGGAGGATTTCAGACACTATTTAACTTACCTCCACCTCAATGATCTTAGATACACAAGAGCTTATTGCACTTGGTCTAATAGACAGATGGGAGAAGAAAGACTATGGTGTAAGCTTGACAGGGTTCTTTGTAACACTGACTGGATCAACTACTATGAAAATTCCTATGCACAATTCCTCCCTCCATTCATCTCAGACCACTTAGCAATGATTGTATCTATCAACCAGACACTACCTCGAAGAACTCATGCTTTCTGCTTCTTTGATATGTGGACTACAGATCAAGACTTCTTACCCCTCATAAATGTTCACTCGCTTCCAGCTTCTACCACTACTAATCTACAGGATATTGTGACAAATCTTAAAAATCTCAAAAATCCCCAAAGACAGTTTAATCAAAGCAGATTTGGAGGCATTAGCAAGAGAGTGAAACAAAACAAGCAGGAACTAGAATGCATACAAATTGCTCTAATTGAGAATATCCAGGACCATACTCTCCATTAACAAGAACGAAATTTACTCTATAAATTCAATCACCTGTCCAAGTGTGAGGAAATTTTCTACAAGCAGAAGGCTTGTATTCAATGGCTCACTTTGGGTAATGATAATACAAAATTTTTTCATGCCATGGTAAAGGGGAGGCAGATGAAGAACCAAATCCATTCTCTAACTGATTCTGTAGGAGTTATTCATACAGACCAAAAACAAATTATTTCTATCTTTTAAGATTTTTATAGCAGTCTTTTGGGCTCATCTTCATCATCTTCTATCCCTCTTGATAAGGCAGTTCTTGAAAAAGGGTCCAAAGTTACAACCTCTCAACAACTAGCTCTGCTAGCACATGTCACTTATGAAGAAGTAAAGTATGCAGTGTTTTCTTTAGCTTATGGTAAAGCTCAAGGACTATATGGCTATATCTCTTAGTTTTTCAAGTCTTCTTGGGATATAATTGGCCCTAATCTTTTTGTGGCAATCTAAAACTTCTTTATCACAGGTAATTTACCTAGAAGCCTGAATGTCACCACTCTCAATTTAATACCCAAAATGCCTAATGCTTCTTCTCCTAGTGATTTTAGACCAATTGCATGTTGTAACTCTGTATACAAGATTATAGCGACTATTATCACCCTCAGGCTCGAACCTATTTTACCTTCTCCAATAGGATAATCTCAATAAGCTTTTATCAATGGCAGATCTATTATAGATAATATACTTCTAGCCACCAAACTCGTAAAGGGTTATAATCAGCAACATTTATCCCCCAGAATCATGACCCAACTGGATATGAAAAAGGCTTATGACTTTGTCTTATGGGATTGTCTTAAAAAATTATGATTGAGTGGCATCCCCCCCTTACTTTGTTGAAATCATTATAGCATGTGTATCCACTGTTGGGTATTCCATTAAGTTTAATGGTATCCTTCATTCACCATTTCCTACTAAAAGGGGACTGAGAAAGGGAGATCCTCTTTCTCCCTATCTCTTTGTCCTGGTAATGGAATACCTCAATCGTTCCTTCCTCAATTTATGGACTCAATCTTCTTTCTCACCTCATCCTAGATGTAAAAAGTTGAGAATCATTAATCTCATGTTTGCTGATGACATCCTTTTATTTTGTAAGGGTTCTTATGAATCGGTTTCCTCTCTTCTTAACACTTTTCACCACTTTTCCTGTATCTCTAGCCTCAACATAAATGTTGCCAAGAGCCATATTTATTATGGAGGAGGGTGTTCCTAACAATTGAAAGATTCAATTTTTCAATCTTTTCAGATTCCTGAAGGGATTTTAGCATTCAAATACTTAGGGGTACTCCTGGATGGAAGATACATTTCAAAACAACATTATCAACCTCTCATTGACAAAATTACCTCCAGAATGAGAGCTTGGCAGAACTCTTTTCTTAGCTATGCAGGAAGATTACACCTAATATAATCCATCCTACTCAGTTTTCAGACTTATTAGAGCATGGTCTTCCCATTACAAGCCCATGTAATCACAAAAATAAATGCATTATGTCTTGACTTTCTATGGTCAGGTAATTCTTCTACCTCTGGACCAGCACTGGTAGCTTGGGATTCAGTTTGTGTGCCTAAGAATGAAGTGGGCTTTGTCCTCATTAACATACTGTGGTGGAATAGAGCTGCAATGTGTAAAAACATATGATATCTTGCTGAAAAATAAGGCCTTCTATAGGTACAATGGATTCATGCATACTACCTCAAAGGGGTTGATGTCTTTGAGATTAGGGTGAAAAATTCTGCTTCTTGGATCTTAAAAAAAAAGCGGATCTCAGAGATTATGTTTGTGTCACATTCCAGCAAAGCAACCTATCAAATATCATCCATCATGGTAAATTTTCCATCTCAAAAGCTTATCATATTATTAGACCTGCACATAACAAAGTGCCTTGGTTTCCTTTTTTGTTGACTAACTACTCCCCCAAAAGGCATTCCTCTATCATGTCTCTTGCTGTCCTGGATCGTCTAAGAACTCGAGACAAACTTTAAGCCTATGGTCTACATGTTGAATATGTTCTCTGCAATGTGGAAATTGAGACACACACCCATTTATTCTTTAACTGCTCATATACTAAATCAATTTGACTTCATCTTCTATTAAAGACAGGACGTCGCCATTAGATTACAAATTGGTAGAATATTATTCAGTGGGCAACTCAAGGTGGTCGAGGTCCTTGGATCAAAAGATAGTTTATTCATGCCTTACTTGCTACCACAATCTATCATATATGGATGGAGAGAAACCGAAGAATTTTCAAAGAAGCATCACAGCCTACCAACACCATCCAGAAGTAAATTGTCATGGATTTTGCAGGGAGGATGAATATGTTCAAACATTGCACTTTTTTAATAGTTTGATGACCTGTATTGATAATTTAGTTTAAAAGTTTGCTTTGCTGTTTAGCCTCTAGTCTTAGATTTTCAGTTTGTTATGTAAGAGATGATCTTTGTATATTTTTAATTATCTCCTTTTTATTAATGAAATATATATTTTACCTAAAAAAAATTTATGATAATAATATAATAATGATATTAATGATAACAATAGTGGTAATTAATCCTAATTGGGAAAATATTAACTATGACATTAACAATTGTAAAATGTTAAATAAAGAATCATTAAAAATTATATCATATGAGCAAATGAGTATATACCCTAAATCCTAATATAAAAATTAATCCCCATTAACCGAATCTAACATCAATCCAAATAGAGTGTCGTTTGAGTGTTCGCTGTACCTCATCTATGGTCTCAAATTTCCTGCCCGTACAAACAACTTTAACATGAAGGCTATACACTATGATCAACGAATTTACTCTTTCAAATAAACCACAACACGAGTCTAAAAACTAATTGGAATGCAAAGTATGAGGGAACTAATAATAATAATAATTTTCTTTTTTCAAAATTACTACTCGTGGCTATAAATTTAGATCTAGAAACTATATAAAGTTGTCTAACAAAGCCGGGCTAGAAACCTGGAAGAACAAAGTAAAACTACTTTCTCGGGGCCAACTTTTGGTTACCCAATATGATCTAATCTAATATACAAAAAATTAAATATGTTATTATTATTATTATTATTATTATACCATTTTTAGTGACATAATAACTAATTTTTATTACAACTACTATTATTTTTATATTATAATTATTTTCAGAAATTTTATATTAACTTTATTATTGTTAAAATTTTGATGATGCGATTATCCGACAGCCCTAAAAATAAATATAAAAATAGGTCAGGGAGAATATAGCCTCTTTCTGCATTAAGACATCAAAGGCCAGTTACCAGATATGTAACAAATTAAACACCACAAAGTAGATTATTGTTTACCAATTCAGAATTGACCAGTTACATAAACATTGGACTCCCACAAGGCCTTCAGTCGTCATTTTCGGCCTCCTGACCGACAAAGGGAGAGTTGAGATCATATCAAGGTTCATGACCATAGTTACAAACTAAGGCACTTACCTAACCTCCCCCTCAAAATGCAGCGCAAAGTCAATAAATAAATAAATAAAAATCCTTTGCAAACTAAAGCTGCTACCTAACCATCCCAGCACAAACTACGCACACGTTTCTCAACCTTTGCAAAATACCATTTGCTTGCTCTCGCTGACCTTGGCTTCATCAACTTCTAAGACATCCTCATCATCACTAGAACCATCGTACGCCATGCATGCAAACCAAAAAAGCCTAACTTGCTAAGTGGCCGCACAATACCGTCAGATACGTCGTACGCACAAATGATTTTAAAAGGATAAGAAATCCTATATATTGAAAAATAATTTAAAGATGCACAAGGAGTCAAAATCTGGTGAATAAAAACTGGAAGACTAGTTAATTTATACCAATTGGCTAGCTAATTGGTTCCCACTCCAAATTCTGCTGCACTTTGATTAACGAAATTCTGGTGGAGGAAAACTAAAGGAAGTTCCTGTGCACCAATTCCACCGGTCTCAACCCACCAAAATAGCAAGGATAAAATATTACTCTCAATGCGGTAAATCTTAAGCAGTATGCTGTTTAGAAATGCCTATATATAGAGATGATAATCTAACAATTAGGATCAGAACTCATAAGCGTACGAGTTAATTATTAGAGTTGCTTTTTGAGTAGCCAAAACAATAATAATTATAATAAAGTAGTAGATCCAACTTTTGTCTGAGAGTGAAAATGGCTTGGCCCAAAGTTATTGGTGCTGCAATGTTGGTGATGGTACTTTTGCAGGTAACCACCGCATGTAGACCACCAACTGGATGGCGGTCCTCTGGTGGTGGTGGTGGAGGAGGAGAAGGAGGAGGAGGTGGAGGTGGTGAATCATCGGGTTCTGGTTCAGGTTATGGCTCAGGATCCGGAAGTGGTTCTGGATATGGAAATGGACAATCTGGTTATGGTAATGCCGGAGGTGGTGGTGGTGGAAGAGGTGGTGGTGGTGGAGGTGGGTCTAGCTCTGGTTCCGGCTACGGTTCAGGGTATGGATCAGGAAGTGGCTCGGGACATGGTGGAGGATACTTGCCAGCACAATATGTTTCTAGTGCCAGTGGTGGTGGAGGAGGTGAAGGTGGTGGTGGGGGTGGGGGGTCAAGTTTAGGTTCCGGCCATGGTTCAGGATATGGTTCGGGCAGTGGTTCCGGATATGGAAGTGCTCAAGGAGGTTATGGTGGCTCTGGTGCCTATGCTAGAGGTGGGGGAGGAGGTGGTGGCAGAGGCGGTGGCGGAGGCTCTAATGGTGGTTCAGGCTATGGCTCTGGTTATGGAAGTGGAAGTGGAAGTGGGAGCGCTTATGGTGGCGGTGTATAAGGAAACCATGCTGAAAGGCTTTCGGCATTTAGTCATGGGAAAACTATGTATTAAGATATAATGTTTAACGACTATGCACCTTACGTTTTTATAAGAAATAAAACTTCTACAAACTTCTTTTATATTTTCCTCCTTTGGTTTCCCGCTATCATTCTATATGTAAAAACAAAGTCCAAGAGAGCATCCCCCCTCCACCCCCACACTAGTTTTAAAATTGTTGTATAATTTATTAAAGTTGGTTTAAAAATTTAGGACTATAATATATATTATTATAGGACAATTTAAATAAAAAATCTAAACTATGACATCATTATATATGATAATTATTACAATTATCCTATACATCCATAACATAGACCTTCCAAACATTTCAATTTAAAATTTAAAGCCATTTTATCTAATAACCACGTGTAAACCACATGTATACGCAAAATATTAGACACAACCCCGTGTATATCCTTCCGGTGAATAAGGATGCTTTGTGTTACGGTATACATGACGGTTTTGTCAAATGATCGTAGTACATTCCCTATTTTTTTTATTTATGGAGTTCAATACGTTATCCTACATTCTTTCCTACAAAAAAAAATATGTACATGATTTTCAAAATACTTTCACTAGTATCAACACTTGCCACCTCCGAATCAAGCTGCTAGAATTTATAAGATTCACATCAATATAAATAATTTTATACTTTTGTTATATACTCTACATATAAAACCTTATACAAAATTTCTTTTTATTCATATTTATAGTCTAGATACAAAAAATATAAAGAGCATATATGGTTCAATAAATAATCATCATAAAAAATTATAATAAAATCATACATTTTTTCTCAACTTCATTAATTTTGATTTAATTATATTGACATAGCTCAGTAGGTTGATATACCTACAAACGATGGAAAGTACCATGTTAGTATTAATGAATATAGCTAATCATAATTAATTTAAACTAAATAAAGTGAATACATACTTATCATTATTCTGTCCAATGTTTACAAATTATTTCCTTTATGAATCTCATGACATATTCACAACTTACATTATCTTGTTGTTGTGGACATTAAAAATATATATAAATTAAATTATCTTATTAGTTTCTCTTATTAAATTATTAAAATTAAATGAAAATAATTTTGAAATGGCATAAAACTATAGACTTTGATTTTTGTTCAAGTCATACTGGATGGTGGTGACTTCCCTTCCTTTGTGGCCCAAAATATATCTTGAATTACCTAAGTAATGTAGTGGCTATATATATATATATATATATTTTTTTTTTAAAAAGAGTGAATGTGTGTGTGTGTGATTCTAATTTATATTATTGTATATATAAATATATACCATTCAAATTTTGATTTTGGATTATAGAGAAGATTTCTATCAACTTAATCCAACCAACATGTGGTCAATGAAAATCATTGCAATATCACTGGTACACAATGCATGTTATTGGAAAATGGACTAAAATAGAGGGACTATGAAGTCATCTTTATCACATTGACAACATATTGAACACATTGAATACTATCATTTTCATTGAATATCGTGTATGAACATAAAAATCTATATTCATCTGATCCATCCAAGACAATAGATAAGAAGTTCTCTTTCACAAACCTATGATCATAAAATAATAAATTACATATTTAGCCCAAAAATATTACTTCACACTAGCAATTAAAATATTATCGAAAGTAAAATAATTTATATTATCTCGTATATGATATTATATATTGACATTATAACCTACCATCTTGCAATAAGTATAGGATATCCTCTACCATAATTCAAATACTAATATCCTTTGATTTCCATTGAAAATCTATTGAAAGATAAATCAAATTAGAGTTTTCATCCAAAAATAGCAACATGTCCAAATACAATATAAATTGAGGTGATAGGTCATGACACTTGTTTATCTAATGAAAGAAAAATATAATTATTAGATTGTATATTACCACCATAAGTAATATGAATGCAATCTAAAATTGAAAGAGCATGAATTACCACATCCTTGATAATTACAAGGTTACTCACTTATTCAATATATTACCTTGCCAGTAAGTAAAGTATGGGCATATCGTCATCTTCGTGATTATACGCCACACCAACTAGTATTGGCTCCATTAAGCGTGCTTCCAATATATTATGAATTGAAACCTAAAATTTAACAACCCCTAATGACTAGGTATGAAGGATTGAATTAGACTCCATAAAGGCAGTGGTACTTGCAACATTTTTTCATTCTCTATGGTTTATAAGTCACAAGGATACTAACCCTGTAATAGTAAAAAAAATTCAAGTTATAACCATAAAGTCAAATGTAGATTATATTTTATAAATAGAAACATTTAAGTTCATAGAGTGTTATGTAGCATACTACCTTATTACTCTCTGAAAAGGTCTACAGACACCAGATATGGAGGGTTGAGTTGGACATTGTGAAAAAGATTACATACCATTCAACCTCTTCAGAATTGCCTCTTGTCATTCTCTTAATGCTACCATTTATTTCTCCATCTTTTCAAAATTTTCCTTTAAAGGGTCACATCTAAAAACCTTAAATAGGTTGAACCATTAATTATTTATCCTACATTAGACAATATACTCTTAAGTGCCCAATAGTTGTGTCAAAAGGTTATTCGGGCCTTCTTTATCAGAAACACTATATGAAGAGTCATTTCTCAAACCTCCTATAATAAGTTAGAAAAATAGTTAGGGATAAGTAATCATATTAAATATAGTGAAGATAAACATTGTGGTCCTTACAACTTTCTCAAACATCTGTTGAGTTAGCTTTTGAGAAGCTTTCCCTTCTTTGCCCTAGTGTATATCCAAATATCAAGTAGCTCTGAGGGTACATATGACATATGAGTTAGCTTTGTTTCCTCCATCTATTGTTTCTCCGATTGAATCAACTGTAAAAATAAAAATTCATAACAATATTAGATCATAAAAGAATGACATATATATATATATATATATATATATATATTCATACCATGGCTTATCTAGTTACCTCATTACCTTTACTCCTTATCTTGTGTGTGCAAATTTTTTTCTTAGAGCTATTCGCCAATCAAATTGAATACAGAGATTATTTTAGTTTGAGTTGTAATCTAATTATACTTTAGTTATATTAAAAAGTTAATAAATATATGTTCTTACATACTCCATATTACTTTAAATCTCTCCAGAACAAAATCCCTCCATTGGTTTTAGGTGATCACATTCCAATTGATATTTGGGGGCGTAGACATAATAGTACCATTTGTAGCATACAAATGGCTTTTATCCATCCACAACTTCCAATCTGTCCATGAATTTGTAGCTCGACTCATAACAAGCTTCGTGTGTTATTGTCCCATATTAAATAATCAAATAGTTAGTATGCATATAGCTAAACTATCATATGGCAATGACCAAAATAATTCATATTTGTTTCTAATATTTAAATCATATTATAATGTCATCCCACACCCTATTTTTCAACTCTTTTGAAACATCCCTCCAACTCTAATAAATGATGGGGATATGCACTTGAGCCCTAGAGTTTGCATAGTCAATAAACAAATGCCATACCCCATTTTTAGAAACCCTAATTATAAATTAGTAATTAGTTACTATAATTAGTTAACTATGATGTATATTAAATGTATTATTTTCATGTGTCTTATTATAATGAATTAAATATATAAATTTAATTAGGTTAAAATCTAGATAGAATTTGGGTTATCAATTTTAGCCATAGTCGGGATCCCAATCCATATTTATTTTACCTAAAAACCTTAATTCTGTTAACTGAGTATTTTTTTTCCCTCGTTCAACTAGCCTAGTTGTTACCCCTACCCTATTTTATGTAGTTTGCCTATACCCTCCTTCACTAGCATTATCCTTTTTATGCTATTTCCCTCTACAAGTCTGTCTCATGGTAAACTAAATATTTTCCATATTTTTACCTTGTTTTGGCTTCATTTATCTAATCTTTTTTGGCATCTTGTTTGTGTTACTACTTTCTTGGTAATTGTTTTAAGGAAATTCTACATTAACACAAAAAATCTAAGGAAGTGTTGTATGGAATCAAGAAAATAATCAAATATGAAAGACATTGAATGAAGATAATCAACCCCACATGTCTTTAGAGAAGTGAAGAAAGTCAAAGAGCTGAAAGGGGACCAAAGGAAGAAAGAGGAGGAAGAAATGGGTGTTGCAAAGCTACAACAAAACATATGGACAGTCGTACAACTCTTAATTAGAAATTCTATGAAAGAATGAAAGTTGCATGGCTAACCAGTCCAACCTTGCACAGCTATACAAATATCAAACTAACATGCCACAACCCAATTCATTACACTACCACACCACACTCTCAGCATAGTTGTGTATGTGCAATTTGCAGAGAGAAGAAAAGTTGCACAACTATCCAGTACAGCCTTGTCTATTCTTATAGCTAAATTTATTGCACATTTGCATAATTTTCTCCCACATTCTTCCCACTTCCTTAGTGTTGCCATTGAAGGGACTATGAAATAGAGAAAGTGGACGGCATATGGCAAGGTAAGGGTTAATTTCTCTACATTATTCCTAAGCATAAACAACCACTTGCAATATACTTTTAATTCTTATAAATTTTTTTCTTCAATTCAAGATTAGTCAAGTGTTTATCTCAACTATATAGACACTTATTTTTATCTTCAATCTACAGTTTGTTCTTTTGATTCTATTTTTCTTTCTTTATTATATTTATAATATACATGTCATTTAAATTTAATTTTTGTATTTCATTCTATTCATGAGTGGGTAATTATCTTTTCTAGGATTTAAATAGACTTTATTTGGTGTGAATATAATGACTTAAATTATATGTTATGGTATGGTTTATATAGGTTGTTTTGTATGATAGAAATTATTGTTATGAGTCGGGTTTTATAAAATGTAATTTATATCTAAACCTTGGCTAAAATTGAAAAGTTGAAATCAATGTCCAAAAATTAATATATGAGCGGGAACTTAAATGATCACGAAAGTAAACATTTGATTCATAGGGACAGGTGGTGTTTAATGGATTTAATCTAATTTATTAGTCAAGAAAGTAGTCAATGAATTAGATTAGGTATATTTCTAAACCTTGGAAAAGGATAGTGAATCACATTTGATCAATTATTCACTTACTTTTGAACCATACCATGACATAATGCTAATTCTTTTTTGAATGCCGAAAATGAGACTGAAGTTCATTCCTACGCTTTATATCTATAGTTTTAAAATCCACAATTCATTAGTCATTTTATTATTTACTTTCATTTTCTCACTTTATAAAAATCTAGATAGCTCAAATACTAAAAGTCAATAATCAATCGCAAATTCCTTGTGGATATGATTTTAACTTGCTACAATGGTTCTATGAACTTGTGGATTAGAAACAATCAAGTTTTTGCCACCGTTGTCGGGGATTTCGGCAAATTTATATTGAATCTTTTGTTATTAAGCTATACTAGATTTTTCTTTACTTAATATTTTTTTTGCTGCTGTGCTTTTCTTTTCCTCATTGATAGTTTTTTGTTTTCTGTCTTTAGGTGCCTTATATGTAATGATCTCTCCGTTTAATACTTGTAGTTGCATTAAATCCTAAAATAAAGAAAACGTTGAGAGAATTAAGAACTTGGGTACATGACACTAAGATCTAAAGTCATAAGGGACACAAATAGAGGAGGCAAGTTGAATGGCTTTGAAATATCCTAAAATCCTAATTTTAAGAATTATAGCTAATTAAGAATTTATTAGGAAAATTAATTAACTAAATTATTTTATTAAAATTAAAGGAAATTAATTAAGGCAAAATCAATAAGAAAATAATAAATATTTTAATTAGGAAAATTTTGGGTGTTTTGCTACTTAAAATGGAATTTAGTAAATATCTTTCAAAAATATTAAATTAGCCTAAAAATGGAATTAAATATTATTTTATAAAAATATTATTATTTTTAAATATCCCAAATATTTTAATTAACCCCAACTCACCTATTTTCTCCTTTTCCTTTTCCTTTTCTTTCTTTTTCTCCTTCTTTTCCCTTTTTCTTTCTTTCTCTCCTTTCTCCTTTTCTTTTTCTTTTCCCCCCGATCTAGGTCAGCCCTACATCACAATCCCCTCCTCCTTCCTTTCGCTTCAACATGACCTAGGCCCTGTGCGCCGCATTTTACTTCTTTATTTTTTCAGCCGCCCAACTTATTCCCTTCCCCTTTCTTTCTTTCCTTTTTCTTCCTAGGCCCCCGGTCCACCCCTACCTTCTTCTTCTTCCTTCCTCATCGCAGCCTGCAACCTCCGCTACCTATGCTTGGATTTTCACCGTCAACCACGCCACTGACTGGTAAACCTTCCTCTCTCTTCCTTGCCGACCCACCTGCCATTTCGACCTAACCAATTCTTCCTCTCTTCTCGTGCACCATTTCTTCCTCCTAGGACAATCACAACCAGCCCTGGTAGACCTATGCCAGCCTGCCATCATTGGCCGGGGTGCCCTCACCTACCTGCCCATATTATCCTATTCCCTTCTGACCTTATCCTCTTCCTTTGGCCCTATAAATACCCCATAACTAACCCCAGACTTGAGATCTTTCCCGCAACCCAAAATATTAGTTATGTGTGCCACTGCCCTATCAAAAACCCTTGTTGTCGTCGTTGCCCACTGGCGCCACTTGATCCACCCAAAGAACCACTCCCTGCATCACCCTTTACCAAACTACGCCACTGTAACACCCCAAAATTTACACAATTTTTTTTAAAGCAATACTCATAAATTAAAACTGTAAATTCTGGGGATGTTACCGCCACACTTAGTACCAGACCAGTTCACTTCTACCATTCCGGTACCAAGTGCTAAGGCTAAGAAAACATTATAAGTAATACTATATAAATTCAAATTTAAAAATTGAAAATCAGAGTATGCGCAAGTCTTACATAATTTGAAATACCAACTATTTTTTTTCAAATAATAATCAAACAACATTAACAAAGTTGTTTCGGCAACTTAAACATAATAAAAATAACATGAGTTATAAATTAAAAGACAACGACCACATTTCTATAGAAATCGGTCCAATCAAACTATCACTTTGCCCCTCCTTATGTTTCGTAGACATCGATAGCATCAAAGTAAGTATCTCCTACCTACAACAAATTAGACAGGCCTTCTGCTCGTGGGAATGAGCAGCACCCATAAAACGGGTGATCAGTACGCTACGTACCGAGTAAGGTAACCGAATACTAAGGCTGGCATATAACACATTAATTCATGTAGGATAATGATCACATACAATTATAACCCACACATCTGATACATAGAAGCATAAAGTGAAATCCATAACTTATAATCAATAGTCCACACATAAGGCCCAAAAGGTCCGGATTAACCATTTAATCTTTCTTTTATAAAAAGTCAATTAACACCATGCCTTTTATCAATCCATGCGAAAACAGGAACACCCCACTATTGTAACCGGTGGGCCAGACACACATAGGGTAAAACCCTAACCACTATTCCTGATCGGTGGATCAGTCTGGTTCCTGCTCGCATGGTGTTTCGCTGTAAGTAATTTATGTCTTTTAAGAGCTTTAACAATTCTGGTTTGTATTTATTGAGCTCGAGTCACCCCACTATTATTGCCGGTGGGCCGGTCACACATAGGACCTCATGTCCTAACCACTATTATTATCGGTGGATCGGTCACATATAGGGTAAAACCCTAACCACTATTCCTGATCGGTGGATCGGTCTGGACCCGGCTCAATAATCTTCCACTTTAAAAGATTAATATCTTAAGTATTTTAATCATAACATTAACCACTCACAAACATTTGCCCAGACATGCATAAATAACTCCATGCAAACCTTAACTCATCGTAACCCACTCTTCCATGCAACCCTAGCTCCCATGTCAACCCTAACTCCACGTAGACATATTTCCATGCAAACCCTAATCCACATGCAAACCCTAGTTTCACGTAGACCACACTTCCATGCAAACCCTAATTCATATGCAAACCCTGGCTCCACGTATACCACACTTCCATGCAACCCCAATTTATATGGAAACCCTAGCTTCACATTTACCTCACTTCCATGAAAACCCTAATTCATATGCAAACCTTAGCTCCACGTAGACATGCTTCCATGAAAGTCCCAAACTTAGGTCAATTTATGCAAACCCTAACATCATACCATTTCATGTAAACCCTAACATCATGTCATTTCATGCAAACCCTAACATCATGCCATTTCATGCAAACCCTAACATCATACCATTTCATGCAAAACCCAACTTCTTGCCATCCCATGCAAACCCTAACTCCCTATCATTCCATGCAAACCCCAACTTCTTGCCATCCTATGCAAACCCTAACTCCCTATCATTCCATAAAAACCCTAGCACCACGCCATTTTATGCAAAACCCTAACACATGCCTTAAGTCATATCATACATTAATGACATAAACATATGCATAATTCTCATGCCACAGTATATTCACAACAACATACTTCCATTCCACAATCATGCCACATGTGCAATAATTATTAATAACGAACATAAAATACATGGCATATCAAACACATAGAGCATGCAAACACATAAATGGCCTTAGTAGACCCTTACCTAAAACGACACCGGTCTTGGTGCACGCTCTTATTCCACTTGAGGGGGTTTGATTGGGTTCGCCTATTATATCAAAGCATACTAGAATTAGACTCTCTTACAAATAATTTATTATCCTCTAACTTATTCAAGAATAATAATTTATCTTACTCAATAATACTCCCAAACCTGTCAAAAAAATTTATAAATTAGAATATAGTTGATAACAATAATAAGAATAATTATAATAATAATAATTAAAGTCGGATTAACACTAAAATTTAGGCTAAAAATAGAATAATTATCAATAATTCAAAACTAAGTGTTTAAAATGTCTAGGGTTTCACCTTGAGTCGGAGGATGTAGGTGGAACCGGCGGTGGTTCGCGGAGGTGGCTGGAAAATGAATCTAAGAGGGGTAAAAATGAAGAAAAAGAGGTGAGAGGGGAGGAGAAAAATAAAATAATTTTATGGGTCGGTGGAGGAGCCTTAGAAGGACTTATTGGTTGGCTTGGGAGGTGGTAGAAGCGGCGGATGTGGCGGTGGATGGTGTTTCAAGTCTCGGGGTGAAATTTTCTGGCGAGACCACTAGCTAACTTTGCATGATTATGGAGGCTTGTACAAGATGAATCGAAGGTCATGGATGGTTTAGTTAATTAGAGGGTGTTGTAGGGAAGATATTGGGATGAAGGGAAGGCGTTGAAGTTAGCCAAAGATGGAGGAAGAGTCGTCTAAAGAGGCGGTGGCGCATGGACGATGCTTAGGGTTTCGGGGAAAGAAAAATCCCGAACCCAGGCCATAAGAGAGGTATTTATAGTTGTGGAGGTTAAGTTTGAATTGGGGAGGCTACCAGGAGTTGAAATTGGGAGGGAAATCGATTTAATTGAAGTCGAAGGTCGGGCGACAAAAACTTGAATTTTTTTTTCGACCTTCGCGAGGCAACAGTGCACAAACGAGCGAAAGAGAGGGGAAGATGATGGTTTCAAATGAACGTGCAGATCGAGAGGAAGAAAACGAGCGGGAGAAGAGCCGGTCACGCCACGTGTGGCCGGCGGCGCCATTTTCGGGGGAGGGAGGTGGGTGGTTTTGGCGTCGGGCGGGAGGAGGAAGAAGAAGATGGGGAAGGCTGAAGAGGCCGGTTCGTGCGACGTAAAACGTCGTTTAATGAAACGACGAGCTTTGAAGAAACAAAAGGCTGAATCACGGCGTCTTGGGTTAGCTGGTAATGGTTATAAAATTTAAAGTGAAACTCGGCGTTTAGTTGGAAACACGACATGAAACGCAGCGTGGGGAGGGACGAGCCAGGCGGTGGTGTGGGTTGGGCCGCGCCGAAGGAAAAAGAATGGATTGAGCCGTGCAACGGCCCAATTCCGGCGAGACAAAAGAAAGGAAGAGAAAGACAAAGAAAGAAAGAAGAAAAAAAATTAAAAGGGAAGAAAAAAGAAAATTAAATAAGTAATTTGGGTCCATTTAATTTAATACAAATATTTAGGATATTTAAAATTAATAATATTTAAATAAAATAATTTTTAAATTTCTTTTTAGGCTAAATAATATTTTTAAAGGATTTTTCCAAAATTTTCATTTTAAACTAATAAATCCCTCAAATTTTATTTAATTTCATTATTTATAAAATTAAAATAAATTTGAAACTATTTTATCTTTCTTAATTTGAATAAAATAATTTATTTAAATAATTTCTCAAATTAAAATCCTTAATTAGATATTATACCAAAATTTCCTTTACTTAACATATTTATAAAATCTCTTATTAATTTTTTCCTACTAAATTTCCTTTTATTTTAGTAAAAATAATTTACTAAATTAAATTTTCAAATAAAACCTTATTTAAATATAAACTTTAAAATTAGAAAATTTCGGGGTATTTCAGCCACTTTCCGCCCTAGATTTTCCTTGGACGAGCCACCCTGGCTGTGTAAAGTTTCCTTCCCTAGCAGCCACACTTCCACCTTTGCTGCCCTTCGTACCACCATTTGCCACCACTCCCGCCACTCCCGCCACAACCACCACCTCTTCCATCTCCCAAATTTCCCTATACACCTTCCTCTATCTCCCCTACCCTCCTTTTCCCTTTCCTTCCTCTCCTCCTCCCTTTCTCCCTTTCCACCACTTTTGGCCACCACACCAGCCGCCGTGTGCCACCACCTTTGGTCTACCACCACCCTCATTCCAACCCTCTACACTTGGGCCACCTCAACCACCCCAACTTCCATCCCCTCTATTATTCCCAACACTCACCTAACCTTTTGTTTTCCTTCTTTTTCTACCGCAGCTGTTGTCGTGCACTGCCACTGGTGCCGCCCTCACTACCAACCCCAGGTGGTACCCTAAATCTACTCAACCCTTAAATCCTTATTATTCAAGACTTATTCATTTTAATTGAATTATATTACTACTACTACTACTACTACTACTATCATTATTATTATTATGGTAAAAATATCAAACCCTTATATTATCATCATTTCAAATATTACAATTATTACGATTATCCTTAGCAATGTTAGTATTTTGTTAGTGTCACTATTATTATATTATTATTTATCCCTAACCCTATTATTAGTCTTAGCTTTAAAAATACTAGGGTTTCTATTACTCGGAGTATTAGTATTACTATTATTGTTAATATCACTATTTTTGCTATAAATAGTGTTAGTAATATTAGTGGAGGAAATAAAGCTATTAGATTTAATAATATAAATATGGCTATAAGTATTATTAAAAACTCTATTTTCACTTATAAAGTTTCCTTTAATAATAGTAACCCTAATCTTAGAATAAAATAGGAAATAATAGTATTTTTGGTAGGAGGGAAACTAATCCTTAGTTTTTCCCTCTTATAAGTGAAACTAGTCAAAACCTTAAGGAGGCGTAGGAGCATGCTCCAAGACTGGTGTCGTGCTAGGAATGGGTGTAGCTAAGGCCTTATGTGTCCTATGTGCCTTATATGCTTTTTATGACATGTATCATGATATGTTATGTATCTTATGCTTATTGTTATAACTATTTTATGTGCATAGTAGCTTGGAGTTAAGGTATTCCCATGTGTTATCTTATGGCATATATATAATATGTAAAAACTGTGATTCTGATGTCATATGTTGTGGCCCTTTAGGACATGCATGCTAGGATATGTAATGTGATGATTTAAGGTGAAAGGATAAAAAAGGAAAATGGGAAAGTAAGTTGACCAATGGGAAATAAGTTGACCATGGGATGTGGGTTTGACCTAAATATTTCATGATCCATGAGTGGAAGAATCAAAGGAGACTTAAAGCAAAATAAAGTGGATGAACTTTGCATGGAAGAATCTAGGGTTTTGCATGGAAGAATCCACGGTTTTTTTGGGGAGAATCTAGGGTTCTACATGGCGATTTTAGGGTTCTCGATGAAAAACTTCGAGAGTTTGCATGGAATGGATAAATCTACATAGGGGTAAAATTTATGTATGAAAAGTTTACTTGGGGTGTGAGGAAGGTAATGGAAGAGTTATTTGGGTGATTGGAGGCTTTGGGTGAAAAATAGTACGTGGGATAGTATAAGGGTCCATAGGAGACCAAGCTAGGGTTTGAGAGGAAACCCTAATATGAGAATGTGGTAAAAATGAAAAATAAATTAGGGTAATCATAGTATGAAATGATGATAGAAGATTATCATATGAGGGATGAGCATGGGTAGCATAGGAGAATAAGAGTGGAAGGTGAGAAATTGAGGGGTGACATGTGGAAATGAGGATGCTAGGGTTTGGCATGGCCACCCAGGGTTTCATGGTCACACATGTACTTGGGGAGTAAAGTGTGATGATGAGGGTTGAATATGAGGGTTGTGATGTGTGGGGTGTTAGAAAAGTTTTGGTTGTGTGAGGTGGAGAAGGATGATTTATGGACAAAACCCTATGGTAAGACAATGAGTGGGCCCGGAGGTGTAAAGTAGTGGGCCTTAACCCATACACTTAGGATTTGGGCTTCTAGTGTGAGTTAGGGAAAGGAGGTAAGAATGTTAGGGCAAGTTAGGAGGTGCAAGAGTCTCAAGATATGGGGTGGGCCCTCTTAGAGGATAAGCGTAGATGGAGTTGGTCATGCATGTCCAGGGCGAAACTTTTGAAAAAGACATGGTAAAACATTAATCATGTAAAGTGGAAGATTATTGAGCTGGGCCTAGACCGATCCACATACATATAATAGTGGTTAGGTGTATTATGCCCTATAAGTGACCGCTCCACCTACTATAATAGTGGTCAGGTGTGTTCTACCCTATAAGTGACCGTTATACTGGCTATAATTGTAACATGCCAAAATTTACTATTTAAAAAAAAATAGAAGCACTTAAATTAAAACCCATGAATTCTGGGGATGTTACCACCACACTTAGTACCAAACCGATTCTCTCCGACCATTTTAGTACCAAGTGCTAAGGCTAAAAAGATTATCTTCAAATTTAAACCGAGAGTTCATAAAAATAATTAAAAGATTATACATATAAATTAGAGTATGCATAGAGGTTTATAATCAATAATAAGATAGAAATCATAGTACGAAATCAAAATTTCTCATATGGAATAATCTTACCATCGATAACAGGTTTAATTGAAATACTCAATATATGGTAATAAATCAAAAAGAATAAATTCGATATAAGAAGATATAAACAAAGAGAAATAAAATAATGAGAAGAGTGAAAACGACCACAACACTCTCGAACTTTGAGCCAACCATAAGCTCAACACTCATCCCCGCCTGATGTCTCACCCACATGTACAAAGTCAAAAGGGCCTACTACTTGTGGGAATGAGTAGCACCCATGAAAAGGGTGATCAAGACTCTATGTACTGAGCAAGGTAACCGTGCACTAAGGACAACACATAAAATCACATAAACCATACATAAGAATAAAATAACATAAAGACCATCATGATAACATAATATCGAATAATCATTCAGGTAGATACATAAAGGCCTATTTATAGTCTTGATTAATTATTTAATTAATCTCTAATCGGAAATCGATTCACACCATGCTTTTATTCAAATCCATGTAAGTACGGGAACCCCACTATTATAGCCGATGGACCGGATACATACAAGGCATATAGCTCCTGACCACTATTATAGCCGGTGGACCGAAAACGCACAAGTACAAAGCCTAACTACTATTATTATCAGTAGACCAGTCGTATATAGGACATCATGCCCTAACCGCTATTTTTCGCCGGTGGATCAATCTAGGCCCGACTCAATAATATTTCACTTTAAATGATTAATGTATTACGATATCGTATTCGGAAAATTTAACCCTAGACATACATGAATCACTCCCTTTACACTTATCCTCCAACTGACCCGTACCACATCATGATAACCTTGCACCTCCTAACTTGTCCAACAACCTTTCCTCTATACTCAAACTCACACCAGAACTCCAACACGGAAATGTGTGGGTCAACACCCACTACTACACACCTCCGAGTCTACTTACTTCCTTACTCTAGGGTTTTCCCCAGAAACCCTAATTTAGGCCTCAGTGGCCCATCTTACTCCACTCCACACAACTCAAATCATTTTAACACTCCACACATCACAACTCATAAATTCCACCCTCATAATTACACTTTAATCACCAAATACACATGATACCACAATAAAGTTAAGCAGGCACACCAAACACTAATTGTCTATACAAACCCTAGCTTGGTCTCCTACGTACCCTTATATTTCTCCATGTACTATTTTTCATCCAAAGTGTTTAAACACCCAAAAAAACACTTATGTTACCTTCCTCACATCACAAATCAACTTTTCATACGTAAACTTTACTCCTATGTAGATGCTAACCTCCCCTTCCAAACCTTCGGAAATTTTCATGCAAACCCTAAAACTCCCATATAAAAACCTTAGAATCACCTATGAAAACCCTAAATTCATCTATACAAAACCCTAGTTTAATACCATAAAATATGCCATGCAAAATCTAAGTCCATCCATACCAAACCCTAAATTCTTTCATGTAAAACCCAAGATTCCTTCGTACAAAACCCTAAATTCAATCCACAAAATACCCAAGGTTTCTCCATACAAAACCCTAAATTCAATCCATACAAACCATAGATTAGATTCTCCTATATTACACCATAGATTAGATTATCCCATGTTCCACCATAGATTAAAATCTCCCATATAAAACTACAAATTATATACTCCCATATAAAACCATAAATTAGATTCTCCCATACAAAACCATAAATTAGATTCTCCCATACAAAACCTTAAATTATATTCTCTCACATGAAACCCTAAATTTCTCATATTATTCTTCCACTCATGGATCATTAAAATACTTAGGTCAACTCATTTCCCTTTTAGTCAACTTACTCCCCTTTAGTCAACACACTTACCTAAAATGATACCAGTCTTGGAGCACGCTCCTACACCTCTTTAGGGCTTTGACTGGTCTCACCTATATGAGGGAAGAACTAAAATTAGATTCCCTCCTATAAAAAATACTATTAAATACTAATATATTCTAAGACTAGGCTTTTGATAAAATCATAAAATAATAATAATAATAATATCACTAATAAGAATAATAAATGCTAATGATAAAATTATTAATAATATTAATGATAATAAGACTTGATATTTATAATACTACTACTACTACAATTCAAAATAGGCACAATAGGGTTTCAGCCCTATATAGAATAATAATACAAACAATGATAATAATAATAATAATAATAATAATAATAATAATAATAATAATAATACTAACAATAACAACATATTAATATTAATAATAAAGATAATAGTAACAATAAGAATAATAATAATAATAAAATCATTAATAATAATAATAATAGTAATAACAATAATAATAGAAATAATAATAATAATAATAATAATAATAATAATAATAATAATAGTAATATATTTTGAATAAATGAAATAAAATAGATTAAGTCTTGCTCAAATAGTGAAAAAGGGTTGAGGGGGTTTAGGGTTCAACCTTAGGCTGGTGGTGACAGGCAGCACCGGCAGTGGTGCACGGCGGTAGTGGCAAGATAAAGAGAACAAAAGGGGAAAAGTTGAAGGCTGGGAACAAAATAGGGATAATAAGGGTGGAATTAAGGGTGATTATCGTTGCCTAGAAGGAGAGGAACATAATAAGGGTGGCAGAGCACGGCTGCGGCGGCGGTGGCCAAATGGGGAAGAAGAAGGAAAAGAGAGGAGGAGAGGGAGGAAGAGGAAAAGAAAGGTAAGGAAAGGTAGAAGGGGGGTCTGCAGAATAAATTGGGAGGTGAATGAGGCAGAGAATGGGTTGGTCGAGAGGGCTACTTCGCACAGCTCGGGTGGCTTGTGCAAGAAGAACTGAGGGATGTGGGAGGCGTTATTGCAGGTCGACAACGGGAAGGAGAAAGAAGAAAGAAGGAAAAAAAGGTGGGGGCGGACCGGTAGTTCGAGAAAAAAGGAAAGGAAAGAAAGAAAATTGGCAGAGTGAGAGGGCTAAAAGTTTTAAATGACATGATGCGTTCTAGGGAAATAAAGGAGGAGGAGCGGTGTTTCGATTGGGCCGCGCTGAAGGAGAAAAGAAAGAAATGGGCCATGGTAGGAGGAAAGAAAAAGAGAAGAAGAATGGGTTGCGGCTAGGCCCAAGTTAGAAAGAAGAGAAAAAGAAAAGGAAAAAGGAAGAAGAGGAAGAAAGAAAGAAAAGAAAGAAAAAGGAAGAAAGAAAAGGAAAAAGGAAAAAAGAAAAAAGAAAAAGAGAAAAATAGGTAGGTTAGGGCCAATTAAATTAATTTGAATATTTGGGATATTTAAAAATAATAATATTTAAATAAAATAATATTTAAATCCTTTTTTAGGCTAATTTAGGGTTTTTAAAAGGTTTTTTGATAAATTCCATTTTAATTAGCAAATCACTCTAATTTTCTCCAATTAATTTATATATGAAATTCCTATTAATTTGGAAATATTTTCCTACTTTTTATTATAAATAAAATAATTTATTTAATTAATTCCAAAATAAAATTCTTAATTAGCTAAAATACCCAAAATTTTCTAATAGTGACTAGAAGTATCTTGTCCTGGAAACCGATCCATCGGCATATGATACTGGCTAGGTGCGTTTTGCCCTGCAAGTGACTAATCCATCGGCTATAATAGTGGGGTTCCCATAGTCTAATGGATTGATTAAAAGCATGGTGTTAAATGAGTACCAATCATATATTAAATAAGTAATTTATCTAGACTATACTTTGGTCTTTATTTATCTATAATGATTGTGTGCTATTATATTATCATGCTTGGATTTTGTGCCTTTGTGTGTTGGCCTTAGTGCATGGTTACCTTACTCAGTACGTAGCGTACTGATCACCCATTTTATGGGTGCTGCTCTTTCCTAAAAGCAGAAGGTCCCTTTGACTTTGTGTAGGTTGGTGATACCTTTTTCGATGCCTTCAATGTTCATGAGGCATCAGGTGGGGCTGAATGTTGACCATGGGCTTGGCACAGAGATCGAGAGAGGCATGGCCAGACTTTCTTCTTTATGATTTTCTAATTTGTATTGGATTTTACAGAACTAAACATTTATCACTTTGTAAACCTTTTTCCTTTAAAGGAACTTTGACTATGTACTCTAGATTATAACTCTTTTTCATACACTCTTCTATCTTATAATTGTTTAATGCTTATTTGGAATCTTTCTTGGGTTTAATTTATGATGGTTATTAAATTTATGTTAGCCTTATGGTTAGTATGGGAACACCATGGTCAAGGCTTGTACTAATCACAGCGGTAAGATCTCCAAAATTCACAAGTTTCAATATAATTGCTTCTGTTAAAAACAATTAGTGAATTTTGTGGTGTTATAGGCTCTCTTAGGGAGTTTTGTAACATCCTAATATTTCGTAACCTTTATTTTTGGGTGTTTGGTCTTTTTATTCAAAACTAGCCCTGAAGCCCTAGCCTAATTATTTTATTTTTAAACCTTGACCCATAACCCAAAATAAATACCTAAAATTTATCCCGTTTATTTTATCCTTTTTCTTTCTATTATAACTATCCTAATCAGGATTATTATTCCCAGTATATTTTCACCCTATACCCTAATCTATCCAAACTAAACCTAGAAAAAAAATTAACCTATTTACCCTATCATTTTTATCCACCTATATTTACCCCTTACTTGCTCCAATTACCTCCCCTAATCATTCTCCCTTTCTCCCTCATTACCTCACTATATTCAACCTAGCGAACATTATACATGAATACACACAAACGTGTACCCTTAGCTACACACACACACCTCTTACCTTCACATCCCTCCTCCTATGCACCTAACTCCCTCTCTCCTCATGGCTCCTTTTGGTTCAACCAAGCCCCCTTCCCTCTCTCTATTTTGGTTTGGTTTTCCCAGCCCATACCAACTTTCCTCACCAAAATAACCCCAACGCACCATGTCCAACCCACCATAACACCTCCACCATCTATCCAACACTACCTCTCTACCACCATCTTCTTACTACCTTAGCACAATTTCCAAGCACCGCACAACCATCTCCGTAGCCATAACCTCCCTTATTCTCTTCTTCCTCCCCCTCCATTTTTCTACAATTTATGCACCTTCCTGCATCACTTCCACCTACAACACAACCAAACCCTGCATGTAACCACCTCCCGTGCACCTTTCTATTTGGTTCTATACCATTAAAACCACACTACCCTTACACCTTCCAACCACCACCTCCTAGCACTCATACACTAGCCACCTTCTCCATTTTCCTACACGTCTAGCTGAGCCACCAACCTAATGCCATCTCCCCATCCTCGTCTAGTAACTCCACCACCACTTTGCAGCCATCGCAGCTTGCCAACCACCACTTGTCACCACTCCTACTGCCTCCTCCCTTTGCCTCACCCGCATAGCTATCCCACAAATACAATCCCCTGTGAACATGCACAATCATCATGCTACATGTACAACATGAGTGGAAGGTGTTGTTTTATAAAATTTGGTACCCATTTTAAATATAAGGTTATTTTATTATTTTTGAAACATAAATATTTTATTATTATAATTATTATTTTACCTGATAGATATTAATTCATTAATTATCATAATATTTTTAGGTACGAAAGTTTGAGTAGCAGAACCTTATAATTTAGTAGGATACCATTATTTTTACAATTTTTCATTTTTGCTAGAATTCAGGTAATCTTTATACTATAATAAAATGATCAATATTACATGATAGCACATTAGGGTTTATATGTGTTAAATGTGTTAAGTATGATTCATTAAGATACAATTGTTATCATTAAAATTAGAAAAAATAAGTATGTTATCTGACATAAAATATATTGGGTATGAAAGTGTGATCAAAATAATTATTATGTTAAGAATATATTTTGTACAATAGGTATGTATAAAATAATACATTGAGCATGCTTAAACATAATTTTAGAATAATTATTATATATAAGTGCCTTAGGGGTAGTTTACTCATTTTAAGTGTGTTATGTTTTTTATCCTAAAAACCTTATCTCATATGTATTATTATCTGTGGTTGAGTATGTGAGCATGTTTTTTGGATGGATTAAAAGTTCATAATAGGATTTTATGTATAGAATTATGTATAAAGGTAAAATGGTCATTTGGCATATCTAATAATTTAAGTTGTGTAATATATAGTTTTATTAGGGTATTTAGCCTTTTCATGATAAATTAATAAATAAAATGGAATTAGTAGTTATATAGATGATAATCTAAAAATTTTAGTCTCAAGGGTATTTTGGTCATTTTTGGCCTAAAGTATATAGATATGAATAATTGAGCCTAGGAATACCTTAATATATTTTTAATGTTGGCTATAGTATTAACCTTGATTATGGTTGTCTCAGATAATTGAAAATAAGTAAAAATGGTTAAGTATGGAAATGGATCTATCTATATTTTATGAGATATCATTATGATAATGCCTTGTGTGGGAAACCCTAAGTAGTTGAATGTGATATACGGTTATAATCTAGGCTTAGTGTAGTATAATGAGTGGAGAATAATTATATTTAAGACGGTTGTTGATAAATGGAGGATTTGGAAATAATGATATTGAAAATATAAGCTTTTCAAAAGATAAATATTGGCTATCTTTAAGGGCTTTTGGGTCAATATGGGTTAATATGGAAATTTTAGTGTTTTAACATGTTAGATGGATCATAATATGCTAATAAGATCATGTGGAGTAATTATGAATGTCATAAGTTTCTCAAATGAGAAAATGGTCTAATTTGGGAATAGTAAACGGCGGCGGCGACGGTGGCCGGAAAAATAGAAGAAACGAGGGAAAGATGGATGTTGGGAAAAAGATATGGAGAATTGAGGTGATAAAAGAGGTGTTTATGGTTTCCCAGGAGAAGAGGCACAAAATGATGGTGGTGGTGCAGCCAAAGGTGGCGGCGCACTGCGGCGGAAGGCGGTCTGGTACTAAGTGTGGCGGTAATACCCCCAAGTTTACGGTTTTAATTCTTTCGCTTCCGCTAAACCTTTTGATTTAAACGAAATTTTTCACTAGTAAATTTGGGGGTGTTACAAGTTGGTATCAGAGCGGTTGGTCCTTCGGCCACGCTCGTTTTTGAAAAATAAATTTGGTTTCGGACTTTATGTTTGATTTTGAAGTGTGTTTTGACCGCTCCTCTCAAAGCTTTTGGTTGTTGAGAATCGGGTTTCGGTTAGAGATTCGGTTCTCACGATCCTAAATATTTTAAATAAAATTGTATTTTTCTTCTTCAAGTGATATTTTTTTTAAAATCCGGATTAGCTTGTGAGGATAGTGTCATTGGGTAGTATAAGTGGCCTTGTGATTGTTGTTGTAATTATGTCTTTGAATATGGTTCCTTGTTATTTGATATACTTGGCTTGAGTTAAATTTAAATTTTATGTGTCGTAGTTAATATCGTTTTGTAATTAGTTTGCTCTTAAGGGGGTAGTGACCCCACTAGGTTAACCCTGGTCTTGCAGGTTTAGTGGATTAAAAAACTTAAGGTGTACCTTGCCAGATATAGGGTGATGTGACATAAATTGTAATATATTTTGGTTGAGTAGTTTCACTTTTTGGAGTTGTAAGAAATTTAGGGTTGTAACCTTGACGGTGACGTTTAAATAGATGTATCATTTTCAATTGGGAGAAACCTAGAATTGTGATAATGATAATGATAATGTTGAGGTTTAGATTGAGGTGTTCATGTTCATAAATAGAGTGTAGGTTGCCTAATTTACCCTAGTGTTTTTAATGATGCTATATAACTTTTATTATGTGTTTATGTTTTGATTTCTGTCAACTAGCATTTAATCACAGGTTGCTATAGTAGCCGCATTTTCGAATTTAAGTGTTTAGACTATCATGGGTATAGCGTAGATTAGAGAGCTTGTTAGTGAAGTGTTTTGGGTTAAGAATCCCCCTGGATCTAGAAGTATGTGGTTGGTGTTTATGAGGACCTTTTATGAGTTGTTAAGCCAAGTGTTAGCCTTGTTTTCTTGAATAATGTTATAAAGATAACTCTTTGTGTAAAGTTTTATGTGCATTGGTTGTGTTATTAGAGTTGTGTAACCTTTAGAATTTTCGTTCCTTTATTCTATTTGAACTTCACATTATACTTTCTGTTATTCTTTTGTAAGACCTTATTTTAAAGAATAATATTTTTGTAAATCATTTTGACCTTAAGTTTGTAATTCTTCCTTATTCGAGTTCCATTGTATTTGATCTACTAAATATCAGTTCTCATTCTTTTATCTTACTTCCTATGCCTTGTTTTGATTCAACATTGTTTGGTTTGGTTTCGTAAATGTCGTTTTACTTTTCTTCGGATTTACTCTTGACTTATTTATTGCGGTCAATGTTTTATTCAATTATTTTGTCAAGTTTCGACTACTTAGGTTTTCCCGAACTTCGAGGACGAAGTTCCTTTTTAAGGGGGTAGTGATGTAATACCCCATATTTTTTAAATCCAAATTTATTAAGTTTAACGATTTTATTAGCGTAATTTGATTTAAACAATTGATTATTTTAAGTTCGAGTCGTTTTCAATTATAACTTTGTCATGTGATTACGGCGTTATTTTGAAGTTATATTTCGTTAACGAAGTATATTAGATAAATTATAGAATTTCTGTTTAAACAGTTAAAGTTATCTTAATGATTTTTGCCATAGAAAATATTTCCAACCTTAAATTTATTCGTTTTCGAAAATCGTTAATACTTTCGGAAAGTTTTAAATTAAAAAGGTTTTTCGGAGATTATTTAAGAATTTCTTTTCGAAATTAATTTTCTTCTGTTTTATGCTTTTGATTTACGGAAAACCAATTTCGGAAATTATTTAAATTAGTCTCGGTTTATTTGAATTTTCCCTAAATATTATATTATATGTTTTTAAATAATTTTTTTGAGGTCTTATGAAATATATTCTCATAAATAATACATATTTTATGTTCATGGGTAATTCCTTCCGAGGATGTTTCCAAAATTCTTATATAACTCTTTTATTAATTTTAAGCCTTCGGATCCTTCCGAAATATATTTTTGATAAATAAATTTTTGATTAAATTCTCCCAATATTAATTTTTGATATTTAGTATTTAATTGGAACTTATACCCTAGGTGCAACAACCTATAGTTTGTCCCTAAGGGGGTAGTTAATTTAGGTATAGCAAATGACACGTTAATGTAGAGGACTAGAATACCCTAACCCTAACCCTAGAAGAGCCGCAGGAGACTTCGGGGGCGAAGTCTGTTTTTAAGGGGGTAGTGATGAAATACCCTAGAATAATTATTTTGGGAAATAAGTCATTAAATAAGGATTATTGGGGAATTTATTTAATATATTACTCTTTTAAAATAAAAAAGGGATTTTGTAGGGCAAGCTAATAGGAATTTTGAGATAATTTATAAAGGGTATCTTTATATATACATATATATATTTTTTTGGGCCCTAAATTAGCCTAAAAAGGAGGATAAATATTTTATTTAATTATTTAAATATTCTTACTCTAAGTACCCAAGGTAAATACTCTAACATTTATATAAAATAAAATACTAAAATAAAATAGCATAAATAAACCTTTCCTCCTTTTTCTTCCTTTCTCCTATTTCTTCTTCCCCCCCCCTTCTCGCCGTTGGGCCAGCCGTGGCCCAACTCCCTTTCTTTTCCTCCTTCCTCGCGGCCCAGCGCTATTTCGCCCCTCCTTTCACTGAAACGCTATGCGCCGATTAATGAGGAAGACGTTGCCTGCCAGCTACTCGACGCCGCGCTTTGTCTAGAACTCACCCGAAACGCAACATTTTAATAAGGCTTTTTGACCGTTGCCGAACCGGCCAATCTCCCCCCTTCTTTTCCTTTTCTCCCCGGACCGCCGGTCTGACCTCCTCCCCTCTTCTTCCTCCCGCGCAGGACCTGCAACACGCCGCCACCCCTACCTGCGCCGACAGCCTGTCTGCACCGCCTCTGTCGCCGCACCCTTTTTCCTGCCCTGCCAGCCACCCTTCCTCGACCAGCCGACACCCCCCATCACCCCTAGGCCGCCCCGCATGTTTTCTTCCCTTTTTCCCGACCAACCCACAGGTCTGCCATGGCAGATCTGCGTCGGCGTGCCATTGCCGGCCGACGTGCCGAACCGCCGCCTGACCTACCCTCCCTTGTCCCCTCTCTCGATTTTCCCCATTCCAAGCCTATATATACCCCAAAAAGACCCAGCTTTCAGGGTTTTTGAAACAAAAAGCCCAGAAGTCACCCTTGCGCACCCCTATTTCAGATCGTCACCCCGTCGCCGCCGCCCATCGCCACCGCTCAATCCACCCCCGAAACCCTTCCTTGCATCATCCTCCACCAACCCAGGCCTCTCTCACCCCTCGGTTTGCTCTGCACGCGCCACCCCAGGCGTGCAAAGTGCCCTTCCCGACCAAGCCCATCTCGAACTCCGCCGCCCTTCTCACCGTCGCCCACCGTCGTTCCGCCACTTCTCGCACCTCCTCTACCTCCCAAAACCACCAAGGGAGCTTCTCGAACCTCCCTAGACCCTCTGTTTCCCCTGCCAACCCCTCCTTTTCATTCCTCCCCCTTCCACCACTTCTCCACCTTCCTTCTCCCCCCCAACATCACCGCCGCCGCGTGCCGTGCACCGCCACCTGTGCCACCAGCACCCCTAGGTAGTTCTCTAAACTCCCCAACCCCTAAACCCCTATTATACAAAAGCAAATTATTTTTAGTAGCATTATTAGTATTATTCTTACTATTATTCTTATTATTACTATTATTACTATTATTATTATTATTATTGTTATTATTATCATTATTATTATTATTATTTAACCTAACCTTGAAATATTTATAACTGTTAGTATTACTAATATTAGTGACCTATAACTTTAGTATTATTATTTTAACATCATGATCGTCATTATTAATAGTATTACTATTATCATTATTATCATGGTTATTATTATTATTATTATTATTATTATTATTATTTTAGTTCCTTGTCACTATTAGTAATATTTCATATACCGCTAACCTTACTATCGCTACTACTATCATCATTATTAGTAACATTGAACTACTACCATTAATAATAAATATTATTAAAATTGTTTTAAATTATTATAGCTATTAAGACCTACTTTTATTAGTAGTAGCATGATTAACTACCTTAAGAATATTGACCATACTTTTACTTATAAAAGTAATATTATTATTATTAGCCCTAATGGTAAGTTAAAGATAAGGGTAAGGTAGAAAAGAATAGTGTTTTGGCCAGAGGAAAAGTAACCCTAGTTTTCCCTCTTATAGGCGAATCAAGTCGACATCCGTAGGAGGCGTAGGAACGTGGTCCAAGACCGGTGTCGTGTTAGGTAAGGACGAAGCTATGGCCTTGTGCTCTGTGTGTTATAATGTGTGGGTGAATGATGACCATGCCATGTTGATGTGTATTATGCATGTGTTATGAATAACCTGTTTTGTGTAGCGTGGTGTGGATCATGAGGTATGTTGTGTGTGCCTTATGTTATACGTGTATGACATGTTCCATGTTTGATGTTGATGTGGATGATGTGACTTGTTATGGCCCTCTAGGATATACATGCTAGGGTTTTGGGTAGCATGAAATGATAATAAAAGAACAACGGGGAAGTGGATGTTGAGAATGTTGCATGGGGGAATTAGACCTTGCATGGGCATGATCCTTACGTGTGAAAAGTTTATTTGGGTTGTAAGTAAGAGCTTGGGAGAGTCTTGGAGTAATTGGAAACTTGGTATGGAAAATAGTACGTAAGTTGGTGCATAAGAGACCTTATTAGGGTTTTGGGTATAAGTGGGGGTTAGAGAGTCTGCATGGAGTGTTTAAATTATGCATGGGAATGAATATTACGTGAGGAAAGTGGATTTGAGAAGTAAATAAGATAATGTCGAAGTTACGGGTCCATTGGAGACTTGGGTGCAAAATTTCACGTGGGTCGGTGTAAGAGTGTCTAAGAGACCCAATTAGGGTTTTGAGAGAAAATGAGGAATTTGAAGGGTACAAGGGTAAAAATGATCAAGGAAGGATGGAGTATGGGGTTGAAAGTGAGAATTCACTTACATAAAGGATGAGTATGGGTTTCTAAATGAGAGAAGACGTTTTGGGGTGAAAGAGGGAGGTTACTTGTTGAGGAAGTAAAGTGCTAGGGTTTGGCCTGGTCAACTAGGGTCATGGATGGTCAACTGGGGTCTGTCGGTCACATGTAAACTAGGGAGATAAAGTATTACATTTGGGGAATTTCTTAATAAAAATGAGGTGAGAGATAGAGAACAAAGTAACGTTTGGGTAAGTAAGAAAGAGTTGGGCCACATAGGTCCTATTAGGGCCTCCGAGGAGGAACCCTAGAGGGATGAGGACATGCGGAGACGATATCATATGTGTTGGGATGGCCTATATCCTTGGAGTTTGTGTCTTACTATATGCTACTTTACCTAAGTCTACGGGGGATGGATGCCGGGTGCGAGAAGAGGTACGGGTCTCAAAATATGGGACAGTCCCTTTGGAGGGGAAAGTAGTAGGGTATTAATCGCATGCATGTCAAGGGTGTTGTGTGATTCAATAATACATGGATAAGACACTAATAACGTAAAGCGAAAGACTGTTGAGCCGAGCCCAGTGCGATCCACCGGTTAGAATAGTGGTCAGAGGCGTTATGCCCTGTGTGTTTCGTTCCGGTCCACCAGCTATAATAGTGGTCAGAGGCGTTATGCCCTGTGCGTTTCGTTCCGATCCATCGACTATAATAGTGGTCATAGGCGTTTTGCCCTGTATGTTTATTTTCGGTCCACCGGCTATAATAGTGGGGGCCTCGGCTCGATAGACCCAAAGTAAATAAGTTAAACAACTGGAAAAATACTAAGTACTTACAGTGGAACACCATGTGAGGCGGGGCCAGTCTGGTCCACTGGTAAGAATTGTGGTCAGAGGCGTCCTGCCCTGTGTTTTTATTTCCGGTCCACCGGCTATAATAGTGGGGTCCCCGTGCTCACATGGATTATTGAAGAATGTGTGAAATGGACTTATTATCATTAATGAGAATAAAGAATAAGTCACAAGAAAAGTATTCAGACCTTATCTTGCGGGTTATCGCATGTTGTCTATATGATTGTGCTATGTGTGCTAAGTGGTATGATTGTATGTTTGGCCTTAGCGCACCAGCGCCCTTACTCAGTATTGGACCCATACTGATACTACCTTGATTGAATGGGTTCTATGATGATCCACCAATGGTGGAGAGCAGACCTCCTATGCAGGTTTTATCGATTACTAATTTGGGGTGGAAGGCTTGACTTGAGTGAGTAGGCGGTCCGGATATTGGTCCCTTGGGATCTATTTTATTTAGCTATATTTTGTACTACGCTTCTTGTTTTGAAACCGTATTCTTAAGTTGTATTCCTAAACGATATTCTAACTGTTGTTGACTCGTGTTTTCGTGAATGTTCTATGTTAACTATGTACCTATGTTTTGAGGATTCTTACTTAAGGATTGTTTAGTTTAGCCTTAGCACTTAGTATCGGAACGGTAGGAGTGAACCGGTCTGGTACTAAGTGAAATGCCCCGAAAAATTCTAATCTAAAATATTATATTTAAATGAGATTTTATCATAAAGATTAATTAAATAAATTATTTTGATTAAAATAAAAGGAAATTAATTAGGAAAAATCAAGGATAAATTTATAAGTGTGTTAATTAAGAGAAATTGGGTATTTTAGCTAATTAAGGATTTGTATTTTAGAAATTAACTAAATAAATTATTTTATTTAAAATAATGAGGAGAAAATAGTTTCAAATTAATATTAATTTTTATAAATAATTTAATTGGAAGAAAATTAGGGTTTTTGCTAATTAAAATAGAAGTTATGGAAAATCTATTAAAAATCCTAATTTAGCCTAAAAAGGGATTTAAATATTATTTTATTTAAATATTATTATTTTTAAATATCCTAAATATTCATATTAATTTAATTGACCCTAAACTAATTATTTTTCCCCTTTCCTTTTTCCCTTTTTCTTTTTCTTTCTTCCTTTTTCCTTACCTTTTTCTTTCTTTTTCTTTTTCCTCTTCTTTTCCCCGACTGGGCCTGGCGCGGCCCAGTTCTTCTTTTCTTTTCTTCTCCCTTCTTCGGCCCAGCCCGCGCGGCTGTTTCTTCTGCCGAATCAACGCCGCGTTTTGTTTCTTTTTCCACCGAAACTCACCGTTTCATTTATCTATCACCCCTCGCGCCCGTCGCCCTTTTTCCGCCCCGTTCCGCGCCGCGTTTTGGCTCCGTTTCAGCCGAAGCTCGTCGTGCCATTTAACGCACCCTCGACCGCGCGCGAACCGGCCCGGTTCTCCCCTTTTCTTTTCTTTCTCGGCCGACCGGCCCATCTTCTTTCTTCTTCCTTCTCCCTCCGTCTTCCCCGACGCTGCAACGAACCTCGACCCCATCAATGGCCTCTTCAGATACGATGAATTATACCGGTCTTTTCTTGTCTCATTGCCTTCCTATTAACTCCAGAAATAACTTCATATAATTATTGGACGTTAAATCTCGCCCGTTTCCTCTCCCCAGCCCCGCGAATCTTCGAACCAACCCAAACGTCAACCGACCATTTAACGCCACCGGCCACCCAAATTCTTGCATTTAAAACTTCCATGTCGACCTCCAGCTCCTCATTATCCATTCCAACATCTATAAATAGCTGGATTGTAGGAGTTGTGGAAGATTTTTCTTCCCCGAAACCCTCGGCGAGGGCTGCCATCATCGAGACTTTAGACGCCTCTTCCGCCTCCGTTAGCCAATTTCAGCGCCACCGAAACCTTTCATTTTCTTCCCTGCATTTTCCTCTAGCTAACTACGTTTCTCAAATTCCTCGATTCTTCTTGTACTGGCTTACATAGCCGTGCCAAGTTGGCTTCTTGTCTCGCCTGAAATTTTACCCAGAAAGCATTAAACCGCCTTCCGTCGCCGTGCGCCGCCACCTTTGGCTGCACCAACACCATCATTTTGTCCCTCTCCTCCTGGGCAACAATAAACACCTCTTATATCACCTCAATTCTCCCTATCTTTTTCCCAACATCCATCTTTCCCTCTTTTCTTCTGTTTTTCCGGCCACCGTCGCTGCCGCCGTGCACCACCGCCGGTGCCACCCATCCTCACCAGCTTAAGGTTGAACCCTAGACCCTCTCAACCATTTTCCATAATAGTATATGCCTTGATTTAATTTATTTCAATTATTTGCATATAATTACCATTGTTATTATTCTTAATATGTTTTATTATTATTTGATGAGAAATTTTATTCTGAATTTTACTTGCAGGGTGGAGAGTGGTAATAAAACAATATTATTGATAGTTTCGAATTTTAAGTTATTAATTGAATTATTATGGGATTATTATCATTCTTCTTCTTATTATTATTAATATTATAATTATTAGAATAAATATTTATTATTATCATTTTACTAATTATTCTGGAAAATATTAGGCCCTAATTTTTTATTAACATTTGCACTTATTTATTTTAGTATTATTGTTTCTATTGTTCTTATAACTATTGATGATAATATTATCAGTATCTTTATTATTTTTAATATTATTATATATGTTAGTAATTTTATTATTTATACTAAATAAGTGGTAAGTCATTAGTTATAAGTAGGGTCGAAACCCCACTTTAAATTTTAAAGCTTATTATTATTATTTATATTCTCATTGATAGTAACTTTATTAATTTTGATATTATTATATTTAGTATCATTATTATCATTAGGGTAAAATCTTTAACCCTATATTATCAAGGTTTATAATATCTCTATTATTTTTAGCAAAGTTAGAATTTTGTTAAAGTTATTTTATTAATATGTTATTACTTGGTCAAAGCCCTAAGGAGGCGTAGGAATGTGCTCCAAGACCGGTGTCGTTTCAGGTAAGGGGTGCTAAGGCCTTTTATGTGCTAATGTGCATTGTGTGCCTCGTATGCTATGCATTCTATGTTTATGATTATTAATTATGCCGTATATGATATGACATGGAGTTGAAGTATGCTTTCGTATGACATGTGTATTATTTGTGTATGACCCTGTAAGACATGCATGTGAGGATGTTGATATGATTTTATGTGGGAGAAAGGATGAAAAAGGAGGATGGGGAAAGAAGTTGACTAAGGGAAGTGAGTTGACCTAATTTTATGAATTTATGAGGAATAATCTATTGCATGGTTTTATTTGGAAGAATGTAATCTATGATGTTATATGGGAGAATCGAATTATTGTTTAATTGGGAGAATCTAATTTATGATTTGTGTGGTAAAATCCAATTTATGGTTTTATATGGGGAAGTTTAATTTATGGTTTGGTATGATTTTATGTGAGAGAAATTAATATATGGTTTGTATGGAAGAATTTAATTTATGATTTGATTGGGAGAATATAATTTATGATTTGTTTGGGAGAATCTAATTTATGGTTTTGCTTGGGAGATTCTAATTTATGATTTTATGGGGAAGAATCTAACTTATGGTCTTGTATGGTAGAATCTAATTTGTGGTTATGAAAGGGGAGAATCTAATCAATTGTATTATGTGGAAAAATCTTTGGGTTTTATATGATTTGAATCTTTGTGTTGGTATGGATTGAATTTAGGGTTTTGTGTGAATGAATCTTTGGGTTGTATATGGTTTGAACTTAGGGTTTGGTAAGGATGGATACTTAGTTTGGTATGAATGAATCTTTGGGTTTTATATGGTTTGAATATGAGGTTTGGTATGAATGAATCTTTGAGTTATGTGGATTGATTTTAGGGTTTTGTATGATGAGACTCTGGGTTTGCATAATGGTTAATGGTTGTATGGTGGTATTAGGGTTTGCATGGAAGTTAATAATTGCACGGGATGTGTAAAGTTTGTATGAGAGTGAAGTTTACGTATAGAACGCAGATTTGGGATTTGAGGAATTAATGTAAGTGTTGTTTGGGTGATTGAACATTTGAAGGGAAAATAGTGCGTGGAGCATTATATGGGTACGTAGGAAACCGAGCTAGGGTTCATGTGGATAATTAGGGTTTGGTGCAACTGGTTAGGGTTTTTGTCGTATCAAGTATATTTGGTGATTAAAGAGTAATTGTGATTTGTGATGTGTGTTGATTCATGCATGACCAGGGTGAAATCTTTGAATAAAATATTTAAGATATTAATCACTTAAAGCGAAAGATTATTGAGCCGGGTCCAACCGATCCACCGGTTAAAATAGTGGTTAGGGTTTTACCCTATTGTGACCGATCCACCGGTAATAATAGTGGTTAGGACATGATGTCCTATTGTGACCGGCCCACCGGTTATAATAGTGGGGGATCCCGATCTCAATAAAAATGAACCATAGTTTTGCTAAGGCATTTAAAAGGTATTAATTACTTATAGTGGAACACCATGCGAGGAGGAACCAAACCGATCCACCGGTTAGGAATAGTGGTTAGGGTTGCTACCCTATGTGTGACCGATCCACCGGTAATAATAGTGGTTAGGGCATGATGCTCTATTGTGACCGATCCACCGGTAATAATAGTGGTTAGGGCGTGATGCTCTATGTGTGACCGGCCCACCGGTTATAATAGTGGGGTGTTCCTCTGCTCGCATGGATTGATAAAAGGCATGGTGTGAATCGGATTCTGATAAGAGATTAATTAAACAATTAATCTGGATTATGATTGGGCCTTTGTACTTTTACCTGAATTGTTCATATACCTTTATATTGTTATATTGGATTATGCCTATTATTATTCTGCATGGATTATGTGCTTACGTGTTGGCCTTAGTGCTCGGTTACCTTACTCAGTACGTAGCGTACTGATCACCCTTTTCATGGGTGCTGCTCATTCCCACGAGTAGTATGCCTTCTGAATTTATGCAGGTGGGCGGAATATCAGTTGGGGCTGAGTGTTGAGCATGTTTGGCTCGAGATTCAAGAGAGTTGTGGCCATATTATAGTCTTTATATGACTCTAATTCTTTTTGTTAATCTTTTATCGGTTGTAAGTTTAATTCTCTTTTGGAAATGAATTACATTTCTTGATGCGTACTCTGATTTTGTTTTACAACCGTTTAATGCTTATTTGGAAATTGAATTGTATTGATTATTTCTTTTCTTAGCCTTAGCACTTGGTACTGGAACGGTCGGAGAGAACCGGTCTGGTACTAAGTGTGGCGGTAACATTTCCAGAATTCACAGGTTTTCAGTGCTTCTAATTTAATTGCTTCCGCTTTTAAGAAAAAAAAAATTTAGTGAATTTTGGGGTGTTACACTAAGTGTGGCGGTAATACCCCCAAGTTTACGGTTTTAATTCTTTCGCTTCCGGTAAACCTTTTGATTTAAACGAAATTTTTCAGTAGTAAATTTGGGGTTGTTACACAGCATTGCAACGTCGTCGACGACGGGGAAAGGAGGAAGAAGAAGACGGCTAGCCGGGCGGTTCCCGAAGGAAAAAGAAAGAAAGAAAAGGAGGAAGAACCGAGAGGTTCGGGGAGAAAAGAAAGGAGAGGCAGGCCGGGACGGTCGGGCGCGAGGAGGTAAGTTCATTAATTCAAACGACGCGTTTTATGGGAACGAAAAGAAAAACGCAGTGCGGCGAGAGAGAAGGAAGCAGCCGTTGCACGGGCTGGGCCGAGCGCACAAAAGGAAGGAAAGAAAAGGGGAGCTGGGTCACGGCTAGCCCAGGCGGGGAAAAGAGAGAAAAAAAAAAGAAAAAGAAATGAAGAAGGAAGAAAAAGAAAGAAAAAGGGAGAAGAAAAAGAAAAAGTGAAAAAGGAAAGGAGAAAATAATTAGATTAGAGCCAATTAAATTAATCATAAAATTTAGAATATTTACAAATAATAATATTTAAATAAAATAATATTTAAATCCCTTTTTAGGCTAAAATAAGATTTTTGAAAGATTTTCCATAAATTCCATTTTAATTAGCAAAAAACCCAAATTTTTCTTCCATTAAATTATTTATAAAATTAATATTAATTTGGAACTATTTCCTCCTTCTTATTTTAAATAAAATAATTTATTTAGTTAATTCCCAAATTAAAAATCTTTAATTAGTTAAAATACCCAAATTCCTCCTAATAAATATAGTTATAAATTTATTCTTGATTTTTCCTAATTGGTTTCCTTTTATTTTAAATAAATTAATATACTTAATTAACTTTTATAATAATACCTCATTTAAAAATAATATTTAGAATTAGGAATTTTCGGGGCATTTCACATACCCCCTTAAATAAGTTCGTGGAGCTAGATAATGTAAGATATAAGGCTTTCTTAGGGCACAAAAGCACACCAACAAATACCAGAATAATTGTGCGCTAAACCACATCTTTAGGGTAGCGACCCCTCAAGAGCCACCATTTCTGATCTTTAGGTCTTTCACTTTAAGTATTAGTGCCTTAATTTAAAGTGATCACGAAAAGCACAACAATCAGATACTTATTCGCTTTCAATTGTTCTGATATCATTAGGTATATCTTATTCATAAAGTTTTCCAAGATAATATAGAGGAATCATTAAGACTATCATAATCTCATCCAATTCCGATTTAGGATTCGTTCTTGTGATACTTACTAATTATCAAATACCATTATCTTACTATTTAGTATTACTTGAGTCTTATTACGTTATCCCAGCAACATATTAGGTACGAATTACTGATTTACTCCTTACCTGTATAATTATTAAGGCATCCCTTCCTTACTAGCCAATTTACCATATTACCCTTCATGTTGCATAATTACCAAATTACCCCTTATTCGGTTTGGGTTACCAAGTTATTTCCCATACTTATTAGGTTACCAATCACCCTTCATAATTGTTACGCCTATCATATTTTTATTTAGTTGTTTAGATTACCAGTTTTCCCTTCTCCTTCATTATAATTACGAAATTGCCCTTTTGTTGGTCAAATTACCAAATTACCTTTCTCTATTATCAGAATTAACAAAATTCCCTTCCTCATTATCATAATTACCAAATCATCCTTCTCTTTCATCATAATTACCAAACTATCCTTCTCCGTTATCATAATTACCAAACTACCATTTAGTTGGTTAAATTACCAAATTGCCCTTTTCCGTTATCATAATTATTATAATCCCCTTATAATTCCAAATTACCATTTTATCCTTTACTTCCAAAATTACCATTTTACCCTATATTTCCAAAATTAATATTTTGCCCTTTTACATACAAAATTACCATTTTACCCCTTTACTTCCAAAATTACACTAATACCCTTTTACTTATAAAATTACCATTTTACCCTTTTACTTACAAAATTACCATTTGACCCCTTACTTCCAAAATTACCATTTCGCCCTTGACTTACAAAATTACCATTTTTTCCCTTTACTTTCAAAATTACCATTTTACCCTTTTACTTCCAAAAATTTTGCTTTTACCCTTTATTTCTAAAATGACCATTTTGCCCTTTATTACACCACTTTTATTAAATTATCATCACTACATGATATAGTAATATTAATACTCCATTCTCATTAGCCAACTCCATCGACTATTATATTTTAATATAATACTCATTAGCACCCACATATATTAGGCCACATTCTTGCACAAGACATATTACTAAATTGCTCCTAGGGTTCACAATAATATTATTCATGCATCAATGGTCACAATAACATACTACATCATGGATAAATACTCAACATTTTCATTAATAACCAAACTCTTCCCTTAAGCAATATTTCGACACATAGTATATAAACTAACAAGCTTTCCTTTTTATCAATCAATATAAACGACTACATAAAATATATTAAAAAATATATATCATGTGGAATAATATATTAAAACCCTAATGTTCTAGCATACATTTATCTACGCGTTTAAGTGGGGTTTAATGATTACCTTAATTTTCACGAAAATCAAACCTTACCGATATCCCGATTAAATATTCAAGCTTTTATTAGCAACACCAATACCTAAAAATAATACCCATAATTATCATATTAGAATTAGGAAAACTAAAAAGGATAAAAATTTATAAAAACTTAATTAATAACATAATTTACTTAGCCATTAATATACCTCAATAATTAAACAAAAAAACACACAAAATAATTTGGAACTCACGCTGTATGAGTAGCGTGAGCCACATGCAGGTTATAAGTGGGGAAAGGGTCGAAGGTAGGGATGTAGAAGGGAGGGGGTGATGGTTCAGGTTATGGTCTTAGGGGCCAAGAGGATGGAAGGTGGAGGATAGTTAGGGTAAGGGATAGGTGAATAGGTGGAGTGGGGCTATAGGTAGTGGTTGGGGATAGGTTGTTGGCAGCAAAGGGTGGCAGTAGGGAGGCTGCAAAGGTGGCTGCCAAGGTATAGGAGGTTGAGAAGGATCAAAAAGGGAGGGGTAAAATGTGGGGCTGAAAGGGTTGGTTTTGGCAAAAGGAGGCATGGGGTTTGTAGGGGAGATTGTAGGGAGTGGTTTGGTGGCGGTAGAGGCGATGGGACCGCGGTTGAAGGAGGAGGTGTAGGAAGGCTTCCGAGAAGGAAGAAAAAGAAGAGAAAAAGGAGAGGGGAAGAAGAAGGGACTGTAGGGGGCTTGAGGGGTTGGCTTGGTGGTGCAGGGTTGTAGTAGAAGGATGTAGAAGGTGGTGTAGGCAGCTGGTGAGGTGGAGGAAGCGACAGAGGGGGCGATGGTACAAAAACAAGGAGGAGAGAATGAAGGAGAAGGAAGTGGAGATAAAGGAATCGGGGAGGGGAAGAGAGGTTCAAAAAATGGGTAGGATGAAGCAAGAAGGGAGTAAGGAAAAGAAGAGGCAGTGGAGGGGTGTTATCGGGCTGCTCTAGGGTTGTAGGGGTGGTAGGGGTGGTCGGGTGGTTGGGAGAGGGAAGGGAAGAAGAGGAAAGAAAAGGCATGCGTGATGGGGGTGTAGGGTCGGTTGGTTCCGAAATGGGGAAGAAAAGGAAGAGGGAGAGAGAAGGAGAGAGGGAGAGGTAGGTGGTGGCAGGTAGTTGCAGACTACAGTGGCAAGGCGTGGCACTTGGGGTGGCAGGCATAGGCAATGAAGACAGGTTGAGGTAGGGCATAGAAGAAGAAAGAAAGGAAGGGGGAGCAACAAGCTGGTGTAGGAAAAAAAAGAGGGATTAGGGTGGCCTAGGTAGGGGGAAAAAGGAAAGAAGAGATAAGGGGGTTGGGTCGGTTGATAAGAGAAGAAGGAGAGGAGGGATAATAATGGGCCTATGGCCAGGCGCGTTGGGGGAGGGGAAAGGCTGATCTGGCAGCCCGAAGAGATGGAAAGAGGAAAAAGAAATAAAGGAGAAAAAGGATAAAAAGGGGAAAGAAAAGGAAAAAGGGAAAAAGGAAAAATAGGGGAAAATAGGATGTAATTTTTTTAGTAGATAAATAAATTTAATAATTTAATTTAATATATGGATTTAAAAAGGTTAATTTTAAGGAAAATATTGGTTTGGAAATTTATTCAAACAAAATGAGTATGATAAAATAATGAAATATTTATTTTAATTTATTAAATATTCCTATCAAATTTTATATGCTAAAAAATCCATAAAATAATTAAATGAAATAAATTGAAAAGCTAATTTATCCTAAATAAAAGCTATTTATTAATTTATAGGTTTTCAAAATTTCGGGGACTTACAATTAAGGGTTGTCATACTTGCAGGGAGGAGTTCTGAATATGCCTCGTGCATGACCTTCTCAGCTTCCCAGGTAGACTCTTCAGTTTCATGTTGGCTCCATAGAATCTTTACAAGGTGAATTGTACTCATGCGAGTCTTCCAGAGCTTGGTGTTAAGGATCCGTATGGGTCACTCTTCATAGGTCAGGTAGTCATCAAGATCTATCTCATTTTGTTGGATCACATGGGAGGGATCAACAATGTACTTTTGCAACTACAAGATGTGGAATACATTGTGAACTTACACCAAATTTGGAGGAAGGGCCAACCGAGAAGTAACCTCTCCTATATGCTCTAGGATCTCAAAGGGGTCGATATATCTCGGGCTTAGCTTGCCCTTTTTACCAAACCTCTACAACCCCTTTGCATGGGAAACCCTCAACAATATCTTTTCCCTAGGCTCGAAGTCACTATCTTGGTGCCTTCAATCAACATAACTCTTCCTTCTGCTTTAGGCTGCTCTCATCTGATCCTAAATCTGATGGACCTACTTAGTCATCTCCCCGATCATCTCAAGCCCCAATACAACTATCTTGTAGATATTACTCCAGCACAATGGAGTCCTACACTTCCGCTAATAAAAAGTCTCAAAGGAGGCCATCCCTATGCTAGCCTGGTAGCTATTGTTATATAAAAATTCTATCAAGTGTAGGTTCTCTTCCCAACAACCTTGGAAATCCAACATGTAGGACCTCGCAAACCTACTAGGTTTGCATGGTCCACTCCGTTTGTCCATCTATGGCAGGATGGAAAGCTGTACTCATCTTTAATTTTTTCCCGAGTACTTCCTGCAGGTTTCTGCAAAAATGAGAGAGAAACCTCAAATCCCTATCTAATACGATGTCCTCTGGAATCCTATGTTAGTTGACCACGTACTTAATGTAGGGACCCACTAACTGATCGATACTCCACGTGGAATTCATTGGAATAAACACGGCGGACTTAGTCGATCTGTCCACCATGACCCAAATGGTGTCATAGCCACTCCTAGTCCTTGGCAAACCACTGATAAAGTTAATAGAGATAGACTCCCACATCCATCTTGGCACTTCTAAGGGCTGAAGTAGCCCCGTCAGTCTTCGAGGCTCAATCTTAACCTTTCAACATACCAGACAGTGGGATAAAAATTCATCCACTTCCCAGTTCATACGAGGCCACCAATACACCTTCTTGAGATCTTTGTACAGATTGTCCCCTCTTGGGTGAGCTGAGTAAGGGGTCTGATGTTCTTCTTCCATAATGTGACACTTCAACTATAGACATCCCTAATATACACACCAAAAACCCTTGAACCAAAGGCTACCATCCTCAGAAATTCTAAACCCTTCTGCTCGGCCTTCTTGTATCATCCAATAGATCCTCTCAAGCTTTACATCTCTGGTCTGGCCACTCAAATCTCCACAAATATTGTGGGAGTGATTGCCAAGGGGCTCATGCGGGCCTCAAGGTCACCTTGCTAAATTACCTCTCTTATCATCCTATCAGCAACCACACAACAAAGTGAAAAATGTGAGGTCTTCCAGCTCAGGGTATCTACAACTACGTTGGCCTTACCCTTGTGGTAGGTTAACTCAATGTCATAGTCCATGATACGCTCCAACCACCTCCTCTACCTCATATTGAGCTCCTTCTAGATGAAGATGAACTTGAGGCTATTGTGGTTTGTAAAGAATCTGCACTTTCTCCCGTACAAGTAGTGCCTCCAAATTTTCAAGGTGAATACCACAACAGCTAGCTCTAGGTTGTGAGTAGGACAATTATATTCATGCAGCTTCAATTGTTGGGAGGCATACTCGACCACTCTGGAATTTTGCATCAATACACACCCAAGCCTATTCTTGGATGCATCACAATAAACCTCAAACCCTTTTGAACCTTATGGCAGAGTCAACACAGGTGTTGTTGTCAACCACCTTTTCAACTCTTGGAAGGCTCCCTCACAAGTCTCGTCCCACTAGAACTTCGTAGTCTTCTTCAGGAGGTTGGTTAAAAATTAGGTAATCCTAGAGAAATTCTGCACAAACCGTTTGTAATTCTCGGCTAAACCTAGTAAACTCCAAACCTCTACTATGCTCATAGGAGGCTTCCACTATTTGATTGCCACAATCTTGGCTGGGTCTAAAAACGATCCCCTAGAAGATATTATGTGTGTAAGGAAGGCCACTTCCTGAAGCCAAAATCCATACTTGGACAACTTCTTGTACAAGAAGTGCTCTCTCAATAGATTTAGAATAGTGCGAAGGTGTTGCACATGCTCCTTTTTCCCTCGAGAGTATACTAGGATGTCGTCAATGAACACCACTATGAATTGATCGAGGAAGGGTCTGAATATCCTCATGATTAAATCCATGAAGACTGCAGGTGCATTAATGAGCCCACATGGCATCACTATAAATTTGTAGTGTCTATACCGGGTCTGAAAGGTGGTCTTTATGATATCAGTGTCTGTGATTCGCAACTAATGGTTCCTTGACCTTAGGTCGATCTTGGAGAACACCATGGGCCCTTTTGACTGGTCGAAAAGATCATCAATTCGTGGAGCAGGTATCAATTCTTCACTATCAATTGATTCAACCCTCATTAGTCAATGCAAATACATAGACTACTAGCCTTCTTCTTCACAAACAAGACCAGTGCTTCCATGGGTGACACACTCGGTCGGATATACCCCTGATCCAATAGCTCCTCTAGCTCGGCCTTTAAATCCTTTAGTTCAAATGGCTCCATTTGATAGGGTGCCTTTGTGATGAGGTCAGCTCCTAGCACCAGTTCAATCTTGAATTCAATCTCTCAAACTAGGTGTATACCCGATATTTCCTCAAGAAATACATCCGACAACTCTTTCACCACTGGGATGCTATCTAAAGATACCAGATCTTTGTTTAGCTCCTACATACTACAAAAGTATAGGGGATAACCTTTCTGGACCAAAGCGTGCAAGGCTACTACTGATACCACCTTGGTAGTGGGTTAGTTTTGGTCCTTCTATATGAAACCCTAGTTCCCTTTGGTCCTCACAGAATCATGCACTCCTATGGGTAGTTAATTTCAACCTAGTACCTCCCTAGCATATCCATATCTAGAATCATGTCAAAGTCCTTTAATTCCATCCCGACCATGTCTGGTAAAAATTATACCCCGCATATAAATAAGGCCACATTTGAGAACAACTGATTACATTCCATCCTATCACTTGATGGGAGCATCACAGATAATTCTAGACTAGAATAGGGTGAATGCGAATGATACAAATGATAAGGTAGCACTTGAATCGAAAAGGATATACATCGGCAGAGAATAGATGGTAAACATACCCGTGATAAAGTCCAACTGAGGGTCAGCGTTCGCCTGACTAATCAAATTAAGGCACCAACCTGACTGAACTCCTATATAGGGAAAAGGTCTGGGTCCCTAAGGTCTTCTCGTAGCCTCCCAAGCTAAGGCAAAAATTAGGGTAGGTGCTCGCTAGTGGAACTATGGGGGTGCGGTCTGGAGATGCTGCTGGTATGCCTACTATTAGGGGATTAGGGCTCCCCTCTAATGGTACTATTGATTCTAATACTAATGGGAGTGAGACAGTTCCCAACACTCAAAAGCTCTATGGCTCAACTAACCATAGTTCAGGTTGGTCACGAGCTTGCCTTCATATTCCTAGCCATGGTGGCTACGACTGCATCATCAACAAGCAGGTCCCTAACCTTTGACCTGATCCCAGGGATGAGGTCTCATGGGTCCTCCTATCCGTGGCTAGGTCCTGCTCTAAGAACTCTGACCCTTAGGTTTCCTCTTCCCAAGGATGGCAACCTACTCCTGGACTAAGGTGGTGGCGATGTAGGTGTGGTCGTACATGGTGGCCAGGTCAGTGAAGGCCACTATACCCATCATCCAGTGGATGCTGAAGTTTAGCCCCTACTTGAACTAGAACACCACCATGGACTTGTTGGCAGCAATCCCTAGGGAAAATTGGAGTAGCTTGGTGAAGCGAGCATGGTATTGGTGGACCATCAACATACCCTAGGTCAGCTGCATGAACTTTAGGAGCTTGTCCCTCTTTAGGCTCCCGGGTTAGAATCTGGAGCGAAGGGTAGTCTTGAATGCCTCCAAAGTCACTAGAGGACCATCTTACGCATGGTACACCACCCACTAGACATTTGCTATGCCTCTCAGGAAGAATGCAACTATGCTAGGTTGTTGGGCTAGAGGGCAGTCTGCCTCAAAGGTGTGATCCATGTCCCGGATCCACCCTTTGAGGACCACCGGGTCCTCCTTGCCAAAGAGGGTCGGAGGGTGATGCCCAATGATCCTTTAGAGCTAGTCCTCACCAACGCCCTCAAAGTGGTGGGGGTATGGGATCAATACTAGGGGTTGGCGCTGAACAAACACCATGAAGGCCTCGAAGGCCTCCTCCAGTCATCCTACTAAGCCATTCATCATTAAGAGAAGCTACAACAGAAAAAAGGATGATAGAAACAAAACCACAAGCTCGATGCAAATTATTTCATTATATTTTCCTTTTTTGAAAAATCCCTAGTCTACCCTTTCATTCCTCACTATGGCCTAAATTTAGAATTCTTAAAATGAAAATAAGCGTGGTTACAAGAACCAAAGCTTTGATACCAATTTGTAACACCCCCAAAATTACAGTTGAAAATTTTTATTTAAATAAACAAATATGAGAATGAGGGTGCTACCACCGTGATAAATACAAGTTCACCCCTGGCCTGTGTCATACTAACCACAAGGCTAAAGAAAATTTTTCCCAAGAAAATAGACAAACTTAAACAAAGATTCATAGAAACCAAAATATTCATAACACACAAATTAGAGTGCGCGATAAAAGTTGTTACAGCACAAATAGGGTATATAGTCAAAGTTCCCAAAAAGGATAAAAGGTACAACATAACAAAACAAAACCGAAATACAATGGAAACATAAGTAAAAAAAGGATAGAAAGGAGTCCCGTCAACATAGCTCTCAGGCCCCCATGCCAAGTTCAATGGTTAACTCGCAACCCTGCCCAATGACTCATAAGTATCATAGGCATCGAAGATGGTGTCTCCTACTTGCATAAAATATGCAGGGCCCTTTACTTGTGTGAATGAGTAGCACCCATGAAACAGGTGTTCAGTACGCTACATATTAAGTAATGTAACCATGCAGATAAGGCCAAACACAAAAAGGAATATAATACAATTAGGTTCATATAGATAGCGTAAAAGAAATGAAGATAGTAGAGGTTGTGTTATAGTCTGGTTAAAATTATCCATTAAATCTCTGGTTAATATACTCATTTCACACTATGATTATTATCAATCCATGAGAGTACAGAAACCCACTATTATATCCAATGGACTAGAAAAAAAACATGGTAGAATGCACCTGATCACTATTATTTACTGGTGGAACGGTCTCTAGGGTAGAAGACACATGGCCACTATTATTCGTCGGTGGACCGGTTTAGCCCCCAACTTTCATGGTGTTTCACTATAAGTAGATAGTATATTTCCATGGTTTAACACCATTAGGTTTAGTTTTTCTTGAGCTCTGGATCCCCCACTACTATAGTTGGCGGACCAAAAATATACAGGGTAGAGTGCTCCTAACCACTGTTATTCACCGATAAAATGGTCTCCAAGGCATCCCAACACCTAGCCATTATTATTGCCGGTGGACTTGATTAGGCCTAACTCAACACTCTTTCTCTTTAAGTGGTTAGTATCTTATTTGTGTCTTATTTGATAAACATTACCACCCTAGATATGCATGTCCCATGGACTACTAGTTCACACAACCTGACTACCCATATTCTCTTAGAAGGGGTCACGCTATATTTTGGGACTTCTATGCTTCCTAACACATCCAAACATCCCACGTAAAGGGTCATCCCTATGTAACTACCATCTATCCCATGCAAACCCTTGAATTCCCCATGTAAGATTCACTCCACTATCTTATTTTGTTAATATTTTCCTTTTATTTGTCCCCTCATCTGTCATGGGATAATTAAGTCATTCTCACTTCCCTTTAGTCAAGTCATTTTCCTTTTTCCCTCTTCATAATTTCACCCCATACCATATCATTAAAATATCCTAGCATGCATGTTCTAGAGGGTCACATCACATAACACCATAACCACAACATACACATCATTTTAAACATGCCATAAGGAGGACACACAAACGTACCTTAATTTCATGCTCCATAAAGGCAGTGGTACTTGCCACAATTTTTTCATTCTCTATGGTTTATAAGTCACAAGGATACTAACCCTGTAATAGTAAAAAAAATTTAAGTTGTAACCATAAAGTCAAATGTAGATTATATTTTATAAAAAGAAACATTTAAGTTCATAGAGTGTTATGTAGCATACTACCTTATTACTCTCTCGAAAAGGTCTATGGACACCAGATATGGAGGGCTGAGTTGGACACTGTGAAAAATATTACATACCATTCAACCTCTTTAGGATTGCCTCTTGTCATTCTCTTAATGCTACCATTTATTTCTCCATCTTTTCAAAATTTTCCTTTAAAGGGTAAGTACTAGAGTCACATCTAAAAACCTTAAATAGGTTGAACCATTAATTATTTATCCTACATTAGCCAATATACTCTTATGTGCCCAATAGGTGTGTCAAAAGGTTATTCAAGCCTTCTTTATCAAAGAACTATATGAAGAGTCATTTCTTAAACCCTCCTATAATAAGTTAGAAAAATAGTTAGGGACAAGTAATCATATTAAATAAAGTGAAGATAAACATTGTGGTCCTTACAACTTTCTCAAACATCTGCTGTGTTGGCTTTTGAGAAGCTTTCCCTTCTTTGTCCTAGTGTATATCCCAATATTAGGTAGCTACGAGGGTACATATGACATATGAGTTAGCTTTGTTTCCTCCATCTATTGTTTCTCCGACTAAATCAATTGTAAAAATAAAAATTCATAACAATATTAGATCATAAAAGAACGTCATATATATATATATATATTCATACTATGGCTTATCTAGTTACCTTATTACCTTTACTCCTTGTCTTGTGTGTGCAAATTTTTTTCTTAGAGCTATTTGCCTATAAAATTGAATACAAAGATTATTTTGGTTTGAGTTGTAATCTAATTATACTTTAGTTATATTAAAAAGTTAATAATTATATGTTCTTACATACTCCATATTCCTTTAAATCTCTCCATGAACAAAAATCCCTCCATTGGTTTTGGGTGATCACATTCCAATTGATATTTGGGGGCGTAGAAATGATAGTACCGTTTGTAGCATACAAATGGCTTTTATCCATCCACAACTTCCAATCTGTCCATGAATTTGTAGCTCGACTCATAACAAGCTTCGTGTGTTATTGTCCCATATTAAATAATCAAATAGTTAGGATGCATATAGCTAAACTATCATATAGCAATGACCAAAATAATTCATATTTGTTTCTAATATTTAAATCATATTATAATGTCATCCCACACCCTATTTTTCAACTCTTTTGAAACATCCCTCCAACTCTAATAAATGATGGCAATATGCACTTAAGCCCTAGAGTTTGCATAGTCAATAAACAAATGCCATACCCCAATTTTAGAAACCCTAACTATAAATTAGTAATTTGTAATTAGTTACTATAATTAGTTAACTATGATCTATGTTAAATGTATTATTTTCATGTATATTATTATAATGAATTAAATATATAAATTTAATTAGGTTCAAATCTAGATAGAATTTAGGTTATCAATTTTAGCCATAGTCGGGACCCCAATCCATATTTATTTTACCTAAAAACCTTAATTCTGTTAACTGAGTATTTTTTTCCCTCGTTCAACTAGCCTAGTTGTTACCCCTACCCTATTTTATGTAGTTTGCCTATACCCTCCTTCACCCGCATTATCTTCTTTATGATATTTCTCTCTACAAGTCTGTCTCATGATTAACTAAATATTTTCCATATTTTTACCTTATTTTGGCTTCATTTATTTAATCTTTTTTGGCATCTTGTTTGTGTTACTACTTTCTTGGTAATTATTTTAAGGAAATTCTACATTAACACAAAAATTTAAGGGAGTGTTGTATGGAATCAAGAAAATAATCAAATATGAAAGACATTGAATGAAGATAATCAACCCCACATGTCTTTAGAGAAGTGAAGAAAGTCAAAGAGCTGAAAAGAGGACCAGAGGAAGAAAGAGGAGGAAGAAATGGGTGTTGCAAAGCTACAACAAAACATCTGGATAGTTGTACAACTCTTAATTAGCAATTTTATGAAAGAATGAAAGTTGCATGGCTAACCAATCCAACCTTGCACAGCTATACAAATCAAGCTAAGATGCCACAACCCAATTCATTACACTACCACACCACACTCTCAGCATAGTTGTGTATGTGCAATTTGTAGAGAGAAGAAAAGTTGCACAACTAGCCAGTACAGCCTCGTCTGTTCTTTTAGCTAAATTTATTGCACATTTACATGATTTTCTCCCACGCTCTTCCCACTTCCTTAGTGTTGCCATTGAAGAGAATATAAAAGAGAGAATGTGGACGACATATGTGGAGGTAAGGCTTAATTTCTCTACATTATTCCTAAGCACACACAATCGTTGTAATATACTTTTAATTCTCATGAAATTGTTTTTCTTCAATTCAAGATTAGTCAAGTATGTATCTCAACTATATAGACACTTATTTTTAACTTCAATCTACCGTTTGTTCTTTTTATTCTATTTTCTTTCTTTATTATATTTGTAATATGCATGTCATTTAAATTTAATTTCTGTATTTCATTTAATTCATGAGTGGGTAATTATGTTTTCTAGGATTTAACTAGGCTTTATTTAGTGTGTATATAATGAATTAAATTATATGCTATAGGTATGGTTTATATAGGTTGTTTTGTATGATAGAAATTATTGTTATGAGTTGGGTATGATAAAATCTAATTTATATATAAACGTTGGCTATAACTAAAAATTTGAAATCAATGTTTGAAAATTAATATATGAGTAAACATTTGATTTTTAGGGACAAGCGGTGTTTAATTATTTAATCTAATTTATTAGTCAAGAAAGTAATCAATGAATTAGATTAGGGATATTTCTAGACCTTGAAAAAGGATAGTGAATCACATTTGACCAATTGTTCACTTAATTTTGAACCATACCATGACATAATGCTAAATCTTTTTTGAATGCCGAAAATGAGACTAAAGTTCATTCCTAGGCTTTATATCTATAGTTTTAAAATCCACAATTTATTAGTCATTTTATTATTTACTTTCATTTTCTCACTTTATAAAAATATAGATAGTTCAAATACTAAAAGTCAATAATCAATCGCAAAGTCATTGTGGATACGATTTTAACTTGCTACAACATAGCCATGAACTTGTGGATTAGCAACAATCAAGTTTTATCCACTGTTCTCAGGGATTTCGCCAAATTTATATTGAATCTTTTGTTATATATTAAGCTATACTAGGTTTTTCATTACTTAAATTTTTTTGCTCCTGTGCTTTTCTTTTCCTCATTGATAGTTTTTTTGTTTTCTGTCTTCAGGTGTCTTATATGTAATGATCTCTCTATTTAATTGAAATGCCCTAAAATTTTAATTTTTTTATTTATTATTAAATACGATTTTATTATGAAAATTAATTAAATAAGTTATTTTTATTAAAATAAAAGGAATTTAATTGGGGAAAATTAATAAGAAATTTATGAGTATTTTAGTTAGAGGAAATTTGAGTATTTTAGCTAATTAAATATTTTAGATTGGAAAATAATTAAATTCATTATTTTATTTAAAATAAAATAGTTCCAAATTAATATTAATTTTATAAATAATTTAATTGGAGAAATTTAGAGTGTTTTGGCTAATGAAAATAGAATTTATGAAAAATCTTTCAAATATCCTAATTTAGCTTAAAAAGGGATTTAAATATTATTTTATTTAAATATTATTACTTTTAGATATCCCAAATATCCTGATTAATTTTATTGGCTCTAACCCATTATTTTTCCTTTTCCCCTTTTTCTTTTTTCCTTTTTCTTTCTTTTCTTTCTTTCTTGCTTTTTCCTTTTCTTTTCCTCCTTTTTACCCCGATTGGGCCTGCTTTCTAGTGGCCCAATCCTCCCTTTCCTCTTTCCTTTGGCGCGACCTAGCCCGTGCGGCCTACGCCTGCGTCCCTCCCCCATCGTCGTGTTTTGTGTTTTGGTTCCCCTAGACGCATCGTTTTATTTAATGCACCTTAACCCCCGCGCCGACCGCCCCGGCCTTCCCTCTTTTCTTTTCTTTCTTTTCTCCCCGAACCACCGGTTCCCCCCCCCCTTTCTTTCTTCTTTCTTCTTCCTCCCTTCCCCGACGTCTACCACCTGCAACGTCATTGCCGCCACGTCCCTAGTTTTTTGCCGCCAATCGCGCCGTTGACCTGCCGATACTCTTTTCCCTCTCCCCTTCTGACTCACAACCCATTCAACCAAATAACTCCCCCCTCCTTACACGTTTCCTCTCTCTCTCCTATGCACAACCCCCTCCCCCGAAAATTGCTGCCACTGGCCATCTATCGCTGCCACTGACCCTAACCCTACTTTCCTTACTCCCACGCCGACCCACAGAACCCTAACCTCCCTTCTAAGCCTATAAATACCCCCATAATAGCCCTGTATCGAGCTTTTGTCTCCTACCCAGAATTTTGAGCAGTTGTCACTACCACCCCTTCAGACGCTTCGTACGCCGCTTTCGGCTAACTTCGCTACCATCTCTGGCCACCAAACTCTTCCTTGCACCTCCCTCTAGCTAACTAAATCATCCATCCCCCTCGGTTCTTCCTACACAAGGCACCCCAGCTATGTGAAGTAGCCTTCTCAACCAACCTATTTTTCTACGTCCACCGCCCTTCGAACCACCATTAGCCACCTATTCCACCATTTCCGCCGCTTCTTTCACCTGCCATTATGTTCTGCAAACCATCCTCTACCTTCCTATGCCTTTAATTTCCTCTTTCTCCCTCTCCTCCTCTCTTTCTCTTCTTCTCCTCCATTCGGTCACCACTGCCGCCGCCGTGCGCCGCCACCTTTGGCTATGCCACCACCTCCATTCTACTCCTTTCCATTTGGGCATTCTTAAACAACCCAAATTCCACCTCCATTCTCCCTATCTTTTTCCCAACATGCAACTTTCTCCTTTTTCTTCTCTTTTTCCGACCGCTGTCGGTGCTGCTGTGTACCACCGCCGGTGCCGCCTATCCCCACTAGCCTAAGGTTGAACCCTAGACCCTCTCAACTCTTTTCCCTATTTTTACAAGCCTTAAATTATTTTATTTCAATTATTCTAATATAAATTATATTATTATTATTATTATTATTATTTCCAAATTTTAATATGTATTATTATTATTATTGTTATTAATATTAATGTTTTTATTATTATTCTATTGAGGGTTGAAGCCCTATTTTAATTTTTAATTCGATTTTAGCACTATTACCCATATTATTTCTATTATTACTATTATTAATATTAAATGTTATAAGTATAATAATAATTATTTTTTCCTATTTCAAATTTCTATTATTATTATTCCATTATGATTAATACAACTATTTTACCATTAGTACTGTTAATAATGTTATTATTGTTATTGTTGTTGTTGTTGTTGTTGTTGTTATTATTATTATTATTATTATTATTATTATTATTATTATTATTACTATTATTATTATTATTATTATCATTATTATTATTTTCAAGTGTTAGTATTATTATTTTATATAGGGCTAAAATCCTATTGTGCTTATTTTAAATTTTAGTAGTAGTATTATAAATATCATGTCTTATCATTATTAGGGTTATTAGTATTTTTATTATTATTAGTATTTATTATTATTAATGTTATTATTATTATTTATTAAGTTATTATTACTCAATGTAGGGGGAAACTCTACTTCTTTTATCTTCGATCATTACCTTTACTATTATTACCATTATGGTCATTATTATTTTGTAATATTATTATGACTTTTATCATTATTATTCTTATTATTTCATTACTATTATTATTACTAAATTTGGTTATTTATTTTACTAATACTTTTATTATTAGTATTATTTTAGTAAAGGGGCTGAAGCCCTTATTTCACTATGTTTTTGGGTAATGTCCTTTTTATTATTATTGTTACTATTTTTATTATTCTTGTTAACATTAACATTGATATTATTTTTGGTATTTTTGCTATTATTATTTTAATATTTTATCAAAAGCCTTGTCTTTTATTAAGTTAGAGATTAATAGTATTTTTGATAAGATGGAGTCTAATTTTAGCTTTTCCATTATAATAAGTAAAACCAGTCAAAGCCCTAAGGAGGCATATGAGCATGCTTTAAGACTGGTGTCGTTTTAGGTAAGGGTGTTACTAAGGCCTTTTGTGTGTTTATATGCATTATGTGCTTCACATGCTATGTATCATATGTCTATCATTATTATTTATGTCATATATGGTATGATGTGGAGTTGAAGTATGTTTTCGTGTATTTACATGGTATGTGTATTTTGTATATGTGATGAATGGTTTATGACCATGTAACGCATACATGTGAGGGTGTTGATGTGGTTTGTGTGGGGGAAAGGATGAAAAAGGAGGATGGGGAAAAAGGTTGACCAAGGGATGTGAGTTGACCTAATTATTTTAATGATTCATGAGTGGAAGAATAAAATAGAGAATTTTAGGGTTTCATGTGGGAGAATATAATTTATGGTTTAATATGGGAGAATATAATTTATGGTCTTGTGTGGGAGAACATAATTTATGGTTCTACTTGGGAGAAGCTAATTTATGGTTTTGTATGAGAGGAATTAATTTATGGTGTTATGTGGGAGAATCTAACTTATGATGTTATATGGGAGAATCTAAATTATGATGTTGTATGAGAGAATGTAATTTATGATGTTATATAGGAGAATCTAAATTATGATGTTGTATGGGAGAATGTAATTTATGATGTTATATGGGAGAATCTAAGTTATGATTTATATGGGAGATTCTAATTTATGGTTTTATGTGGAAGAATCTAACATATGGCCTTGTATTGGAGAATCTAATTTGTGGTTATGAATGGGAGAATCTAATCAATTGTAATATATGGACGAATCTTTGGGTTTTATATGGTTTGAATCTAGGGTTTGGTATGGATGGATCTTTGGTTTGGTGTGGATTGAATTTAGGGTTTTGTGTGACTGAATCTAGGGTTTGCATGGTGGCATTAATGGTTGTATGGTGGTATTAGGGTTTGCATGGTGGTATTAATGGTTGTATGGTGGTATTAGGGTTTATATGGTGGTATTATGGTTGCATGGTGGTATTAATGGTTGTATAGTGGTATTAGGGTTTGCATGGTGGTATTAGGGTTTGTATGGTGGTATTAGTGGTTGTATGGTGGTATTAATGGTTGTATGGTGGTATTAGGGTTTGCATGGTGGTATTAATAGTTTCATGGTGGTATTAATGGTTGTATGGTGGTATTAGGGTTTACATGGTGGTATTATGGTTGCATGGTGGTATTAATGGTTGCATAGTGGTATTAGAGTTTGCATGGTGGTATTAGGGTTTGTATGGTGGTATTAGTGGTTGTATGGTGGTATTAATGGTTGTATGGTGGTATTAGGGTTTGCATGGTGGTATTAATAGTTGTATGGTGGTATTAGGGTTTGCATGGTAGAGTTAGGGTTTTACATGGTAGTTAATGACTGCATGGGATTTAGGGTTTGTATGAAAAGTTCGAGAGGTTGCATGGGGCGTGTAAAGTTTGCATGGGAGCTACATTTATGTACGAAAGGTTGATTGGGATGTAAGGAAGGTAATGTAAGTGTTATTTGGGTGTTTGAACATTTGGATGAAAAATAATACGTGGAGCATTATAAGGGTCCATAGGAGACCGAACTAGGGTTTGCGTGGACAATTAGGGTTTGTTGTGGTTGCTTAGAATTTTTATATTATCATGTGTATTTGGTAATTAAAGTGTAATTATTATGGTGGAATTTTATGATTTGTAATGTGTGAAGTATAAAGATAATGATTCGTGCATGTCCATGGTGAAAGCTTTTGAATAAGATACTTAAGATATTAATTACGTAAAGTGGAAAATGTTGAGTTGAGCCCTGACCGATCCACTAGCATAATAGTGGCTAGGTACTGCAGTAGCCAGGAGACCGATCCACCGGCTTAATAGTGGTAGGGTATGTTACCCTAGTGACCGATCCACAGGCTAAAATAGTGGGGGATCCCGAGCTCAATGAACCAAACTATATATTTTGTTAAGATGTGGGAAGATACTAATGACTTATGGTGGAACACCTTGCGAGAAGGGGCCAGACTGATCCACCGACGTATAAAAGTGGTAGGGCATGTACCTTAAGTGACCGATCCACCAGCTATAATAGTGGCAAGGAGCCAAAAGTGCCCTTGAGACCAATCCACCGGCAAGAATAGTGGGGTTCTGTACTCGTATGGACTTGGGAAATAGCATGGTGTGAAAATATTTCGATAAAGGATTAATGAAGTAATTAATCTAAACTATATAGGATCTTGGCATTTTCACCTAATCGTTCATTTGCCTTTATGTTATTGTGTTGGTGATTATGCCCTGTTATTATTCTACATGGATTATGTGCTTATGTGTTGCCCTTAGTGCTCGATTACCTTACTCAGTATGTAGCATACTGATCACCTGTTACATGGGTGCTGCTCATTCCCACGAGTAGTATGCCCTTCTACCTTTGTGTAGGTAGGCGAGACATCAGTCGGGCTGAGTGTTGAGCATGTTTTGGCTCAAAGTTTGAGAGTGTTGTGGCCATAATTTTCCTCATGTGATTTCATTTCGTTATGTTATTTCTTCTGATTCGCATTTATTCTTTTTAATTTATTTCCTTGTATTAAGTGTTTCGATTAAACCTTTTATAAATTGTAAGATTATTACCTTCGAGGAATTTTGATTTTGCACTCTGATTTTTATCTTATTATTAATTATAATTCTTTACACGTACTCTAATTTCTAAGTTATTATCTCTTTAATTCATCTTATGAAATCTTGGTTTAAGTTTTATATTAATCTTTTAGCCTTAGCACTTGGTACTGAAACAGTTAGAGAGAACCGGTTTGGTACTAAGTGTGGCAGTAACATCCCCAGAATTCACGGTTTTAAATTAAGTATTTTAATTACTTCCGCTTTAAAAAAAAAGTAGTGAATTTTGGGGTATTATATTAATACCTATAGTTGCATTAAATCTTGAAATAGAGAAAATGTTGAGAGAATTAAGAACTTGGGTACGTGGCACTACAGTAAGCACAAGATCTAAAGTCCTAATTTTAAGAATTATAGCTAATTACGAATTTACTAGGAAAATTAATTAACTAAATTATTTTATTAAAATTAAAGGGAATAATTAAGGCAAAATCAAGAAGAAAATAATAAATATTTTAATTAGGAAAAATTTAGGTGTTTTGCTACTTAAAATAGAATTTAGTAAAAATCTTTCAAAAATATCAAATTAGCCTAAAAAAGGAATTAAATATTATTTTATTAAAATATTATTATATTTAAATATCCAAAATTCAAAAAATATTTTTATTAACCCCAACTCACCTATTTTCTCCTTTTCCCTTTTCTTTTCTTTCTTTTTCTCCTTCTTTTCCCTTTTTCTTTCTTTCTCTCCTTTCTCCTTTTCTTTTTCTTTTTTCCTCGATCTGGGCCAGCCCAATCCCCTCCTCCTTCCTTCTTCTTCGGCATGACCCAGGCCTTATATGCTGCATTTTACTTCTTTAATTTTTAGCTGCCAGTCGGTTCGCTTCCCTTTTCTTTCTTTCGTTTTTCTTCTTGGACCCCTAGTCCACCCTACCTTCTTCTTCTTCCTTCCTCGTCGCAACTTGCAACCTCCCCCTCACTACGCTTGGATATTCACCGTCGACCACGCCACTTCCTCTTTCTTCCCTACTGCCCCACCTGCCATTTTAACCCAACCAATTATTCCTCTCTTCTCGCGCACCATTTCTTCCTCCCAGGCTAATCACAGCTAGCCATGGTAGACCTATACCAACCTGCCATTATTGGCCGGGGTGCCCTCACCTATCTGCCCCTATTCTCCTTCTCCCTTTTGACCTTATCCCCTTCCTTTGACCCTATAAATACCCTATAACAAGCCCCAGACTCGAGATCTTTCCCGTAATCCAAAAAATTCCTTCAATGTGCCATCGCCCTATCAGAAACCTTTGTCGTCATTGTCACCCATCCCTGCTACTTGAGACACCCACAGAACCACTCCCTGCATCACCCTCTACAAAACTACGCCACTCTCCACCCTCGATTTGCCTTTCACAAGACACCTTGGCCATGTAAAGTTTCCTTCCCAAGCAGCCACACTTCCACCTCTGCCACCCTTCGTACCACCGTTTTCCACCACTCCCACCGCAACCACCTCCTCTTCCACCTCCCAAATTTCCCTATAGACCTTCCTCTATCTCCCCTTACCCTCCTTTTCCCTTTCCTCCCTCTCCTCCTCCCTTTCTCCCTTTCCACCACTTTTGGCCACCACACCAGCCGCCGTGCGCCGCCACCTTTGGCTGCACCACCACCCTCATTTCAAACCTCTCAACTTGGTCCACCTCAACCACCCCAAATTCCACCCCCTCTCCTATTCCCAACACTCAACTAACCTTTTGTTTTCCTTCTTTTCCTACCGTAGCCATAGTCGTGCATCGCCACTGATGCCACCCCTCACTACTAACCTCAGGTGGTACCCTAAACCCACTTAACCCTTAAATCCTAATTATTCAAGTCTTATTCATTTTAATTGAATTATATTATTATTATTATTATTATTATTATTGGTATTATTATTACTATTAGGAACCGAAACCCTATTTTGTCATTATTATTATTATTATTATTATTACAATGAAGGGTCGAAACCTATTTCACATTATTTTGATTTAGACCATTACTACTACTACTACTACTACTACTACTATTATTATTATCATCATCATCATCATCATCATCATCATCATCATCATCATCATCATCATCATCATCATAATCATCATCATTATTATTATGGTAAAAATATTCAAACCCTTATATTATCATCATTTCAAATATTACTATTATTACTATTATCCTTAGCAATATTAGTATTTAGTTAGTGTCACTATTATTATATTATTATTTTATCCCTAATCCTATTATTATTCTTAGCCGTAAAAATACTAGGGTTTATATTACTAGGAGTATTAGTATTACTATTATTGTTAATATCGCTATTTTTGCTATAACTAGTATTAGTACTATTAGTGGAGGAAATAAAGCTATTAGATTTAATAATATTAATATGGCTATAAGTATTATTAAAATCCCTATTTTCACTTATAAAGTTTCCTTTAATAATAGTAACCCTAATCTTAGAATAAAATAGGAAATAATAGTATTTTTGGTAGGAGGGAAACTAATCCTTAGTTTTTCCCTCTTATAAGTGAAACAAGTCAAAACCCTAAGGAGGTGTAGGAGCATGCTCCAAGGCTGGTGTCATGCTAGGTAAGGGTGTAGCTAAGGCCTTATGTGTGCTATGTGCCTTATATGCCTTTTATGCCATGTATCATGATATGTTATTTATCTTATGCTTATCATTATAACTAATTTATGTGTAGCATAGCTTGGGGTTGAGGTATGCTCATGTGTTATCTTATAGCATGTATATAATATGTAAAATATGTGATTATGATGTGATATGTTGTGGCCCTTTACGATATGCATGCTAGGATATGAAATGTGATGATATAAGGTGAAAGGATGAAAAAGGAAAATGGGAAAGTCAGTTGACCAAAGGGAAATAAGTTGACCAAGGGATGTGGGTTTGACCTAAATATTTCATGATCCATGAGTCGAAGAATTATTGGGGGACTTAAAGCAAAATAAATTGGATGAACTTTGAATGGAAAATATAGGGTTTTGCATGGAAGAATCCATAGTTTTGTGTGGGAGAATCTAGGGTTCTATATGGGGGTTTTAGGGTTCTCCATGAAAAACTTCGAGGGTTTGCATGGAATGGATAGAGTATACATGGGGGTAAAATTTATGTATGAAAAGTTGACTTGGGGTGTGAGGAAGGTAATGGAAGAGTTATTTGGGTGATTGGAGGCTTTGGGTAAAAAATAGTACATGGGATAGTATAAGGGTGCATAAGAGGCTGAGTTAGGGTTTGAGAGGAAACCGTAATATGAGAATGTGGTAAAAAGTAAAAATAAATGAGGATGAGCAGAGTATAAAATGAGGATGGAAGATTATCATATGAGGGATGAGCATGGGTAGCATGGGAAATAAGAGTGGAAGGTGAGAAATGGAGGGGTGACATGCAGAAATGAGGATGCTAGGGTTTGGCATGTCCAGCTAGGGTTTGGCGTGGCCACCTAGGGTTTTGTGGTCACACGTGTACTTGGGGAGTAAAGTGTGATGATGAAAGTTGAATACGAGGGTTGTAATATGTGGGGTGTTAGAATAGTTTGGGTTGTGTGAGGTGGAGAAGGATGGGCCACATAGGACCAAAATATGGTTTCTAGAGAAAATCTTAGGGTAAGACAATAAGACAATGAGTGGGCCTTAACCTATACACCTAGGAGTTGGGCTTCTAGTTTGAGTTAGGGAAAGGAGGTAAGGATTTTGGGTTAATTTAGGATAAGCGTAGATGGAGTTAGTCATGCATGTCTAGGGTGAAACTTTTGAATAAGACATGGTAAAACATTAATCATGTAAAGTGGAATATTATTGAGTCGAGCCTAGACTGATCCACAGGCATATAAAAGTGGTTATGTGCATTCTGCCTTATAAGTGACCGCTCCACCGGCTATAATAGTGGTTAGGTGCATTCTTCCCTATAAGTGACCGCTCTACCGGCTATAATAGTAGGGGATCCTGAGCTCAATAAACCAAACCCTAAGTTTTCTATGACACATAAAAGATGCTAAGTACGTACTATGGAACACCATGAGAGTCAAGGCAAGACCGATCCACTAGCAAATAATAGTGGCCAAAAACATCTTACCCTGGAAACCGATCCATCGGCATATGATAGTGGCTAGGTATGTTTTGCCCTACAAGTGACTAATCTACCGGCTATAATAGTGGGGTTTTCCGTAGTTGAATGGATTGATAAAAAGCATGGTGTTAAATGAGTACCGATTAGATATTAAATAAGAAATTTATCCGGACTATACTTTAGCATTTATTTATCTATAATGATTGTATGCTATTGTGTTATCATGCTTAGATTTTGTGCCTTTGTGTGTTGGCTTTAGTGCATGGTTATCTTATTCAGTACATAGTGTACTGACTACCCATTTCATGGGTGCTGCTCATTCCCACGAGCAGAAGGCCCTTTTGACTTTGGGTAGGTTGGCGATACCTTCGATGTTCATGAGGATTCACGCGAGGCTGAGTGTTGACCATGGGCTTAGTACAGATATCAAGAGAGGCGTGGCATACTTTCTTCTTTATGATTTTCTAATTTATATCGGATTTTCTAGAACTAAACCTTTATCACTTTATAGACCTTTTTCCTTTTAAGGAACTTTAACTATGTACTTTATATTATGACTGTTTTTCATGCACTCTAATTTCTATTTTATAATTGTTTAATGCTTATTTGGAATCTTTCTTGGGTTTGATTTATGATGGTTATTAAATTTCTATTAGTCTTGTGGTTAGTATGGGAATGGCTCTAGGCTGGGCTTCTACTAATCACGGTTGTAAGATCCCCAAAATTCACAAGTTTTAATATAATTTCTTCCGTTAAAAAAATTAGTGAATTTTGGGGTTATATAGGCTCTCTTAGGGAGTTTTGTAACATCCTAAAATTTCGTAAGCTTTGTTTTTGGGTGTTTAACCTTTTTATTCAAATCTAGCCCTTAAACCCTAGCCTAATTATTTTATTTATAAACCTTGACCCATAACCCAAAATAAATACCTAAAATTTATCCCATTTATTTTATCTTTTTTCTTTCTATTAAAACTATCTTAATTGAGATTATTATTCCTGATATATTTTTACCCTATACCCTAATCTATCAAAACTAAACCTAGAAAAAAAATAACCTATTTACCCTATCATTTTTATCCACCTATATTTCCCCATTACTTGATCCAATTCCCTCCCCTAATCATTCTCCCTTTCTCCCTCATTACCTCGCTACATTCAACCCAGCCAACATTATACATGAATACACACAGACGTGTACCCTTAGCTACACACGCACACCTTTTACCTTCATAGCCCTCCTCCCATACACCTAACTCCCTCTGTCCTCTCAGCTCCTTTTGGTTCAACTAAGCCCCCTTCCCTCTCTCTATTTTGGTTTCGTTTTCCCAGCCCAGACGAACCTTCCTCACCAAAATAACCCCAATGCACCATGTCCAGCCCACCACAACACCTCCACCATCTATCCAACACCACCTTTCTGCCACCATATTCTTTCTACCCCTGCACAACCTCCAAGCACCGTACAACCATCTCAATAGCCATAACCTCCCTTCTCCTCTTCTTCCTCCCCTCCATTTTTCTTCGTTGCATGTACCTCCCTGCATCACTTCCACCTCCAACACAAGCAACCCTTGCATGTAACCACCTCCCATGCACCAACCTCCCCTCTTTCTATTTGGTTCTACACCAATAAAACCACACTACCCTTCCACCTTCCAGCCACCACCTCCTAGCCCTCATACACTAGCCACCTTCTCCATTTTCCTACACGTCCAACCGAGCCACCAACCTAATGCCATCTTCCGATTCTTATCTAGCAACTCCACCACCACTTTCCAGCCATCGTAACTTCCAAACCGTCACCAGTCGACACCCCTGCTGCCACCTCTCCCTACCTCACCCTCAACTATAACCCCCCGTGAACATGCACAATCCTTATGCTACATGTGCAGCGTGAGTGAAAGGTGTTGTTTTATAAAATATGTGACCCATTTTAAATGTAAGGATATTTTTGTAATTTTTGAAATATAAATATTTTATTATTATAATTATTATTTTACCTTATAGATATTAATTCATTAATTGCAGTAATATTTTTAGGTACGAAAGTTTGAGTATCAGAACCTTATAATTTAGTAGGATACCGCTATTTTTATATTTTTTTATTTTTTATAGAATTCAGGCAATCTTTATACTATACTAAAATGATCAATATTACATGATAGCACATTAGGGTTTTCATGTGTTAATTGTGTTAAGCATAATTCGTTTAGATATAATTGTAATCATGAAAATTAGAGAAATGAGAGTGTTATCTGATATAAAATATATCGGTTATGAAAGTGTGATCAAAATAATTATTATGTCAAGAAAATATTTTGTTCAATAGGTAAGCATAAAATAATACGTTGAGCATGCTTGCACATAATTTTAGAGTAATTATTACGAATAAGTTCCTTAGGGGTAATTTGGTCATTTAAAGTGTGTTATGTTTTTTATCCTAAAAAGCCTATCTCATATGTATTATTATCTATGGTTGAGTATGTGAGCATGTGTTTCAGATGGATTAAAAGTGCATAATAGGATTTTATGCATAGAAATATGTATAAGGGTAAAATGGTCATTTGGCATATCTAATAACTTAAATCATGTAATATATAATTTATTTATGGTATTTAGCCTTTTCATGATAAATTAATAAATAAAATGGAATTAATAGTTAAATAGATGATAATCTAAAAATTTTAGTGTCAAGGGTATTTTAGTTATTTTTGGCCTAAAGTGTATAAATATGAATAATTGAATCTAGGAATAACTCAATATATTTTTAATGTTGGCTAGAGTATTAACCATAATTATGGTTGTCTCGATTAATTGAAAATAAGTAAAAATGTTTAACTATGGAAATTGATCTATCTATATTATATGAGATATCATTATGATAATGCCTTGCATGGAAAACCCTAAGTGGTTCAATGTGATATACAGTTATAATCTAGGCTTAGTGTAGTATAATGAGTGGAAAATAATTATATTTAAGATGTTTGTTGATAAATGGTAGATTTGGAAATAATGATATTGAAAATATAAGCTTTTCGAAAGATAAAGGCTATCAGCTATCTTTAAGGGTTTTTGGTTCAATATGGGTTAATATGGAAATTTTGGTATTTTAACGTGTTAGATGGATCATAATATGCTAATAAGATCATGTGGAGTGATTGGAGTAATTATGAATGTCAGAAGTTTCTCAAATGAGAAAATGATCTAATTTGGGAATAGTAACCTTAAAATAGTAATGTATCTTGCTACGTGTAAAACTGTAACACCCTAAAAATTCATTACTAAAATATTTCGTTTTATTAAAAGAATTAACGGAAGGAAAATGAAAAAACTATGAATTCTGGGGACATTACCACCACACTTACTACTAGACCAGCTCACTCCTATCGTTCTAGTACCAAGTGCTAAGGCTGAAAGAGTAAAATATAATTTACAAAAAACTCAAACCATATTTAAATTAGAGTAGCGTAAATAACAATCTACAAGAATAGAACCCACCAATGGTGGTTACAAAAAAAACGATTACATTGAAACCAGGAATTTAAAAGAGAAGGAGTGAAACCCCAATAATTCTGGATAATTCCTTACGCTTTTTCCTGTTGTCCATTTGAATAGCACCTGAAATGGACCTGCAAGGGACATTACCCATTGAATAGGTAAGGCCCCACAAATGGAACCCTTTAGTACTATGGTACAGAGTAACCCTTTAAAACTTACTTAAAAGTAGGCTCGCAATGCAACACATGAAACAAAACTATATACATACATAATGAAGGGTGCATGCATAATATTTACATTCATACATTCACATACTTAACAAGACAATTAGATATTAATAGGTTATAATGTACGATTAATACTTTTAGGCCTTTAGCCATTAGTCTATCATTAACTAAACATCTTGGATTATAAATATCCATGTGAGTATGGGAACCCCACTATTATAGCCAGTGGACCGGAATACATTTAGGGCATAATGCTCTTGACCACTATTATTGCAGGTGGATCGGTCTCTAGGGGAGAATGCTCCTCGCCACTATTATTCGCTGGTGGACTAGTCTGGCCCCAACTCACATAGTGTTCCACTATAAGTGATTAGTGTTTTTCATAATTTATTCACAACCAAATTAGATTTATTGAGCTTGGGACCCTCACTATTATAGCTGGTGGACCGGAATATATATAAACATCATCCAGGGCAATACGCTACTAGGCCACTATTTTATCTGGTGGACCAGTACTCATAAACATCTTTTAGGATAAAATGCACCTAGACCACTATTATAACCAATGGATCGGTGCTCATAACATAATTCAACTAGGACCGGCTCATTAATCATTCACTTTCATGATTAGTGTTTTTCCTTTTTAATCACTTTCAAGATCCCAGGACATAAAGGTGCACCGGTCACAGTGGAGCACACAAGCTACTCAAAACCCTTCAACCATCAACCCAGGGACACAAAGGTACCTTGGTTGTACTGGTGCATAAAGCTAATTAGTACCCTACCCATGAGAGTAGGATATAGGGCTTGGTTGGGGCACAAAGGCACACCAGCAAATACCAGAATAATCGTAGGATAAACCACGTCTTTAGGGTAGCAACCCCTAAAGAGCCACCATTTCCGATCTTGAGGTCTTTCACTTTAAGTATTAGTGTCTTAATTTAAGGTGATCATGAAAAGCACAACAATCAGATACTTATTCACTTTCAATTGTTCTAATATCATTAGGTATTTTTTATTCATACAGTTGTCTAAGATAGCATAGAGGAATCATTAAGGCTATCATAATCTCAACTAATTCCTATTTAGGATTCGTTCTTGTGATACTTACTAATTGTAAAATACCATTATCTTACTATTTAGTATTACTTGAGTTTTATTACGAAACTTGGTTATCCCATCAATATATTAGGTACGAATTACTAATTGACCCCTTCCTTGTATAATTATTAAGGCATCCCTTCCTTACTAGCTAATTTACAATATTACCCATCATGTTACATAATTACCAAATTACCCCTTACTCGATTTGGGTTACCGAGTTATTTTCCATACTTATTAGGTCACCAATCACCCTTCATAATTGTTACGCTTATCATATTTTCATTTAGTTGGTTAGATTACCAGTTTGCCCTTCTCCTTCGTTATAATTACCAAATTGCCCTTTTGTTGGTCAAATTACCAAATTACCCTTTTCCATTATCATATTTACCAAAATGCCCTTCTCCATGATCATAATTACCAAATTCCCCTTCTCCATTATCATAATTATCAAATTATCCTTCTCTGTTATCATAATTACCAAACTACCCTTTAGTTGGTTAAATTACCAAATTACTCTACTCCATTATCATAATTACTATAATCCCCTTATAATTCCAAATTATCATTTTATCCTTTACTTCGAAAATTACCATTTTGCCCTTTTATTTACAAAATTACCATTTTTCCCTTTATTCCCAAAATTACCATTTTACCCCTTTACTTCCAAAATTACCATAATACCCTTTTACTCATAAAATTACCATTTTACCCATTTACTTCTAAAACAAAATTTTTCCATATACTTCTAAAATTACAATTCTGCCCTTTTACTTAAAAAATTTCCATTTTGCCCCATAATTCTAAAATTATCATTTTACCCTTTTACTTACAAAATTACTATATGACCCCTTACTTCCAAAATTACCATTTCGCCATTTACTTACATAATTACCATTTTTTCCCTTTACTTTTAAAATTACCATTTTACTCCTTTTACTTCCCAAAATTTTCCTTTTACCCTTAATTTCTAAAATTACCATGTTGCCCTTTATTACACTACTTTTATTAAATTATCATTACTACATGAAATAGTAATATTAATACTCCATTCTCATTATCCAAATCCACTGACTATTATATTTAAATGTAATACTCATTAGCACCCACACATATTAAGCCATATTCTTGCACAAGACATATTACTAAAATGCCCCTAGGATTCACAATAATATTATTCATGTATCAATGGTCGCAATAACATAATACATCACGGATAAGTACTCAACATTTTCATTAACAACCAAACTCTTTCCTTAAGCAATATTTCCACACATAACATATAAACTAACATGCTTTCCTTTTTATCAATCAATATAAGCAACTACATAAAATATATTAAACAATATATATCATTTAGAATAATATATTAAAACCCTAATTTGCTAGCATACATTTATCTATGCATTTAAGTGAGGTTTAATGATTACTTTAATTTCCACAAAAATCAAACCTTACCGATATCCCAGTTAAAGATTCAAGCTTTGATTAGCAAAACCAATACCTAAAAATAATACCCATAATTATCATATTAGAAGTAGAAAAACTAAAAAGGATAAAACTTTATAAAAACTTAATTAATAACATACTTTACTTAGCCATTAATATACCTAAATAATTAAACAAAACAACACCCAAAATAATTTGGAACTCACAGTGTATGAGCAGCGTGAGCCACATGCAGGTTATAAGGGGGGAAAGGGTCAAAGGTAGGGAGGTAGAAGGGAGGGGGTGATGGTTCGGGTTGGGGTCTTAGGAGCTAAGAGGAGGGAAGGTGGAGGAGATTTAGGGTAAAGTATAGGTGTAGGGGTGGAGTGGGGATATAGGTGGTAGTTAGGGATATGTTGTTGGTAGCAATGGGTAGTGGCAGGGAGGCTGTGAAGGTGGCTGCCGAGGTGAAGGGGGTTGAGAAAGAAGGAAATGGGAGGGGAAAAATGAGGGGTTGCAAGGGTTTGTTTTGGCCAAAGGAGGCATGGGGGTGGTATGGGAGATTATAGGGATTGGTTTGGTGGCTCAGGTGGCGGTAGAGGCAATGGGATGACGACAGAAGGAGGAGGTGTAGGAAGGTTTCTGAGAAGGAAGAAAAAGAAGAGAAAAAGGAGAGGGGAAGAAGAAGGGACTGTAGGGGGCTTAAGGGGTTGGCTTGGTGGTGTAGGGTGGTAGTAGAAGGATGTAGAAGGTGGTTTAAGTAGCTGGTGAGGTGGAGGAAGTGACAGAGGGGTTGGTGGTGCAAAAACAAGGAGGAGAGGATGAAGGAGAAGGAAGTGGAGAGAAAGGAATTGGGGAAGGGAAGAGGGGTTCAAAAAATGGGCAGGAAGAAGTAGGAAGGGAATAAGGAAAAGAAGAGGGAGCAAAGGGGCATCGTCGGGCAGTTGTAGGGTGGTAGGGTAGTAGGGAGAGGGAAGGGAAGAAAAGGAAAGAAAAGGCATGTGTGATGGGCGTGTAGGGTCGATTAGGTCCGAAATGGGGAAGAAAAGGATGAGGGAGAGAGAGGTGGTGGCAGGTGGTTGTAGGCTGCAGTGGCTTGGCATGGCACTTAGGGTGGCAGGCATAGGCAACAAAGATAGGTCGAGGTAGGACATAGAAGAAGAAAGAAAGGAACGAGGAGCAGCAAGCTGGTCGGGGAAAAAAAAGAGGGATTGGGGGAAGAAGGAAAGAAAAGTGAAGGGCGTTGGGCCGGTGAATGGGAGAATAAGGAGAGGAGGGGGAAGAATGGGCCTACGACCCAGGTGGTCAGGGGGAGGGGAAAGGCTGGCCTGGCGGCTCGAAGAGATGGAAAGAGGAAAAAGAAAGAAAGGAGAAAAGGAGAAATAAAAGGAAAAAGGGAAAGAGGAAAAGGAAAAATAGGGGAAAATAGGATGTAATATTTTTAGTATATTAATAAATTTAATAATTTAATTTAATATTACTTAATATATGGGTTTGAAAAGGTTAATTTTAAGAAAAATATTGGTTTGGAAATTTATTTAAATAAAGTTAGTATGATAAAATAATAAAATATTTATTTTAATTTATTTAATATTCCTATCCAATTTTATATGCTCAAAAATATATAAAATAATTAAATTTAATAAATTTAAAAGCTAATTTATTCCAAATAAAAGCTATTTATTAAATTAGAGGTTTTTGAAAATTTCGGGGGATTACAATTAAGGGTTGTCATACCTGCAGCAAGGAGTTCTAAATATACCTCGTGCATGACCTTCTCAACTTCCCAGGTAGAGTCTTTGGTTTTATGCTGGCTCCATAGAATCTTTACAAGGGGAACTAAACTCGTGAGAGTCTTCTACAGCTTGTGTTAAGGATCTGTATGGGTTACTCTTCATAGGTCAGGTAGTCATCAAGCTCCATCTTGTTCGGTCGGATCACATGGGAGAGATTAGCAACATACTTTTGCAACTGCAAGATGTGGAATACATTGTGAACTTGCACTAACTTTAGAGGAAGGGCCAACCGATAAGTAACCTCTCCTACACGCTCTAGGATCTCAAAGGGGTCGATGTATCTCAGGCTTAGCTTGTCCTTTGTACCAAACCTCTACACACCCTTGGCAAGGGAAACCCTCAACAATATCTTTTCCCTAGGCTCGAAGTCACTATCTTGGTACATTTAATCAGCATAACACTTCTTTCTACTCTAGGCCGCTCTCATCCAGTCCTAAATTTGACGGACCTACTTGGTTGTCTCCCAAATCATCTCAAGCCCCAGTACAACTATCTTGTAGATATCACTCCAGCACAATGGAGTTCTACACTTCTGCTCATATAAAGCCTCAATGGAGGCCATCCCTATGCTAGCCCGGTATCTGTTGTTATATAAAAATTCTATCAAGTGTAGGTGCTCTTCACAACAACCTTGGAAATCCAACACGCAGGCCCTCGCAATTCTTCTAGGTTGGCATGGTCCACTCCGTCGGTCCATCTATGGCAGGGTGGAAACCTGTACTCATCTTTAATTTTTTCCCCAGTACTTGTTGTAGGTTTCTCCAAAAATGAGAGAGAAACCTTGAATCCTTATCTAATACGATGTCCTCTGGAATCCTATGTTTGTTGACCACGTACTTAATATAGGCACCCACTAACTACTCTATACTCCACGTGGACTTCATTGGAATAAACATGGCGGACTTAGCCAATCTGTCCAACATGACCCAAATGGTGTCATAGTCACTCTTAGTCCTTAGCAAACCACTGCCAAAGTTAATAGAGATAGACTTCCACATCCATCTTGGCACTTCTAAGGGTTATAGTAGCCCCTTAAGTCTGCGGGGCTCAATCTTAACCTTACGACATACCAGATACTGGGATATAAATTCGTCCGCTTTCCACTTCATACGAGGCCACCAATATACCTCCTTGAGGTCTTTGTATAGCTTGTCCCTTCCTGGGTGAGCTGAGTAAAGGGTCTGATGTACTTCTTCCATAATGCAACACTTCAACTCTAGAGATCCCTACTGTACACACCAGCAGCCCTTGAACCAAAGGCTACCATCCATATGAATTCTAAACTCTTCTGCTCGGCCATCTTGCATCATCCAACAGATCCTCTCAAGCTTGACATCCCTAGTCTGGCCGGCTCAGATCTCCTCAAATATGGTGGGAGTGATTGTCAGGGGGCTCATGCGAGTCTCAAGGTTACCTTGCTGAATTAGCTCAATTTCCAAGCCTGACAAATCTCCTATCTTCCTATGACAAACCACACAACAAAGTGCAAAATGTGAGGTCTTCCTACTCAAGGAATCTATAACTACATTGGCCTCTGCTAAACCTAGAAAACTCTAAACCTTTGCTATGCTCATGGGAGGCTTCCAATCTTTGATTGCCACAATCATGGCTGAGTCTAGAATCACTCCCCTAGCTAATAATTTGTGTGTAAGGAAGGCTAGTTCCTGAAGTCAAAATCTATACTTGGACAACTTCTCGTACAAGTAGTGCTCTCTCAACAGATCAAGAATAGTTCGAAGGTGCTGCTCATGCTCCTCATTCCCTCGAGAGTATACTAGGATGTCTTCAATGAATGCCACTATGAATTGATCGAGGAAGGGTCTGAATATCCTCGTCATCAAATCCATGAATACTGCAAGTGCATTAGACAGCCCAAATGACATCACTATAAATTTGTAGTGTCTATATTTGGTCCGAAAGGTGGTCTTCATGATATTGGTGTTTAGGATCCGCTACTGATGGTACCCTGACCTTAGTTTGATCTTGGAGAACACCATGGGACCCTTCGACTAGTCGAATAGATCATCAATTCGTTGGAGCGGGTACATGTTCTTCACTATCAATTTATTCAACCCTTAGTAGTCAATGCAGATACATAGACTACTAGCCTTCTTCTTCACGAACAAGACCGGTGCTCCCCAGGGTGACACACTCAGTCGGATAAACCCCTGCTCTAATAGCTTCTCTAGCTGGGCCTTTAACTCCTTCAGTTCAATCGGTGCCATTTGATAGGGTGCCTTTGTGACGAGCTTAGCTCCTAGCACCAATTCAATCTTGAAGTCAATCTCTGAAACTAGGGGTATACTCAGTATTTCCTCAGGAAATACATCCGGAAACTCTCTAACCACCAAGACGCTATCTAAAGCAGCCAAGTCTTTGTTTAGCTCTTACACACTACACAAGTATAGGGGATAATCTTCTGGACCAAAGCGTGCAAGGCTATTGCCGATACAACCTTGCTAGTGGGCTTAGTTTGGGTCCTTCTATACGAAACCCTCATTCCCTTCGGTCCTCGTAAAATCATGCACTCCTGTGGGTAGCCAATCCCAATCTAGTACCTCCCCAGCATGTCCATACCCAGAATCATGTCAAATTCCTTTAAGTCCATCCCAATCACATCTACTAAAAAGTCTACCTCACATATAACTAAGACCACATCTGAGAACAACTGATTACATTCCATCCTATCACTTGATGAGAGCATCACAAATAATTCGAGACTAGCATAGGGTGATAACTTAGCCTTAGTAGTGAATGCAGATGACATAAATGAGAAGGTAGCACCCGAATCGAAAAGGATATACATTAGCAGCAAATAGATGGTAAGAATACCTGTGATAACGTCTAGCCAATGATCAGCCTCTGCCTGACTAATCACATTCAGGCGCCCACCTGACTGAACACCTCTCTAGGGAAAGGGTCTGGGTCCCCGAGGTCTTCCCTTAGCCTCCCAAACTAGGGCACAAACTGGGGTAGGTGCTCACTAGTGGAACCGTGACGGTGCGGTCTGGAGATGTTGTTGGTATGCCTGCTACTAGGGGATTAGGGCTCCCCTTTACTAGTACTATTATGTTTAATACTACTAGGAGCGAGGCATTTCCCAACACCCAAAAGCACTATGGCTTAACTTACAATCATTCAGGTAGGTCACAAGCCTGCCTTCACAATCTTTGCCCTGGTGGCTACAGCTGCATCATCTGCAAGCAGGTCCCCTGGAGGTCCCTGACCTTTGATTTGATCCCATGGCTGATGTCTCATCGGTTCGTGGCTAGGTCCTACTCCCAGAACTCTGACCCTCAGGTTTCCTCTTCCCAAGGATGGTGACCTACTCCTAGACTAAGGTGGCATCGATGTAGGCATGCTCGTACATGATGGCCAGGTTAGTGAAGGCCATTTTACCCATCATCCAGCAGATGTTGAAGTTTAGCCCCTACTTGAGCTAGAACACCACCATGAACTTATCGGCAGCAATCCCTAGGGAAAATTGGAGTAGCTCGGTGAAGCAAGCATCGTATTGGTGGACTATCATCATACCCAGGGTGAGCTACATGAACTTTAGGAGCTTCTCCCTCTTTAGGCTCTCGGAGTAGAATCTGTAGCAAAAGGTAGTCTTGAATGCCTCCCAAGTCACCGAAAAACCATCTCGGGCACGATACTCCACCCACTAGGCATTTGCTATGCCTCTTAGGAAGAATGCAGCTATGATAGGTTGTCGGGCTGGAGGGTAGTCCACTACCTCAAAGGTGTGATCCATGCCCCGGATCTACCTTTTGAGGACCATCGGGTCCTCCTCACCAAAGTAGGTCGGACTGTGATGCCCAATGATCCTTCAGAGCCAGTCCTCACTAGCGCTGTAATATCCCAAAATCCTAATTTCCGAAATTATGGCCAAATAAGGAATTATTAGCAAAATTAATTATATAAATTAATTTATTAAAATGAAGAGAGTTAATTAAGGTAGATTAAGAGGAAAATAATAAAGATTTTAATTAGAAGAAAATTTGGGTATTTTTCCTAATTAGCATGGAGGTTAAGAGAATTTATCTAAAATAGTCTAAAATAAGCAAAAAGGAATTTATTTCATATTTTATAAATATTAATATTCTAAATAACCCAAAAATACCCCAATTTCCCCCATAAGTTATTTTAATTATTTTTCCATCCTATTTATTTTCTTATTTCCCTTTTCTTCCTTTTTCTCCCTCCTCTTTCATTTTTTTCTCTTCCTCTTTCCCCCGGCTGGGCCAGCCCACCGGCCCAAATCCCCATCCCCTCCCCCGTCTCGCGTACAGTCCAGCCCTTCCTTCTTTTCCCTTCCCGCGGCCCAGCGCCGTTGGACGCCTGCCCTGCATCTGAACGCAGCGTTTCGACCCTCCATCCGCTAAGACGCTGCGTCCGATCACTGAAGATAGCCGTTGCCAAACGGGTAACGCAACGCGGCGCTCTATCCCCCATAACGTTGAAACGCCGCGTTTAGTTTGAAAAAAAACTTATAAACGCCGAACCAGCCAGTTCCCCTTCTTTTTCTTTTCCCGTGGACCACTGGTCCGCCCTGCCTGTCTTCTTCTTCCCCGACCTGCACCGCGTCCTACAAGTCGACGCCTGCAGCGCGATCTTCGCCGGCAGCCACCAACGCCGACCGTCCTTCCCTGCCTCTTTCCCGTCGTTTTCTTTCTCTTTTCGACCCCGACCAAGTCCCTCTCTCCCTTTCTCGCGTGCCACCTCCTTCCCTTTTCCTCTCACCTTCCCCAACCTAACCTACCATGGCAGGACCTGCACCGCCTGCCACCGGCCAGCCACCTGCACCCTTGCCCCGCACGCCTCTTTCTTCCCTTGTTGTTTTCCACCTCCCAATTGCCTATAAATACCCTCTTTTGGCAGCCATAATCAGCCCTTCCTTTGATTTTACGCCGAAACCCTACCTCTCCGCCGCCCCAAAAAGATGAGCCTTCCGCCGCCACCGCCACCGCTCCCCACCGAGATCTTCCTTGCAACTCCCTCAACAAAACCAAGCCACCACCACCCTCTGCCTTGCCCTACACGTGCCGCCCTAGCCGTGCAAAATTCCTATCCCAAAACCACCACCTCCAGCCTTCGCCGCCCTTGCGCCGCCTCCCACCGCCAGCCCACCCACCACCAGAGCCTCTTTCACCCTCCAGAATGCCCAGCAGACCTCCCTCTACCTTTCCCCACCTTCAACTTCCCCTGCCTCCCTCTCCTCCTTCCTCCCTCATCTTCCACCTCTCTCCACCACCCTCGGCCGCCGCCGCGCGCCGCCACCCCTTGCCACGCTACCACCCTCACTCCACTCCCTTTCACCTACTGCTTCTCCCCCCACCTCAAACTTCTCTTTTCCTCCTGCCATCCAACCCCCACCTTGATCTTTTCCCTTCTCTTCCTCCTCTACCGCCGCCGCCGTCGCCGCCACGCGCCGCCACCAGACCACCACTGACCCTAGGTGGTTCTCCACTCATCCGAACCCTAATATCCCTTTTATATAATTGCTACTATTTTCTACTAATATTAATACTAATATACTTATTATTATTATTATCATTATCATTATTATTATTATTATTATCATTATTACCATTATTATTGTCTTTATTATTAATGTTCTTATTTTCTTACTAATACTAACATCCCTTTTAAACCCTAACTTATATTATACTTAACCTTGGTCTTATTTTTATAATTATTAGTATTAACATTTTTTATTATTATTATTTCTATTATCCTTACTATGGTTATTATTATTATTGCTTAACCTTACTTGGTTGTACTATTGTTATTATTATTATTATTATTATTATTATTATTATACTTAACACATTTATCACTATTGTAAATAATAATAATACTTTTGTTCTTATCCATGTTACTTAACTCAAGCTAGTAAATATCATGTGGTTGTTAACTAAGAAGAGTACTTGAGCCTTATTACCATACCATTTAACATTAACCCTAACCTCATTACTATGACACTATTATTAGCTATTACTATTATTACTACTATGACTACCTTATTGTTGTAATCAAAAGCATTTGAACCCTTTTATTATTCAAGAATATACAAATATTATCATTATCACCCTTACGAATAGTTACTTGTAATATTGTGACCTTATAATAATATTATTTCGAATATGACACCATTAATAGACTTAGCCTTAAAAATGCTAGGGTTTCTCTCACTATAAACATTAGTGTCACTAGTATTAGTTTTATTATTATTATTATCACTATTTTTCTATAATTAGCATGAACATTATTATTATAAGAATAGGGCTAACGGGTCTAATAATATTAGTGTAACAATAGGTATTAAAATAAACATATTTTGACTACTAATATTTAGTATACTAATTCTAAGGTAAAAACCCTAGTTTTTGTATAAAACCCTTTTTAGTAATAAAAACCCTAACCTTAAACTAGAATGAGGATTGATAGTAATTATAAGGGAAACTAATACTTAGCATTTTTTCCCTTTTATAGGTAAACTCGACCAAAGCCCTAAGGAGTTAGAGGAGCGTTCTCCAAGCCCGACGTCGCCTTAGGTAAGGACGAAGCTATGGCCTTGCGTTATGTGTGATGTAATGTGTTGATGAATGATGAGCATGCCATGTTGATGTGTATTATGCATGTGTTATGAATAACCTACTTTGTGTAGCGCAGCATGGATCATGAGGTATGTTGTGTGTGCCTTATGTTATACATGTATGCCATGTTCCATGGTTATTGTTGATGTTGATGATGTGACTTGTTATGGCCCTCTAGGGCATGCATGCTAGGGTTTTAGGTAGCATGAAATGATAGTAAAAGAATAACGGGGAGGTGAACGTTTGGAAAGTTTGCATGGGGGATTTAGACCTTGCATGGGCGTGATCCTTACGTGGGAAATGTTGATTTGGGTGGTAAGTAAGAGCTTAGGAGAGTCTTGGAACGATTAGAGACTTAGTATGAAAATAGTACGTGCGTTGGTGCATAAGAGACCTGATTAGGGTTTTGCGAGTAAGTGTGTGTATTGGGGAGTCTGCATGGAGTATTTAAAGTCTGCATGGGGATGAATCTTACATGAGGAAAGTTGATCTAGGAAGTAAATAAGATAACGTCAAAGTTATGGGTCCATTGGAGACTTGGGTGCAAAATTTTACGCGGGTCGATTTAAGGGTGTCTAAGGGACCCAATTAGGGCTTGGGAGAAATTGGGGAATTTGAAGGGGTACAAGAGTAAAAACGATTAAGGGAGAGTAGAGTATGGGTTAAGAGTGAGTATTCTATTATATAAAAGATGAGTATGGGTTTCCTTGTGAAAGAAGAGATATGGGGATGAAAAGAGAGAGGTTACTTGTGGAAGAAGTAAGGTGCTAGGGTCCGATGTGGCCAACTAGGGTTTTACCGAGTACATACGAGGTCGAGGAATAAAAGGATATGCTTTGGGCTTTGACTTAATAAGGGTGAGATGTGGGGTGAAGAATGAGTAATGGTAAGGTAAGTGAGAAGAGGTTGGGCCACATAGGTCCAACTAGGGTTTCCAAGGGGAAAACCCTAAAGGTTGAGAATAGGCGAGATCGATGTCGTAGAGTGTTGGGTTTAACCTACACTTCCAAGAGTTGGCCTTTCATTATGTGTGAGTTTAAGGGGGGAAATAATGTCGGAGTGTGATTTGGGGTGCACGAGCCTCAACATATGGGACGGTCCCTCTTGGAAGGGAAAGTAGTGGAATGTAGTGGGCATGCATGTTAGGGTGTGATGTGATTTAATAAGACACCGATAAGACATTAATCATGTAAAACGAAAGATGTCGAGCCGAGCCTGTGATCCGGTCCACCGGCTATAATAGTGGATCAGAGGCGTTTTGCCCTGTGCGTTTATTTCTGGTCCACCGACTATAATAGTGGATCAGAGGCGTCCTGCCCAGTGCGATATCTTCCGGTCCACCGGCTATAATAGTGGGGGATCTCGTGCTCGACAAACCAAACGTATAAGTTAATCCATGGGAAAGATACTAAGTACTTAAAGCAAAACACCATGTGAGTCAGGGCTGTGATCCGGTCCACCGGCTATAATAGTGGATCAGAGGCGTTTTGCCCTGTGCGTTTATTTTCCGGTCCACCGGCTATAATAGTGGATCAGAGGCGTTCTGCCCTGTGCGTATATCTTCCGGTCCAACGGCTATAATAGTGGGGCTCCCACGCTCACATGGATTAATGAAGAATGCTTTGAATGAAAATGATTGAAGTAATCCATGGGAAAACACTAAGTACTTACAGTGAAACACCATGTGAGTCGGGGCTGTGATCCGGTCCACCGGCTATAATAGTGGATCAGAGGCGTTTTGCCCTCTGCGTTTATTTTCCGGTCCATCGGCTATAATAGTGGATCAGAGGCGTTCTACCCTGTGCGTATATCTTCCGGTCCACCGGCTATAATAGTGGGGCACCCACGCTCACATGGGTTATTGAAGAAATGTGTGGAAATGGACTTATTATCATCAATGAGAATAAAGAATAAGTCACCAAAAAAGTATTCAGGCCTTATCTTCGCATGTTGTCTACATGATTGTGTTATATGTGCTATGTGGTATGACTGTATGCTTGGCCTTAACGCACCAGCGCCCTTACTCAGTATTGGACCCATACTGATACTACCTTGATTGAATGGGTCCTGTGATGATCCACCAATGGTGGGGAGCAGACCTCCTATGCAGGTTGATCGATTACTAATTTGGGGTGGAAGGCTTGACTTGAGTGAGTAGGCGGTCCGGATATTGATCCTTTTTGGGGATTGTTTTGTTAGCTATATTTTGTATTACTTTTCCCATTTTTAAAGAAAAAGTATTATGGGGTTGTAATCCTAAATCGTATTCAAACTTCTGTTTGACTTATATCTTATTAACGATTTATGCTAAATGTCGTCTTGTGTTTTATAATACTTCATACTTATTGATGATCGGATTTATCCTTAGCACTTAGTACCGAAATGGTAGGAATGAACCAGTCTGGTACTAAGTGTGGCGGTAATACCCCCATGTTTACGGTTTTAATTATTTCGCTTCCACTAAACCTTTTGATTTAAACGAAATTTTTCAGTAGTAAATTTGGGGGTGTTACAAGCGCCCTTAGAGTGGTGGGGGTGTGGGGTCAACACTAGGGGCTGGCGCTGGAAAAAATCTATGAAGGCCTTGAAGGCCTCCTCCAGTCATCCTACTCAGCCATTCATCATCAAGAGAAGCTACAACAAAAAAAGGATGTTAGAAACAAACCCTCTAGCTCGATGTAAATTATTTCATTCTATTTTCCTTTTTTGAAAAATCCCTAATCTACCCTTTCATTCCTCACAATGGCCGAAATTTAAAATTATTAAAATGAAAGTGAGCATGGTTACCATAACTAAAGCTTTGATACCAACTTGTAACACCCCTAAAATTATAGTTGAAAAATTTTGTTTAAACAAACAAATACGAAAATGAGGGTGCTACCACTATGACCAATACAAGCCCGGCCCCTAGCGCGTCTCGTACTAACCACAAGGCTAAAGAAAAGTTTTCCCAAGAAAATAAAAAAACTTAAACAAAGATTCATTGAAACCAAAATGTTCATAACACAAAAATCAGAGTGCATGATAAAAGTTGTGATAACCCAAATAGGGTAGATAGTCAAAGTTCCCAAAAGGGATAAAAGGTACAACATAACAAAATAAAACCGAAATACAATGGAAACATAAGTAAACAAGGATAGAAAGGAGTCCTATCAAGATAGCTCTCGGGCCCCCATGCCAAGTTCAACGGTCAACTTTCAGCTCTGCCCAATGCCTTATAAGTATCATAGGCATTGAAGACGGTGTCTACTACTTGCATAAACTTAGTAGGGCCCTTCACTTGTAGAAATGAGTAGTACCCATGAAACGGGTGTTCAGTACGCTACATATTAAATAAAGTAACCTTGTAGCTAAATCCAAACACAAAAAGGAATATAATACAAGTAGGATCATATAGATAGCATAAAAGCAATGAAGGTAGTAGAGGTTGTGCTATAGTCTGGTTGAACTTATCCATTAAATCTTTGGTCAATATACTCATTTCACACCATGCTTATTATCAATCTTTGCGAGTACGGGAACCCCAGCATTATAGCTAGTGGACCAAAAAAACATCCAGGGCATAAAGCACTTGGCCACTATTATTTACTGGTGAAACGGACTCTAGGGTAGAAGACACATGGCCACTATTACTCATCGGTGGACTGGTTAGCCCCCGACTCTCATGGTGTTTCACTGTAAGTAGATGGTATATTTTCATGGTTTAACACCATTAGGTTTAGTTTTGTTGAGCTCGGGATCCCCCACTATTATAGTCGGTGGACCAAAAATATACAGGGTAGAGTGCTCCTAACCACTATTATTCACCGGTGAAATGGTCTCTAGGGCATCATAGTACCTAGCCACTATTATTGCCGGTGGACTAGTATGGGCCTACCTCAACACTCTTTCTCTTTAATTGGTTAGTATCTTATTTTTGTCTTATTCGATAAACATTACAACTCTAAATATGCATGTCCCATAGACTACTAGTTCACACAACACGACTACCCATATTCTCTTGGAAGGGGTCATCCTATATCTTAGGACTTTTGTGCTTCCTAACACATCCAAACATCCCACATAAAGGATCATCCCCATGCAATCATCATCCATCCAATGAAAACCCTGGAATTCCCCACATGAGATTCACTCCACTCTCTTATTTTGTCAATATTTTCCTTTTATTTTCCCCCTCATCGGTCATGAGATAATTAAGTCATTATCACTTCCCTTTAGTCAACTCATTTTCCTTTTTCCCTTTTCATACTTTCACCCCATACCATATCATTAAAACATCCTAGCATGCATGTCCTAGAGCGTCACATCATATAACACCACAAGCACAACATACATATCATTTTACAGATGCCATTAGGAGGACACACAAAATTACCTCAGTTTCGCGTTGTGCTACAAGTAAGCAGTCATAATAATAAAAGGTGCACATACATAACATAAAATATGGAATACAAAGGACATAACACACATAATCGACTTATCTAAATCCTTACCTAACATTACAACAGGCTTGAAGCACATTCGTACATTTCCTTAGGGTTTTGAGTTTGTTCACCTATAAGAAGAAAATACTAGGGTTAACTTCCCTTTTACCAATATTATCATCATTTCCGACTTTACCCTTATCATAACCTAGTATTAGGGTTAATAATAAGATTAGTAGTTTTATAAGTAAAAATAAGGGTATTAATCCTAAAGTAGCTAATCATACTATTACTAGTCAAAATAGGTCTTGATAGTTATATTGGTCCATGTTAAGGTCTTATTAGCAATATTTATATCACTCAATATAATAAATTTAATAATAATAATAATAGAGATAATAATAAAAATAACCTAAATTGTAATAATAATAATAATAATAATAATAATAGTATAAGTAACACTAAAATAGTTAAAATAATGATAATAAGGAGAATGATAATGATATTAGTAGTAGTAGTAATGATAGTAGTAATAGTAATTATAGTGATAATAATAATAATAATAATAATAATACTTTAAGTCTTCATAAGAATAATAATAATAAGACTTTGAATAATCATAATAATAATAATATTAGTAATAATAGGGCTAAAGTTAATAATAACAACAACAACAATGATAAGAGTGATAATGATAATAATAGTAATAATAATGATAATAATGATACTGACACTAATAAAATTAAAGAATAATTACATCAATTATTTTCGATAGTCAGGGAGGTTAGGGCATAACCTAGGGTGGTGGTGGCTAAGCGGCCACAGCAATGTATGGCGGTGGCAACGGTGGAGGAGGAAGTAGAGTTGGAGAGGTGGCTTTCTACGCTAGAAGAGGGGGAGTGCGATGGTGGTTGTGGTGCTAGTAGATCCTCTAGGTTTAGAGGGTTCGAATGGTGGTAGTGGCACAACAAGGGTGGCGACGCAAACAACCGTTGTTGTGGTGGCTGAAGGTGGTGGAGAAGGAGGGATGGTGAAGGAGAGGAATGTTGGGAGTAAGGAAATTAGGGGAGGTATGGGAGGCTTTGTTGAGTGTTTTGGGAGGTAAGAGAGGTGGTGTTTATGGCGGGGATGGCGACAAAAAGGGCGGTGATGGAGGAGGATGGGAAGATTGGGTAGCCTACTTAGCATAGTTGGGCCCTCTCTTGTAGGGGGAAATAAAGGTGATGGGTGGTGTGTTTCGGTTGAGTGTGATGTAGGGAGAAGTTTAACAAGTGTTTCGGGTAGCAACGCTTGGCAACGACGGTAGTGATGGCATCTATAGTGGCGCTGGTGTAAGAAAGGTTGTTTTTTTTTAGCAGGGAAAAGAGGCTGAATGGAGTTCGGTTAGGGATATTTATATGCCAATGGAGGGAGGATAAGACAAAGGGGGAAGAGGAAAAGTGGGCAGGTATGGTAGAGCTCACCGACCGACAATGGCAGGCCGACACATGCCTATGATTTGTAGGTTTATTTGGGTTGGGGAGGAGAAAAAGGAATGGGAGAGGGGCATGCATGAGAAGGGTACATGGTAGGTTGGGGTTGGAATTGGTAAGGAAAAGGATGGGAAAAGAAGGGAGGTGATAGGCTGGCAGTACAGTGGCTAGAAGGGTGGCGATGGTAGGTTTAGGAAAAAAGAAAAGAAAGAAAAATGAGGGGAGACCAGGCAGTTGGGCGGAGGAAAGAAAACATAATGTAGACCTGTTCGTGTGGGGAAAGAAAGGGAAAGAGGATTGGGCTGCAAGGGGCACATGCCCAAATCAGGAAAAAGGAAGAAGAAAAAAGAAAAGGAGGAAGGAGAAAAAGAGAAAAGAGAGTAGAAAAAAGAGGAAAAAGTGAAAAGGAAAAATGGGTTGGTTTGGGTATTTAGAATTATAATCCCCCAAAATTTTAAAAACATGAGAATTTATAAATAACTTTTATTTAGGATAAATTAGCTTTTAAAATTATATAGTTTAATTATTTTATGGATTTTTAAGTGCATAAATTTGTATAGGAATATTTAATAAATTAAAATAAATATTTTATTATTTTATCATACTCATTTAATTTAAATAATTTTCCTAACCAATATTTTACTAAAATTATCATTTTTTCCCTTTTTCCTTTCTTTCTCCTTTTTTTTCTCCTTCTGGCCGCCAGCACCGGCCTGCCTCCCTTCCTCCTCACACTTGGGCCACTAGCCCACTCCCCCTTCCCTCCTATCCTTCTCCCACACGGGAAACCCCATCCTCCCCTTTTTCTTTTCCTCCTTCGGGGGTGCAGTAACCCAGCCTAGCCCCCTATTTTCTTTCTTTTCCTTTCCCCTTCTACCTAGGCCGACCCAGTTCCCCTTTTTCTTTCCCCAACCGACTTGTTGTTCCTGCACCCCGTTCTTTCCTCCTTCTTCTTCTTCTTCGTTGATCAACCCAAGGTGGCCGACATGTCTTCATCACCATACCTGCCACCTGGGGCACACCAGCCACTACCCTGCCACTCTCCCTACAATCACTACAACCCTCCCTCTCTCCCTCTCTCTCCCCCGTCCTTATTTTTCACCATTTTGGACACAACCGGCCTTGAACTCCTCCTCACGCATGGCCTCTGTTTCCCTTCTTCCCCTCCCTCTCCCTTCCACCCTATCCCCTCCTCTTCTACCTCTTCTTTTTCTTCTCCTCACAAGCCCTTTCCTGCCCCATTATTTTTCGAGCCTTGCTTCCTCGACCTCCTTCCTCTCATTTTCTTCTCCTTCCATTTCCACACCTATTTTTTGCACCACCGCCCCTCCGCCACACCAACCTCCTGAAGTGCCTCATTCCGCCTCATACTAGCGCCCTGAACCACCACAATACCCCCTCGAGCCCCCTGCAGTCCCTTCTTCCTCCCCCCCATCTTTTTTTACCTCTTCTCTCCCTTATTGGAAACACCCCCGTAACACCTTTGTTCGCTGCCATCCGGCCGCCTCAAGCGCCACCCAAACCACCAATCTACTCCCTGCAACCTTCTCTACCACCCCCACACCTCTATTTGCCAAAACCATCCCCCACACTCCTCCATTTTCCTCCTCCTTATTCCTTCGTCCTCAGCCCCCTCCATCTCGACTCACCTCGGAAGCCACCTTCACGGCCTCACTATCGCCTCCACTAGTGCCCTTAGCCACCATAAACCCATCCCCAACAACCACCTACACCCCCTCTTCACTTTTGCACCCTTCCTTTTCCCTAAATCCTCCCCCATATACCTTCTCTCCTAGCCTAAAGACCCCAACCCGAAAACACCCCTTATCCCTCTTTCTCATGCCACCTTCGACCCTTCTACCCTTATTTTTGCATGCAACTTATGCTGCATAAATAGGGTGAGTTGCTGCATTTCTTGGCCCATTTTTGTTAATAATTTTAAGGTATAATAATATTTAAGTTAATTATTTCATTTAGTAAATTTTATAAAGTTTTATGCTTTGGTTTCTCATCTCTAATATGATAAGTTTTGTTACTACTTTTAGGTGTTGATTTTGTTGTCTAAAGCTTGAATCTTTAACCTGAATACCGATAAGGTTCAATTTGCGGGAATTAAGGTAATCGTTAAAGCCCACTTAAACGCATGGATAAACGTATGTTCGCACATTAGGGTTTTTAATATGTTATTATGCTTGTTAGATGTTTTTAATATAATATGTATATTTGCTTATATTGATTAATAAAAAGGAAAGTATGCTAGTTTATGTGCTATGTGTGGAAATATTGTTTAAGGAAAGAGTTTGGCTATAATGAAAGTGTTAAGTACTTATCCATGTTATATTATGTTATATGACCATTTAAGCATGAATAATATTATTGCGAGCCCTAAGGGCATTTTAGTAATATGTCTTGTGCAAGAATGTGGCTTAATATGTGTGGGTGCAAATAAGTATTATATTAAAATATAATAGTTGGTGGAGTTGGATATTGTGAATAGAGTATTAATATTACTATTCATTAAAGTGATGTTAATTTAATAAAAGTGGTGTAATAAGAGGGCAAGATGGTAATTTTGGAAGAAAAGGGTAACATGATAATTTTATAAGTAAAAGGGTAAATTTTTAATTTGTAAAAAAAGGGGTATTATGGTGATTTTGGAGGTAAAGGACAATATAGTAATTTTATAAGTAAATGGCAAAAAGGTATTTTTATAAGTAAAGGACAAAATGGTAATTTTACAAGTAAAGGGCAAAATGGTAATTTTACAAGTAAAGGGCAAAATGGTAATTTTATAAGTAAAAGGGTGTTATAGTAATATTGAAAGTAAGGGGTACAATGGTAATTTTATAAATAAAAGGACACTATGGTAACTTTGGAAGTAAGGGGTAAAATGGTAACTTTATAAATAAAAGGATATTATGGTAAATTTAGAAGTAAGGGGTAGAAGGGTAGTTTGTAAATAAAAGGATATTATGGTAATTTGGAAGTAAGTGGTAATTTGGTAATTATGATAACAGCAAAGGATAATATGGTAATTAAATTATGATTATAGAGAAGGGCAATTTGGTAATATAACCGACTAAAGGGTAAATTGGTACTTATAACAATGGAGAAAGGGCAATTTGGTAATTCAACCAAGTAAAGGGTAATTTGGTAATTATGATAATAGAGAAGGGCAATTTGGTAGTATAACCAACTAAAGGGTAAATTGGTAATTATAATAATGGAGAAAGGGCAATTTGGTAATTTAACCAACAAAAGTGTAATTTGGTAATTTTAATAATGGAGAAGGGTAAATTGGTAATTATGATAATAGAGAAGAGTAATTTGATAATTTAACCAACTAAAGGATAATTTGGTAATTTGGTAAATTATCCAACTAAAGGAAAATTTAGTAATTATAACAAAGGAGAAGGGCAATTCGGTAATCTAACAAACTAAATAGGAATTATGATAAGTATAACAATTATGAAGGGTGATTGGTGACCTAATAAGTGTGGAAGATAACTTGGTAACCCAAACTGAGTAGGGATGTGACTAAGAACAATAATGTGTGTGTTATATGCCTCGTGTGCCATGTGTTATGCCATATTGTGTACTTTAAGCTTAATGACTAATCATGTGTAGCACAACATCGAGTGATGTATGCTTATGTGACTTCCTTATGGCATGTGGATGATGATTATATATGTTGTGCATACGATGTTGTACGATATGACCTTATAGGACACGATATTGACCTTAATATCTCATGATCCATGAGGGGAATAATAGAAGGAGATTATGATCAAAATGAATGAGTGATGCAACTCTTGCATGGGAGGTTTTTAGGTTTTGCATAGGATAATCCTTACGTAAGAAAGGTGTTAGGGTTTGAGCGGCCAACTAGGGTTTTATGGTCACATGTATGATTGGTGAGTAGAGTGATGGGATTTGGGTTGAAACTAAATGAGATGAGGTGTTGGACGATAAAAGAAAGTTGGGCCATATAGGTTCGATTAAGGTTTCATGGGAAAACCCTAGAGTGCGGTAGTGAGAGAATTTGAATGTCATAAGGTGATGGGCCTCGACCCACACCCTTTGGAGTTGGGTTTTCATTATGAGTAGATGTAAGGGGAAATGGATGTCAGGGTATGATAAGAGGCACAAAGGTCTAAAGATATGGGACAGGCCCTCTCGGAAGGATAGAAGTAGATACTAATCACTTAAAGTGTAAGATTATTGAGCCGAGCCCAAACCGATCCACCAGCATAATAGTAGCCAGGTGCCAGGGTACCTTAGAGATCAATCCACTAGCATATGATAGTGGTTAAGTGCGTTAAGCCCTATAAGTAACCCATCCACTGACTATAATAGTGGGGGATCCTGAGCTCAATAAACCAAACCCTAAGTTTGATAAGACACATAAAAGGCACTAAGTACATACTGTGGAACACCATGAGAGTCGGGGCCAAACCTATCTACAGGCATAATAGTGGCCAGGAGCGTTTTGCCCTAGAGACCGATCTACCAGTATATAATAGTGGTTAGGTGCATTCTACCCTATAAGTAACTGATCCACCGGTTAGAATAGTGGGGTTCCCGCACTCACATAGATATAAAACCTGAGAGATGATTGAATAAATATGGACCAATGGCTTAAGGCTCGAAAGTATTGATTTTGTACTATGACATGGCTTAAGGCCCGAAAGTATCGATTGTACATTACGACCCATTAATATTTGATTGAATGTTAAGTACGTGAATGTTATGTATGCACATCTTGTTATATATGAATATAGTATAGTATCATGTGTTACATTGCATGCTTGCTTTTAAGTGTGTTTTTAAAGGGTTACTCAGTACCTAAGTACTGAAGGGTTCCATTTGTGCGACCCTTACCTATTTAATGGGCTGTGTCCCTTGCAGGTCCTTTTCAGGTGCTATTCAAGTGGGCAACGGGAAAGAGCGTAAGGAAATTATCTGGGCTTTTAGGGTTTCCCTCTTTCTCTCTTACTCCCTGATTTGAATGTATTCTTTGATCTTATAACCACCATTAGTGGATTTTATTCTTTTAAATGGTTTATTGTGCTACTCTGATTTTTAATATGGTTTGAATTTATAGCAATTGGTATTTTATTTTCTATCCTTAGCACTTGGTACTGGAAAGGTATGAGTGAACCGGTCTGGTGCTAAGTGTGGCAATAATATCTCTATAATTCACAAGCCTTGTTATTTCGCTTGTGCTAGATCTTCTAATAAAATGAAATTTTTCAGTAGTGAATTTTGGGGGTGTTATAAGAATATTATGGTATTTTAAATATTTTAAAATAATAAAATTACTAAAATAAAAATTAAATTCCCTTTTTATATTAATTTAGGATATTTTGGTAATTTTTCCTAAATTCTATTTTAGTTCGCAAAGTACTCTAATTTTTTTGTAATTAAATTCTTTATTATTTCCTTATTGATTTTGCTATAAATATTCTTCCTCATTTTAATTAAATAATTTATTTAATTAATTTCCCTAATAAATTTTTATTTTACTATAATTTCCTAAATTAAGGTTTTGGGATATTTCAATATTTCATTCAACCAGCTATAATAGTGGGGATCTCGAGCTCAATAAACAAAAACTTAGATGATAATAAATTATGAAAAAATTACTAATCATTTATAGTAGAATACTATGTGAGTTGGGGCCAAACCGATCCACCGGTAGAATAGTAGTGTAACACCCCCAAATTTACTACTGAAAAATTTCGTTTAAATCAACAGGTTTAGCGGAAGCGAGAGAGTTAAATCCATAAACTTGGGAGTGTTACCGCCACACTTGGCACCAGACCGGTTCACTCCTACCCTTCCGATGCTAAGTGCTAAGGTTAAACCAGGAAATCATAAATAAGAGTCATTAAAACATAAACGCATCGTCGTCATAAAGCGTCCATGAGAACAAGATGTCAACCATCGTCAGAATGTCATTAAGATTACAACTTAACAGTTCCACTTCCAAAATACGAAAACAACATAGTATAATACGAAAACTAAGATAGATGAAAGCGAGGATCGTAAAAGAGTCCGGCCAACTCGCTCTCGGCCCCAACCAGGATGGGCTCAACACTTGGCCCCACCCGATGCCTCGTAGGTTTCGTAGGCATCGAAAACAAGATCTCCTACCTGCACAAGGTCAGAAGGGCTCTCTGCTCATGGGAATGAGCATCACCCATGAAACGGGTGATCAGTACGCTTCATACTGAGTAAGGTAACAGACAAGCTAAGGCCAGCACATAGGACATATAGTACAAGTTCAGCACATAGACAACATACAACAACATGCAGGAAAGGGGTGGATGTTTCCTCGGTACTTTGTCCTTTTATTCTCATTAATGATAATAAGTCCATTCCACACATTTCTTCAATAACCCATGTGAGCGCGGGGCCATGATCCGGTCCACCGGCTATAATAGTGGATTAGAGGCGTTTTACCCTATGCGTTTATTTTCCGGCCCACCGGCGATAATAGTGGATCAAAGGCGTTCTGCCCTGTGCGTATATCTTCCGGTCCACCGGCTATAATAGTGGGGCTCCCGCGCTCACATGGGTTATTGAAGAATATGTATGGAATGAACCTATTATTAATGAGAATAAAGAATAAGTCTAATTGGACCATGACCAGCTTTTATTATCTATATTGCTACATGCTGCTTACGTGAGTATGCCACGTATTGAGTTTTAATAATATGGATTGTTCCTACCTGAGGCGTATGAGCCACTTTACATCTCGGTTATACCACGCTTATACGTTAAATAGAATGTTACGTATGTTTTATATGTTACTCTAGGTGTATGGTAAGATTTATGTTGTGGGTTGTGAATATGCATAATATTGTATCAACGTGTTGTACCCGAATTTAATATGCACTTGATGTATAGTTATATCCCTCCTATATGATAGGGTAGTGAGACTTACTCAGTATTGGACCCGTACTGATACTACCTTGGTTGAATGGGTCCTGTGATGATCCACCGATGGTGGAGAGCAGACCTCTTGTGCAGGTTTAAGATCGTATATTGTTTCGGGGTGGAAGGCTTGACTTGAGTGAGTAGGCAATCCGGATATTGGTCCCTTGGGATCTGTTTCATTTAGCTATATTTTGTACTACGCTTCTTGTTTTGAAATCGTACTCTTAAATTGTAATCTTAACGATATTTTAACTATTGTTACTCGTGGTTTTCGTGAATGGTCAATGTTAACTATGGACCTATATTTTGATGACTCTTACTTAACGATTGTTTAGTTTAGCCTTAGAACTTAGTATCGGAATGGTAGGAGTGCACCGGTCTGGTACTAAGTGTGGCGGTAATACCCCCAAGTTTGTGGTTTTAATTCTTTCGCTTCTTCTAAACCTTCTGATTTAAACGAAATTTTTCAGGAGTGAAATTTGGGGGTGTTACAAGTTGGTATCAAAGCGGTTGGTCCTTCGGCCACGCTCGTTTTCGAAAATAAATTTGGTTTTCGGACTTTGTATTGATGTTGAAGTGTGTTTTGACCGCTCCTCTATTTGTTTTTAAACTTATTAAGCTGATACCACAAGTTGGTATCAGAGCTTTTGGTTGTTGAGAATCGGGTTTTGGTTAGAGATTCGGTTCTCACGATCCTAAATGTTTTAACTGAAAATGTATTTACCTTCTTTCAAGTGAATTTTAAATCCGGATTAGCTTGTGAGGATAGCGTGATTGGGTAGTATAAGTGGCATTGTGATTTGCTGTTGTATTTATGTCTTTGAATATGGTTCCTTGTTATTTGACATACTTGACTTGTGTTAACTTTGAATTTTATGTGTTGTAGTTAATATCGTTTTGGAATTAGTTTGTTCTTAAGGGGGTAGTGACCCCACTAGGTTAACCCTAGTCTTGCAAGTTCAGTGGAGTGATAACCTTAATGCGTACGTTGTCGGATATAGTATGATGTGACATGAATCGTAATCTATTTTGGTCGAGTAGTTTCAATTTTTGGGTTGTAATAAATTTAGGATTGTAACCCTAATGGTGATGTTTGAGTAGATGTATCATTTTCAATTGGGAGAAACGTGGAATTGTGATAATGACAATGATAATGTTGAGGTTAGATTGAGGTGTTTGTGTTCATAAATAGAGTGTAGGGTGCCTAATTACCCTAGTGATTTTAATGATGCTGTATAACTTTCAGTATGGGTTTATATCTAGTTTCCATCGACTATCATTCTATCACAGGTTGTTTTCGTTTTGTATTTGTGTTAGTAATCTTAGTTTTAATGTATGAAGATCCTTCCTTGTAAAGTAGGCATATTTTCTTTTCTGGTTGCTCGTGAGTGATAGTGTATTAAGTTTTGTCTTGTATGAGGAGAACTATTAATGAATAGCAGATAAATAAAAATTGTGGGCTCGAATGTTGTAGTTGCTATAGTAGCTGCATTTTCAAATTTAAGGGTTTAGATTATCATGGTTATAGCGTAGATTAGAGAGCTTGTTAGTGAAGTGTTTTGGGTTAAGAATCTCCCTTGATCTAGAAGTATGTCGTTGGTATTCATGAGGACCTTTTATGAGTTGTTAGGCCAAGTGTTAGCCTTGTTTTCTTATATGATGTTATAAAGATAACTCTTTGTGTAATGTTTTATGTGCATTAGTTGTGTTATTAGAGTTGTGTAACCTTTAAAATTTTTGTTCCTTTATTCTATTTGAACTTCATGTTATACTTTTGTTATTCTTTTGTAAGACCTTATTTTAAATAATAATATGTTTCTAAATTATTTTGACTTTAAGTATGTAATTCTTCTTTATTTGAATTCCATTGTATTTGATCTACTAAATATCAATCCTCCTTCTTTTGTTTTACTTCCTATGCCTTGTTTTGATTCAACCTTGTTTGGTTTGGTTTCGTAAACGTCGTTTTACATTTCTTCGGATTTACTCTTAACTTATTTATTGCGGTCAATGTTTTATTCAATTATTTTGTCAAGTCTCCACTACCTAGGTTTTCCGAACTTCGGGGACGAAGTTCCTTTTTAAGGGGGTAGTGATGTAATACCCCGTATTTTTAAAATCCAAATTTATTAAGTTTAATGATTTTATTAGCGTAATTTGATGTAAATATTTAATTATTTTAATTTTGATTTGTTTTATGGATTTATCGATGATTTCGAATTCATATTTGAATTTAATTAATCGTTGCCGTTGCGAACCATTCTGGACAAATTCGTTCACGACCGTGATTTTATTATATTCTTATGATTTCGATTTTCGGTTAAAAATATATATTCCCTTTCTTTCTTGTGTTTTGATTTTTAACATTTTAGATTCGTTTTCGATTATAACTTCGTCTTGTGATTACGACTTTATTTTGGAGTTATATTTCGTTAACGAAATATATTATTTAAATTATAAAATTTCTGTTTAAATAGTTAAAGTTATTTTAATGATTTTATCTGTAGAAAATATTTCCGACTTTAAATTTATTCATTTTCGAAAATGGTTAATATCTTCGAGAAGTTTTAAATTAAAAAGATTTCGGAGTTTATTTATGAATTTCTTTCCGGAATTAATTTTCTTCTGTTTTACGATTTTTGGTTTACGGAAAACCGATTTCGGAAATTATTTAAATTAGTCTCGGTTTATTAGAATTTAATTTAAATATTTACTTTTATGCTTTTAAATATTATTTCGAGGTCTTATAATGTATTTCCGTAAATAATATAAATTTTTACGTTCGTTGGTAAGTTTTTCTGAAAATGTTTCCGAAATTCTTTATGTAGCTTTTACATCGATTTTAAACATTCGGAACCTTACAAAATAATTTTTGTTTAATGACTTTTAGATAAAATCTCCCAATAACAATTTTTAAATTTTAAGTAGTTTACTTTATATGTGTATTTGTAATAATAATAAAAAAAAAAAAAAACGGCCCGCACCCCCGCCGACCCCCCTCTCCCTTCTCCTTTTTCTCTTCTCTTCTTTCTATTCTCTTCTCTTCTCTTCCCTCTGCTGCCCTGACTCCCTGCTTCCTTGCAACCCTAACCGGCGCCCCCTCCCCAGCTCCTCCTCCCTGCTCCTCCTTCGTCGGCCCCTAACCAGCAGCAGCCGCCGAAGCAGCCACGTCCAGCAGCGCGCAGGAGCAGTAGCGGCGGCATAGCGCAGCAGCCACGAGACGCACAACTCGCGCTACAACCTGGTTACCGGCGAGCTCGGGCGACCACCGACGAGCCACCCCAGGCCCCAACGAAGCTTCTCCGGCCTTCCCGGGCTCTGATTTGTTGAGTTTTGTTGGTATAAATTTCTTAAAATCCTAACCCTTGTTTTGATTAATTGGGTATGAATTAGCTTATAAAAAGCTAAATTGATTGTTTGATTATGTATATATGTGCTGTAAGAGTGATTTGGATAGGTTAATTGTGTGGTTGTGTTGGAATTTTGGAAAAATTGGATTTTTAGGCGGGTTATGCCCAAATTTTTCGGATCCGTCAGTTTTTGCGATTTCGAACAAATTGATTATACAATATGTTTTAAAATGTATCCAATTTTATTTTGGAACCATCACTTTGAGAAATTTATGCAGAATTTATCGGAATTTGAATTCTAGGTCAAATTTTGGGTGTAATGAAATTGGGTCGTATAATTGAGCCGTTTTGCTCAATTGATTTTATAATATTGTTTAAAATGTATTTAGTTTTATATTGGAAGTGTTGATTTGGGAAAATTGTACGTAATTGATCGGAATTGGATTTTTAGGTCAAAACTCCCGCGGGTTTAAATTGGTTTGGGTAATTGGGTTATTTTATTCAATTGACTATATAAATTACATTATAATATGTTTAGTTACATTTTCGAACCGTCAATTGATATGTTTTGGCAAGAATTGATCGGGTTTGCGTTTCGGGCTCAAAAACCCTAATTGTGCTAAATTGCGTATTTCTTTTATTGGTTTTGAGGAATTGATTATTTGATATGTTATAAAATGTGTTTAATTACATTTCTAAACATTCAATTTGATTAAATTTATAGAATTTTAACGAATTGTATTTTCGGGCCTAAAACCCTAAATTTCAAGTGGAATTATGAAATCGATTACTTGTATTGCTGTTTTCTAAAATTGAATGTGTAGAAATAGTTGAAATGGTATTAATTGCTTTCTAGTACCCTTAAATTAAATTAATTAAATTGAATTACTTGAATTTGTGTCGTGGGCTTTAAAACGCTAATCTTCGGGGATGATTTTATAAAATTGATTTTTGCTATGCGTCTCTTATCTAATCGATTCCTGTCTTTGGATTTTAAATCATTTAAGTTATGTTTTAAACTAATCGGTTTGGATTTGGTTCCATGCAAATGATTGAGTTACCTATTTAATTATAAAACCTAATGAATATGCTATTTTCGATAATGTAACTTATAATTGATTATCTTCCTTGCGCTTTCCAAATTAATTCGAAATGTCCTCAGTGTATTTTTATTACTCTGTTTTGAATTATATTTAATCTTAAATCTTAATAAAGCTATGCTTTTAAGTTCTAAGTTTTGGACATGTTTTCTGAAAAAGATCATTTGTGTCGCTTGTGTTTATTTAATTAGAGTATGTGAATTATTGATTGATAGGATAGTTTCTAATTTAGTTTTTCGATTTGTATCGGATCTTGGAAAACTTTCTCGTGGATCCACGAGCTAGTGATCTCTCTTCCTCTTATCTCGCTTAGCTAGCTTCGGATCTAGGTAAGTCTCTACTTACCTCTACTTATGGGCGTTTAGTAAGGACGAAGCTAATGGCCTTGTGTTATGTGTGACGTGGATGTGTTGAATGTTGTGTATGCCATGCTATGCCATGTATTATATGATTTGTGCATAACTTGTCACATGTGAAGCGCATCTTGGAGATTGAGGTATGTTGTATGTGCTCCCATGATATGAGTATGACATGTATATGTATGATGTTTATGATGTATTATGTTATGACCCTCTAGGACCTGCATATTAGGATAAACGGTAATGTGAGTTGGGAACCATCATGGGAGTCTTGAAGTTTGTATGATGGTATTAATGTTCTATGGCGGTCCTAATGGTTTGTATGGTGGTATTAGTGATTTTATGGAGGTATTAAGATTGTATGGTGGTATTAGGGTTTGTATGGTGGTATTTGTGATTTTATGGAGGTATTAATGTTGTATAGTGGTATTAGGGTTTGTATGGTGGTAATAGTGATTTTATGGAGGTATTAATATTGTATGGTGGTATTTGTGATTTTATGGAGGTATTAATATTATATGGTGGTATTTGGGTTTGTATAGTGGTATTAGTGATTGCATGGTGGTATTAATGGCTTATGGTGGTATTAGGGTTTGCATGGTGGTGTTATGGTTTGCATGATGGTATTAATGTTGGTATGGTGGCATTAGGGTCTGCATGGTGGAGTTAGGGTTTTGCATGGGAGTTAATGATTGTACGGTATTAGGGTTTGGAGTAATTAACTCTGGGACGTTGTGATTAAGTAGGGTTGGAGTAACTAATCGTGATTGTTGAGGATAATTAAGGTTTGGAATGGCTAAGTATGGGGGTTATGGTGAAATAGGGATAAGAGTGGCTAACCACGGTTTGGAGTGGACAATTAGGGTTGGTATGGCTGCTTAGAGTTGCTTGGCGTTATCATGTGTTTTGATTGATTAAAGTGTGGTTATGGAAGTGGTTTTTTATTAGTTGTGATGAGTATAGTATAAAGAGAATGATTTATGCATGTCAAGGGTGTGATGTGATTCGATAAGACACGAATAAGACATTAATTACGTAAAGCGAAAGACAGATGAGCCCGACCCATTCCGGTCCACCGGTTAGAATAGTGGCTAGAGGCGTTTTGCCCTGGGTGTTTATTTCCGGTCCACCGGCTATAATATTGGTCAGAGGCGTTCTGCCCTAAGTGTTTATTCCGGTCCACCGGCTATAATAGTGGGGGATTCGGGCTCGACAGACCCAAACGAATAAGTTAATCCACAGGAAAGATACTAAGTACTTACAGCGAAACACCATGTGAGTCGGGGCCATGATCCGGTCCACCGGCTATAATAGTGGATCAGAGGCATTTTGCCCTGTGCGTTTATTTTCCGGTCCACCGGCTATAATAGTGGATCAGAGGCACTCTGCCCTGTGTGTATATCTTCCGGTCCACCTGCTATAATAGTGGGGCTCCCGCGCTTACATTGATTTGGTTCCATGCAAATGATTCAGTTACCTATTTAATTATAAAACCTAATGAATATGATATTTTCGATAAAGTAACTTATAATTGATTATCTTCCTTGCGCTTTCCAAATTAATTCGAAATGTCCTCAGTGTATTTGTATTACTCTGTTTTGAATTATATTTAATCTTAAATCTTAATAAAGCTATGCTTTTAAGTTCTAAGTTTTGGACATGTTTTATGAGAAACATCATTTGTGTCGCTTGTGTTTATTTAATTAGAGTATGTGAATTATTGATTGATAGGATAGTTTCTAATTTAGTTTTTCGATTTGTATCGGATCTAGGAAAGCTTTCTCATGGATCCACGAGCTAGTGATCTCTCTTCCTCTTATCTTGCTTAGCTAGCTTCGGATCTAGGTAAGTCTCTACTTACCTCTACTTATGGGCGTTTAGTAAGGACGAAGCTAATGGCCTTGTGTTATGTGTGACGTGGATGTGTTGAATGTTGTGTATGCCATGCTATGCCATGTATTATATGATTTGTGCATAACTTGTCACATGTGAAGCGCAGCTTGGAGATTGAGGTATGTTGTATGTGCTCCCATGATATGAGTATGACATGTATATGTATGATGTTTATGATGTATTATGTTATGACCCTCTAGTACCTGCATATTAGGATAAATGGTAATGTGAGTTGGGAACCATCATGGGAGTCTTGAAGTTTGTATGATGGTATTAATGTTCTATGGCGGTCCTAATGGTTTGTATGGTGGTATTAGTGATTTTATGGAGGTATTAAAATTGTATAGTGGTATTAGGGTTTGTATGGTGGTATTTGTGATTTTATGGAGGTATTAATGTTGTATAGTGGTATTAGGGTTTGTATGGTGGTAATAGTGATTTTATGGAGGTATTAATATTGTATGGCGGTATTTGTGATTTTATGGAGGTATTAATATTATATGGTGGTATTAGGGTTTTTATGGTGGTATTAGTGATTGCATGGTGGTATTAATGGCTTATGGTGGTATTAGGGTTTGCATGGTGGTGTTATGGTTTGCATGATGGTATTAATGTTGGTATGGTTGCATTAGGATTTGCATGGTGGAGTTAGGGTTTTGCATGGGAGTTAATGATTGTATGGTATTAGGGTTTGGAGTAATTAACTCTGGGATGTTGTGATTAAGTAGGGTTGGAGTAACTAATCATGATTGTTGAGGATAATTAAGGTTTGGGATGGCTAAGTATGGGGGTTATGGTGAAATAGGGATAAGAGTGGCTAACCACGGTTTGGAGTTGACAATTAGGGTTGGTATGGCTGCTTAGAGTTGCTTGGCGTTATCATGTGTTTTTATTGATTAAAGTGTGGTTATGAATGTGGTTTTTTATTAGTTGTGATGAGTATAGTATAAAGAGAATGATTTATGCATGTCAAGGGTGTGATGTGATTCGATAAGACACGAATAAGACATTAATTACGTAAAGCGAAAGACTGATGAGCCCGACCCATTCCGGTCCACCGGTTAGAATAGTGGCTAGAGGCGTTTTGCCCTGGGTGTTTATTTCCGGTCCACCGGCTATAATAGTGGTCAGAGGTGTTCTGCCCTGAGTGTTTATTCCGGTCCACCGGCTATAATAGTGGGGGATTCGGGCTCGACAGACCCAAATGAATAAGTTAATCCACAGGAAAGATACTAAGTACTTACAGCGAAACACCATGTGAGTCGGGGCCATGATCCGGTCCACTGGCTATAATAGTGGATGAGAGGCGTTTTGCCCTGTGCGTTTATTTTCCGGTCCACCGGCTATAATAGTGGATCAGAGGCACTCTGCCCTATGTGTATATCTTCCGGTCCACCTGCTATAATAGTGGGGCTCCCGCGCTTACATGGATTAATGAAGAATGCTTTGAATGAAAATGAATGAAGTAATCCATGGGAAAATACTAAGTACTTACATTGAAACATCATGTGAGCGCGGGGCCATAATCCGGTCCACTGGCTATAATAGTGGATCAGAGGCGTTTTGCCCTGTGCGTTTATTTTCTGGTCCACCGGCTATAATAGTGGATCAGAGGCGTTCTGCCCTATGCGTATATCTTCCGGTCCACCGGCTATAATAGTGGGGCTCCCGCGCTCACATCGGTTATTGAAGAATATGTGTGGAATGAACCTATTATTAATGAGAATAAAGAATAAGTCTAATTGGACCATGACTAGCTTTTATTATCTGTATTGCTACATGCTGCTTACGTGAGTATGCCACGTATTGAGTGTTAATAATATGGATTGTTCCTACCTAAGGCGTATGAGTCACTTTACATCTCGGTTATACCACGCTTATACGTTAAATAGAATGTTACGTATGTTTTATATGTTACTCTAGGTGTATGGTAAGATTTATGTTGTGGGTTGTGAATATGCATAATATTGTATCAACGTGTTGTATCCGGATTTAATATGCACTTGATGTTTAGTTATATCCCTCCTATATGATAGGGTAGCGAGACTTACTCAGTATTGGACCCGTACTGATACTACCTTGGTTGAATGGGTCCTGTGATGATCCACTGATGGTGGGGAGCAGACCTCTTGTGCAAGTTTAAGATCGTATATTGTTTCGAGGTGGAAGGACTGACTTGAGTGAGTAGGCAATCCGGATATTGGTCCCTTGGGATCTGTTTCATTTAGCTATATGTTGTACTACGCTTCTTGTTTTGAAATCGTACTCTTAAGTTGTAATCTTAACGATATTTTAACTATTGTTGACTCTTGGTTTTCATGAATGGTCTATGTTAACTATGGACCTATGTTTTGATGACTCTTACTTAACGATTGTTTAGTTTAGCCTTAGCACTTAGTATCGGAACGGAAGGAGTGAACCGGTCTGGTACTAAGTGTGGTAGTAATACCCCCAAGTTTATGGTTTTAATTCTTTCGCTTCCGCTAAACCTTCTGATTTAAACGAAATTTTTCAGGAGTGAAATTTGGGGGTGTTACAAGTAGCCAAGAGCCTTTTGCCTTGAAGACCGGTCCATCATTAAATAATAGTGGTTAGGTGCGTGTTATCCTAGAGTATATTTCTAATCCACCAGCTATAATAGTAGCGTTCCTGTACTCACATTAATATAATTCAAGAGATGATGTTGAATAATGTTTAAATAATAGCTTAAGACTAAAAATTATTAACTTCACCATTGTGATCTATCATTATGATATAAATATAGCCTTGGTGCCTATCACTCTTTGTAAGTAGTGGAGATGCTAAGTAAATGGACTTCATGTTAGACAATTATTATTGGTTGTTGTGTATAATTTCTCTTATGTGGTTATGGTTATTTATATGCTTGCGTATGATATTGTTTTTACATTTGTTCATATATGATTTGTTGCATGTGAGTCGTACCTTTTAGTCTAGTATAAAAGGTTAGTTAATACGATAGTATTGAAGGGTTCCGTTTGTGGGCCCTTGCCTATTCATTAGGCAATGCCCCTTTCTGGTTAGGCACAAGTGCTATTTAAGTTATTATCGCGTAAGAGCATTATGACTTTCTGTAAATTTTCTGAGTTTATCTTTTAAACTTTCATATCTCCTTATGTAATTATTCTATTTTCTTGTAACCACAAATAGTGGGTCTTACCTTATGTAATATAATTTTACTCGCTACTCTAATTTAAATAAAAGCTTGAATTTGTGTAAATTATGTTCTGTCCTTCTAAGCCTTAACACTTGGTACTGGAATGGTAGAAAGTGGCGGTAGCATCCCTACAATTTACCCTTTTTGCTTCCTCTAAACCTTTTTTTTAAAACAAAATTTTTCAATAATGAATTTTAGGAGTATTACAACTTTATGCACTAGCCAATCATAATGGAACTAATTAACAAAATAAATAATTAAATAACACTTTGAATTTGATGTAAACACACACCATATAAAAAAAATGTTATCATGCATCCCATGCATACCATGCACACGTCTCTATTGCTAGTGACTTGTGTTGCAACTTTCGTCCATTACTAGTAATATACTCATATATTTGTCTTCTAATTTATATAGGATCCTTTCTAAATAGAGGGCAATAGGCTCATCACAATAAATGATAAGTCTTGATCATTTACTCCTACATCAAAATAGAATTTACCGGGTTGATGATACATTTAACGGATCGTTTATAGTGCAATTGGATTGAGATAAATGTATGTTAGGTTAAATTATGTTAATAAATCTAGATTAGATAAAAATATGTGAATGTTTTGAATTTTCATTTGGAAATACATTAAATTAGTGTACGTAAATAAGAAATACCCTTAAATAAATGAAAAGTATTAAGTGATTAACCATAATATTTTTTGACCATCGATTTAAGATTAACATTGTTGAGAAGAGTTGAAGTTAAAAGAAATTAATATTTAGCTCAACCTAACTTAAATTAATGATTTGCTCTCCTCACATTATTTTTAGATGTTATTTATTTTAGCAAAAATTTAGTAATAACATAAGAAATATAAAATTTATGATAATAAAATTAAAAACTATAAGCTATGACAGAATGTGCCTACACACTCGGATATGGCGAAGAAGAATAAGGGTAGCCCACGAGTTATGGTGCCTTCTCCAGCAGAAATCACCGATCAGGTAGTGGCAATCGTTCCAACCCCTAATTGTCCTGTGTCACCTGATCCATCTCAAAAAAATACTGCGGTGACTTATATAGATAATCGTATTGATATTACTAACCCTAAATCTGTTTTGAAGGAATTGGAAAAGGATGATTGTGAACCAAAACCTTCTGCCATTACTTGGAGTGAGATTGTTCTAACCAATCGACACCTATCTGAATTAAACTCCCTCTCCTATCAACCTCCTAATATGTAGGATGGGATTTTAATGGCGGATTTGAGGAAACAGGACATTGACTATTAATCATTATACTCGCAACATACATTAGTTGGTATGATATGTGATCATTGACCTGCTTTTTCCCTCATGGAAGCTTTTGTTCGATCTTCCTAGAATCATGTGACCCCTACTCAAATTCATCTCCATGATGTAAGATTCTTCATGTTTAACTGTAAGGTCTCTAACTCTAGTTGGTTTAACTGTAACTAGGGTTAAAGACATAAATTTTGGTAAAGTAACAAAAAAAATTATGGATAATTTGAGCTGGTTCAATAATTATACTTCACATTATAATGGCCGTGTGTGGTTAGGGTGGAATCCTCAATTTTAGACTGTCTTTCCTATTGGTTTTCATGCCTAGGGTATCTTCTGTCAAGTTATGAATTCTACAGGTGAAATCCAATTTTACCTCACTATTGTCTATGCCTTAAATACTGGAGAGGTAAGGAAGGAGTTATGGAACTGGCTATCTGCCCATCATCCTCAAAACTACCCATGGCTGGTTTGTGGATATTTTAATATAGTTTTGAATAGAAATGAAAAAAGTTAAGGAGAGATCCATGCGCAAGATATGGAGGATTTCAGACACTATTTAACTTACCTCCACCTCAATGATCTTAGATACACAAGAGCTTATTGCACTTGGTCTAATAAACAGATGGGAGAAGAAAGACTATGGTGTAAGCTTGACAGGTTTCTTTGTAACACTGACTGGATCAACTACTATGAAAATTCCTATGCACAATTCCTCCCTCCATTCATCTCAGACCACTTAGCAATGATTGTATCTATCAACCAGACACTACCTCGAAGAACTCATGCTTTCTGCTTCTTTGATATGTGGACTACAGATCAAGACTTCTTACCCCTCATAAATGTTCACTCGCTTCCAGCTTCTACCACTACTAATCTACAGGATATTGTGACAAATCTTAAAAATCTCAAAAATCCCCTAAGACAGTTTAATCAAAGCAGATTTGGAGGCATTAGCAAGAGAGTGAAACAAAACAAGCAGGAATTAGAATGCATACAAATTGCTCTAATTGAGAATATCCAGGACCATACTCTCCATTAACAAGAACGGAATTTACTCTATAAATTCAATCACCTGTCCAAGTGTGAGGAAATTTTCTACAAGCAGAAGGCTTGTATTCAATGGCTCACTTTGGGTAATGATAATACAAAATTTTTTCATGCCATGGTAAAGGGGAGGCAGATGAAGAACCAAATCCATTCTCTAACTGATTCTGCAGGAGTTATTCATACAGACCAAAAACAAATTATTTCTATCTTTTAAGATTTTTATAGCAGTCTTTTGGGCTCATCTTCATCATCTTCTATCCCTCTTGATAAGGCAGTTCTTGAAAAAGGGTCCAAAGTTACAACCTCTCAACAACTAGCTCTGCTAGCACATGTCACTTATGAAGAAATAAAGTATGCAGTGTTTTCTTTAGCTTATGGTAAAGCTCAAGGACTATATGGCTATATCTCTTAGTTTTTCAAGTCTTCTTGGGATATAATTGGTCCTAATCTTTTTGTGGCAATCTCAAACTTCTTTATCACAGGTAATTTACCTAGAAGCCTGAATGTCACCACTCTCAATTTAATACCCAAAATGCCTAATGCTTCTTCTCCTAGTGATTTTAGACCAATTGCATGTTGTAACTCTGTATACAAGATAATAGCGACTATTATCACCCTCAGGCTCGAACCTATTTTACCTTCTCCGATAGGATAATCTCAATAAGCTTTTATCAATGGCAGATCTATTATAGATAATATAATTCTAGCCACCAAACTCGTAAAGGGTTATAATCAGCAACATTTATCCCCCAGAATCATGACCCAACTGGATATGAAAAAGGCTTATGACTTTGTCTTATGGGACTGTCTTAAAAAATTATGATTGAGTGGCATCCCCCCCTCACTTTGTTAAAATCATTATAGCTTGTGTATCCACTGTTGGGTATTCCATTAAGTTTAATGGTATCCTTCATTCACCATTTCCTACTAAAAGGGGACTGAGAAAGGGAGATCCTCTTTCTCCCTATCTCTTTGTCCTGGTAATGGAATACCTCAATCGTTCCTTCCTCAATTTATGGACTCAATCTTCTTTCTCACCTCATCCTAGATGTAAAAAGTTGAGAATTATTAATCTCATGTTTGCTGATGACATCCTTTTATTTTGTAAGGGTTCTTATGAATCGGTTTCCTCTCTTCTTAACACTTTTCACCACTTTTCCTGTATCTCTAGCCTCAACATAAATGTTGCCAAGAGCCATATTTATTATGGAGGAGGGTGTTCCTAACAATTGAAAGATTCAATTTTTCAATCTTTTCAGATTCCTGAAGGGATTTTAGCATTCAAATACTTAGGGGTACTCCTGGATGGAAGATACATTTCAAAACAACATTATCAACCTCTCATTGACAAAATTACCTCCAGAATGAGAGCTTGGCAGAACTCTTTTCTTAGCTATGCAGGAAGATTACAGCTAATATAATCCATCCTACTCAGTTTTCAGACTTATTAGAGCATGGTCTTCCCATTACCAGCCCATGTAATCACAAAAATAAATGCATTATGTCTTGACTTTCTATGGTCAGGTAATTCTTCTACCTCTGGACCAGCACTGGTAGCTTGGGATTCAGTTTGTGTGCCTAAGAATGAAGTGGGATTTGTCCTCATTAACATACTGTGGTGGAATAGAGCTGCATTGTGTAAAAACATATGACATCTTGCTGAAAAATAAGGCCTTCTATAGGTACAATGGATTCATACATACTACCTCAAAGGGGTTGATGTCTTTGAGATTAGGGTGAAAAATTCTGCTTCTTCGATCTTAAAAAAAAAGCGGATCTCAGAGATTATGTTTGTGTCACATTCCAGCAAAGCAACCTATCAAATATCATCCATCATGGTAAATTTTCCATCTCAAAAGCTTATCATATTATTAGACCTGCACATAACAAAGTGCCTTGGTTTCCTTTTTTGTTGACTAACTACTCCCCCAAAAGGCATTCCTCTATCATGTCTCTTGCTGTCCTGGATCGTCTAAGAACTCGAGACAAACTTTAAGCCTATGGTCTACATATTGAAAGTGAATATGTTCTCTGCAATGTGGAAATTGAGACACACACCCATTTATTCTTTAACTGCTCATATACTAAATCAATTTGACTTCATCTTCTATTAAAGACAGGACGTCGCCATCAGATTACAAATTGGTAGAATATTATTCAGTGGGCAACTCAAGGTGGTCGAGGTCCTTGGATCAAAAGACAGTTTATTCATGCCTTACTTGCTACCACAATCTATCATATATGGATGGAGAGAAACCGAAGAATTTTCAAAGAAGCATCACAGCCTACCAACACCATCCAGAAGTAAATTGTCATGGATTTGGCAGGGAGGATGAATATGTTCAAACATTGCACTTTTTTAATAGTTTGATGACCTGTATTGATAATTTAGTTTAAAAGTTTGCTTTGTTGTTTAGCCTCTAGTCTTAGATTTTCAGTTTGTTATGTAAGAGATGATCTTTGTATATTTTTAATTATCTCCTTTTTATTAATGAAATATATATTTTACCTAAAAAAATTTATGATAATGATATAATAATGATAGTAATGATAACAATAGTGGTAATTAATCCTAATTGGGAAAATATTAACTATGACATTAACAATTTTAAAATGTTAAATAAAGAATCATTAAAAGTTATATCATATGAGCAAATGAGTATATACCCTAAATCCTAATATAAAAATTAATCCCCATTAACCGAATCTAACATCAATCCAAATAGAGTGTCAGTTTGAGTGTTCGCTGTACCTCATCTATGGTCTCAAATTTCCTGCCCGTACAAACAACTTTAACATGAAGGCTATACACCATGAACAACGAATTTACTCTTTCGAATAAACCACAACACGAGTCTAAAAACTAATTGGAATGCAAAGTATGAGGGAACTAATAATAATAATAATTTTCTTTTTCAAAATTACTACTCGTGGCTATAAATTTAGATCTAGAAACTATATAAAGTTGTCTAACAAAGCCGGGCTAGAAACCTGGAAGAACAAAGTAAAACTACTTTCTCGGGGCCAACTTTTGGTTACCCAATATGATCTAATCTAATATACAAAAAATTAAATATGTTATTATTATTATTATTATTATACCATTTTTAGTGACATAATAACTAATTTTTATTACAACTACTATTATTTTTATATTATAATTATTTTCAGAAATTTTATATTAACTTTATTATTATTAAAATTTTGATGATGCGATTATCCAATAGCCCTAAAAATAAATATAAAAATAGGTCAGGGAGAATATAGCCTCTTTCTGCATTAAGACATCAAAGGCCAGTTACCAGATATGTAACAAATTAAACACCACAAAGTAGATTATTGTTTACCAATTCAGAATTGACCAGTTACGTAAACATTGGACGCCCACAAGGCCTTCAGTCGTCATTTTCGGCCTCCTGACCGACAAAGGGAGAGTTGAGATCATATCAAGGTTCATGACCATAGTTACAAACTAAGGCACTTACCTAACCTCCCCCTCAAAATGCAGCGCAAAGTCAATAAATAAATAAATAAAAATCCTTTGCAAACTAAAGCTGCTACCTAACCATCCCAGCACAAACTACGCACACGTTTCTCAACCTTTGCAAATACCATTTGCTTGCTCTCGCTGACCTTGGCTTCATCAACTTCTAAGACATCCTCATCATCACTAGAACCATCGTACGCCATGCATGCAAACCAAAAAAGCCTAACTTGCTAAGTGGCCGCACAATACCGTCAGATACGTCGTACGCACAAATGATTTTAAAAGGATAAGAAATCCTATATATTGAAAAATAATTTAAAGATGCACAAGGAGTCAAAATCTGGTGAATAAAAACTGGAAGACTAGTTAATTTATACCAATTGGCTAGCTAATTGGTTCCCACTCCAAACTCTGCTGCCCTTTGATTAACGAAATTCTGGTGGAGGAAAACTAAAGGAAGTTCCTGTGCACCAATTCCACCGGTCTCAACCCACCAAAATAGCAAGGATAAAATATTACTCTCAAGGAGGTTATGGTGGCTCTGGTGCCTATGCTAGAGGTGGGGGAGGAGGTGGTGGCAGAGGCGGTGGCGGAGGCTCTAATGGTGGTTCAGGCTATGGCTCTGGTTATGGAAGTGGAAGTGGAAGTGGGAGCGCTTATGGTGGCGGTGTATAAGGAAACCATGCTGAAAGGCTTTCGGCATTTAGTCATGGGAAAACTATGTATTAAGATATAATGTTTAACGACTATGCACCTTACGTTTTTATAAGAAATAAAACTTCTACAAACTTCTTTTATATTTTCCTCCTTCTTTGGTTTCCCGCTATCATTCTATATGTAAAAACAAAGTCCAAGAGAGCATCCCCCCTCCACCCCCACACTAGTTTTAAAATTGTTGTATAATTTATTAAAGTTGGTTTAAAAATTTAGGACTATAATATATAGGACAATTTAAATAAAAAATCTAAACTATGACATCATTATATATGATAATTATTACAATTATCCTATACATCCATAACATAGACCTTCCAAACATTTCAATTTAAAATTTAAAGTCATTTTATCTAATAACCACGTGTAAACCACATGTATACGCAAAATATTAGACACAACCCCGTGTATATCCTTCCGATGAATAAGGATGCTTTGTGTTACAGTATACATGACGGTTTTGTCAAATGATCGTAGTACATTCCCTATTTTTTTTATTTATGGAGTTCAATACGTTATCCTACATTCTTTCCTACAAAAAAAATATGTACATGATTTTCAAAATACTTTCACTAGTATCAACACTTGCCACCTCCAAATCAAGCTGCTAGAATTTATAAGATTCACATCAATATAAATAATTTTATACTTTTGTTATATACTCTACATATAAAACCTTATACAAAATTTCTTTTTATTCATATTTATAGTCTAGATACAAAAAATATAAAGAGCATATATGGTTCAACAAATAATCATCATAAAAAATTATAACAAAATCATACATTTTTTCTCAACTTCATTAATTTTGATTTAATTATATTGACATAGCTCAGTAGGTTGATATACCTACAAACGATGGAAAGTACCATGTTAGTATTAATGAATATAGCTAATCATAATTGATTTAAACTAAATAAAGTGAATACATACTTATCTTTATTCTGTCCAATGTTTACAAATTATTTCCTTTATGAATCTCATGACATATTCACAACTTACATTATCTTGTTGTTGTGGACACTAAAAATATATATAAATTAAATTATCTTATTAGTTTCTCTTATTAAATTATTAAAATTAAATGAAAATAATTTTGAAATGGCATAAAACTATAGACTTTAATTTTTTTTCAAGTCATACTGGATGGTGGTGACTTCCCTTCCTTTGTGGCCCAAAATATATCTTGAATTACCTAAGTAATGTAGTGGCTATATATATATTTTTTTAAAAAGAGTGAATGTGTGTGTGTGTGTGATTCTAATTAATATTATTGTTTATATAAATATGTACCATTCAACTTTTGATTTTGGATTATAGAGAGGATTTCTATCAACTTAATCCAACCAACATGTGGTCAATGAAAATCATTGCAATATCACTGGTACACAATACATGTTATTGGAAAATGGACTAAAATAGAGGGACTATGAAGTCATCTTTATCACATTGACAACATATTGAACACATTGAATACTATCATTTTCATTGAATATCATGTATGAAAATAAAAATCTATATTCATCTGATCCATCCAAGACAATAGATAAGAAGTTCTCTTTCACAAACCTATGATCATAAAATAATAAATTACATATTTAGCCCAAAAATATTACTTCACACTAGCAATTAAAATATTATCGAAAGTAAAATAATTTATATTATATCGTATATGATATTATATATTGACATTATAACCTACCATCTTGTAATAAGTATAGGATATCCTCTACCATAATTCAAATACTAATATCCTTTGATTTCCATTGAAAATCTATTGAAAGATAAATCAAATTAGAGTTTTCATCCAAAAATAGCAACATGTCCAAATACAATATAAATTGAGGTGATAGGTCATGATGCTTGTTAATCTAATGAAAGAAAATATAATTATTAGATCGTATATTACCACCATAAGTAATATGAATGCAATATAAAATTGAAAGAGCATGAATTACCAAATCCTTTATAATTACAAGGTTACTCACTAATTCAAAAGATTACCTTGCCAGCAAGTAAGTATGGGCATATCGTCTTCTTCATGATTATATGCCACACAAACTAGTACTAGCTCCATTAAGCGTGCTTCCAATATATTATGAATTGAAACCTAAACGTTAACAACCCCTAATGACGGGTTAAATTGGACTCCATAAAGGTAGTGGTACTTCCCACAATTTTTTCATTCTCTACGGTTTATAAGTCACAAGGATACTAACCCTATAATAGTAAAAAAATTCAAGTTATAACCATAAAGTCAAATGTAGATTATATTTTATAAAAAGAAACATTTAAGCTCATAGAGTGTTATGTAGCATACTACCTTATTTCTTTCAAGAAAAGGTCTAGGGACACTAGATATGGAGGGTTGAGTTGGACATTGTGAAAGAGATTACATACCATTCAACCTCTTCAGGATTGCCTCTTGCCATTCCCTTAATGCTGCCATTTATTTCTCCATCATTTCAAAATTTTCCTTTAAAGGGTAAGTACTAGGGTCACATCCAGAAACCTTAAATAGGTTGAACCATTAATTGTTTATCCTACATTAGCCAACATACTATTAAGTGCCCAATAGGTGTGTCCAAAGGTTATTCAGGCCTTCTTTATCAAAAACACTATATGAAGAGTCCTTTCTCAAGCACTCCTATAATAAGTTAGAAAAATAGTTAAGGATAAGTAATCATATTAAATAACGTGAAGATAAACATTGTGGTCCTTACAACTTTTTCAAACATCTGTTGAGTTGGCTTTTGACAAGCTTTCCCTTCTTTACCCTAGTGTATATCCAAATATCAGGTAGCTCCGAAGGTACATATGACACCTGAGTTCGCTTTGTTTCCTCCATCTATTGTTTCTCATATTGAGTCAATTGTAAAAATAAAAATTCATAACAATATTAGATCATGAAAGAATGGCATATATATATATATTCATACCAAGGCTTATCTAGTTACCTTAGTACCTTTACTCCTTGTCTTATGAGTGTAATTTTTTTTATTAGAGCTATTCGCCTATCAAATTGAATAGAGAGATTATTTTAGTTTGAATTGTAATCTAATTATACTTTAGTTATATTAAAAAGTTAATAATTATATGTTCTTACATACTCCATATTTATTTAAAGCTCTCCATGAACTAAAATCCCTCTATTGGTTTGTACATACTCCATGAACTAAAGCTCTCCATGAACTAAAATCCCTCTATTGGTTTGGGTGATCACATTCCTATTGATATTTGGGGGTATGGAAATGATAGTACCATTTGTAGTATACAAATGGCTTTTATCCATCCACAACTTCCAATCTGTCCATGAATTTGTAGCTCGACTCATAACAAGCTTCGTATGTTATTGTCCAAAATTAAATAATCAAATAGTTATTATGCATATCGTTAAACTATCATATGGTGATGACTAAAAAAACCCATATTTGTTTCTAATATTTAAATCATATTATAGTGTCATCGCACACCCTATTTTTCAACTCTTTTGAAACATCCCTCCAACTCTAATAAATGATGGGGATATGCACTTGAGCCCTAGAGTTTGCGTAGTCAATAAACAACTGCCATACCCCATTTTTAGAAACCCTAACTATAAATTAGTAATTTGTAATTAGTTACTATAATTAGTTAACTATGATCTATATTAAATGGATTATTTTCATGTATATTATTATAATGAAGTAAATATATCAATTTAATTAGGTTAAAATCTAGATATCAGTTTTAGCCATAGTTGGGACCCCAATCTATATTTATTTTACCTAAGAACATTAATTCTATTAATTGAGTATTTTTTTCCCTCGTTCAACTAGCCTAGTTATTACCCCTACTCTATTTTATGTAGTTTTCCCATGTCTTCCTTCACCAGCATAATATTCTCCATGCTATTTCCCTCTACAAGTCTATCTCATGTTAAACTAAATATTTTCCATATTTTTACCTTGCTTTGGCTTCATTTATCTAATCTTATTTGGCATCTTATTTGTGTTACTGCTTTATTGGTAATTGTTTTAAGGAAATTCTGCATAAGCGCAAAAATCTAACGAAGTGTTGCATGGAATCAAGAAAATAATAAAATATGAAAGACATTGAATGAAGATAATCATCCCCACATGTCTTTAGAGAAGTGAAGAAAGTCAAAGAGCTAAAAAGAGGACCAAAGGAAGAAAGAGGAAGAATAAATGCTTATTTTAAAGCTACAACAAAACATCTAGACAGCCGTACAACTCTTAACCAGCAATTCTATGAAAGAATGAAAGTTGCACGGCTAACCAGTCCAACCTTGCACAACTATACAGCTATCGAAATAACATGCCGTAACCCAATTCATTACACCACCATACCACACTCTCAGCATAGTTGTGTATGTGGAATTTGTAGAGAGAAGAAAAGTTGCACAACTAGCCAGTACAACCTTGTCTATTCTTATAGCTAAATTTACTACACATATGCATGATTTTCTCCCACATTCTTCCCACTTCCTTAGTGTTGCCATTGAAGGGAATATAAAAGAGAGAATGTGGACGACATATGGGGAGGTAAGGCTTAATTTCTCTACATTATTCCTAAGCATAAACAACTGCTTGTGATTTACTTTTAATTCTCATGAAATTATTTTTCTTCAATTCAAGATTAGCCAAGTGTGTATCTCAACTATATAGACACTTATTTTTAACTTCAATCTACGGTTTGTTCTTTTCATTCTATTTTTCTTTCTTTATTATATTTGTAATATTCATGTCATTTAAATTTAATTTCTGTATTTCATTCAACTCATGAGTGGGTAATTATCTTTTCTAGGATTTAACTAGGCTTTATTTGGTGTGAATATAATGACTTAAATTATATGTTATAGGTATGGTTTTTGTAGATTGTTTTGTATGATAAATATAATTGTTATGAGTCGGGTTTGAAAAAATCTAATTTATATATAAACCTTGGCTATAACTCAAAAGTTGAAATCAGTGTTTCAAAATTAATATATGAGAAGGTACTTAAATGATGACGAAAGTAAACATTTGATTCTTAGGGACAACCGGTGATTAATTGATTTAATCTAATTTATTAGTCAAGAAAGTAGTCAATAAATTAGATTAGGGATATTTATAGACCTTGAAAAAGGATAGTGAATCACATTTGACCAACTATTCACTTAATTTTGAACCATACCATGACATAATGCAAATTCTTTTTTGAAAGCCGAAAATGAGACTAAAGTTAATTTATAGGCTTTATATCTATAGTTTTAAAATCCACAATTTATTAGTCATTTTATTATTTACTTTAATTTTCTCACTTTATAAAAATCTAGATAGTTCAAATACTAAAAGTCAATAATCAATCACAAAGTCCTTGTAGATACGATTTTAACTTGCTACAACGCAACCATGAACTTGCGGATTAGCAACAATCAAGTTTTTGCCACCGTTGTCGGGGATTTTGGCAAATGTATATTGAATCTTTTGTTATTAAACTATACTAGATTTTTCTTTACTTAATTTTTTTTGCTCCTGTGCTTTTCTTTCCTTGTTGATAGTTTTTTGTTTTCTGTCTTCAGATGCCTTATATGTAATGATCTCTCTGTTTAATACATGTAGTTGCATTAAATCTTGAAATAGAGAAAACATTGAGAGATTTAAGAACTTGGGTACGTGACACTAAAGAAAGCACAAGATCTAAAGTCATGACACACACAGATAGAGGAGGCGAGTTGAATGGTTTTGAAATATCCTAAAATCCTAATTTTAAGAATTATAGCTAATTAAGAATTTATTAGAAAAATTAATTAACTAAATTTTTTTATTAAAATTAAAGGGAATTAATTAAGGAAAAATAAAGAAGAAAATAATAAATTTTTTAATTAGGAAAAATTTAGGTGTTTTGCTACTTAAAATGGAATTGAGTAAAAATCTTTCAAAAATCTCAAATTAGCCTAAAAAGGGTATTAAATAATATTTTATTAAAATATTATTATTTTTAAATATCCCAAATAGACAAAATATTTTAATTAACCCAAACTCACCTATTTTCTCCTTTTCATTTTTCTTTTGTTTCATTTTCTCCTTCTTTTCCCTTTTTCTTTCTTTCTCTCCTTTCTTCTTTTCTTTTTCTTTTCTCCCCGTTCTGGGCCAGCCCAATCCCCTCCTCCTTCCTTCTTCTTCGGCATGACCCAGGACCTATGTGCCGCATTTTACTTCTTTATTTTTCAGCCGCCAGTCGGTTCCCTTCCACTTTCTTTCTTTCATTATTCTTCTTGGACCCCCGGTCCACCCCTACCTTCTTCTTCTTCCTTCCTCGTCTTAGCCTACAACCTCCCCCCTAATTGCGCCTAGATTTTCACCGTCGACCACACCACTGATCGACCAACCTTCTTCTCTCTTCCCTGCTTCCCCCACCTACTTTTTCAACCCAACCAAATCTTCCTCTCTTCTAGCGCACCATTTTCCTCCTAGGCCAATCACAACCAGCCATGGTAGACTTATGCCAGTCTGCCATCATTGGCTGGGGTGTGCTCACCTACCTGACCCTATTCTCCTATTCTCTTTTGACCTTATCCCCTTCCTTTGGCCCTATAAATACCCCATAACAAAACCCGGACTCGAGATCTTTCCCGCAACCCAAAAAATTCCTTCAATGCACCATTGCCCTATCCACTACCAGAAATGAGGTTTTTAATGACCAAAAAATTTCATCGCTAATGGCCAAATTTTGGTTGCTAAAGCTAATAAGGACCAAAAAATTTTTTGGTCGTTAGTGGTCGTTATTGCTCCCTCGTTAAAGGCTTTAATGACCAACTAAAATTTTTTGGTCGCTAAAGTAATAACGACTACATATTATGTTGGTCGCTAATGCAATAGCAACGACGTATAATTTTGGTCACTAAAGGTAATAACGACGACGCAAAGTGTTGGTCGCTGAAAGTAATAATGATAACTTATGATGTTGGTTGCTAAAAGTAATAGCGACAACGTATGATGTTGGTGGCTAAAAATAATAATGACGAATAAAATATACTATCGTAAATAATATTAATGACCAATTTTTTTATCGTAATTAAAAAAGTATCACACCAATAACGACTAATTTTTCCGTCAATACTAAAAATCATTCATTATTTACTACATAATTTATTGGTCGCAAATGGCATAATTATATATTCAATAATATATATAATCAAAATTTCAATATTTATGTATAACCCTACACCTATATGGATATACATATATCCATTTCAATCTTTTCAAGACCTGTACATGTATGCCTAAATATATCTATTTCAATCTTCTCAAGACCTGTACCTGTATGCATGCATATATATCAATTTTGATCTTCTGAAATCCTGTACGTGCATACATATATATCCATTCTAACATATGGATATAATTTTTCAAATATCTGTTTATAATTAAATATTCAACTAAATATTCATACAAATAATTTATATCAAATGTCCGGTACAATTTTCCGCTATGATCAAATATAAATATATTACAAAAAAGCTACAATATGTTATTGTATTACAAAAATATCATGATTAGTAGCCGCTTAACAATTAATCATTCTATCCATCGAATACAATAGACTTGGTAAGTTTATCAAAATAAACTGGATCTATAACAATAGAAATATAAAAATAATAATTAATATAAGTATCAAATAATTAATGACATATAAACATAATTAATACACATATCCCATATCTTATTACGTGTATATAACACATGCTATCTTATTTTTACTGGTATGATCTCACCTGGTTTGAAACTTTTAATGCAGTGTTGTTGTTGTTACCATAATGAGAATTTTTGTGGGAGTTATCATTACTATCATACATTATAATCATTGATTACATATGATTTCTTCATTATTTAAAATTTTACTAATATAATATGATCTAGACATAAGAAGAGAAGAAAGAGCCATTACACTATGGATCAAGTTTTTCTTCGATTCAAAACCATGGATAACACTACTTCTAATTTATTATACAGTATACCCCACTCACACAACGAAAATAATTCAAAGACCAACAAACATCTTGCTGTCCATATATTGAGATATTTCCATTTCAAAAATATTCAAATTTGATAGGGGATAGCACAATAGTAGAACTCTATACATGATCGATATACTAAGTGTGTGTCTATATATATATATATGTGCATTAATTTGCAAATATTTTTATATGATATCTAAAGTATGAAATTTTTTTTCTCTTTCTTTAGCTTCCTATAAGAAGTATGTAGATCGAGTGTGTGTGTATTCACAACCCACTAGAGGCTGCTTTCAATGAATTCAACCCTATTTGATGATATACATTATATAGGTGGATAAATTATGTGTATTTCTGATTTTTATTTACTTAATTATTGTTTAAATTGTGAATTGTGATCTTCACATTCATCTTGAACTATATATGTAATAATGATCATATACATATGCGAAATTTAGTGTAAAGACCTCCTCCATAATCTTATTCTAAGTTCTCGGATCTTACAGATTGAATAGCAATGTAAGACTACTTTTACATCCCCCCTCTCAAACCACCCCACTCCCCCTTTAATTGTGTATTAAAGGCGAAGAAACAAAAGACTTAGCTAGCATACTCCCACAATCTCAGTGAATCAATCTATGACGAGTTCATTGATGATCCAATTTTTTTGTATTCAATATTTAACACCCTCCTACAACACATATTTGCATCTAGGTGATGCCATCAGGAATTCTTTATGTAACACTAGAACATTTATCAAAGTAGTGAAATATCATTGAATTCAATAAGAAGTTCCATGTCTACATAGTGTATTTATGTATAATGAGTATTTATATCTATAAATACATTCCAAAAGTTCCAAATATATTTCGAAAGGCTTGGATGCTCCCAACAATACGGTAATATTTTTCTTCCCTATTAAACTAATAGGGAAATATTTTAATAAACCATTAGAGCAAAAATAAAGTAAAAAATAAAAAATGAAGGTCATTATAAAGATATACATAATTACATGCATAAAATGTTAAGAGAAGAAATCTCACCTCTACTAGGAAATATTATCACCACTAGTTAGCTTTTCAAAATCAATGACATGTTCAAAAATATATCCACTACGATGCTACTGGATACACATTTTAATAAATCAACCGTTAGAGCTAAAACAAAGTATGAAACAAAACTATAAATTGAAGGTACTAAACAAAACTGTTGGATGTGTTATTTCTAGGTCATTCTGAAGTCTTTGTTACTACTCTAAATATTTATAATTCCCTAACAACTAGTATTAGCTTATTACTTATAATCTCTCAAAAGTCAGATGTAGTTGTCTTAGGACAGTCCCTATGATTATTAATTTTAAAAATTAATCCCTAGGAACTGTATTTAGCTTATTTGAATTTAGTTAGATCTAAACTAGCTACTTAAGCTTATTATACAACTAGTTAGAATCATACTCATATTAATTAACACATTTAACAACTTTAACTAACCTCATGTTCAAGGGCACCCAGTATCCTCTGATCTAGATGGAGAAGCAAGCATGTATTCTATATCACCATCAAGCATCGAAATCGTGCACTTTTCAAAATCTTCTTCATGACAGGTTCCCATTTGTCCATTCTTTCTTTTAGCACTCAATTTTCTTGATTCTTTTTCTCAATCTCTTCTTCTTTTCTTTTAATAGTAGCATCCTTTGCCTTAAGATGTGCCAAGAGCTTGTTCTTGCCTTTCTAAGGGCCTCTAATATCTCTAGGCTTCACTCCACCACCATAGCCAGGAACATAGCCCCTTGTTCGAGTCACTCCATGCACATGTTCATCCACCTCAACATGAGTAAGGGAGGGTTCAGCACCTTAGACCTCAATAATTTGAGACTTTAACACAAAGAATGTTAGTCAGACAACAAAATATGTATAGAACTATTAAAATGAATAATATATGAAAAAAGGTGTACATGGATGTCTACAACTTCAGTTGTAGCTATTTCTTCACTCTTTTATGGCTTTCAAAATAAACGGTGCCATAATTTGGATGTTTTCCATCTTTTCCACCCTAGATAATATAACATTTATCTATAAGGATTAAAAAAAAGGAAAAATTAGTGTGTTGTAAAACTTTATATCTTGCATTTCATAGGCAAATACATATAATATATACCATATCATAGGTGATCTCTCGATAAGGCTTGCCGCCACTACAATGAAGACATTTGTTGTCCATCATGAAGAGGTTGTTTGTATTTCTTTGGTTCATTTCCTATATAGATATATTGTATTATATGATAAATAAGAGAATAATAATTAGCAAGGTAATTGAATATATAAATATTTCTAATCAATTATTCATTAGTGATTTACCACAAACTTTGGACTATGATGGTAACATTTCACCAGCATCTCCCAATCTGATTGTTCCTTAATCGTAGTTGGTTTAAGCTTCAATTATACATGAATATCCAAGCCTTTAATAGTTCTGTGATTATCTCCCCTCCAATTGTTCCACAAGTCTTTCATGTGACAAAGAGTTGAATTTTTGTAACTCTCCATGTCATCATTGGAGAAATTCTCCTACAACACAAAAGTAATGATTTATTGAGGAACTAAAAGTTAACAAGTCAAAGGAAACTATTATACGAAAAAAGAGAAAAAGTTTGCAGTAGCACAAGTAAAAGTAAATGAAACATCAAAATGAATACTGATATTAATTACCATCATTGCAGCCCAGAGGTGGTCCTTGTGTCTTTGTTGAACTGCATCCCAAGATTGGATTCGAATAGGCATTATGTGGCAATCACGAACTAATTGACCTATGTGCCTACTCCACTTATGGCTATTATCTCCAGCAACATGACCATTAAAAAAAGTCACAGGTAGCTTGTTTCCACCACTAAGTCTTGAGGCTTCTAAATCTTTTGAGTAGAATTATCTATTACATAAAAATATTAAAAAAATTGACCAAGAATTAAGTAAAATAAGAATAATCAAAAGCTTATTATGTCATACCTCCACATGTAAGATTCACATGAGAAGACTGGAAGACATTTTCAGCAATAACATGATTGTTTCCACCTTTGGCAATAGTTGTTTCACCTTGTCGAACAGTATCCTCATTGAGTAAGGGAGCAGTGGGTTCCCTTTGTGCTACAATGACATTAGTAGTGCTGGACATGCATTTAGCGCCAGCTCTTGGAGTTGATGATAATGGGGGAATGTCATTTGTCTTATCAATGGCTTGAATGTTACCACTAATTGTAGCGGATAGTCGAAACGTCTTCAATCCTAATCCACGGCCACGCCCCTTGGTAATAGCATTTAATTGACCCGGTGATATATAGTTAGGTTGATCAATCATTGATTTAACTGGGGACACCATTTCCTTGAAACCTACAACCGCACTATTAATATAAACAATTAGATTCTATAAAACATCATTTGGTAGAAGATATTGTCCCCTATCTTCATCAGCATTATAACACATTACCACAATAGAGTACATAATACACTCCATTAAACACTTGTGTTACGAGTTCAATAAATACATCTCATCTTGAGAAAATCAAGCTACTTATAGCAAGGATACAAAAGTACATCACTAAGCACCATTACAAATATCAAGGATGGTTAAAGTTTATATGCATAAGACTTCATTCGATTGTAATGTCTTCACAAGGAACTGCTGATTGACTTTTTAACACAACATGCCAACCCTTGTTAACGTTATCTTCAACATAAAATGCTTGTGATGCTTGAGTTGCTAGAACAAAAGGTTTTGTAGTTTTCCAAATATGTTTGCAATCAACACTTGTGAACCCATACTTATCTTCCTTCACTCCCTTAAATTTATCAGCTACATCAAACCAATCACATCGAAATAAGACTAAGCATTTACTACAATTCAATAATCTCGATCAATTGACCATAGTAATCGATGGATCCACTACCATCATCACCAACCACAACCACTCCACTACATTGTGACCTTGTTCTTTCCTCATGAGATGTAGTGTGGAATCGATATCCATTTACTATATAGCCATAAAAACACGTCACATATTTTGACAAACCACGAGACAATGAGAGTAAGGCTTCTATCTTCTCGCTTTTATCAGTTTCATATAAATCTGCAACCTAATAAATATAATGTTTATTATAACCTATTTTTACAAACCTAATGATCTAAATGAACTTGTATTTCTATATATATTGAATAGCATGGAAAACTTACTTTCTTGTTAAACCACTCAATAAACATTCTATTCTATTCATTGGATGACACTTGTGGTCGATTGTGTTCTTGGTTTTGATAATACATTCTACAATAAAAAAGATATATCATATGTCTAATACGTGCCTTTGAAAGAAAAAATAGATAGAAAGGAACAAGTTGTAAGGAATGGCTTACTCAAGAAATGGCTAAACTTCTTCAAAATTGTTAAGAACATATATATGGGCTTGCTCTAATTCATCTACATCTAAGTCTCTGGTTCGACCACTTCCTAGCTCTCTTCCCTTGTAATAAAAGGAAGACAATTCCGCAGAGACATTCACATCATCAATATAATTTTGATCAAGGTGGTTAAACTTAGTCTCTGCTTTATGCAAATATCTTGAACAAAAATTCATGCATTCTTCTACTATATACCCTTCTGGAATAGAACCCTCTGGATGAGCCATGTTACGTATATAAGAATTCAAAGTATACAAATTCCTTTCCACCGGATACATCCAATGAGAATGTACTGGTCCACATAACATAGCATCATATGCCAAATGAACTGGCAAATGTAGCATCACATCAAAGAAAGATGGTGGAAAAATCTCCTCTAACATACAAAGGGTTATTGGAATTCGGGCTTCAAGACACCTCAAATGTTTCAAACCTAAATCCTTGAAAAATATACACAACTCAAGAAGTGGTTCATACACATGCTCCGGAAGAAGGCCACGCAATGCAAGTGGAAGAATATGATGCAAGAGAATATGATGGTTATGGCTCTTTAATCCATAAATCTTATTCTCTTTCAAGTTTACATATTGTGAAATGTTAGAAGCAAGACCATCAGAACCATCAAATGCTTCAAAAGCTTACAGAATTTACATTTTCCCTCTCGAGATAGGGTGAAACGAGCATCAGGCAGCAATATGTTATGACCATTTGTGATAGGATGTAACTCCGGCCTAATACCTATTTCTTGCAAATCAAGATGAGATTTATAGTTATCCTTTGTCTTATTTGGTACATTAAGTAGTGTTCCAATTATGCTATCACACATATATTTTTTCAATGTGCATTACATCTAGGGTATGCCGTATCAAGTGGTGCTTCCAATATGGGAGCCTAAAAAATAGACTCTTCTTGTTCCAATTATCTTGCTTGTTCTTGTGCGAGATCTTTCCTTTGAAAGCAGGATCTTTGCTTAATATCATTTCTTTAAGATCTTGCACTTGGTGAAGAATCTCTTCACCTGTTACAAGCTTTGGAGGTGTGCCCTTTTCTATAGTACCATCAAATAACATTTTCTCTCTTCTCCATCTATGATTTTTTTCCAAGTAGCGTCGGTGACCCATGAAGTATTATTTTCCCCCATTAACTAGTCTCAAAGAGTGAGTATCCTTATTGCAAATAGGGCAAGCGAGTTTTCCCTTTGTGCTCCATCCAGACAATATTCCATATGCAGGAAAATCATTGATAGTCCACAAAAGAGATGCATGGAGATTGAAATTTTGACGCTTTAATGCATCATATGTTTGGACACCATTATTCCACAAGTCCTGTAATTCATTGATTAGAGGCTATAAATATACATCAATAGCATCTCCAAGACCATCGGGACCTAAAATCAACATAAAAGAAACAAATTTGGATGACATGGATATCAAAGCGAAGCAAACACAAAACGTGATTTTTTGATATCATAATTTGGAATGGTGAGTGAAATTTTAAAGTAAATCGCAAACCTGGAATGAGCATGGACAACAACATACTTGGTTCCTTCATGTAAAACGAAGGAGGCAAGTTGTATGGAATAAGGTTCACAGGCCAAATACCATATGATGGTCTCACATTATTGAACGGTTGAAAACCATCACTAGCTAGCCCAAGTCTAATATTCCGAGGCTCAGAAGCAAAATTTGGATTGAGCTCATTATGTTTTTTCCATGCCAACCCATTAGCTGGATGCCTCAAATCTTCATCATTATCTTTATCATGATGCCATATCATTAGAGAGGCCGTATTAATGGACATAAAAAGCATATGAAGTCGAGGTTTTAGTGGAAAATATCGCAATATCTTAACAGGTATTTTTTTCTCATTTGTTTTTACCTTATCTTTCCCACTATGCTTGCTTTGTTTCCATCTTGAAGCTTTGAAAATTTTACATTTCTCCAGATGACTATCTTCTTTCCAAAATAGCATACAATCGTTCACACATGCATCAATGTTCTCATATGAAAAGCCAAGATCTTTAATTGTCTTTTTTGCCTTGTAATAAGAGTCGGGCAAGGTCGAATCTTTGGGCAATAACTCTTCTTTCAGCAATTTAAGTAACATTGTGAAATAATGATTACTCCATTTTCCAGTACTCTTCACATGAAGCAATTGAATTAAGGTAGACAATTTAGATCCCTTAGAACCCTCGTAAAGAGGTTGTTGGAAGTCATTTAACAACCTTTGTTATTTTTCCACTTCAAAGTTGGGTTCTTCTTCAAGGTTTAGGGATCCCATATTTTCCAAATTAGGCTCAACATTCCGATAATGAGGATACCTGTCTTCTAAAATTTCTGCTATCTCGTTATCACTATCATCATAGTCATCTTCATTCTCATTATTTTGAGGATCCATATTGATTTCAGAATGTTCCTCATGTCCTTCTTCACCATGATGAAACCATAAAGTATAGCCTCTCATAATTCCAAGGGTCATCAAGTGTGCTTTCACAGTATCACTAGTTCTATAATCGGTGTTAACACAATTGATACATGGGCATCTAATTAAATTTGTATTAATTTTTTGAAAAGCATAGTTCAAGAATTCTTCAACCGCGGTAAAATATGCTGGATCATGAAAATGATCATAAAAAAGGCCAATCTATTCCTTATTGGGTGCCATTTTCTAAAGGAAAAAAAAGGCATAAACATAACAATTAGAAAACAATTGCGAATTAGATAAAACATGCACACTATCATTTTGAATAATACACGATAAAGATTATAAAATATAATACCAAACATCATTAATAAAGTATTAATAAAGTATCTAACATGAAATTAGATACATTTTAAAGGATATTGTAAATTCAATTTATCTAAAATATCTAAAACGGATAAAACTGACAAATCCGGATATAGCTGGGTCATAAATCCAATTTTCACAAATCAACCATAACCAATACAATTAACCATTCTAAATCATTCATACAACACATATATATACAATTAAACAACTAAATTATCTTATCATAAGCTAATTCATTTAAAATTAATCAAAACATAAGTTATGCTTTGAGTATTTATACCAATTATATCAAATTTTATTTCTTGTTAAAAAAAATTGTCAATATTGATCATCATCATATTCTTTATCTAATTTTATCAAATTGAATGATTATAGAATTCTTAAATGAATTAACATAGAAAATAATATAAGGACAAAAAAAAGAGATTATATAGCAATATAAGGTAATAAAGATAACATCTATCATATACTCAATTGATTAAAACAATAAACGAAACATCCAATTTAACATAATTAGGGTTTTTCAGCCTGGACTGTAAATTTGGTCAAATCTTGCTAAAATATTTAAATTGACATGTTGAAAATGAAATTAAACATAATCTAATGCAAATTATATAATCAATTGAATAAAATAACTCGATTACACAATTCAATTTAAATCCGCAAGAATTTTGACCTAAGAATCCAATTCCAATTAATTTCGCACAAAAATTTCAAAATGATAGTTCTAACATGAAATTAGATACATTTTAAAGGATATTGTAAATTCAATTTATCTAAAACAGATAAAATTGACAAATCTGGATATAGCCGGGTCACAAATCAAATTTTCACAAATCAACCATAACCAATACAATTAACCATTATAAATCATTCATGCAACACATATATATACAATTAAACAACTAAATTATCTTATCAAAAGCTAATTCATTTAAAATTAATCAAAACATAAGTCAGGGTTTGAATATTTATACCAATTATATCATATTTTATTTCTTGTTAAAAAAATGTCAATGTTGATCATCATCATATTCTTTATCTAATTTTATCAACTTGAATGATTAAAGATTTCTTAAATGAATTAACATAGAAAATAATCTAAGGACATAAAAAAGAAATTATATAACACTATAAAGTAATGAAGTAAAACTTCAGCGCAACCATCCATCAAAACCCTTCCTAAAGTTTTACTTTCAAGATAGCATCTAATCATATACTCGATTGATTAAAACAATAAATGAAACATCCAATTTAACATAATTAGGGTGTTTTAGCCTGGACTGTAAATACGGTCAAATCTTGCTAAAATATTTAAATTGACATGTCGAAAATGAAAATAAACATAATCTAATGCAAATTATATAATCAATTGAATATAATAACTCGATTACACAATTCAATTTAAATCCGCAAGAATGTTGCCATAGGAATCCAATTTGGATTATTTTCACACAAAAATTTCAAATTGATAGTTCCAACATGAAATTAGATACATTTTAAAGGATATTGTAAATTCAATTTATGTAAATCGGATAAAATCGACAAATTCGGATATAGCTGTGTCACAAATCCAATTTTCACAAATCAACCATAACCAATACAACTAACCATTCTAAATCATTCATACAACACATATATACACGATTAAACAACTAAATTATCTTATCATAATCTAATTCATTTAAAATTAATCAAAACATAAGTTAGGGTTTGAGTATTTATACAAAACGTATTGTAGCGATATTGGAGGGAGTGAGGGGTGCTGGAGCCTCGCCGGTGGTCAAGGACCACTCGCTGGTGACGAGCGAGGCTGGAGGGGATGGGTAGTGTCGCGCCACGGCTTTCCTCATGCATTGCCGGTAGCTGCTGCTGTATTGGACGACGACGAGGAGGAGGAACAACAACTGTGTGTTGTCTACTCGACTAGCGGTGGCAGTCTGGGATGAAGTTGTCGAGAAGGAGACGGCCAGGGCAGGGGAATGGACCTCGAGCAAGGGTCAGGGAGGGACAGCAGGTTACAGTTACGTATGTGGAAATATAAGAATAGGTAGAGGCGCGCGAGAGGTGAAATTTTGGGTTTTTGTTTTTGGCCGAAACATAGCAACGGGTATAGGGCGCGCGGGAGGTGATTTTTTTAAGGAGTTGGGGCAATTAAGTGTTTGTTTTTGAATTTTAGAGATTTGAAAAAAATTATTATAAAACATATATTTATAGAACTTAAATATTTTTAACCACCAATAAATTAATGATTAATGACCAAAAATTATATTAGTCGCAATAGATATACCATCAACGACGACTTTTGACAATGGTCGTTAATAATATATCAATAACGATAAAAAAAAATTTGGTCACTAAATTGGTCGTTAATGTACCAGTTTGTTGTAGTGATTAGACACCCTTATTGTCATCGTCGCCCACCGCCGCTGCTCGAGCCACCCACAGAACAACTTCCTGCATCACCCTCTACCAAACTACACCACTCTCCACCCTCGATTTGCCTTGCACGAGCCACCTTGGCCTTGTAAAGTATCCTTCCCGAGCAGCCACACTTCCACCTCTGCTACCCTTCATACCACCGTTTGCCACCACTTCCGCCGCAACCACCACCTCTTCCACCTCCTAAAATTCCCTACAGACCATCCTCTATCTCCCCCTACCCTCCTTTTCCCTTTCCTCCTTCTCCTCCTCCCTTTCTTCTTTTCCACCACTTTTGGCCACCACACCAGCCATAGTGCACCGCCACCTTTGTCCGCACCAACACCCTCATTCCAACCCTCTCAACTTGGTCCACCTCAACCACCCCAAATTCCACCCCCTCTCCTATTCCCAACACTCAACTAACCTTTTGTTTTCCTTCTTTTCCTACCACAGCCGTCGCCGTGCACCGCCACCGATGCCACCTGTCACTACCAACCCCAGGTGGTACCCTAAACCCACTCAACCCTTAAATTCTAATTATTCAAGCCTTATTCATTTTAATTGAATTATATTATTATTATTATTAGTATTATTATTATTATTATTATTATTATCATTATTACTATTATTGTTGTTGTTGTTATTGTTATCATTATTACTATTAGGCTCCGAAACCCTATTTTGTCATTATTTCAATTATTATCATCATCATCATCATCATCATTATTATTATTATTATTATTATTATTATTATTATTATTATTATTATTACAATGAAGGGTCGAAACCTATTTCACATTATTTTGATTTATACCATTACTACTACTACTACTACTACTACTACTACTACTACTACTATCATCATCATCATCATCATTATTATTATGGTAAAATATTCAAACCCTTATATTATCATCATTTCAAATATTACTATTATTACTATTATCCTTAGCAATATTAGTATTTTGTTAGTGTCACTATTATTATATTATTATTTTATCACTAACCCTATTATTAGTCTTAGCCTTAAAAATACTAGGGTTTCTATTAGTAGGAGTATTAGTATTACTATTATTGTTAATATTGCTATTTTTGCTATAACTAGTGCTTGTACTATTAGTGGAGGAAATAAAGCTATTAGATTTAATAATATAAATATGGCTATAAGTATTATTAAGAACCCTATTTTCAGTTCTAAAGTTTTCTTTACTAATAGTAACCCTAATCTTAGAATAAAATAGAAAATAATAGTATTTTTCGTAGGATGGAAACTAATCCTTAGTTTTTCCCTCTTATAAGTGAAACCAATTAAAACCCTAAGGAGGTGTAGGAGCATGCTCCAAGACCGGTATCGTGCTAGGTAAGGGTGTAGCTAAGTCCTTATTTGTGCTATGTGCCTTATATTCCTTGTATGCCACGTATCATTATATGTTATATATCTTATGCTTATCGTTATAACTATTTTATGTGTAGCATAGCTTAGAGTTGAGGTATGCTCATGTGTTATCTTATGGCATGTATATAATATGTAAAATCTGTGATTATGATGTGATATGTTGTGGCCCTTTAGGACATGCATGTTAGGATATGTAATGTGATGATATAAGGTGAAAGGATGAAAGAGGAAAATGCAAAAGTAAGTTGACCAAGGAATGTGGGTTTGACCTAAATATTTCATGATCCATGAGTGGAAGAATTAAAGGGGACTTAAAGAAAAATAAATTGGACGAACTTTTCATGGAAAATCTAGGGTTTTGCATGGAAGAATCCATAGATTTGTGTGGGAGAATCCAGGGTTCTATATGGGAGTTTTAGGGTTCTCCATGAAAAACTTCGAGGGTTAACATGGAATGGATAGAGTCTACACGGGGGTAAAATTTATGTATGAAAAGTAGACTTGGGGTGTGAGGAAGGTAATGGAAGAATCATTTCGGTGATTGGAGGCTTTGGGTAAAAAATATTACGTGGGACAGTATAAGGGTGCATAGGAGGCCGAGCTAGGGTTTGAGAGGAAACCCTAATATGAGAATATGGTAAAAAGGAAAAATAAATTAGGGTGATCAGAGTATGAAATGAGGATGGAAGATTATCATATGAGTGATGAGCATGGGTAGCATGGGAAAATAAGAGTGGAAGGTGAGAAATGGAGGGGTGACATGTGGAAATGAGGATGCTAGGGTTTGGCATGGCTACCTAAGGTTTCGTGGTCACACGTGTACTTGGGGAGTAAAGTGTGATGATGAGGGTTGTGATGTGTAGGCTTTTAGAATAGTTTGGGTTGTGTGAGGTGGAGAAGGATGGGCCACGTAGGCCTAAGTTTGGGTTTTTGGAAAAATCCTAGGGTAAGATAGTGAGTGGGCCTAGAGGTGTAAAGTAGTGGGTCTTAACCCATACACCTAGGAGTTGGGCTTCTAGTGTGAGTTAGGGAAAGGAGGTAAGGATGTTGGGGCAAGTTAGGAGGTGTAAGAGTCTCAAGATATGGGACGGACCCTCTTAGAGGATAAGTGTAGATGGAGTTAGTCATGCATGTCTAGGGCGTAACTTTTGAATAAGACATGGTAAAACATTAATCATGTAAAGTGGAATGTTATTGAGTCGAGCCTAGACTGATCCACTGATATATAATAGTGGTTAGGTGTATTATGCCCTATAAGTGACCGCTCCACCGGCTACAATAGTGGTTAGGTGCGTTCTTCCCTAAAAGTGACTGCTCTATTATCTATAATAGTGGGGGATCCCGAGCTCAAAAAAACAAACCCTAAGTTTTTTACGACACATAAAAGATGTTAAGTAAATATTGTGGAACACCATGAGAGTCAGGGCAAGACCGGCCCACCGACAAATAATAGTGGCTAGAAGCATCTTGCCCTAGAAATCGATCCACCGGCATATGATAGTGGCTAGGTGTGTTTTACCCTACAAGTGACTAATCCACCAGCTATAATAGTGGGTTTCCCGTAATTGAATGGATTGATAAAAAGAATGGCGTTAATGAGTACCAATCAGATACGAAATAAGTAATTTATCTTGACTACACTTTAGCCTTTATTAATCTGTAATGATTGTATGATATTATGTTATCATGCTTGGATTTTGTGCCTTTGTGTGTTGGCCTTAGTGCATGGTTATCTTACTCAGTACGTAGCATACTGACCACCCATTTCATGGGTGCTGCTCATTCCCATGAGCAGAAGGCCCCTTTGACTTTGCGTAGGTTGGTGATACCTTTTTCAATGCCTTTGATGTTCACGAGGCATTATGCGGGGCTGAGTGTTGACCATGGGCTTGGAACAGAGATCGAGAGCGGCGTGGCCAGACTTTATTCTTTATGATTTTCTAATTTGTATCGGATTTTCTAGAACTAAACCTTTATCACTTTGTAGACCTTTTTCCTTTTAAGGAACTTTGACTATGTACTTTAGATTATGACTCTTTTTCATGCACTATAATTTCTATTTTATAATTGTTTAATGCTTATTTGGAATCTTTCTTGGGTTTGATTTATGATGGTTATTAAATTTCTTTTAGCCTTGTGGTTAGTACAGGAACGGCTATAGGCTAGGCTTGTACTAATCACGGTTGTAAGATTCCCAAAATTCACAAGTTTTAATATAATTGCTTCCGTTAAAAAAATTTGTAAATTTTGGGGTGTTATAGGATCTCTTAGGGAGTTTTGTAACATCCTAAAATTTTGTAAGCCTTGTTTTTGGGTGCTTAGCCTTTTTATTCAAAACTAGCCCTTAAGCCCTAACCTAGTTATTTTATTTATAAACCTTGACCCATAACCCAAAATAAATACCTAAAATTTATCCCGTTTATTTTATCTTTTTTCTTTCTATTAAATCTATCCTAATCAGGAAAATTATTTACGGTATATTTTTACCCTATACCCTAATCTATCCAAACTAAACGTAGAAAAAAATTAACCTCTTTAGCCTATCATTTTTATCCACCTATATTTACCCCTTACTTGATCCAATTCCCTGCCCTAATCATTCTCCCTTTCTCCCTCATTACCTCACTACATTCAACCTAGCCAACATTATACATGAATACACACAGACATGTACCCTTAGCTACATATGCACACCTTTTACCTTCATAGCCCTCCTTCCATGCACCTAACTCCCTCTTTCCTCTCGGCTCCTTTTGGTTCAACCAAGCCCCCTTCCCTCTCTCTATTTTGGTTTGGTTTTCCCAACCCAGACAAACCTTCCTCACAAAATAGCCCCAATGCACCACGTCCAACCCACCACAACACCTGCACCATCTATCCAACACCACCTCTTTGCCACCATCTTCTTTCTACCCCAGCACAACCTCCAAGCACCGCACAACCATCTCAGTAGCCATAACCTCCCTTCTCCTCTTCTTCCTCCCCCTCCATTTTTCTACATTGCATACACCTCCCTACATCAGTTCCACCTCCAACACAGCTAACACCTCCATGTAACCCCCTCCCATGCACCAACCTCCCCTCTTTCTGCTTGGTTCTATACCAATAAAACCACACTACCCTTCCACCTTCCAGCCACCACCTCCTACCCTTCACACACTAGCCACATTCTCCATTTCCCTACGTGTCCAACCGAGCCACCATCCTAATGCCATCTGTCCATCGTCGTCCATCAACTCCACCGCCTTTCTGCAGCCATCGTAGCTTGCCAACTACCACAAGTCACCACCCCTGCTGCCACCTCTCCTTGCCTCACCCTCGACTACAACCCCCCATGAACATGCACAATACTCATGTTACATGTGCAGCATGAGTGGAAGGTTTTGTTTTATAAAATTTGGTACTCATTTTAAAGTAAGGGTATTTTTTTAATTTTTAAAATATAAATATTTTATTATTATAATTATTATTTTACCTGATAGATATTAATTCATTAATTTTAGTAATATTTTAAGGTACGAAAGTTTGAGTAGCGGAACCTTATAATTTAGTAGGATACCACTATTTTTACATTTTTGCATTTTTTGTAGAATTTAGGTAATATTTATACTATTCTAAAATGATCAATATTACATGATAGCACATTAGGGTTTTCATGTGTTAAATGTGTTAAGAATTATTCGTTAAGATATAATTGTAATCATGAAAATTAGAAAAATGAGTATGTTATCTGATACAAAATATATCGAGTATGAAAGTGTGATCAAAATAACTATTATGTCAAGAAAATATTTTTTGCAATAGGTACGCATAAAATAATACGTTGAGCATACTTACACATAATTTTAGAATAATTATTACAGGTAAGTGCCTTAGGGGTAATTTGGTCATTTTAAGTGTGTTTTGTTTTTTATCCTAAAAAGACTATGTCATATGTATTAGTATTTGTGGTTGAGTATGTGAGCATGTGTTTTGGATGGATTAAAAGTGCATAATAGGATTTTATGTATAGAATTATGTATAAGGGTAAAATGGTCATTTGGCATATCTAATAGTTTAAATCGTGTAATATATAATTTATTTATGGTATGTAGCCTTTTCATGATAAATTAATAAATAAAAAGGAATTATTAGTTAAATAGATGATAATCTAAAAAATTTAGTCGCAAGGGTATTTTTGTTATTTTTGGCCTAAAGTGTATAGATATGAATAATTGAACCTAGGAATACCTTAATATATTTTTAATGTTGGCTATAGTATTAGCCTTAATTATGGTTGTCTCGGATAATTGAAAATAATTAAAAATAGTTAAGTATGGAAATGGATCTATCTATATTATTTGAGATATCATTATGATAATGCCTTGCCTGGAAAACCTTAAGTGGTTGAATGTGATATACAGTTATAATCTAGGCTTATTGTAGTATAATGCGTGGAGAATAATTTTATTTAAGATGTTTGTTGATAAATGGAGGATTTTGGAAATAATGATATTAAAAATATAAGCTTTTCGAAAGATAAAGGCTATCGACAATCTTTAAGGGCTTTTGGGTCAATATGAGTTAATATGGAAATTTTTGTATTTTAACGTGTTAGATGGATCATAATATGCTAATAAGATCATGTGGAGTGATTGGAGTAATTATGAATGTCTGAAGTTTCTCAAATGAGAAAATTGTCTAATTTGGGAATAGTAACCTTAAAATGGTAATGTATCTTGTCACATGTAAAACTATAACACCCCAAAAATTCACTACTAAAATGTTTCGTTTTATTAAAAGAATTAATAGAAGAAAAGTGATAAAACTGTGAATTCTAGGGACATTACCACTACGCTTAGTACCAGATCAGCTCACTCCTGTCATTTCAGTACCAAGTGCTAAGACTGAAAGAGTAAAATATAATTTACAAAAAACTCAAACCGTATTTAATTTAGAGTAGCGTAAATAACAATATACAAGAATAGAACCCACCAATGGTGGTTACAAAAACAAGGATTACATCGAAACTAGGAATTTAAAAGAGAAGGAGTGAAACCCCAAAATTTTCGGATAATTCCTTACGCTCTTTTCTGTTGCCCACTTGAATTGCACCTAAAAAGGACCTGCAAGGGACATTGCCCATTGAATAGGCAGGGGCCCCACAAATGGAACCCTTCAGTACTATGGTACAGAGTAACCCTTTAAAACTTATTTAAAAGCAAGCTTGCAATTCAACACATGAAATAAAACTATATATATACATAATGAAGGGTGCATGCATAATATTCACATTCATACAATCACATACTTAACAAGACAATTAGATATTAATAGGTCATAATGTACGATTAATACTTCTAGGCCTTAAGCTATTAGTCCATCATTAACCAAACATCTTGGATTATAAATATCCATATGAGTATGGGAACCCCACTATTATAGCCAATGGACCAGAATACATTTAGGGTAGAATACTCCTGACCACTATTATTGCCGGTGGATTGGTTTCTAAGGGAGAATACTCCTGGCCACTATTATTCGTTGGTGGACTGGTTTGGCCCCAACTCACATTGTGTTCCACTATAAGTGATTAGTGTTTTACATAATTTATTCACAACCAAATTAGATTTATTGAGCTTGGGACCCTCACTATTATAGCCGGTGGACCGGAATATATATAAACATCATCTAGGGAAATACGCTACTAGGCCACTATTTTATCAGGTGGATCGGTGCTCATAACATAGTTCAACTAGGCCTAACTCATAAATTATTCACTTTCATGATTAGTGTTTTTCCTTTTTAATCAGCCTTCAACCAATACACTTCACAAAGGTACCCAAGGAGAGTTTGTCTCGAACTAGAGATCAAGATCCCAGGACACAAAGGTACACAGGTCACAATGGAGCACATAGGCTACTCAATACCCTTCAACCATCAACCTAGGGACACAAAGGTACCCTGGTCGTACTGGTGCATAAAGCTACTCAGTACCCTACCCACAAGAGTAAGATATAGGGCTTGGGTGGGGCATAAACACACACCAGCAAATACTAGAATAATTGTGGGCTAAACCACGTCTTTAGGGTAGTGACCCCTAAAGAGCCACCATTTCCAATCTTAAAGTCTTTCACATTAATTATTAGTGTCTTAATTTAAGGTGATCACGAAAAGCACAACAATCAGATACTTATTCACTTTCAATTGTTCTAATATCATTAGGTATTTTTTATTCATATGGTTGTCCAAGATAACATAGAGGAATCATTAAGGCTATCATAATCTCATCCAATTCTAATTTAAGATTCGTTCTTGTGATACTTACTAATTGTCAAATACCATTATCTTACTATTTAGCATTACTTGAGTCTTATTACAAAACTTCGTTATCCCATCAATATATTAGGTACGAATTACTGATTTACCCCTTCCTTGTATAATTATTAAGGCATCCATTCTTTACTAGCGAGTTTACCATATTATCCTTCATGTTACATAATTACCAAATTACCTCCTACTCGGCTTGGGTTACCTAGTTATTTCCCATACTTATTAGGCCACCAATCACCCATCATAATTGTTACGCTTATCATATTTTCATTTGGTTGGTTATATTACCAGTTTGCCCTTCTCCTTCGTTATAATTACCAAATTGCCCTTTTGTTGGTCAAATTACCAAATTACCCTTCTCCATTATCATAATTACCAAAATGCCCTTCTCCATTATCATATCACCAAATTACGCTTCTCCATTATCATAATTACTAAATTTTCTCCATTATCATAATTACCAAATTATCCTTCTCCGTTATCATAATTACCAAATTATCCTTTAGTTGGTTAAATTACCAAATTACTCTACTCCATTATCATATTTACTATAATCCCCTTATAATTCCAAATTACCATTTTATCCTTTACTTCTAAAATTACCATTTTACCCTTTTATTTACAAAATTACTATTTTTCCCTTTACTCCAAAAATTACCATTTTACCCCTTTACTTCCAAAATTACCATAATACCTTTTTACTTATAAAATTACCATTTTACCCATTTACTTCCAAAACTAACATTTTTCCCCATACTTCCAAAATTACCAATTTTCCTTTTTACTTAAAAAATTACCATTTTACCCTTTTACTTATTAAATTACCATTTGACCCCTTACTTCCAAAATTACCATTTTGCCCTTTACTTACAAAATTACCATTTTCCCCTTTATTTTCAAAATTACCATTTTACTCCTTTTACTTCAAAAAATTTCCCTCTTACCCTTTATTTCTAAACTTACCATTTTTCCCTTTATTACACCACTTTTAATAAGTTATCATCACTACATAAAATAGTAATATTAATACTCCATTGTTATTATCCAACTCCATCATCATTTATATTTTATTATAATACTCATTAGCACCCACACATATTAGGCTATATTCGTGCACAAGACATATTACTAAAACGCCCCTAGGGTTCACAATAATATTATTCATGCATCAATTGTTCCAATAACATACTACATCATGGATAAGTATTCGACATTTTCATTAATAACCAAATTCTTTCCTTAAGCAATATTTCCACACATAGCATATAAGCTAACATGCTTTCCTTTTTATTAATCAATATAAGCAACTACATAAAATATATTAAACAATATATATCATACAGAATAATATATTAAAACCCTAATGTGCTAGCATACATTTATCTATGAATTTAAGTGGGGTTTAATGATTACCTTAATTTCCAAAAAAAATCAAACCTTTCTGATATCCCAATTTAATCATTCAAGCTTTGATTAGCAAAACCAGTACCTAAAAATAATACCCATAATTATCATATTAGAAGTAGAAAAACTAAAAAGGATAAAACTTAATTAATAACATACTTTACTTAGCCATTAATATACCTCAATAATTAAACAAAAAAACACCCAAAATAATGTGGAACTCACGTTGTATGAGCAGCATGAGCCACATGCAGGTTATAAGGGGGGAAAGGGTTGAAGGTAGGGAGGTAAAAAGGAGTGGGCGATGCTTCGGGTTAGAGTCTTAGGGGCCAAGAGGAGGGAAAGTAGAGGAGAATTAGGGTAAGGGATAGGTGTAGGGGTGGAGTGGGGATGTAGGTGGTGGTTGGGGATAGGTTGTTGGCAACAACGGGTGGTGGTAGGGAGGCTACAAAGGTGGCTGCCAAGGTGGAGGGGGTTGAGAAGGAAGGAAAATGGAGGGGAAACATGAGGGGCTGCAAGGATTGGTTTTAGCCAAAGGAGGCATGAGGGTGGTAGGAGAGATTGTAGGGATTCGTTTGGTGGCTAAGGTGGCAGTAGAGGTGATGGGACACCGACAGAAGGAGGAGGTGTAGGAAGGTTTCCGAGAAGGAAGAAAAAGAAGAGAAAAAGGACAAGGGAAGATGAAGAGACTGTAGGGGGCTTGAGGGGTTGGCTTGGTTGTGCAGGGTGGTAGTATAAGGATCTAGAAGGAGGTGTAGGCAGCTGGGGAGGCCGAGGAAACGACGGTGGGGGCGGTGGTGCAAAAACAAGGAGGACAGGATGAAGGAGAAGGAAGTGGAGAGAAATGAATTGGGGAAGGGATGAGGGGTTCAAAAATGGGTAGGATGAAGCGGGAAGGGAATAAAGAAGAGTAGAGGGAGTAGAGAGGCGTCGTCTGACAGTTATAGGGTGGTAGAGAGAGGGAAGGGAAGAAAAGGAAAGAAAAGGCATGCGTGATGGGGGTGTAGGGTCGATTGGGTTCGAAATGGGGAAGAAAAGGATGAGCGAGAGAGAGGGAGAGAAGGAGATTTAGGTGGTGGCAGGTGGTTGTATGCTATGGTGGCTAGGTGTGGGGCTTTGGGTGGCAGGCATAGGCAATGAAGACAGGTTGAGGTAGGATGTAGAAGAGGAAAGAAAGGAAGGGGCAGTAGTAGGGTGGTCGGGGAAAAAAAAGAGGGATTAGGCTAGCCTGGGTAGGGGGAAGAAGGAAAGAAAAGAGAAGGGGGTTAGGTCGGTCGATGGGAGAAGAAGGAGGGGAGGGGGAAGAATGGGCCTGCAGCCCAGGTGCATAGAGGGAGGGGAAAGGCTGGCCTAGCGGCCCAAAGAGATGGAAAGAGGAAAAAGAAAGAAAGGAGAAAAGGCAAAAAAGGTGAAATAAATGGAAAAAGGGAAAAAGGAAAAGGAAAAATAGGTGAAAATAGGATGTAATATTTTTAGTAGATTAATAAATTTAATAATATAATTTAATATAATTTAATATATGGGTTTCAAAAGGTTAATTTTAAGAAAAATATTAGTTAGGAAATTTATTCAAATAAAATGAGTATGATAAAATAATAAAATATTTATTTTAATTTATTAAATATTCCTATCAAATTTTATATGCTCAAAAATCCATAAAATAAATTAATTAAATTAATTTAAAAGCTAATTTATTCCAAATAAAAGCTAGTTATTAAATTATAAATTTTTGAAAATTTCAGGGGATTACAATTAAGGGTTGTCATACCTACAATGAGGAGTTCTGAATATACCTCGTGCATGTCCTTCTCAGCTTCCCAGGTAGACTCTTCGGTTTCATGCTAGCTCTACAGAATCATTACAAGGGGAACTGTACTCATGCGAGTCTTCCAGAGCTTGTGTTAATGATCCGTATGGATCACTCTTCATAGGTTAGGGACTCATCAAGCTCTATCTCATTCGGTAGGATCACATGGGAGGGATCAGCAACGTGCTTTTCAAACTACGAGATATGGAATACATTGTGAACTTGCGCTAAGTTTGGAGGAAGGGCCAACCGATAAGTAACCTCTCCTACACACTCCAGGATCTCAAAGGGCCGACGTATCTCGGGATTAGCTTGCCCTTTCTACCAAACCTCTACACGCCCTTTGTAGGGGAAACCCTCAACAATATCTTTTCCCTAGGTTCGAAGTCACAATCTTGGTGCCTTCGATTAGCATAACTCTTCTTTCAACTCTAGGCCGCTCTCATCTGGTCCTAAATCTAATGGACCTACTTGGTCCCCTCCCCGATCATCTTAGGCCCTAATACACCTATCTTGTAGATATCACTCCGGCATAATGGAGTCCTACACTTCCACTCATACAAAGCCTCAAAGGAGACCAACCCTATGCTGGCCTAGTAGTTGTTGTTATATAAAAATTCTATCAAGTGTAGGTGCTCTTCCCAATAACCTTGGAAATCCAACACATAAGCCCTCACAATTCTCCTAGGTTTGCATGATCCACTCCATCGGTCCATCTATGGCAGGTTGGAAAGCTGTACTCATCTTTAATTTTTTCCCTATTACTTCCTGCAGGTTTCTCCAAAAATGAGAGAGAAACCTTGAATCCCTATCTAATATGATGTACTCTGGAATCCTATGTTTGTTGACCACGTATTTAATGTAGGCACCCACTAATTGATCTATACTCCACGTGGACTTCATTGGAATAAACATGGTGGACTTAGTCAATCTTTCCACCATGACCCAAATGGTGTCATAGCCACTCCTAGTCCTTGGCAAACCACTAACAAAGTCAATGGAGATAGACTTCCACATCTATCTTAGCACTTCTAAGGGCTGAAGTTGCTCCGTAATTCTCCTGGGCTTGATCTTAACCTTGCGACATACTAGACACCTAGATACAAATTCGGCTACTTTCCACTTCATACAAGACCACCAATATAACTTCTTGAGGTCCTTGTACAGCTTCTCCCCTCTTGGGTGGGCTGAGTAAAGGGTCAGATGTCCTTCTTCCATAATGCAACACTTCAACTCTAGACATCGCTACTGTACACACTAACAACCCTTGAACCAAAGGCTACCATCTTCATGAATTCTAAACTCTTCTGCTCAGCCTTCTTGCCTCATCCGATAGATCCTCTCTAGCTTGACATCTCTAGTCTGGCCGGCTCGGATCTCCTCAAATATGGTGGGAGTGATTGTTAGGGGGCTCATGAGAACCTCAAGGTCACCTTGCTAAATCAGCTCAATTTCCAAGCCTGGTAACTCTCCTATCATCCTATCAGCAACCACACAACAAAGTGTAAATTGAGAGGTCTTCCTGCTCGGGGCATCTACAACTCCGTTGGTCTTACCCATGTTGTAGGCTAACTCAATGTCGTAGTCCATGAAAAGCTCCAGCCACCTCCTCGGCCTCATATTGAACCCCTTCTAGATGAAGATGTGTTTGAGGCTCTTGTTGTTTGTAAAGAAGCTGCACTTTGTCTCGTATAAGTAGTGCCTCAAATTTTTTAGGGAAAACACCACAACAGCTAGCTCTAGGTCATGAGTAGGATCATTTTTTTCATGCCGCTTCAACTATTGGGAGGCATACTTGACCACTTTGGCATTCTGCATCAATACACACCCAAGCCCGTTATTGGATGCATCACTGTAAACCTTAAACCCTTTTGAACCTTCTACTAGAGTCAACACAGCTATTGTTGTTAACCATCTTTTAACCTCTTGGAAGGCTCCCTCATAAGTCTCATCCCACTAGAACTTCGTAGTCTTCTTCAGGAAGTTGGTTAACGGTCAGATAATCCTAGAAAAATTCTGAACAAACCTTCTGTAATACTCGACTAAACCTAGAAAACTCTAAACCTCTGCTATGCTCATGGGAGGTTTCCAATATTTGATTGCCACAATCTTGGCTGGGTCTACAATCACTCCCCTAGCTAATATTATGTGCGTAAGGAAGGCTAGTTCCTGAAGCCAAAATCCATACTCGGACAACTTCTCATACAAGCAGTGCTCTCTCAATAGATTAAGAATAGTGCGAAGGTGCTGCTCATGCTCCTCGTTCCCGCGAGAGTATACTAGGATGTTTTTAATGAAAACCAATATGAATTGATCGAGGAAGGGTCTGAATATCCTCGTCATCAAATCCATGAAGACTGCAGGTGCATTAGTGAGCCCAAATGGCATCACTATAAATTTTTAGTGTCTATACCGGGTCCGAAAGGTGGTCTTCATGATATTAATGTCTAGGATCCGCAACGAATATATACCCTCACCTTAGGTCGATATTGGAGAACACCATGGGACCCTTCGACTGGTTGAATAGATCTTCAATTCTTGGGAGCGGGTACCCGTTCTTCACTATCAATTGATTCAACCCTTAGTAGTCAATGTAGATACATATACTACTAGCCTTCTTCTTCAGAACAAGACCGATGCTCCTTATGGTGACATACTCGGTCAGATATACCCCTACTCCAATAGCTCCTCTAGATGGGCCTTTAACGCCTTTAAGTCCATCCTGACCACGTCTACTAAAAAGTCAACCCTGCATATAAATAAGGCCACATCTAAGAACAATTGATTACATTCCATCCTATTACTTGATGGGAGCATCATAGATACTTATAGACTAGCATAGGGTGACAACTTAGCCTTAACAGTGAATGAAGATAACACAAATGACAAGGTATCACCTAAATAAAAAATGATATACATATGCAGAGAATAGATGGTAAACATACCCGTGATAATGTTGAGCTAACGGTCAGCCTCTGCCTGACTAATCACATTCAGGTACCCACCTGACTGAACTCCTCTTTGGGGAAAAGGTTTGGGTCCCTGAGGTCTTCCCTTATCCTCCCAAACTAAGGCACAAACTGGGGTAGGTGCACACTAGTGGAATCATAGGGGTGCAGTCAGGAGATGCTGCTGGTATTCCTGCTACTAGGGATAAGGGCTCCCTTGTACTGGTACTACTAAGTCTAATACTACTAGGAGAGAGGTAGTTCCCAACACTCAAAAGCTCTATGGCTCAACTAACCATAGTTCAGGCAGGTCACAAGCCTGCCTTCACAATCCTAGCCCTGGTGGCTATGGCCACATCATCTGCAAGTAGGTCCCTTGGATGGTCCCTGACCTTTGATTTGATCCCACGGCTGATGTCTCATGGGTCCTCCTATTTGTGGCTAGGTCCTACTCCCAGAACTCTGACCCTCAGGTTTCTTCTTCCCAAGGATGGTGACCTACTCCTGGACTAAGGTGGCAGCAATGTAGGCATGCTTGTACATGGTGGCTAGGTCAGTGAAGGTCATTGTACCCATCATCCCACGGATGCTGAAGTTTAGCCCTTGCTTGAACTAGAACACCACCATGCACTTTTTAGCAACAATCCCTAGGGAAAATTGGAGTAGCTCGATGAAGCAAGCATGGTATTGGTGGACCATCATGATACCCTGGGTGAGCTGCATGAACTTTAGGAGCTTGTCCCTCTTTAGGCTCTCGGGGTAGAATTTGTAGCAAAAGGTAGCCTTGAATGCCTCCCAAGTTATCAGAGGACCGTCTCGGGCATGGTACTCCACCCATTAGGCATTTGCTACGCCTCTCAAGAAGAATGCAGCTATGCTGGGTTATTGGGATGGAGGGTAGTCCACTACTTCAAAGGTGTGATCCATGTCCTGGATCCACCCTTTGACAACCACTGGGTCCTCCTTGCCAAAGTAGGTCAGAGGGTGTTGCTCGATGATCCTTCAAAGTTAGTCCTCACCAGCACCCTTAGAGGGGTGGGGGTGTGGGGTCAACACTAGGGGCTGATGCTGGACAAACTCCATAAAGGCCTTAAAGACCTCCTCTAGTCATCCAACTTAGCCATTCATCATCAAGAGAAGCTATAATAAAAAAAGGATGTTAAAAACAAACCCACTGGCTTGATGCAAATTATTTGATTATATTTTCCTTTTTTGAAAATTCCCTAATATACCCTTTCATTCCTCACCATGGCCCAAATTTAGAATTATTAAAATGAAAATACTTGTGGTTACCAGAACCAAAGCTTTGATACCAACTTGTAGCACCACCAAAATTACAGTTGAAAATTTTTGTTTAAACAAACAAATATGAGAATGAGGGTGCTACTACTGTGATCAATACCAGCCCGGCCCCTGGCCAGTCTCGTACTAACCACAAGGCTAAAGAAAAGTTTTCCCAAGAAAATAGACAAACTTAAACAAAGATTCATAGAAACCAAAATGTTCATAATACAAAAATCAGAGTGCGTGATGAAAGTTGTTACAACCAAAAAAGAGTACATAGTCAAAGTTCCCAAAAGGGATAAAAGGTACAACATAACAAAAAAAATAGAAATACAATGGAAACATAAGTAAACAAGGATAGAGAGGAGTCCAGTCAATATAGCTCTCGGGCCCCCATGAAGAGTTTAACGGTCAACTCTCAGCCCAGCCCAATGCCTCATAAGTATCATAGGCATTGAAGATGGCATCTCCTACTTGCATAAACTTGGCAAGGCCCTTTACTTGTGGGAATGAGTAGCACCCATGAAACGGGTGTTTAGTACACTACATATTAAGTAAAATAACCATAAAGCTAAGGCCAAACACAAAAAGGAATATAATACAAGTAGGATCATATAGATAGCATACAAGCAATGAAGATAGTAGCGGTTGTGTGATAGACTAGTTAAACTTATCCATTAAATCTCTGGTCAATATACTCATTTCACACTATGCTTATTATCAATCCATGAGAGTACGAGAACCCCACTATTATAGCAAATGGACTAGAAAAGCAACCAGGGCAGAATGCACCTGGCCACTATTATTTACTGGTGGAACGGTCTCTAGGGTAGAAGGCACATGGCCACTATTATTTGTCGGTGCACCGATTTAGCCATTGACCCTCATGGTGTTTCATTGTAAGTTGATAGTATATTTCCATGGTTTAACACCATTAGGTTTGGTTTTGTTGAGCTCAGGATCCCCCACTATTATCGTTAGTGGACCGAAAATATACAGCGTAGAGCGCTTCTAACCATTGTTATTCGCCGATGAAATGGTCTCTGGACATCCCCGCACCTAGCCACTATTATGGCCGGTAGACTAGTCTGGGTCTACCTCAACACTCTTTCTCTTTAAGTGGTCAGTATCTTATTTATGTCTTATTCGGTAAAAATTACCACCCTAGATATGCATGTCCCATGGACTACTAGTTCACACAGCCTGACTACCCATATTCTCTTGGAAGGGGTCATCTTATATCTTAGAAATTCTTTGCTTCCTAACACATCCAAAAATCCCACATAAAGGATCATCCCCATGCAACCATCATCTATCCCATGAAAACCCTAGACTTCCCCCTGTAAGATTCACTCCACTCTCTTATTTTGTCAATATTTTCCTTTTATTTGCTCCCTCATCGATCAAGAGATAATTAAGTCGTTCTCACTTCCCTTTAGTCAACTCATTTTCCTTTTTCCCTTTTCATACTTTCACCCTATACCATATCATTAAAATATCCTAGCATGCATGTCCTAGAGGGTCACATCATATAACACCACAAACACAATGTACACATCATTTTACTTATGCCATAAGGAGGACACACAAACATACCTTAGTTTCGTACTGCGCTACAAGTAAGCAGTCATAATATTATAAGGTACAAAAACATAACATAAAATATGTCATACAAAGCACATAACACAAATAATCGGCTTTATCTACATCCTTACCTAATATGACAATGGGCTTGAAGCACGTTCGTACGCCTCCTTAGGGTTTTGAGTTGGCTCACCTATAAGAGGAAGATACTAGGGTTAATTTCCCTCTTACCAATATTATCATCATTTCCTACTTTACCCTTATCATAACCTATTATCAGGGTTAATAATAATAGTAGTAGTTTTATAAGTAAAAATAAGGGTGTTATTCTTAAAGTAGCTAATCATGCTATTACTAGTCAAAATAGGTGTTGGTAGTTATATTGGTCCATGTTAAAGTATTATTAGCAATATTTATATCACTAAAGATAATTAATTTAATAATAATAATAATAGTGATAATAATAATTATAACCCAAATTCTAATAATAATAATAATAATAATAATGGTAAAAGTAATACTAAAATAGTTACAATAATGATAATAAGGAGGATGATAATGATAGTAGTAGTAGTAGTAGTAGTAGTAGTAGTAGTAGTAGTAATGATAGTAGTAATAGTAATAATAGTGATATAGGTAATAATAATAATAGTTATAATAATAATAATAATAAGTTAAGTCTTCATAATAATAATAATAAGAGTTTAAATATTCATAATAATAATAATATGAGTTTGAATAATCATAATAATAATAATATTAGTAATAATAGGCCTAAAGTTAATAATAGCAGTAATAATAATAATAATAATAACAACAACAACAGCAACAACAATAATAATAATAATAAGAGTGTTAATGATAATAATAGTAATAATAATGATAATAGTGATATTAAAACTAATAAAATTAAAGAATAATTACATTAATTATTTTCAATAATTAGGGAGGTTAGGGCATAACCTAGGGTGGTGGTGGCCAAGCGGCCGTAGTGGTGTGCGGCGGCGGTGGCGGTGGAGGAGGAAGTAAAGTTGGAGAGATGGCTTTCTAGGCTAGAAGAGGGATAGTGAGATGGTGGTTGTGGTGCTAGCGGATCCTCTAGGTTTAGAGGGTTAGAATGGTGGTAGTGGCACAACAAGGGTGGCGGCACAAGTGATCATTGTTATGGTGGCCCAAGGTGGTGGAGGAGGAGGGAGGGTGAAGGAGAGGAATTTAGGGAGTAAGGAAAGTAGGGGAGGTAGGGGAGGCTTTGTTGAGTGTTTTGAGAGGTAAGAGAGGTGGTGTTTGCAACGGGGATGGCGACACATGGTGACAAGAAGGGCGGTGATGGAGCAAGATGGGTGAATTCGGTAGCCTACTTGGCATAGCTGGGTCGTCTCGTGTAGGGGGAATTAAAGGTGATAGGTGGTGTGTTTTTGTTGAGTGTGATGTAGGGAGAAGTTTAGCAGGTGTTTCGAGCAGTAATGCTTGGCAACAACGGTGGCTATGGCATCTATAGTGGCGGTGGTGTAAGAAAGGTTGATTTTTTTAGCAGGGAAAAGAGGCTGAATGGGGGTCGGTTAGGGATATTTATATGCCAATGGGGGGAGGATAAGACAAAGGGGGAAGAGGAAAAGGGGGCAGGTATGGTAGAGCTCACCAGCCGACAATGGCAGGCCGGTACAAGCCTATGATTTGTAGGTTTAGTTGGGTTGGGGAGGAGAAAAAGGAAAGGGAGAGGGGCATGAGTGAGAGGGGTATAGGGTAGGTTGGGGTTGGAATTGGTAAGGAAAAGGATGGGAAAAGAAAGGAGGTGGTAGGCTAGCAGTACGATGGCTAAAAGGGTAGCGATGGAAGGTTTAGGAAAAAAGAAAAGAAAAAAGGAGGGGAGACCAGGCAGTTGGGAAAGAAAGGGGGAGAGGAGTGGGCTGCGAGGGGCACATGCCCAAATTAGGAAGAAGGAAGAAGAAAAAATAAAAGGAGGAAGGAGGAAAAGAGAAAAGAGAATAGAAAAAAGAGGAAAAGAGGGAAAAGCAAAAAAGAAAAATGGGTTGGTTGGGGTATTTAGAATTGTAATCTCCAAATTTTCAAAAACTTGGAATTTTATAAATAGCTTTTATTTAGGATAAATTAGCTTTTAGAATTATATAGTTTAATTATTTTATGGATTTTTAAGTGTATAAATTTGGATAGGAATATTTAATAAATTAAAATAAATATTTTATTAGTTTATCATACTCATTTAATTTAAATAATTTTCCAAACCAATATTTTACTAAAATTATCCTTTTTAAACCCATATATTTAATTATATTAAATTAAATTATTAAATAAATTTATGAACCAAAAATATTACATCTTATTATTTTATAAATTAAATTATTTTAATTTTCCCTATTATCCCTTTTCCTTTTTTCCTTTCTTTCTCTTTTTTTTCCTTTTTCCTCATTTCCTTCCTTTTTTTTCCTCCATCGGGCCGCCAACACCGACTGTCTCCCTTCCTCCACACGTTTAGGCAGCTGGCCCACTCCCCTTTCCCTCATGTCCTTCTCTCGCACAGGCAACCCATCCCCCCTTTTCTTTTCCTCCTTCCTCGGAGCAGCAACCTAGTCTAGCCCCCTCTTTTCTTTCTTTTCCTTTCCCCCTTCTACCCGAGCCGGCCTAGTTCCCATTTTTCTTTCCCCAACCAGCTTGTTGCACCTACACTCCTTCCTTCCTTCCTTCCTTCTTCTTCTTCTTCTTCTTCGTTGGTCAACCCAAGGTGGCCGACTTGTCTTCATCGCCATTCCTGCCACCTCGGGCACATCGGCCACCGCCCTGCCACCTCTCCTTACCACCACTGCAACCCTCCCTCTCTCCCTCTCTCTCCCCCATCTTTTTTTTCACCATTTTGGACCCAACTAGCCATGAACTCCTCCTCATGCATGACCTCCCTTTCCCTTCTTCCCCTCCCTCTCCCTGCCACCCTACTCCCTCCCTACCACCCTATACACTGCCACCAACCGACCACCTGTCCTCTCCTCTTCTTTTTCTTCTCCTCACATAATTTTTCGAGCCTTGCCTTCCTCGACATCCTTCCTCTCATTTTCTTCTCCTTCCATTTCCACCCCTATTTTGTGCACCACCGCCCCTCCGCCACTTCCTCCACCATATGAACTGTCTGAAGTGCCTCCTCCCACCTCATACTACTGCCTTGAACCACCACAATATCCCCCTCGAGCCCCCCTGAAGTCCCTTCTTCTTTCCCCCATATTTTTCTCACCCTTCTCTCCCTTATCGGCAACACCCCTACAACACCTCTATTTGCTGCCATCCGGCCACCTCTACCGCCACCCAAACCACAAATCCACTCCTTGTAACCTCCTCTATCACCCCCACACCTTTATTTTCCAAAACCATCCCCCGCACCACTTCATTTTCCTCCTCCTTTTTCCCTCCTCCTCAACTACCTCCATCTCGACCCACCTTGGTAGCCACCTTTGCGGCCTCACTACCGCCGCCGCCGCTGCCCTTGGCCATCGTAAACCCATCCCCGACAACCACCTACACCATCTATTCACTCATTCACCCTTCCCTTGCCCTAAATCCTCCCCCATTTACCTTTTCTCCTAACATAAAGACTCCAACCCGAAAACACCCCTCCCTCCCTCTTTCTCATGCCACCTTCGACCCTTCTACCATTATTTTTACATGCAGCTCATGCTGCATAAACAGGGTGAGTTTCTTTATTTCTTGGACCATTTTTGTTAATAATTTTAAGGTATAATGATATTTAAGTTAATTATTTCATTTAGTAAGTTTTATAAAGTTTTATGCTTTGGTTTTTCATCTCTAATATGATAAGTTTTGATACTACTTATAAATGTTGACTTTGGTGTCAAAAGCTTGAATCTTTAACTGGAATTAAGGTAATCATTCAACCCCACTTAAACGCATGGATAAACATATGTTAGCACATTAGGGTTTTTAATATTTTATTATGCTTGTTATATGTTTTTAATATAATATGTATATTTGCTTGTATTGATTAATAAAAAGGAAAGTATGCTAGTTTATGTGCTATGTGTGGAAATATTGCTTAAGGAAAGAGTTTGGCTATAATGAAAGTGTTAAGTACTTATCTATGTTATATTATATTATTGTGACCATTTAAGCATGAATAGTATTATTGTGAGTACAAGGGGTATTTTAGTAATATGTCTTGTGAAAGAATGTAGCTTAATATATGTGGGTGCTAATAAGTATTATATTAAAACATAATAGTTGGTAGAGTTGGATATTATGAATAGAGTATTAATATTACTATTCCATGTAGTGATGTTAATTTAATAAAAGTGGTGTAATAAAGGGGCAAGATGGTAATTTTAGAAGAAAAGGGTAACTTGATAATTTTATAAGTAAAAAGGTAAATTTATAATTTGTAAGAAAAGGGGTATTATGGCGATTTTGGAGGTAAAGGATAATATAGTAATTTTATAAGTAAATGGCAAAAAGGTAATTTTATAAGTAAAGGAAAAAATGGTAATTTTATAAGTAGAGGGCGAAATGGTAATTTTACAAGTAAAGGGAAAAATGGTAATTTTATAAGTAAAAGGGCATTATAGTAATATTGAAAGTAAGGGGTACAATGGTAATTTTAGAAATAAAAGGACATTATGGTAACTTTGGAAGAAAGGGGTAAAATGGTAACTTTAAAAATAAAAAGGACATTATGGTAAATTTGGAAGTAAGGGGTAGAAGGGTAATTTGTAAATAAAAGGATATTATGGTAATTTGGATCTAAGTGGTAATTTGGTAATTATGATAACATCAAAGGATAATTTGGTAATTAAATTATGATTATAGGGAAGGAAAATTTGGTAATATAACCAACTAAAGGGTAATTTGGTAATTATAATAATAGAGAAGGGCAATTTGGTAGTATAACCAACTAAAGGGTAAATTGGTAGTTATAATAATGGAGAAAGGGTAATCTGGTAATTTAAGCAACAAAAGGGTAATTTGGTAAATTTTAATAATGGAGAAGGGTAATTTGGTAATTATGATAATAGAGAAGGGCAATTTGATAATTTAACCAACTAAAGGGTAATTTGGTAATTTTGATAATGGAGAAGGGTAATTTGGTAATTATGATAATAGAGAAGGGCAAATGGGTGATTTAACCAATTAAATGGCAAATTGGTAATTATGATAATGTAGAAGGGTAATTTGGTAAATTATCCAACTAAAGGATAGTTTAGTAATTATAACAAAGGATAAGGACAATTCGGTAATCTAACCAACTATATAAAAATTATGATAAGTATAACAGTTATGAAGGGTGATTGATGACCTAATAAGTATGGAAGATAACTTGGTAACCCAAACCGAGTAGGAATGTCGCTAAGAACAATAATGTGTTTGTTATATGCCTCGTGTGCCATGTGTTATGCCATATTGTCTACTTTATGCTTAATGATTAATCATGTGTAGCACAACATTGAGTGATGTATGCTTATGTGACTTTCTTACGGCATGTGGATGATGATTATATGTGTTGTGCATATGATGTTGTATGATGTGACCCTCTAGGACATGCATGCTAGGATGTTTAATAATGTGATATAAGGTGAAAGGATAAAAAGGAAAAAAGGGGAGGTGAGTTGACTAAGGGGACATGATATTGACCTTAATATCTCATGATCCATGAGGGGGAAAATAGAAGGAGATTATGATCAAAATGAATGAGTGATGAAACTCTTGCATGGGAGTTTTTTAGGTTTTGCATGGGATAATCCTTACGTAAGAAAGGTGTTAGGGTTTGAGAGGCCAACGAGGGTTTTATGGTCACATGTATGATTGGTGAGTAGAGTTATGGGATTTGGGTTGAAACTAAATGAGATGAGGTGTTGGACGATAAAAGAAAGATTGGGCCACATAGGTTCGATTAAGGTTTCAAGGGAAAACCCTAGAGAGTGGTAGTGAGAGAATTTGAATGTCATAAGGTGATGGGCCTCGAACCACACCCTTAGGAGTTGGGTTTTCGTTATGAGTAGATGTAAGGGGGAATGGATGTCGGGGTGTGATAAGAGCCGCAAAGGTCTCAAGATATGGGATAGACCCCCCCGGGAGGATCGAAGTAGAGTTGGTGGCATGCAAGTCAAGGGTGAAAAAATTTTGAATAAGATATGAATAAGACACTAATCACTTAGAGTGTAAGATTATTGAGCCAGGCCCAGATCGATCCACCGGCATAATAGTGGCCAAGTGTCGGGGTGCCCTAGAGACCGATCCACTGGCATATAATAGTGGTTAAGTGCTTTATGCCCTATAAGTGACCGATCCACGAGCTATAATAGTGGGGGATCCTGAGCTCAATAACCCAAACCCTAATTTTGATAAGACACATAAAAGGCACTAAGTACTTATAGTGGAACACCATGAGAGTCGGGGCCAGACCAATCCACCGGCATAATAGTGGCTAGGAGCGTTTTGCCCTAGAGATTGATCCACCGGCATATAATAGTTGTCAGGTGCATTCTGCCTTATAAGTGACCTATCCACCGGCTATAATAGTGGGGTTCCCACACCCACATGGATATAAAATCTGAGAGATTATTGAATAATGATGGACCAATGGCTTAAGGCCCCAAAGTATTGAGTTTTCCCTATAACATGGCTTAAAGTCCGAAAGTATCGATTGTACATTACGACCCATTAATATTTGATTGAATGTTAAGTATGTGAATGTTATGTATGCAGATCTTGTTATATATGAATATAGTGTTGTATCATGTGTTATTGCGGGTCTACTTTTAAGTGTCTTTTTAAAGGGTTACTCAGTACCATAGTACTGAATGATTTCATTCGTGGAGCCCCTACCTATTCAATGGGATGTGTCCCTTGTAGCTCCTTTCAGGTGCTATTCAAGTGGGCAATGGGAAAGAGCGTAAGGAAATTATCCGGGCATTTAGGGTTTCCCTCTTTCTCTCTTACTCTTTGATTTGAATGTATTATTTGATCTTGGAACCGCCATTGGTGGATTTTATTCTTGTAAATGGTTCATTGTGCTACTTTAATTTTTAATATGGTTTGAATTTATAGCAATTGGTATTTTATTTTCTAGCCTTAGCACTTGGTACTAGAACGGTATGAGTGAACCGGTCTGGTACTAAATGTGGTGGTAATATCCCCAAAATTCACAAGTCTTGTTATTTCGCTTTTGCTAAATCTTCTAATAAAACGAAATTTTTCAGTAGTGAATTTTGGGGGTGTTACAAGAATATTATGGTATTTTTAAATATTTTAAAATAATAATTAAATTCCCTTATGTAATTATTCTATTTTCTTGTAACCACATATAGTGGGTCTTACCTTTTGTAATGTAATTTTACGCGCTACTCTAATTTAAATAAAAGCTTGAATTTGTATAAATTGTGTTCTGCCCTTCTAAGCCTTAACACTTGATATTTGAATGGTAGAAGGAAATCAATCTAGTACTAAGTGTGGGGGTAGCATCCCTATAATTTACCGTTTTTGCTTCCTCCAAACTTTTTTTTGGAAACAAAATTTTTCAGTAACGAATTTTGGGGGTGTTACAACTTTAAGCACTAGCCAATCATAATGGAACTAATTAACAAATTAATTAAGTAAATAACACTATAAATCTGAACTAAACACACACCACTTAAAAAAAACGTTATCATACATCTCAAGCATACCATGCACAAGTCTCTATTGCTAGTGACTTGTTTTGCAAGTTTTGCCTATTGCTGGTAATGTAGTCATATGTTTGCCTATTGCCTATTGCTAGTGACAAAATTTAGTAATAACATAAGAAATATTAAATTTATTATAATAAAATTAAAAACTGTGAGTAGTGGTAGAACGCGCCTACACGCGTGGATATGGCGAAGAAGAAGAAGGATAGCCCACGAGTTATGGTGCCTTCTCCAGCAGAAATCACCGATCAAGTAGTGGCGATCATTCCAACCCCTAATTGTCCTGTGTCGCCTGATCCATCTCGAAAAAATACTACGGTGACTTATATAGATAATCGTATTGATATTACTAACCCTAAATCTGTTTTGAAGGAATTGGAAAAGGATGATTGTGAACTAAAACCTTCTGCCATTACTTGGAATGAGATTGTTCTAACCAATCGACACCTATCTCAATTATACTCCCTATCCTATCAACCTCCTAATATGTAGGATGGGATTTTAATGGCAGATTTGAGGAAACAGGACATTGACAATGAATCTTTATACTGGCAACATACACTAGTTGGTATTGTATGTGATCATTGACCTGCTTTTTCCCTCATGGAAGCTTTTGTTCAATCTGCCTGGAATCATGTGACCCCTACTCGAATTCATCTCCATGATGTAGGATTTTTCATGTTTTCTTTTGATTCAGCAGAGGATTGTAATACCATTCTTGATGCAGGTGCTTGGACCTATATGAACATACCATTATTGCTTAAGAAATGTTATCCGGATTTTTCTTTTAGCAAGACAGAATTCCAGATTCTTCCTCTATGGATTAAGTTCCCTAGTTTACCTCTATCTTTTTGTTCTTTCAATAGTATAATCAGGATCAACAGCTGTCTTGGTAGACCAATTGGAATGGATCCTGTTCTTGCAACAAAGGGAAGGATTTCATATGCTAGGGTTTTGGTTGAAATTGATAGTCTTCGACCATTGCTTAAGGTAGTTCACATTAAGAAACCTGATGGTTCTATCCTCAAATAAAGAGTGGACTATGAATGGAAACCAACCTTCTGCTCCCTTTGCCATCAACCTGGTCACCTTGCTGACTTTTGTCCCCAGTTTACTATGAAGGCTAGATAGAAAAAGAGGTGGGTTGTGGTAAAGGATGGAAGACCTACACATACTGACGGAAACCCTCCTATTACTAGTAATGTTGAATCTGCTCAGGAGCTTAATACCCCAAGATTAAGCACCTATGATGATCAACCTAGGTCAAAGTCTGGTTTTGAGACTTCCAGTCAAGTCACATGGCCTACAACTATCATAAGGGGTTCCTCCATTATCACCAGAGCAAGGAGTTCTATGAGCTTGCTAGTTTCATCATCATATCACCCTCTTGGGGATCCCCATGCTCCAATTTCAACTAAGTCTGAAAATGCCTCACCATGGAGAATAGTGACTGGTCAGATAGGTTCAGAGATGATGCATCCTCTACCAAACTTCAATATCCATTGCTCATGACACTAGGCTGCTGGAATATAAGAGGTTTAAATGACGTCAAAAAATAGAAGGCAATAAGAGATTGGTGCAAAGAAAGGTCTCTAACTCTAGTTGGTTTAACTAAAACTAGGGTTAAAGACATAAATTTTTGTAAAGTAACCAACAAACCTTATGGCTAATTGGAGCTGGCTCAATAATTATACTTCACATTATAATGGTCGTGTGTAGTTAGGATGGAATCCTCAATTTTGGACTATCATTCCTATAGCTATTCATGCCCAGGGTATCTTCTGTCAAGTTATGAATTCTGCAGGTGAAATCTAATTTTACCTTACTATTGTCTATGCCTTAAATACTAGAGAGGCAAGGAAGGAGTTATGGAACTGGTTATCTACCCATCATCCTCAAAACTACCCTCGGCTAGTTTGTGGAGATTTTAATGTAGTTTTGAATATAAATGAAAAAAGTCAAGGAGAGATCCATGCACAAGATATGGAGGATTTCAAACACTGTTTAACTTACCTCTACCTCACTGATCTTAGATACATAGGAGCTTTTTACACTTGGTCTAATAGACAGATGGGAGAAGAAAGACTATGGTGTAAGCTTGACAGAGTTCTTTGTAACACTGACTGGATCAACTACTATGAGAATTCCTATGCACAATTCCTCCATCCATTCATCTCAGCCCACTCAGTAATGATTGTATCTGTCAACAAGACACTACCTCAAAGAACTCATGCTTTCTACTTCTTTGATATGTGGACTACAGATCAAGACTTCTTACCCCTCATAAATGCTCACTAGCATCCAGCTTCTACCACTACTAATCTACAGGATATTGTGATAAATCTTAAAACTCTCAAAAAGCCCCTAAGACAGTTTAATCAAAGGAGATTTAGAGGTATTAGCAAGAGAGTGAAACAAGTCAAGTAGGAATTGGAATGCATACAACTTGCTCTAATTGAGAATATCCAGGACCATACTCTCCATCAACCAGAATAACATTTACTCCAGAAATTCAATCACCTGTCCAAGTGTGAGGAAATTTTCTATAAGTAGAAGGCTGGTATTCAATGGCTCACTTTGGGTGATGATAATACAAAAAAATTTCATGCCATGGTAAAGGGGAGGCAGATGAAGAACAAAATCCATTCTCTAACTGATCCTGTAGGAGTTATTCATACAAACCAAAAAAAAAATTTCTATCTTTTATGATTTTTATAGCTGTCTTTTGGGCTCATCTTCTATCCCTCTTGATAAGGCAGTTATTGACAAAGGGGCCAAAGTTACAACCTCTCAACAACTAGCTCTTCTAGCACTTGTCAATTATGAAGAAGTAAAGTATGTAATGTTTTCTTTAGCTTCTGGTAAAGCTCCAAGATCAGATGGCTATACCTCTCAGTTTTTAAGTCTTCTTGGGATATAATTGGTCCTAATATTTTTGTGGCAATCTCAAATTTCTTTATCACAGGTAATTTACCTAGAAGCCTAAATGTCACTACTCTCAATTTAATACCCAAAACACATAATGCTTCTTCTCTTAGTGATTTTAGAATAATTCCATGTTGTAACTCTATATATATACAAGATTATAGCAACTATTATCACCCTCAGACTCCAACCTATTTTACCTTATCTGATAGGAGAATCTCAATTAGCTTTTATCAAGGGCAGATCTATTACAGATAACATACTTTTAGCCACAGAACTCATAAAGGACTATAATTAGCAGCATTTATCCCCCAGAATCATAGTCAAATTAAATATGAAAAAGGCTTATGACTCTGTCTTGAAAAAATTATGATTGAGTTACATCCCCCCCCCACCACTTTGTTAAAATCATTATGGCTTGTGTGTCCACTATTGGGTATTCCATTAAGTTTAATGGTATCCTTCATTCACTATTTCCCACTAAATGGGGACTGAGACAGGGATATCCTTTTTCTCTCTATCTCTTTGTCCTAGTAATGGAATACCTCAATCGTTCCTTCATCAATTTATGGACTCAATCTTCTTTCTCACCTCATCCTAGATGTAAAAAGCTGAGAATCATTACTCTCATGTTTGTTGATGACATCCTTTTATTTTGTAAGGGTTCTTATGAATCTGTTTCCTCTCTTCTTAACACTTTTCACCACTTTTCCTGTATCTCTGGCCTCAACATAAATGTTGCCAAGAGCTATATTTATTATGGGGGAGGGTGTTCCAAACAATTGAAAGATTCAATTTTTCAATCTTTTTAGATTCTTGAAAGGAGTTTATCCTTCAAATACTTAGGGGTACCCTTGGATGGAAGATACATTTCAAAACAATATTATCAACCTCTCATTGACAAAATTACCTCCAGGATAAGAACTTGGCAGAACTCTTTTCTCAGCTATGCAAGAAGATTACAGCTAATACAATCCATCCTGCTCAGTTTTTAGACTTATTGGATCATGGTCTTCCCATTACCAGTCTATGTAATCATAGAAATAAATGCATTATGTCGTGCCTTTCTATGGTCAGGTAATTATTATACTTCTCGACCAGCACTAATAACCTAGGATTCAGTTTCTGTGCTTAAGAATGAAGGGGGCTTAGGCCTCATTAACATACTGTGGTGGAATAGAGCTGAAATGTATAAACACATTTAGCATCTTGTTGGAAAAAAGGACCTTCTATGGGTAAAATGGATTTATACATACTACCTGAAAGGGGCCGATGCTTTGAGATTAGGGTGAAAAATTCTGCTTTCTAGATCTCAGAGATTATGTTTGTGTCACATTCCAGCAAAGCAACCTATCAAATATCATCCATCATGGGAAATTTTCCATCTCAAAAGCTTATCATATTATTAGACCTGCACATAATAAAGTGCCTTGGTTTCCTTTTGCGTCGACTAACTACTCCCCCAAAAGGCATTCCTTTATCATGTGGCTTGCTGTCCTGGATCGGCTACGAACTCTAGACAAACTTCAAGCCTATGGTCTACAGGTTGAAAGTGAATGTGTTCTCTACAATGTGGAAATTGAGACACAGACCCATTTATTCTTTAACTGCTCATATGCTAAATCAATTTGACTTCCTCTTCTATTAAAGACAAGATGTCACCATCAGATTACAAATTGGCAGAATATTATTCAGTGGGAAACTCAACGTGGTCGAGGTCCGAGGATCAGAAGACAGTTTATTTGTTCCTTACTTGCTACCACAATCTATCATATATGGATGGAGAGAAACCGAAGAATTTTTAAAGAAGCATCACAACCTACCAACACCATCCAGAATCAAATTGTCATGGATTTGGCAGGGAAGATGAATAGGTTCAAACATTGCACTTCGTTTAATAGTTTGATGAATTTTATTGATAATTTAGTTTAAATGTTTGCTTTGCTCTTTAGCCTCTAGTCTTAGATTTTCAGGTTGTTATGTATGAGATGATCTTTGTATATTTTTATCTCCTTTTTATTAATGAAATCTACATTTTACCTAAAATTTTTTTTATGATAATAATTATAATAATGATATTAATGATCATAACAATAGTGGTAATTAATCCTAATTGGAAAAATATTAACTTTGACATTAACAATTGTAAAATGTTAAATAAAGAATCATTAAAAATTATATCATATGAGCAAATGAGTATATACCCTAAAGCCCAAAAAAAAATTGTACAAATGAAATTAATATAAAAATTAATCTCCATTAACCGAATCTAACATCAATCCAAATACACTGTCAATTTGAGTGTTGGCTGTACCTCATCTATGGTCTCAAATTTCCGGCCCATACAAACAGCTTTAACATGAAGGCTATACACCATGATCAACGAATTAACTCTTTCAAATAAACCACAACACGAGTCTAAAAACTAATTGGAATGCAAAGTATGAGGGAACTAATAATAATAATAATTTTCTTTTTCAAAATTACTACTCGTGGCTATAAATTCAGATCTTGAAACTATATAAATTTGTCTAACAAAGACGGGCTAGAAACCTGGAAGAACAAAGTAAAACTACTTTCTCGGGGCCAACTTTTGGTTACCTAATATGATCTAATCAAATATACAAAAAATTAAATATGTTATTATTATTATTATTTCATTTTTAGTGACATAATAACTAATTTTTATTACTAATATATTATAATTATTGTCAGAAATTTTATATTAACTTTATTATTATTAAAATTTTGATGATGCGATTTTCTGATAGCCCTAAAAATAAATATAAATATAGATCAGGGAGAATATAGCCTCTTTCTGCAATAAGACATCAAAGGCCAGTTACCAGATATGTGACAAATTAAACACCACAAAGTAGATTATCGTTTACAAAATCAGAACTGACCAGTTACATAAACATTGGATGCCCACAAGGCCTTCAGTCGTCATTTTCGGCCTCCTGACCGACAAAGGGAGAGTTGAGATCATATCAAGGTTCATGGCCATAATTACAAACTAAGGCACTTACCTAACTTCCCCCTCAAAATGCAGCACAAAGTCAATAAATAAATAAATAAATAAAAATCCTTTGCACACTGAAGCTGCTACCTAACCATCCCAGTACAAACTATGCACACGTTTCTCAACCTTTGCAAATACCATTTGCTTGCTCTCGCTGACCTTGGCTTCATCAACTTCTAAGACATCCTCATCATCACTAGAACCATCGTACGCCATGCATGCAAACCAAGAAAGCCTAACATGCTAAGTGGCCCCACAATACCGTCAGATACGTCGTACGCACAAAGGATTTTAAAAGGATCAAAACTGGCGGATCAAAACTGGAAGACTAGTTAACTTATACCAATTGGCTAGCTAATTGGTTCTCACTCCAATCTCTGCTGGACTATGATTAACGAAATTCTGGTGGAAGAAAACTAAAGGAAGTTCCTCTGCACCAATTCCACTGGTCTCAACCCACCAAAATGGCAAGGATAAAATATTACTCTCAATGCTGTAATCATGAACAGTATTCTGTTTAGAAATGCCTATATAAAGAGAAGATAATCTAACAATCAAGATCAGAACTCATAAGCGTACGACTTAATTATTAGAGTTGCTTTTTGAGTAGCCAAAACAATAATAATTATAATAAAGTTGTAGCTCCAACTTTTGTCTGAGAGTGAAAATGGCTTGGCCCAAAGTTATTGGCGCTGCATTGTTGGTGATGGTGCTTATGCAGGTAACCACCGCATGTAGACCACCAACTGGATGGCGGTCCTCTGGTGGTGGTGGTGGAGGAGGAGGAGGAGGAGGAGGTGGAGGTGGTGGATCATCGGGTTCTGGTTCAGGTTATGGCTCAGGATCCGGAAGTGGTTCTGGATATGGAAATGGACAATCTGGTTATGGTAATGCCGGAGGTGGTGGTGGTGGAAGAGGTGGTGGTGGTGGAGGTGGGTCTAGCTCTGGTTCCGGCTATGGTTCAGGGTATGGATCAGGAAGTGGCTCGGGACATGGTGGAGGATACTTGCAAGCACAATATGTTTCTAGTGCCAGTGGTGGTGGAGGAGGTGAAGGTGGTGGTGGGGGTGGGGGGTCAAGTTTAGGTTCCGGCCATGGTTCAGGATATGGTTCGGGAAGTGGTTCCGGATATGGAAGTGCTCAAGGAGGTTATGGTGGCTCTGGTGCCTATGCTAGAGGTGGTGGAGGAGGTGGTGGCAGAGGCGGTGGTGGAGGTTCTAATGGTGGCTCAGGCTATGGCTCCGGTTATGGAAGTGGAAGTGGTAGTGGGAGCGCTTATGGTGGAGGTGCATAAGGAAAACCATGCTGTGCTTTCCACATTTAGTCGTGGAAAAACTAAGTATTAAGATATATGTTTAACGACAATGCACCTTAAGGTTTTATAAGAAATAAAACTTCTACGAAGTATTATCAAGCTTTCCTTGTCTATATATAATGTTGCTTTAATAGAAATAAAATTTCTCAATCTTCATTTGGGTGTTTGTCAACTTCTTTTTTATTTCCTTCCTTCTCTGGTTTCCCGCTATCATTCTAAGAGAGCTCCCCCCCCCCCCCCAAAGTTTTAGCTTTCAGACCGGGCTCAACAATTATTCTCAGCCAGAAACTTGTCAAAGAATGTAAAGTATTTTTCTATTTTTTATTACATGTGATCAAGTACATAAACAGCGTCAAAAAAGTAAGAGAAGGAAGCCTCGATATGGTAGAAGCATATGGCTGTACCAGAGCACCGCTAGAGGTAAAAAAAAATATATATTAAATTTATTAAAATTAAGGACTATAATATATAAGACGATTAAGATTAAAAAAAAACTATAAATAACTTATAACATCATTATAAATGACAATTATTACAATTATCCTATACATCCATCACATAAACCTTTCAAACATTTCAATTTAAAATTTAAAGCCATTTTATCTAATAACCACGGTCTAAACCGAGAAGAATGTATATACAATAATTTTATCTATTAACCACGTGTATACATAAAATATTAGATATAATGCCGTTTATATCCTTCCAGTGAACTAGGATGCTTTGTGTTACAATTTATATATGACGGTTTTGTCAAATGATCGTAGTACATTCCCTATTTTTTGTTATTTACCGAGTTCAATACATTATCCCACGTTCTTTCCTACAAAAAAAAACACAAAACTTATACATGATTTTTCAAAATACTTTTACCAGTATCAACAATTGCCACGTCCAAATCAAGTAGCTAGAATTTATAAGGTTCACATCAAAATAAATACTTTTAAACTTTTCATATAAAACCTTATATAAAATTACTTTTTAATCATATAATTTACACTCTAGATACAAAAATTATGAGGAGCACATATGATCCAACAAATAATCATCATAAAAAATTATAATAAAATTATATATTATTTCCTATCATCATTAATCTTGATTTAATTATATTGACATAGCTCAGTAGGTTGATATACCTACAAATGATAGAAAGTACCAAGTTAGTATTAATGTATATCGCTGATCATAATTAATTTAAACTCAATAAAGTAAATACATACTTCTCATTATTCTGTCCAATATTTATAAATGATTTCCTTCATGAATCTCATGACATAGTTACAACTTATATTATCTTCTTGTTATGGACGCTAAAAAATATATAAATTAAATTATCTTATTAGTTTCTCATACTAAATTCTTAAAATTAAATGAAAATAATTTTGAAACGACATAAAACTATATACTTTACTTTTTTTTCAAGTCATACTGGATGGTGGTGACTTCACTTCCTTTGTGCCCCAAAATATATCTTAAATTACCTAAGTATTGTAGTGGCCATATATTTAAAAGTAAAAAAAAGTGATTGCGTGTATGTGATTCTAATTAATATTATTGTATAAATAAATATTTACCATTCAACCTTTGATTTTGGATTAGAGAGAGGTTTTCTATCTACTAATCCAACTAATATATGGTCAATGAAAATCATTGCAATATCACTGGTACACAATGCACGTTAATGGAAAATGGGTTAAAAAAAAGGGACTATGGGGTCATCTTTATCACGTTGATAACATATTGAACACATTCAATACTATCATTTTCATTGAATATCGTGTATGAACAGAAAACTCTATACTCATTGGATCCATCCAAGACAATAGATAAGAAGTTCTCTTTCACAAACCTATGATCATAAAATAATAAATTACTTATTTAGCACAAAAATATTACTTCATGCTCGCAATTAAAATACAGTCGAAAGTAAAATAATTTAAATTACCTTCTATATGATATTATATATTGACATTATAACTTACCTTCTTACAATAAGTATAGGATATCCTCTACCATAATTCAAATACTCATATCCTTTGATTTCCATTGAAAATCTATTGGAAGAGAAATCAAATTAGAGTTTTCATCCAAAAATACAACATGTCCAAATACAATATAAATTGTTGTGACAGGTCATGATGCTTGTTTATCTAAAGAAAGAAAAATATAATTATCATATTATATATTACCACCATAAGTAATATGAATGTAATCCAAAATTGAAAGAGCATGAATTACCTCATCCATGATAATTACAAGGTTATCACTTATTCAAAAAAAATACCTTGCTAGTAAGTAAAGTGTGGGCATATCCTCTTCTTTATGATTACATGCCACACAAAATAGTGTTGGCTCCATTAAGCGTGCATCAAAGATATTATGAATCAAAACCTAAACTTTAATAATGCCCAATGATTGAGTATGACGGGTTGAATTAGACTCCATAAAGGCAGTGGTACTTGCCACAATTTTTTCATTCTCTATGGTTTATAGGTCACAAGGATACTAACCCTGTAATAGTAAAAGATTCAAGTTATGACCATAAGTCGAATGTAGATTATATTTTATAAAAGGAAACATTTAAGTTCATAGAGTTTTATATAGCATACTACCTTATTACTTTTTGGAAAAGGTCTAGGAACACTATATATAGAGGGTTGAGTTGGACATTGTGAAAGAGATTACATACCATTCAACCTCTTTAGGATTGCCTCTTGTGATTCGCTTAATGCTGCCATTTATTTATCCATCTTTTCAAAATTTTCCTTTAAAGGGTAAGAACTATGGTCACATCCAAAAACCTTAAATAGGTTGAACCATTAATTATTTATCCTAGATTGGTTAAAATACTCTTAAGTGCCCAATAGGTGTGTCAAAAGGTTATTCAAGCCGTCTTTATCAAAAACACTATATGAAGAGTCCTTTCTCAAAGCCTACTATAATAAGTTAGAAAAATAGTTAGGCATAAGTAATCATATTAAACAAAGTGAAGATAAACATTGTGGTCCTTACAACTTTCTCAAACATCTGTTGAGTTGGCTTTTGACAAGCTTTCCCTTTTTTGCCCTATTGTATATCCATATATCGAGTAGCTTTGAGGGTACATATGACGTATGAATTAGCTTTGTTTCCTCCATTTATTGTTTCTCCTATTGAATCAATTGTAAAAAATAAAAATTCATAACAATATTAGATCATAAAAGAATGGCGTATATATATATATATATATTCATACCAAGGCTTATCTAGTTACCTTATTACCTTTACTCTTTGTCTTGTGAGTATAAATTTTTTTCTTAGAGCTATTTGCCTATCATAATGAATAGAGAGATTATTTTAGTTTGAATTGTAATCTAATTATACTCTTATATTAAAAAGTTAATAATTGTATGTTCTTAGATACTTCATATTCTTTTGAAGCTCTCCATGAACAAAAATCCCTCCATTGGTTTTGGGTGATCATATTCCTATTGATATTTGGGAGCGTGGACATGATAGTACCATTTGTAGCATACAAATGGTTTTTATCCATCCACAACTTCCAGTCTGTTCATGAATTTGCAACTCGACTCATAATAAGCTTCGTATGTTATTGTCCCATATTAAATAATCAAATAGTTAAACTATCATATGGTAATGACTAAAAAAATTCATATTTATTTCTAATATTTAAATCATATTATAGTGTCATCCCACACCCTATTTTTCAACTCTTTAGAAACATCTCTCCAAGTTTGATAAATGATGGGGATATGCACTTGAGCCCTAGAGTTTGCATAGTCAATAAACAAATGCCATACCCCATTTTTAGAAACCCTAACTATAAATCAGTAATTATGTGTAATTATTAACTATAATTAATTGACTATGATCTATATTAAATGGATTATTTTCATGTATATTATTATACTGAATTAAATATATAAATTTAATTAGGTTAAAATCTACTTAGAATTTGGGTTATTAGTTTTAGCCATAGTTGGGACCCCAACCCATATCTATTTTACCTAAGAACCTTAATTGTGTTAACTGAGTATTTTTTCCCTCGTTCAACTAGCCTAGTTATTACTCCTACCCTATTTTATGTAGTCTGCCTATACCCTCCTTCACCAACATAATCTTCTCCATGCCATTTCCCTCTACAAGTCTGTCTCATGATAAACTAAATATTTTCCATATTTCTACCCTATTGTGGCTTCATTTATGTAACCTTTTTCGACATCTTGTTTGTGTTAGTAATTTTTTGGTAATTGTTTTAAAGAAATTTTACATAAACACAAAAATCTAAAGAAGTGGTTCATGGAATCAAGAAAATAATCAAATATGAAAGACATTGAATGAAGATAATCAACCCCACATGTCTTTAGAGAAGTGAAGAAAGTCAAAGAGCTAAAAAGAGGAGCAAAGGAAGGAAGAGGAGGAAGAAATGGGTATTGCAAAGCTACAAAAAAATGTTTGGATAGCCGTACAACTCTTAATTAACAATTCTATGAAAGAACAAAAGTTGCAAGGCTAGCCTGTACAACCTGGCACAACTATACAACTATTGAATAAACACGCCACAACCCAGTTCATTATACCACCTCAGTGCACTCTCAACATAGTTGTGCATGTGCAATTTGTAGAGAGAAGAAAAGTTAAGCAACTAGCTAATATAGGCTTGCCTATTCTTATAACTAAGTTTATTGCACATTTGCATGATTTTCTCCCACGTTCTTTCCACTTCCTTAGCTTTGCCATTGATGGGAATATAAAAAAGAGAAGGTGCATGACATATGGGGTAGGTAAGGCTTAATTTCTCTACATTATTCCTAAGCATAAACAACTGCTTGTAATTTACTTTTAATTCTCATTAATTTTTTTTCTTCAATTCAAGATTATTCAAGTGTGTATCACAACTATATAGACACTTATTTTTATCTTCAATCTACGGTTTGTTCTTTTCATTCTCTTTTCCGTTCTTTATTATATTTGTAATATGCAGGTCATTTAAATTTAATTTCTGTATTTCATTCAATTCATGAGGGGGTAATTATCTTTTCTAGTATTTAACTAGACTCTATTTGGTGTGAATATATTGACTTAAATTATATGTTATAGGTATGGTTTATATAGGTTGTTTTGTAAGATAGAAATTATTGTTATGAGTCGAATTTGATAAAATCTAATTTATATATAGACCTTGGCTATAACTGAATGGTTGAAATCAATTTCTAAAAATTAATATATGAATGAGAACTTAAATGATCACAAACATTTGATTCTTAGGGACTATCTAATAGGTGGCATTTAATGGATTTAATCTAATTTATTAGTCAATAAAGTAGTCAATGAATTATATTAGGTACATTTCTAGAAGTTTAAAAAGGATAGTGAATCACATTTGACTAATTGTTCACATTAATTTTGAACCATACCATGACATAATGCTAATTCATTTTTGAATACCAAAAATGAGACTAAAGTTCATTCCTAGGCTTTATATCCATTGTTTTAAAATCCACAATTTATTAGTCATTTTATCATTTACTTTTATTTTCTCACTTTATAAAAATCTAGATAGTCCAAATACTAAAACGCAATAATCAATCGCAAATTACTTTTGGATACAACATTAACTTGCTACAACGCAGCCGTGAACTTGCGGATTAGCAACAATCAAGTTTTTGCCACTATTGTCGGAGATTTCGGCAAATTTATATTGAATCTTTTATAACTAAGCTATACTAGATTTTTACTTAATTTTCTTTACTCCCGTGCTTTTATTTTCCTTATTGATAGTTTGTTGCTTTCAGTGTTTAGGTGCCTTATATGCAATGATCTCTTCGTTTAATACCTCTAGTTGCATTAAATAATGCAGTAGAGGGAACTTTGAGAGAATTAAGAACTTGGGTACGTGACACTAAAGCAAGCACAAGATCTGAAGTGATGATGAACATAGATAGAGGAAATGAGTAGAATGGCTCTCTTAAGTAGTTTTTTAGCATCCAAAATTTCATAACCTTTGTTTTTGGGTGTTTGGCTTTTTATTCAAAACTAGCCCTTAAACACTAGCCTAATTATTTTATTTATAAACCTTGACCCGTAAACCAAAATATATCCTGTTTATTTTATCTTTTATGTTTATATTAAAACTATCCTAATCAATATTATTATTCTTGATATATTTTTACCCTATACCCTAATCTATTTAAACTAAACCTAAAAAAAAATTAACCTACTTACCCTGTCATTTTTATCCACCCATATTTACCCCTTACTTGCCCCAATTTCCTCCTCCAATCATTCACCCTGTCTCCCTCATTACCTCATTGCATTCAACCCAGCAAACATTATACATGTATACACATAGATGTTATCCTTAGCTACACACGCACACCCCTTATCTTCACAGCCCTCCTCCCTACACCCAACTCCCTCTCTCCTCTCGGCTCCTTTTGGTTCAACCAAGCCCCCTTCCCTCTCTATTTTTTTTTGGTTTTCCCAGCCCTAACCAACCTCCCTCACCAAAATAACCCCAGCACACCACTTCCAACCCATCACAACACCTCCACCATCTATCCAACACCACCTCTCTGCCACCATCTTCTTTTTACCCTAGCACAACCTCCAAGCACCACATGACCATCTCAGTAGCCACAACCTCTCTTCTCCTCTTCTTTTTCCCCTCTCTTTTTCTGCATTGCATGCATCTTCCTACATAACTTCCCCCTCCAACACAACCAATCCCCGCATGTAACCACCTCTCATGCATAAACCTCCCCTCTTTCTATTTGGTTCTATACTAATAAAACCACACTACCTTTCCACCTTCCAGCCACCACCTCCTAGCCCTCACACACCACCCACCTTCTCCATTATAGCTTGCCACCCGCCACTAGTCGCCACCACTAATGCCACCTCTCCTTGCCTCACCCTCGCAGCCATCCAACAACTACAACCCCCCGTGTATGTACGTAGTCCTCATTCTGCATGTTGAGTGTGAGTGGAAGGTGTTGTTTAATAACATTTGGTACCAATTTTAAATGTAAGGGTATTCTTGTAATTTTTTTAAAATAAATATTTTAATATTATAATTATTATTTTACCTAATAGATATTAATTCATTATTTGCGATATTATTTTTAGGTATGAAAGTTTGAGTAGCGAGACCTTATAATTTAGTAGGATACAACTATTTTTACATTTTTGCATTTTCGCTAGAATTCAGGCAATCGTTATACTATACTAAAATGATCAATATTATATGATAGCACATTAGGTTTTTTATATGTTAAATGTGTTAAGCATGATTCGTTACAATATAATTGTTATCATTTAAATTTGAAAAATGACTATGTTATCTGATATAAAATATATCGGGTATGAAAGTGTGATCAATATAATTATAATTTTAAAAAAATATTTTTTACAATAGGTACTTATAAAATAATACGTTGCACATGTTTGAAAATAATTTTAGAATAATTATTACGAATAAGTGCCTTAAGGGTAATTTGGTCATTTTGAGTGTGTTATATTTTTTATCCTAAAAAGCCTGTCTTATATGTATTATTATCTATGTTTGAGTATGTGAGAGTTTTTTTGGATGGATTAAAAGTGCATAATAGGATTTTATGTATAGAGTTATGCATAAGGGTAAAATGGTCATTTGGCATATCTAATAATTTAAATCATGTGATAAATAATTTATTTATGGTGTTTAGCCTTTTCATGATAAATTAATAAATAAAATGAAATTAGTATTTAAATACATGATAATCTAAAAGTTTTAGTCTTAGGGGTATTTTGGTTATTTTTGGCCTAAAGTGTCCAGATATATTTTTAATGTTTGCCACAGTATTAACCTTGATTATGGTTGTCTTGGATAATTGAAAATAAGCAAAAATGGCTAAGTATGGAAATGGATCTATATGTATTTTATTAAATATCATTATGATAATGCCTTGTATTGAAAAACCTAAGTGGTTCAATGTGATATAGGGTTGTAATCTAGGATTAGTGTAGTATAATGAGTGGATAATAATTATATTTAAGATTTTTGTTAATAAATGGAGGATTTAGAAATAATGATATTGAAAATATAAGCTTTTCAAAAAATAAAGGTTATTGGCTATCTTTAAGGGCTTTTGGGTCAGCATAGATTAGTATGGAATTTTTTGAATTTTAATGTGTTATGTGGATCATAATATGCTAATAAGATCATGTGGAGTGATTGGAGTAATTGTGAATGTCATAAGCTCCTCAAATGAGAAAATAGTATAATTTGGGAATAGTAACCTTAAAGCGGTAATGTATTTTTTCACATGTGTATAATATTTTAGTTAGGCCATGAATTTTTGATATGTTGTTAATATTGGTATTTTTGGGATGTATATTGTGTTTGGTATTCATATTTGCCTTATGGAAAATGTTATAATTTACCTGTGAGATTAGGATTTTTGGAGCTTTATAAATAGTAATTTTTGAGGTAGGACTATTATTATATGTGTAAGCCGTGGGTCTTAGACCTTGAATTATGGGTATGTTAATAACAATATTATTTGAGGAATATGTACTAAATATAGTGAGTAAATGATCAATATGGAAGGATTTATGCATAAAGTGTGAAATTAGGGTTTCTAGGGGTAAATAAGCTTGTAGTCTTTGAGAAAGGCTTTATTATCTATATGTTGATGTCTTGCTTACCATAATTTTATTTTTTACTCATAAATCAATCATGAATAAGATATTAACCATTTAAAGTCAAAGATCACATGAGTCAGGACCAGTTGTACATATCTGTTCCACCTTACAAGAACATTACCCGGGAGCGTTCTGCCTCGGAAGTGTATATTATTAACCATTCCACCAGTAAGAATAGTGGTCATATGTATTTTTCTCCTAGTTGTATGTTATTACCATTCCACTAGTAAGAATAGAGGCCCAAGCATTTTGCCCTATGGTAGAATAACCATTCACTCGGTTGAGAATAGTGGGGGTCCTTGAACTCAATTTAAAATAAACCCCTATAACAATTATATTTAGTGATATGACACTAAACACGTAAAGTGGAATACTATGTGAGTTAAGACCGATTGTATATGTTCATTCCACTGGAGGAGAACATTAGTCTAGAGCATTTTTCCTTGAGAATGTATATTATTAACCCACTACTAGGAAAACGGGAAATAATAACGGGACATTAATAACGGTAGTTCGACAACCATTGTCAAACGCGTGAAAATTAATAGGCAGGAGATTTTTGATAACGGTTCTAGCTAAAAACCGTTATTAAAAGGGCAACGTTAAAATTTACATGGATGTTTTAATAACGGTTTCAGGTAAACCGTTATTAGAAGAGAATTTAATAACAGTTCATATTAGAACCGTTGTCAAAAGTCAGAATCTTTTAATAACGGTTCCTAGAAGAACCGTTATTGAAATATGTTTTAATAACGGTTCTCTCAGAAACCATTATTAAATCCTCTTTTTAATGACGGTTCTCTTAGGAACCGTTATTAAAACTCCAAAATCAAACTTATATTTCGTTCAATTCTGTTTCGTGCCAAATTTTTCAGACTCTCTGCACCTTCGTTCTCTTGCTCTCCTTCTCCTGGCAAACCCTCGCACCACCACACCGGCTCCTCTCAAGTAAAGGAAACCCTCGCACCGCCAACTCTCCACCACGCCTCTTCCATTACTAGCTCTGCATGTGCGTGCTGTCATTGTTCCGAAGCTAGCTAGCACTTGCACCTTCATCCTCTATCGACGTGTTTGAAGCCCTTGTCTCTCTCAACATTCTCGATCACCGTCATGTTTGTAGCTAGCTCACTTTATGTATGTGTTTGTTCTTCCTCTCGTAACTTTTTATCTAATTATATATGTATATATATAAATGCATGCATGTTGCTACAGGGTTTCGTTTGTTTGTGATTGAAAGATTGTGGTTTGTCGTTCGAAAATGTGTTGTTGTATGTATTGGCTGAAAATTTTGTTGTTTGTTGTTGAATTTGTTGCGTTATTGTTATATATTAACAAATACATGTGTTGGCCGAGACCTTTACATATATATATATATAATATCAATGTGAGTGTAGAATTATATACATTTTCACTCATAAAAACTATATATATATATATATATACACACACACACACACATTTTCATTATTAAGTATAGGAGACTAGCAATAAGATATAGGAAATGTCATATAATGAAATGCAAATATATTTTACATATGCATATGTTAATGATTGCTGTTTGATGAGGATTAAATAGATATAGAGAATAAGGAATATATAAAAGTGAATAATTAAATAGAGAGAAATAATTGTGTATGACAATAATAATATATAATAATAATAATTAATAATATGATTTATATATTATGCTTTAATTACATTTAGCTAGGTTTAGGGATTAGGTTTTTGTTTGTGGTTTAGGGTTAGGTTTTATTATAATAAATTATGGTTAATTAGCTAGGGTTAGGGTTAGGGTTAGGGTTTATCGTTTATTATGGCTAATTATGGTTAATTAGGGTTAGGGTTAGGGTTAGTATTAATATCTTTTTGGAAACGTGTTAGCATGATTCGTATATATATATAGAATAGCATGATACATTTGAGATTAATTCTTTCTAAGCATGATTCGTATCGATAATATAATAGTACATTATTATACTCAATACATAATATTCTAACATAATTTATTTATTTATTTTTTGTAGAGATATGGCCAACAAAAACATTGATAGGGATAGCAGTGATGAAGAAGGGAAGAGAGGACCTACGATTATGAGAATTATCATAGACATGAGGAATAGAGGAGAAGTAGTCGAGTTGGGATGGAATACTTACAATCTTCCCATCGGCCCTTACGCAGATATGTTCTTGACCTACATTTCACTTGTGACCCGTAACCGTGTTCCTATCTCCTATAATAATTGGAAGCAGGTTCCACAGGGTCATAAGGAGCATATTTGGCAGGAAATCACGGTAAATATGCTATTTTATTTAATCATTTTTGTATGTCAAATGTTATTAATTTTATTACATTAACATTGGTATACATCTACATGTCTTATTTTGCAGAGAGTGTTCAATGTCCCAGAGAGTAGGAAGAAATGGCTTCTTAGACATTATGGGGAGCTTCTAAGAACCTTTAGGTCATATTTAGCTCGTAGAAAAATGTATAGAAAGAAGGATGGTTCTGTACGACAGAACCCACCCAAACGATACGGTTTCATCGATCAAGAAAGTTGGAACCAATTCATTGCTTATCGTCTTACGGTGGATTTTAAGGTACTTGTTAGATAACAATTAAAATTTTTGTATCAATCCCAGTATTATGCTTAATATTGAAATAACCATGTCATTATGTTTTCGCTTGTCACATAGGAAAAAAGTTTCCAAAATAAAGAGATTGCCAAGCAAAATAAATACCGGCATAATATGGCTCGCAAAGGCTATGCGGGCCTTGAAGAGGAGTTGGTATGCATTTTGTGATTATCTATTTATATGTAAATGTTGAATTTTATAATAATATTCTTAATTAAGAATATTTTTTGATTTGTAGCTTCTAGCTCAAGACTTGGACCCATGTACCTCGTCCATCAATGTTGGTACATTATGGAAGAAGGCTAGAGCAACAAGAGATGGATATATTAATGAATATGTTGATGTTGCAGCCAAAAAAATTGTAAGTTTGTAGATATCTAGAACCCTACTTACTTTTCTTTTAGAAAACTATTATATTATGCTTATTCCTATAAGTTAAATTTACAGGACGAACTTGAAACGTCAGAAGGTGAGGAGGTGGACCAATATAGCATTGTGGCCCAGGCTACAGGAATTGTAGAACACCCTGGAAGACACAGGGGCATTGGATTGGGTGTTACGAGAACGAGCATATGTGGTCGATCTCGTGGTTCTCGTAGCACTAATGAGCAAGTCGCCATCCTCACCCAAAAACTGAACGTGGCATTTGAACGGATGGCAACAATGGAGCAAGAGCTGTCATTTATTAAATCTCAAGGGTATAAGCCATCCGATTAAGTAGACTATGATCAGCTTCACATACCTAATGTAAATAGCGTCAGAGATAGTTGTGAAGCTGATGCATTTCTTTCTACTCTTCCCGAGGTAAGCATTACAAACTATGAATTGTTATTAAATGTATTCAGTGTTATAAATTATTAATAATGTGTAATATTTTTGTTTAGGGTTTGCATAAATGTGACTTATTAGCAAATGACCTTTCAACAATTTTGGCAAAAGGAAGGGTCCGCATCAGTCACAGTATTGAAACGCAGACAATCCACGGGTACAATTTAGCCCTAAATACAAGGCCGGTGAGTATTGACCCTCCAATCATTGGCAGTGCACACTTGCCTTGTTATAAAGAGGGCGATGAGGCAACCACAGTACTATAAGCTCATGGAAGCTTCGTGGCTTGGCCTGCGGATCAAATACGTCTCACTACTAAAGAGGTATTGACATTTGACATCTTCATTAGACCTTGTTTAGTAGTTACACTATATATACCTTTTTCATATATATATATATTTATATGCTCAATATATATTTTGTTTAATATTATCAATTAAGGAATCAAAAAAGGAATCAAAAAAGAAGACTGCTTCTGCTAGTAAAACCAAGAGAGGTACTAGCAGAACGAGCAACACAAAATAGGGCGCTGCTAAAGGAAAGAGAGCTAAATCTGAAAAATCAGTTGCCCCACAAAAGATTCCTTCTTCAGATCAGCAAAGCCAACCTCCACCAGCATTAGCTATATTATATTTTTATGCCCAAAACTACCTCAGGGACAATTATATTTTCATTGATTGTCGTGCTGAGTATGTTGGGAGGGACGATGCTACTTACATGGTATCGACGGCTGACATAAGCGACATTTATAATCAAGAAAGGATGTCAACCATAAGTGTCGTCGTCTATGTCACGTAAGTATTATTTTATTTTGAGATTTTAGTACTCTTAACTTATACAATTGGAATTTTTATGACCTCTTATATGAGTTATTATTTATTAACAAATATGCATTGTTTTTGTTGTCCATAGGTTGGTAGCTACTCAAGCTGCGATTGAGGGAATGCTATCCTCTATTGTGTTTGTGTACCCATACTACATATCTGACGGTAGTACAATAAGAGAGGGTAGGCACATAAACTATTTAGCGGATCGCATTTTGATTGAGGGACACAACAAGCTCTATCTCATTCCTCACCTCGCAACTGAACATTGGGTTTTGTACGCCGTCCGACCTGATCATAATAAAGTCTATGTGTTTGATTCCCTTCGAACCTATGACGTGCCTTTTGAAGTCGCTCGTCGTTATGGGAAGGAATTTATCGACATGTTAGTATACTTTTCACTTCTTACTTCATTAGCTTATTTATACATATATTTGCTTCGCTAGCTTTCATTATTTTAGGTATATATGCGTACTTACAATATTGTGTATCCAACTCTATTTATTAGGGCACTACGGACAACGTATCAAAGGAGAGGTGGGAATGGTGTCCCAGACCCAAAGAATGTTCAATATGAGCCTGTCATAGTAAGTAGGAAGGCAACTATTTCGTATTTTATTTTAATTAAAATTAATATCTAATAGTTAGAGAGCTAACTGAATTTATATGACAGTGTCCACAACAGGAAAACGACAAAGATTGTGGATACTATGTATGTAGAACAATGGATCTGATAGTCCAAAATAGATCGGTCAACATAGATCCAAGCCATGTATGTTTTCTTTTCGATAATTTTCCATTAATGAATCATGACATATATGTTTGATACTTGACGTAAGTGCTAACTGTATATTAATCAAAACTTGGGATTTGTAGTTTTTCACCGATGATTATGCACAAGGCCAGCAATACAATGTTGAAGAAATTGATGAAGTGAGAGAGCAATGGGCCAAGCATGTGCACTCATTCATTCGGTATTAGGTAGAGATCTATATATTCTACATGCATGTTCGGATTTGTATTTTGTCTAGCTATGTCTTTAAGTCTTCTAAGCTAGATTTATAAAAATTTTGCTTTGGCGTGTAGAGCTACCAAGTTGTGGTATGCCTACTAAATTTGATTCTTGAGTATATATGTCTGGTGTATTAACAAGGCCGGGATTGATTGAAATTATGGTGTGACTGCAGATTTGTTATCAATTGATGATGTTTTACAATGCAGATTTGGTAATTATTTGAACATACAACTATATATGTGGGAAAGAACAAAACTGCAAAAACTAAAAAAAAAAAAACTAGAGTTTTAATAACGGTTCTTACGAAAACCGTTATTAAAACCTCGTTTTAATAACGGTTCTGATGAAAACCATTATTAAAAGATAAGTTTTAATAATGGTTCTGATGAAAACCGTTATTAAAACTCGTGTTTTTAATAACGGTTTGATACTTGAACCGTTACTAAAACCTATCTTTTAATAATAGTTTTCATCAGAACCGTTATTAAAACCCTCTTGTTTAACAACGGTTTTTCTCAAAAACCGTTATTAAACATGCATTTTATGCTCATATTGGTGGGTTTTTTTATATTTTTGATAACGGTTATGAACCGTTATTAAAGATTTAATAACGGGCGTTTTAATAACGGTTGAAAACCGTTATTAAAAACTATAAAATAACCGTTATTAAAACTACTTTTTGGGGTAGTGACCGTTCCACGGGTAAAAATAGTGGCCGGATGTATTTTTCCTGGGGTTGTATGTTGTTACCATTCCACCAGTAAGAATAGTGGCTAGAGTGTTTTTCCCTAGGGTGGAATAACTATTCCGCCAATTTAGAATAGTGGAGTCCTTGAATTCAACTTTATTAAATAAAATTGGATATAATAATGATTATTTTTGGATTATTGGAATGGTCTGTAGTAGCCTTTTTTGCCTACCTATGGTCGGTAGTGGCCATCGTGCCTACCTATGGTTTGGTAGCAGCCTTCATGCCTAGCTGTGTGGGTATTGTGCATTACCTATGATGTTATACATTTTGTTGGATTGATGTTGAGTTATGAGTTATGTTGTGAAGCTTATAGTTATTGTGTTGGAGTTTGTTTTTAATCATATTTCAGAGAGGATCTCTAGCATGCTCGTTTGGTAAGATCAGTTGTCCCAAATGAATGAATATGAATAGTATGTGACTTGATTGTATTTGATTATCAAAATAATTATTTTATATCAATTCTCGTATATATATGTGTATGTATTATACTATGTCGATTGATATGCACTGTATGTATTCCATGATAGTTTTTTATATTAGTTTACTATAAAGGGTTGTTCAGTACCATTGTACTAAAGGGTTCATTCTTGTGGGCCCATGCTTATTCAATGAGAGCATATGACTATCTGGTGTCTCTTTTTCTATCTTATTTTTGTTTTTATTTGGACCTTTATGTCCTCTTGTAATTTCACTCTTAAGGTTTGTGAACTGCTAATGTTGTTTTGAATTAGAATGGTATTTATCTAACATTCCCTCTATTCTAATTTCTATAATCAGGTTATTAATCTAAGTGCAGTAATGATTCCAGCCTTTGCACTTTGTATGGAATGGTATAGGAAACCAGACTTACACTAAGTGTGGCGGTAACACCCTTCATTTTTATTATTTTAGCTTTCACGCTTAACTATACAAACAAAATTTTTTAGTAGTAAATTTTGGGGTGTTACAGCTTGCATCTCCTAATGCTTATGGCATGCAATCCACTGTTAGGAAGACAAATATTACTACAAATAATTTTGAGTTAAACCCAACACTCTTTAATAAGGTGTAGTAAAATTAATTTGGTGGTAGTCCAACGGAAGACCCAAATTTGCACATTTCAATCTTCTTAGAGTATTGTGATACATTAAAGATAAATGGAGTCTTAGATGATGCTATCAAGCTAAGTTTGTTTCCTTTCTCATTATGGGATAATGTAAGGACTTGGTTGCTGTCACTTCCTCCCTGCTCCATCATTATTTTGGATCAACTCTCACAAGCATTCCTTACCAAGTGTTTCCCTCCAAGCAAGACGACATAGCTGAGGAATCAAATATTAACCTTTATATATAAAGAAGGGGAATCATTATATGAAGCTTATGAGAGATACAAATACCTCTTGTGGATGTTCCCACACCATGGATTGGAGGACTGGTTGATTGTCCATACCTTTTACAATAGTCTTCTCTATAACACTAGGATGACGATTGATGTTGTAGCTGGTGGTGCACTAATTAATAAAAGTATTCAAGAGGCATGATAATTCATTAAAGATATGACCCAAAATAATTTCCAATGGTTAGGTAAACGCTCTATACCCAAAAAGAGTAGGAGTTATGATGTTGATGCACTAAGATCATCTTGCATCTAAGGTAGATACTCTATTCAAATGATTTGATAAATTAAATGTTAATTTCTTATCATATCACACAATGTAAGCATCATGTGAAACATGTGGAATCATTGGTCATGCTACCATAGAGTATCAAGTTGGAATATTAGTTTCCCCCAAATTGAGTGTCAATGAGCATGCTAATTAAGTGATCAATATTAATCAAAATGAAGATCCATTTTTTTGACACTTATAACCCTTGGTGGATGAATTATCCAAATTTATGTTACAAAAATCCTCCCCAAAATCTTTTACCTCAATTTAATTATGTTCCTCTAGGTTTTCATAATCAACGGACTCCCTACCCTCCTACTTAGTAAGTCTAATTTGGAAACATTGATGGATAATTTTGTGATGACCCAAACAAAATAGAATAAAGAGGTTAAGAAGCAAAGATATGATTTTAGACACCAAAATCAAACCATGAGTGATGCTATTAAAAATCCAGCTTGTAAGGTTGATTCACTATGTACGCATATAAAGATGCTAGAAAACAAAATCATGCCAGTAACCAAATAAGCAAGCTCATCTTCTAGACCCTCTAAGATATTTCTGGGACAACCCAAAACAAATTCTAAAAATCAAGTTAATTCCATCGCATTAATGAGTGAGAAGGAGATAGAAGGACCTAAGATGACGGAGAATGATGAGAGTTTAGATAATGATGTTGAGGACCCTATAATTGATGAGGATAAAGCTAATAAAAAAAAGGAAAAGGTTGAGAAATATGTTCCACCTGTACCTTATAAGCCTCCCCTACTGTTCCCTCAAAGGTTAAATAAGGATAAAATTGAAAAATAATTTGGGGAGTTTTTGGAAATATTAAGAAAATTACATATTAATATTCCCTTTATTGAAGTAATTTTTCATATGCCCTCAAATTCAAGGTTTTTGAAATACATTTTATCCAACCAGAGAAAGCTAGAGGAGTATGAAACGATTTCTCTTACAAAGTAGTGTCGTGCTATTATTCAAAATAAGTTACCTCCTAAGTTAAACAATCCTGGTTCATTTTCAATTCCTTGCATTATTGACAATATTTCTATTAATCCCGCCTTATGTGATTTGGGTGATAGGGTGAGTCTAATTCTATGGTTAGTGTGTGACAAGTTGCAAATGGGAGATTTAAAGCCCACTAGCGTCTCCCTACAGTTGGCCATCTATCAGTGAGAAACCCGATAGAGGATGAACCGATCCATGTTGGTAAGTTTTTCATACCCGTTGACTCTGTTATCTTAAATTTTGAAGAAGATTATAAAATTCCTATAATTTTAGGTATGTCATTCCTAGTAGTTATTCGAGCTATCATTAATGTTAAAAATGGAAGGCTTTCTTTGAATTTTACGAGTAAGAAGGTAGAATATGATTTATCTAATGCTATGAAATTTCCTCTTATCAATAACGCTTGTTATAGTGTTGATTCGATTGAAAAGGTGGTGAATGAGGATCTTATTGAACGCTTCTCAAGTGACCATCTTAATGAGCATTTGATTAAAAGTGGATTTCCTAGTGATGAAAATCTGGAAGTTGCTAGTTTTACTAAGATGTTAAAGGAATACCTCATTTTTCATCAAGTGAAGGAAAAGATAAAAAAAATTCTTGAAGTGGAATTAATCATCCCTTCCTTAAAAAAGGAGGTAATACTTAAGGTGGAGATAAAACCCCTCCCTTCTTTGTTAAGGTATGAATTTATTGACTCCGATTCTAAATACCCAATCATCACAAATTCTAGCTTAAGTAAGGTGGAAATTAATAAAATTCTTAGAATTCTTAGGCTGCATAGAGAAGCCATTAGTTATACTATAGATGATCTTAATGGCATAAATTCTTCCATACCATACATCATATTCTTATAGAAGAAGGGTACAAGCCCTTTATTAAACATCAAAGGTGATTGAACCCTAACATGAAGGACGTGGTAATAAAAGAGGTCCTTAAGCTACTTGGCATGGGAGTCATCTACCCTATCTCAGATAATGATTAGGTGAGTCTGGTATAAGTAGTACCTAAAAAGGGGGGAATAAAGGTCCTTAAGAATGAGAAAGATGAATTATTCCTAACAAGAATCATAAAGGGTTGGGAAATGTGCATAGATTATATAAAACTAAATAAGGCTACTCCTTAGGATCATTTTCCCATACCATTTATTGATCAGTTATTAGAAAGGTTGGATTGAGATTCTTATTTTTGTTATTTTGATGGGTATTTAGAATTTTTCCAAATCCCCTTTCACTCGGTCGATCAAGAGAGGACTACACTTACATTTCCTTATAGTACATTTGCTTATCGAAGGATGTCATTTGGCCGATGTAATGCTCTTGTCACCGTTTAATGACGCTTGATGTCTCTCTTTTCTAATTTTATTGAAGGCATAATGGAAGTTTTTATGGATAATTTTTTAGTTTATGGTACTTTTTTTGATAGTTGTTTGAGAAATTTTTCCAAGGTAATAGAAAGATACAAGGAAGTGAATTTTGTTCTCAATTTGGAAAAGTGTCATTTTATGGTACAATAATAAATTATTTTTGGTCACCTAGCATCTAGTCAATGCATTGTGGTAGATAAGGCTATGATCGACATGATTGAAAAGATACCACCCCCGACATTTGTTAGAGGCATTTGAATATTCTTAGAACATGCTGGTTTCTATCAGCTATTCATTAAGATTTTTAAAAATTAGCTAAACCTTTAACTAAATTTTTTTATCAAAGATGTGCCTTTTTATTTTAACAAATTGTGTTTAGATGCTTTCAACAAGTTACAAAAGCCATTGATAACTACCCTAGTGATGTAGCCTCTTGATTGGAACATTCTGTTTGAGGTCATGAGTGGCAAGTGACTATGTAGTAGGAACTATCCTTGGGCAGAGAAAATATGGAAAGATATATGCAATTTACTATGCGAGCTAAACCCATGATCATGCCCAAGTTAACAATGTTACGACTGAGAAAGAGCTCTTGGCCATGGTTTTTACATTGGATAAATTTTGATTATACCTAGTAGGATTAGATATTACCAATTTCACAGACCATGTGGCCCTCAATTACTTGTAGGCCAAGAAGGATGCAAAGCTAATTTTGATAAGGTAGATCCTTCCACTCTAAGTGTTTTGACCTCCTTATTTTGAATAAGAAGGGAATAGAGAATGTAGTTTCTTATCATCTCTTGAGATTAAGGTAGGGCATGGATGGAGGGGAAGAGGATTATTTCCCTTTTATGATTCATTTCCATATGATAACCTTTTAGCCATCACTATCTTTTCCACCCCATGGTTTGTAGATTTTATCAATTATAAAGCATGTGGGATACTACCGCCACTCTTATCTTATCGACAAAAGAATAATTTTCTCTCAAATATCAAGCATTATTATTGGGATGTGTGGATGTGGTGTACAAAAGATGTCTACCTCAAGAGAAATTTGGAAGTGTCATTACTCATTGTCATTCTTCACTGTATGGGGGTCATTCTAGCACTTCTAAGATAGCTTCAAAGGTTCTCTAAGCTAGTTTTTATTGGCCACACCTTTTTAAGAATGTTTGATAATATGTTACTTCATGTGATTAATGGTAAAGGACAAGCAACATATCAAGAAGAAAAAAAGTGCCTCTTAATAACATCTTTGAGGTTGAGTTATTTGATGTTTGGGGAATTGACTTCATGGGACCCTTTCCATCATCTCACAACAACAAGCTTATTCTAGTGATTGTGATTATGTCTCCAAATGGGTAGTGGCATCTCCCACCAACAATGCAAAGGTTGTGGTTTAACTATTCTAACAGGTGATATTTCTATGGTTTGGTATTCCCAAGGCAATTACTAGTGATGGTGGTTCCCATTTCACCAATCAACTTCTCGACGTACTTTTAAAAATTTATGGCGTTACTTATAAAACACCCACATTGTACCATCCCAAAATAAGTAGGAAAGTAGAAATCAGCAATCATGAAATAAAGGGGACCCTTGAGAAAGCAATGTCTCGCATGTGAAAAGATTGGTCGATGAGGTTGAATGATGTTTTATGGGCTTATTGAACTGCTTACAAGATAAAAATTAGAACGTCACCTTTTTGATTGGAAGATGGAAGACCTTATCATTTAACCATTGAAGTTGAGCACAAGGCATTTTAGGTGATAAAAGCAATCAATTATGATTTGAAAGATATTAGAGAAAAGAGGAAGCTCCAACTTAACAAACTTAATAAGCTGCGATTGGATGTCTATGATAGTGAATGGATATACAAAGAGAGAACTAAGAGATAGAATGATAGGAATATTACCCAAAGGGAATTTCAAGAAGGAGATTTGGTGCTCCTCTTCAACTCAAGCCTCAATATTTTGTTGGGAAAGCTTCGTTCTTGGTTGTTGGGGCCATTCCATGTTCTCAAGGTATACCGATTTGGAATTATTGATATTTAGAGCGATTCCATGGACATTTTTAAGGTTAATAGTCAATGATTGAAGCCTTACATCATTAGATCTATGATATAAAAATGAGAAAACTTTCTCTTCTAGATCCACCCTCAAATTGAGGAAAATGTGGTCAAGCTAAGAACCTTAAACAAGTAGTCTTTGGGAGGTAACCTATGTTTTTATGTGATTTTTATTCTTTTTCATGTTCTATTTTTTCTTTCTTCTTTACTTTTTTGTCAATATTATGGCAGGTTCTACTATTATACAAATTAAACATAGGTAAAGTTCGGAAGAAGAATAAAATTTATGGCAAAATAAGCTAAAATTAGGCCAAAATGAGGGTTGCACAACCGAGGCATGGCATGGCGCACAACCGTGCAATCCTTAGGAGAAAATTTTTGAGAGCTAGAGCATCATGTCGCGAAGGTATGGTGCATCACATGGTTGTGAATATTCTTAAGAAATATGTGAGAGCCAAATTTGCACATAGCTATGTTATGTTGGCCTTGTACGCCTATGCTTCTCCATGCTAGTAATTTGCGAGAGCTGATTTACCACATAGTCTAAGATGTGCAATGCTGCACGGGCTTGTGTTCGACCCTATTTTTACTTCGCAAGCCAAAATTTACCCTGTGCTTCCCTCATCTGCCTCCATTATCTCCTCACCTTGGACACCTCTAACTTTACATGCATGACCCACCTCTGTTGTCCTCCATCGTGCTCTCCACCACCTTCACAACTGCACAATTTGAGTAGTCCACCACTACACGGTCTGTACACCCCATTACACAATCTGTGCACCACCAAGCTACATACCCACTACACCACCACCTTACACTTTTCACTCCACTACACAATTTGCACTAACAAGGCATCACTACTTCACTACACAATCTGAGCGCCAATACCACACACTTTCTACATCACTACTACACACCCTCCTTTATGCACACCACTCCTCTACACACCATTTTGCCCTATGCATGACAAAACTGCCTCACTACACCACTATGCAATATAGATCCATAGTAGCAGCACCAATTTTATGCATAATTTTGTTTTCATTCCTATTTTCCCTCTAATTGCTCTACTTATTTTTGTTTTGCATCTTATTATAATATTTAGAATTTGTATTACCTTTTTTTATTGCATAAATCTTGATATTTGGTATATTAGTTTTATATCTATATATTTTTCTTGGTAATGGCATCGAAGAAGCGTTTAAAACAACTTTAGTGGACAATGAAGCAGAATCATCATGAAAATTACAATGAAAATCTTAAGGAAGTGGTAGATCATCAAATACCTAATAGTCCAATCCCTATGGCATTACATTTTCCTTTTTTGTTCATTGAGAGCACTACGATACCATAGCTTCTCATAACATAATATCCACTTGATATATCAATTGGACATGTCTCAAGAAGGTAGTGATTAAAGATAATGTCGAGTATTTGAGTACTAAAGGAATACTCTCCCGCTTCTTTGCACATGCTGATCATACAAGAAAAAGACTCACCCTTGAGTTCCTTAGCTCTTCACTTTCAAATGGATTTAGGAATCTATGTCCTTTAGACTCTTTAATGAGTCTTGTAACACCCCCAAAATTCACTACTGAAAAATTTCGTTAATTAAAAGAAATTTAGCAGAAGCGATTTGATAAACTGTGAATTTTGGGAGCATTACCGCCACACTTAGTACCAGACCGGTTCACTCATACCGTTCCAGTACTAAGTGCTAAGGCTAAAGGAGTAAAATAAAATTTTACGAGAACTTAAGCATTTGAATATCAGAGTAGCACAGTAAATACTTTACAAGAGAAAACATTCAACCACGGTGATTACAAAATAACAAATACGTTGAATTTAAATGAGACAATTTAAAACCCTAAAAATTTCCGGACAGTACCTTACGCTCTCCCCAAGGGCCCACTTGAATAGCACCTGAAACACAACCTGCAAGGGGTACTGCCCATTGAATAGGCAGGGGCCCCATGAAGGGAACCCTTCAGTACTACGGTACTGAGTAACCCTTTAAAAACGCACTTAAAATACAGGCACACATATTACACATGATACTACTACATTCAGATATGACCATAGGTAGAAACATGGTATTCAGATCCAATTCTTTGTACATCCAATAACTCAATCATACATTAATGGCGTATACGTAAAATTCACTTTCATATATTCCATAATCAATCAACCAATATCAAATAGGCCATGATCAGTAATCGAGATATTTTTCGGGCCTTGAGGCCATTAATCAACAGTCTCAAAGACTAGTATTTTTTCATAACTCATTCACATTAAATTTTTATTGAGCTCGGGACCTCCACTATTATTGCCGGTGGACCGGAATATAAAATCATCATCCAGGGAACAACGCTCCTGGCCACTATTATAACCGGTGGACCGGGATATATAAAGAATCATCACCCAGGGCACAACGCTCCTGGCCACTATTATAACCGGTGGACCGGGATATATAAAGAATCATCACCCGGGGCACAACGCTCCTGGCCACTATTATAACCGGTGGACCGGTACTCAATACCATAAATCGCTGGGCCCGGCTCATTAATATTCCACTTTCAATTATAGTATCTTTCCTTTCTTAAATCAGCACATCAATCATATTTATTTGCCTCGATAGGGAGATCAAGAACCCGGGACACAAAGGTACACCGGTCGCACTGGTGCATAAAAGCAACTCAGTACCCTTCAACTAGTAACCCAGGGACGCAAAGGTACCCTGGTCGTACTAGTGCATAAAGCTAACTCAGTACCCTACCGACAAGGACACCTAATCCTTAAGTATGCATACCCCCTAACTAGGTCCGTAGAGCTAGAAAGAGTAGATATAGGGCCTGGCTGGGGCACAAAGGCACACCAGCAAATACCAAACAATCGTGGACTAAACCACGTCCTTAGGGTAGCGACCCCTAAGGAGTCACCATTCCCGAACTCGAGGTCTTTCACTTTAAGTAATAGTGTCTTAATTAAGGGTGATCACAAAAGCACAACAAGAAGATAATTATCCTCTTTTAATCGTTCAGATATCATCAGAAATTCCTTATTCAGATGGTCATCCAAAGTAACATAGGAGAATCATTAAGGCCATCCTAAACTCATCTAATTCCGAATTAAAACTCATTCTCGTGATACCTACTAATCATCAAACATTCTTGCCTCGTTAATCAACACTAATAGAGCCATGTCACGAATTCCACAATCATAATGATACACTAGATACGAACTACTTATTTACCACTTTACTTATAAAATCATTACGTCACCCTTCCTTATTCGATAAATTACCATGTTACCCTCCTTGTTACAAAATCACCAAGTGATCCCTTATTCGATTGAGGTTACTAAATTATTTATCATACTTATTAGGACATTAATTCCCCTTAATAATTATTACACTTAATATACTTTCCATTTAATTGGTTAGATTACCACTCTGTCCCTTCCTCCTTTATCATAATTAATAAATTATCCTTGAGTTGGTCAATTTACCAAATTACCCTTCCTCCTTATCCTAATTACCAAATTAACCCTTTATTTAGTTAATCACCAATTCACCGTCCTTTATTCTCAATTACCAAACTACCCTTCCTCATTGTCAAAATTACCAAATTGCCCTTCGGTTGGTGAAATTACCAAATTACCCTTGCATATGATCATAATTACAATTTTACCCTTCTCCGTTATTAAATTTACCAAATTACCCTTTAGTTATTTAAGTTACCGAATTTCCCTTCTTAATTGTCATAATTATCAAACTACTCTACTCCATTATCCAAAATTACGAAAATACCCTCCAGTCTGTTAAATTACCAACTTACCCCTCACATTTATCATATTTACCATTTTACCCTCCTCTACTATTAAATTATCAAATTACCCTTTAGTTATTTAACTTATTATCTTACCCTTCTCAATAATTATTATTTCCAATTTACTCCTTTCCAATGTTCACTTTTACCCCTTTGATTTACACAATTACCGTTTTACCCCTTTACCTTCAAATTTACCATTTTACCCCCTTAACTCCCAAAATTACCATATCGCCCTTTTACTTATAACTTTTCCCTTTATCCTTAATTATAAAATTGCTATCTTACCTCCTTTAATTTCCAAAGTACCATTCCACCCTTAGATTGTAAAATTATCATTTCGTCCTTTAATCATAAAATTACTATTTTGCCCTTTAATTATAAAATTACAATTTTACCCTTTTATTATAACATTACCAAATTGTCCTTTTATTACAATTTACCAAATTGCCATTCTCTTTAACAAGATTACCAAAATGCCCCTTTTTATTACAAAAATTACTCTTCCATCCTTTATTCACAAAATTACAATTTTACCCCCCCTACTTCCAAAATTACTATTTTCTCCTTTTATTAACAAATTCACTATTTTACTCTTTACACACCCTTATTATTAAATTATTATTAATACTACATGAAGTATTAACCTTAAGGTCTCACCCATGACTCTTATAATTAATGTAATGCTTATTAGCACATATCCATGTATTAGGCCATACTCATATACAATATACATTTTTAAAATCTCCCTCTAATGCTAACAAATGTTACACATGTAATAAGGATCACCATAGCATATAACCACATGGATAATAATTAACATTTTCCCTAACCACCAAATTATTACCCTAAATGTTATCCCCATACACATCATCAATCTATCATGCTTCCTTTTCATCAACAACCACATTAACCACATATAATATGCCAAGCAACACATATCAAGCATGATACACACTAACATTGCCTGATGTGATAATATGCGTTAATCCATGCATTTAAGCGGGATTTAACGGTTACCTTAATCTCGCCAAAATTATCAAACCTTACCAAGCACAATTAGCAATTCAACACCTAAAATAACATCCATCATATACATGTTAGAAATAAAATCCAAGTATAAAACTTTATAAAATTTAATTAGTAAAAATACTTAATATAAAACACCATTATACCTTAGAAATTAGCCAAATCATTTCTTTTTTTTTTTACATAAAGGAGAGCTCACGATGCATGAGCAGCGTGAGTTTCATGCAGAAGAAGAAAGGGGAAAGGCTCGAAGAGGGCTGAAATGGGAGGGAGGAAGGGTGGCTCGGTTTAGGGACTTTAGGCTAGAAGAAGAGATAGTTGGGGGAGGTTCTAAGGCAAGTGGATGGTGCAGAAGTGAAGAGGGGGTGTAAGAGGTGGTCGGGGATGGTTTCGCGGCGGCTAAGGGCGGCGGATACGGCGGCGGCAAGGCGGCGAAGATGGCTGTGATAAGGGGAGAAATGGGGAGAAAAGAAAGAAGGGGTGGAGAAGGGAGGAGGTGTAGGGCTAAAAGGGGCAGTGTGGGGATGCAGGGCAGTAGGGGGCGGTGGCAGGGGTCGGCACAGGGGCTGGGTGCGGCGGCCGGTGCGGCGGACGGCGGCGGCGCAAGGAGAAAACAGAAAACAAAGGAAAGAAGGAAGGAGAGAGGAGGGAGCTCGGGGGAAAGGAGATGGATCGAAAATGGGATAAGAAAATGGGAAAATGGGAGAAGAAAAGAAGAGGAGAGGTAAGGGGGCAGGCGGCAGGGCGTAGGGCGGCAGGGAGGCGGTAGGGTGGCAGGGAGAGGGTGGCGACGGGGAAGGGGAAGTTGCAGACATGGATAGGGGTGCAGGGTAGCTCGGCTCGAAGGAGGGGAGAAGGGGATAGAGTAGAGGGAGGGAGTAGCAGGGGTTGTCGGTGGCAGCAGGTCGGCGCGGCAATTGCAGGCGGCGGCGTGCCTGTTCGAGTGTCGGGGAAGGTGATGGCTGCTGGGTCGGGACGCAGAAGAAGAAGAAAGAAGGAAGGGCTGTGGCGGCCGGTCGGGGGAAAGGAAAGCAAAGGCTGGCCGGTCCAGGGAAAGGGAAAGAAAAGGCTGGCCGGCCCAGGGGAAAAGAAAAAAGAAAGGGGAGCCGGCCGGGTTATGCACGCGGGAGAGAGGGAGGGTTGTGCTGGGCGGTGCGCGAGGGAGAGAAGGGGGAGGCGGGCCAAAGGCCCAATCGGGCGGGGAAGGCTGGCCTGGCAAGGAAGCCCGAGGGAGGAGAAAAAAAAGGGAAAGAAAAAGGAAAGAAGAAAGAGAGAAAAAAAAAGAAGGAAGGGTAAAAAAAAAAAAAAAGGGAAATGGAAAAATGGGAGAAATAAAATAAATTAATTTATAAAGTAGTAAATGTAATATTCTTGGTAATTTATTTAATTAAATATTTAATTCATTATAATCTAATATATTGATTTAAAAAGGATAAGGTTAGTAAAATATTAGTTTTGAAAAGTTATTTAAATAAAACAATATGATAAATAGAAAATTATTTATAATTTAATTTATTAAATAATTTTATCCAAATTTACATACTCTAAAATCCATAAAATAATTAAAATAAATAATCTAAAATCAATTCTATTCCAAATAAAAATAATTTATTAAAATATAGGTTTTCGAAATTTTTGGGGGATTACAAGTCTCATGTAATGTGTTTACATATTTCTCTTTATTACTCCATTTTCTTAGCATAGGATTGAGTCTTTACCTCAAGGATCACCAATTCTGGGATCCTTAGTCATTTTGGGATTGGATATCTTTGTCAAAACATAGATTTGTTGCTCGGCCTTACAATAGACATTACACTAAGGCCTTTTTGATCTATAATCCTGAGTTGAGGTTCTTTCTACGACTATTGGTCAGAAAACATTTTGGATGGTGAGAGATCTAAGGGAATGTATGTAAGCAAGAGCTATGGGCTCCCCAATATATGCTCCGAGATGCTGCCTTTGATGGAGAGTATTATCTCATGGATCACCTAAGTAATCTTAGTACTAACATTACTAGTGTTATTGTTATTGGAGGAATTATATCATACATTACTTGACGACTTTGATACAACAACGAATGTATCCTATTTGACCTCCCAAAGATGTATCTAGGGTTAACGACTTACATAAATATAAAACTCATTTTGCAAAGACAGGCTATAGTACCAACTTCACTATAACTAGGATGTGTGGTATCCATTAACTAATAGAACTTGAACCACTCTAATTGGTAATGAAAACACCAACTAGCTACCTTCACCAACCACACCTCGCCTTAGTCAACATGTCTTCCCTTCAAGAAGAGTAGCTCGACACCACGGGTGAAGCACTTCGTTTACCATTTCTTCCTCTTCCAACACCACTATCCTTTGGCATATATCCATGTCATTCTTCTATTAACACATCTCATGATGCCTAAATCCATCATATCAATGCATGCTTCAATACGCTAGAAGCCAAAATCGTAAGTCTTAGTGATTCAGTTGCTCCTATAGACAAAATAAAGACCATGATACAACAAATGGATTAGTGGCATCTCAAGCATGGTTTTCCAACCCCCATAGCCCCCTCTTTAAGTGTACTTCTTTCCCTTTCTCCTCTTTTTTCCTACATATTGGGGAGAATGTATTATTTAAGCATGGGGGACTCTTCTTAGCCTATCACTTGCCATTTTCATTACTTTTTTTTTCTTTTCCTATTCACTTGGTGTGTTTTTCTTTTTCTTGGTTTCTTTCCTTTATTTTTTTAGTGTTCATTTTTATGAAAAAAAAATTGGGAAATGATAAATTAATGATGAAATTGTGATATAATTCTCTACATAGCTTGATCATATAATATTGAGACCTATAGATTGCGAGATATTATAAAGAAAAATTGCTTTGAAATGTTTTAATAATGAACTCTATAATTGATAGACTCTCAAACTGCTTATTTCTTTAGCGTTCTAGAGGTTCATCTTCGTTGATTTGGCCATCTAGATCGAGACATAGGAATTAAAGTTAGTAGTAAAAAAACTAGTGAGATATTTAGCCTTATAGGTTGTCCATCGCTTTTGCAGTCTTCCTAATTCTTATTTGCATGTATTCTTCCCTAATGTGAGAAATTAGAACCTGCATGAATTGTTTTCAAGGCCACATATGACTTATGGGTGCATTAAGATGATAAAAGTGCATGCTTTCTTTTCTTAGCTATAGTAGCTAAATGACCTATAAAATAACATTTAATCCATTTGCTTAACCTCTTTTAGCCTAAAACCGAATTCTTCAATCAAAAACTTACATTAGCAGCCATATTTCTAAGTTACTACCTAGCCCTTTTCCAGAAACTATGGAGCAATAACTCTTTAATGACCATATTATATGAATGTAGGAATGCCGGGGATAAGCATGGGAGTGTAACAAAGAAGAGTTGGTAGATTTTTGTTTTCAGAAAATGACCAGAAGTGTAGCCTCATTATTTTTATTATATTCCTCTCTCTTTCCTTCTTCATTCAAAAAAATAGAGAAAGAAGAAAGATGAATTCGAGAAAGAGAGAGAGAGGGAAAAAGAAGAAGAAGAAAAGAATAGAAGTGTTGACATTCAGATGAAGATAAATTAATCTTATGAATCAAATAGGAAGGATGAATTGATGTCGAAGGTCTTAGTTTGTATATTTTTGGGTATGATGACATATTTTTAACCTCAGATTTTGAGATATATATATATATATTGCTATCGCTACATTTATTTTTGGGTCTTTAACTACAATCCTAAACTTATCCTACCTTTTACCCTAGCCCCATTACACACTTAATAATACCTTATGATTCTTGTGTTACATAGTGTCTTTGAGTGGTATAAAATGAGAGTAAATGCAAGCCTATGGTCGATCATAATCAATAGATAGAATTTTGAGAGAAACATATACACACATGAACATAGAGTGCTTACACATACCTAAAGTAAGTGTACTTCTATATTAATACTTTTCTTATGAGGATGAGAATCTACACATTATGTTCATTTTCTTACTGTTAACAATCACAATATGGGTCAATCTAGCAACTGTTTAACTTGCTTTTGTGGTACATTTTATCATCTAAACCTTTGATCCCATTCCCTTCTATCTTTATTTTCCTTCTTGTTTTTTGGAGTTTTAGAATAAGCAAGGAGTAAGAATAGGAGAGTTGATCTATTAAATATTTTCCATATTTCTACCTTGCTTTGCCTTCATTTATGATATCTTATTTAGCATCTTGTTTGTGTTACATGGAAACTAATGAAGATAATCAACCCCATGTGTCTTTGTAGAAGTGAATAAAGTTAAAGATCTGAAAAGAGGAGCAAAGGAAGCAAGAGGAGGAAGAAATGGGTGTTGCAAAGCTACAACAAAACCATCTAGACAGTCGTACAACTCTTAATCAGTAATTCTGTGAGAGAATGAAAGTTACATGGAAACCCATTGCAACCTTGGATAGCCGTGCAGCTATCGAACAAACACACCACAACTCAATTCATTGCACAACCTTAGCACACCCTCAGCATAGCCGTGTATGTGCATTCTGCCGAGAGAAGAAAAGCTACATGGCCTGCCAGTGCAGCCTTGCACGACCGTGCAACCAATAGTTATGGCACATTTACATGATTTTCTCCCACATTCTTCCCACTTCCTCTACGTCGACATTCAAGGGAATATAAAAGAGAAAAGGTGGATGGCATATGGGGGGAAGGCTTAATTTCTCTACATTATTGTAATACCCCATTTTTTTAGAAACCTTAATTAAAAATTGATAACTATGTGTGATTAGTTATAATTATTATTTTTGGATGTTTAGTATTAAACACGTTATTATTATTCGTGTTATTACAATGGTTTAGCTATAAATTTAAGCAGGAAAAAAAATTGGATAGAAATTAAGCTATCAAATTTAATCCTAGTTTATACCAATAAATCATAGCCAAATTATTTTACTAATAACCTTTATACCTATAACCCAAAATAATTTCCTAAAATTTATCATGGATAATTTTTTTATTCTTTCCATTCCTTTTTAACCTCTTTGGGATTGAATTATTTTTTCCAATATATTTTTTATCCTATACCTTAACTTACCAAAACTAAACCTAAAGTAAAAATAAAAATCAAATATATTTTCTATCCTACCCTCCCTACCACCCTCCTCCCTCCTTACCTGTGCATAGTTTTCCCCACCTCACTCCACTTTCCCTATTCCCATTACCTCATACAATCCATCACTCCTTCACTTTTCACTTTAACCTATCTATATTATTATACACACACACAAACACCCTCGCAACCCTCCCTCGCCATCATCAATTTTTACCAACATATGTATGTATGTGTGTGTGTGTGTGTGTATAAATATATGCATACACATACACACGTATATCAATATTTTTCCTAACCTCTCGACCCATCCAAACATAGCGCTAGCCAGAAACTACCCCTCCCTTTCTAGGTGACTTCTGTTGATCCCAGTTTAACCTCCCAACACCCAAACTCATCAAAACAATCACCCACTTCTAACAACCTCCTTCCCCTCTTCCCATTTTGTTCTATACTAGCAGAACCACTATCAACCACCATGCGAACCCAACCTTAGCTCGGTCATGCATTCTTCTGCGACCACTAGCAACTCCAACACATGCTAGCTTTGCCAGCCTACAACCTCTAGCCAAGCGCCATCCTCACAACCTAACCTAGTAGAACCACTAGTTTTCCATCCTCATCCATCACCCAACAACTGTTCCCTTCGATCCATAACCAGCCTATTTCAACATCTCCACCACCTTACCTCATTTTATTCTTCTCCTTTCCTTTCTCTACATCGTTTCCATCCATACAACCATTGGCAACGTTCTTCCTCCCTCCAATTTCTACAGAAACTCCATCACTAATCGTAGCACCTCCTTCGACCACAAAAACCATTGCTAAACCATCACCACCTCTCAATCATTTCATGCATCTCAACCAGCCACCACTAGCCCTCTACAACTACCTCATCATCACCACCATTAGTATAGCCTCCATTGTTGCCACCCTTACCTACAACACTAGTAAATACCTCCCCATAGAATTTTCCCTTATGCAAGCTCAGACTACATGTACAGCGTGAGTGTTGTTTGGTTTAAAAAGATTTTTTGTACCAAATCTTATAAGTAAAGTCACTTTCATAATTTTAAAAAAGAAAAATATTTTAATATTATTATTCTTATTTTACCTAATAGATATTAATTTGATATTTGTGGTATTATGTTTTGGTGTGAAAGTTTTATATGAGGTGGGAATGGTGTCCTAGACCCAAAGAATGTTCAATACCAGCCTGTCATAGTAAGTAGGAAGACAACTATTTTGTATTTTATTTTAATTTAAATTAATATCTAATAGTTAGAGAGCTAACTAAATTCATTTGACAGTGTCCACAATAGAAAAATAACAATGATTATGGATACTATGTATGTAGAGCAATGGATCTAATAGTCCAAAACAAATTGGTCAACATAGATCCAAGCCATGTATGTTTGCTTTTCGATAGTTTTCCATTAATGAATCATGACATATATGTTTGGTACTTGACGTAAGTGCTAACTGTATGTTAATCGAAACTTGGGCATTGTAGTTTTTCACCGATAACTATGCACGAGGTCAGCGATACAATGTTGATGAAATTGATGAAGTTAGAGACCAATGGGTCATGCACGTGCACTCATTCATTTGGTATTAGGTAGAGATCTATATATTCTACATGCGTGTTCAGGTTCATATTTTTTTTATATCTTTCAGTCTTTTAGGCTAGATTAATGAACTTTTTTACTTTGGCGTGTAGAGCTACCAAGTTGTGGTATGCCTAATAATTTTGATTCTTGAGTATATATGTCCAGTATATTAAGACATGCATATTAATTAGAGATTGATTGAAATTATGGTGTGATTGCAAAGTTGATATGAATTGATGTTGTTTTACAATGTAGATTTGGTAATTATTTGAATATACAATTGTGTATGTGGGCAGGAACAAAAATGAAAAAACATTAAAAAAATATAGTTCTAATAACGGTTCTTACTAAGAACCGTTATTAAAACCACGTATTTCATCTCAAATTATGCTCAGTTAATATGTATTAGGGTTTAATAAAAGTATAATCAATAACCAAAACCTTAATTGGATGATAGAGTTTTCATAACGATTCTTATGAAAATCGCTATCAAAACCTAGGTTTTAATAACGGTTCTTGTGAAAACCATTATTAAAACTTAGGTTGTAATAACGGTTCTTATGCAAACCGTTATTAAAACCTAATTTTTATTAACAGTTTTTAGAAGAACCGTTATTAAAAATGTGCATTTAATCTCAATTTATGCTCATTTAATACGTACTAGGGTTTAATAATTGCGTAATCAATGTCTGAAACCCTAATTCGATGATGTTTTAACAATGGTTTTTGTAGTAACCGTTATTAAAATCATTTTTTAAACAACGGTTGTTTCTTAAAAACCATTATTAAATATACAGTTTATTCTCATATTGGCGGGTTTTTTATATTTTTGATAATGGTTATGAACCATTATTAAAGATTTAACAACGTGTGGTTTAATAACGGTTTAAAACTGTTATTAAAACGCCTTTTCGGGGTTGTGCATGTTATAAAATACTAACATTTAAAGTGGAAGACCTCGAGTTTGAAAATGGTTTCTCTCTAGGGGTAGCTACCTTTGTGATGAAGTAGGAGTCTTCTATTTATTTGGTTTTCCAATGTGCCGGTTGTGTCCTAGTGAGGCCCTAATATACTCTATAGGTGACCTACAAGCCCTATAAAGGGTATCGATACTTCAAAATTAGGTGTCCTAGGTGTGGAGGGTGTTGTGTAGCCTTGTGTGCCAATATGACCAGAGTGTTGTTATGCCTATGAGTTAGACGGTTAGAGGGTACCATGATGTCTTGTGCGCCTATATGACCAATGCACGTTTATGTTTTTGGATTATTATTATATCCCCCTCTAGTAAATAACAATGGAAATGATATGATTCTATTGGAATGATTATTATTAGATTACTAAATTAGTTAGTAGTATCGTTTGTGTGTACTTGTAGTTTTGATAGTAACCTTTTGTGTATACCTGTGTTTTTTTTAGTAGCCTTCATGCTTACCTATGGTTTTGGTAGTAGCCTTCTTGCCTGCCTGTGTTTGGTATTGTGCCTTACCTATGATTTTTTAGATTCTATTGGGGCTGATGTTAAGATGTGAGTTATGATGTGAATGTTATGGTTATTCTGATATAGTTTGGTTCTAATTATTACTTTAGAGAGCATCTCTGGATGCTTGGTTGATAAGAATTTTTATATTCTAAATGAACATACATGAACAGTATGTAGTTTGTTGATTATTGCTTACTTATTATGATTAATATATTTGGATCATCTTATGTATGTCATAATGTTTAGACCATGTATTATCATGATACCTTATGGTTATTGTGCTTTGGTTGTTCTAATTTTATTTCAAAGAGCATCTCTTGTATGTTAGTTTTGTAAGTTTTATTTTTTCCTGGATGAACAAGTATGATTAGTATATGGCTTTGGTGATTATGATTTATTTGATAAGATATTTGTATCATGATCATATCATGCATGTCTTAAGTTTATACCATATATTGTCGTACTTCCATATGGCTACTGTGTTGGTGTTTACTTCTAATCATTCTTTAGAGAGCATCTCTGGGATGTTCATTCGGTAAGTTCCATTGTTTCAGATGAATGAATATAAGTAAAATTTGACCTTAAGTGAATTTTATTATCTAAATGATTATTGTATATCAATCCTTATATGTATATGTATATCTATATGTCTTATACCATGTTAGTTGTATGCCTTATATGTGTTCTATGCTAGTTTATCATTTTAGTTTAGTATAAAGGGTTACTCGGTATCATAGTACTAAAGGTTCAACTTCTTGGGTCATTGCCTATTCAATGGGTAATGGACTTTGCATGTCAGCTTTAGAGTTTAGTTGAAAGTTGTTAGTCAGTTTTAAGAGCGTAGGACTATTTAATGTCTCTTTTGCTATATCTAATTTGGTTGTATTTAGACTTTCATGTCCTTCTATAATTTTCCTCTTGAGTTTTATAGATCATTGATTTTGCTTTTAACTAGCACCATACTTTTCTATTATTCTTTGTATTTTGAATTTTGTAATCATGTTATTAATTTAAGTAAAGTAATGATTTAGCTATAGAACTTAGTGTAAGGATGGTAGAGGATGCTAAACTTATACTGAGTATCGCAGTAACACCCATTATTTTTGTAATTATCGCTTCCACAAAATTAAAATTTTAATTAATAAATTTCAGGGTGTTATAATTATTCTTAAGAAAAAAAATTCCTTGTAATTTACTTTGAATTCTCATGCAAATTTTATTCTTCAATTCAAGATTAGTGAAGTGTGTATCTCAACTATGCAAATACTTATTTTCTCTTCAATCTAAGGTTTGATCTTTTCATTCTCTTTTCCTTTCTTTTGTATCTACTATTTTCATGTCATTTAAATTTATTTTTGTATTTTTTTCAAATTCTTTACTCAATAATTATCTTTTCTAGCATTAAACTATGATTTATTTCGTGTGAATAAAATGAGTTAAATTATATGTTATATGTATGATTCATATAGGTTGTTTCGTATGTTAGAAATTATTGTTATGAGTTGGGTTTGATAAAATTTGATTTATATATAGATGTTTGCTATAACCGAAAGTTTGAAATCAATTTCTGAAAATTAATATACGAACGGGAACTCAAATGATCATGAAAGTAGACATTTGATTCTTTGACACTATCTAATCGGTGATATTTAATGGATTTTATCTAATTTATTAGTCATGAAAGTAATCAATGAATTTGATTAGGTACATTCTGGGACCTTGAAAGAAGCTAGTAATCACATTAGATCGATAGTTCATGGTAATTTTGAACTATACTATGACATATTATGAATTCATTTTTGAATACCAAAAATGAGACCAAAGTTTAATCCTAGGATTTTCATCTGTAGTTACATAATCTAAAATTAATTACTCATTTTATTATTTACTTTAATTTTCTCACTTTAAAATGATTTTAATAGTTCAAATAATAAAAGTCAGTAATCAGTCGCGAAGTTCTTTTGGATACTTCCTTGACAAGCTACAATGCAACCCTACACTTGCGGATTAGCAACCATCATCTCACCCCTACTCCCATACATTTTTCAATCTCCCATATCTTGCTTAACTTGCATTTGGATGCCATTATCCATATAAGTCTTCCTCTATTACTATCTTGGTGTTTTGATTCAACTCAATAAATCTTCTCCTTCTCCTTCTCCTCCTCCTTTGACCACACCACAACACCTCACAACCAATTAACCACCATAATTTTCCTCTCTTAACAATGAGAACTACCATCCTTTAAGTGCTCATTCTCATTGCCAACCATCACCAACCACGTTGCTTCTCTTGTCTCCTTTATTGTGCCCTATTTTTTTTGTTACAGTGTAATCCCATAAGCCTAGCGGGCGGTCAGCCTGCGCACTTTTTCTCCCCTCCCACATCGATACACCTTTGCCATGTCCAGCCCATGTGTGTCTTCTCTCATTTCACACCCATTTGTGTGATCGTGCACTTTTTCTCTTGTCATAGCCAACCTATGCACGCCTATTTCTCTTGACTTGTGCATGCATTGCATGCAAGCTTGAGGGCCACTCTTGCACTAGCGTGCTTAGCCTATGCCTTTTCCATCACCTATTTATTTATCTAATTTTTACCCATTAGAATTTTAGTAGGTTATTTTTGTGTTATATTTAATGCTAATATATGTATTATTGGATGTTATTTTCTTCGGTAATTCTAAAGGATCTTAGAGAGGATTATCTTTTGTACTTTTTGTGTAAGCTTATATTTAGGTAAATCTAATCACTCTTAAGATAGTAGAAATTATGTGAGAGCATATTAAGATAATTTAGACTGATAATCATATTAAGATAAGCATATTAAGCTTAGATAGGCATGTTGGTTATTTTTAGCCCGATGCACTTAATATGAATAATTGGATATAGGAAGGCCTTATATTTTTTATATGGTGGCCATAGTGTGGAATTTGGCTTTGACATGGACTAATGAGCTTAGAGTTTACATTAATAATTGAAAATGAAGGGAAAGTGGTTAGGTATGGAAATGGAAATTGTTTTACAGTATATGACATTTCTGATCACCTCATAAAATATTAATACTTAAATTAAAAGACATCGAGTAAGAAATGGTTGAACTATAAGATTAGCTACCTTTAAGATGGGGTGTTTCCCTCATTGATTTTTGTTCTTTTGTGTGTTGTTGTGCCTTAGTAAGGCCCTAATCTACTCTATAGGTAACCTATGGGCCCTATAGAGGGTATCAATACTAAAGGATTCGGTAACTAAGGTTGGATGATACCATGTTGCCTTTGTGCAGTAGTATGACTAGATGTATCGTTGTATATCTAGGTTCTATAATAAGGGTATTGTGTCATCTTTGGGTTCTAGTATGACAGGGTATACCTTAGTATCCCTAGGTTGATTGTATTCCCCATGAGTAATTAAAAATAGATATAACTATTGTATAAGAATATAAAAAGGAATTGATTGGGAATTTTTTGCTCGATTGTGGACTTAGTGACCTAATTTAGTATTAGGAACTTATTTGGATTTATTGGTTCGATAGTTTCCTCAATGTGGGTGTGGTAGATGCCTTAGTGCCTTATCCTGATGTTTGGGATTAATTTGATTTGTTAGATATGAATATTGTGTACTTCTATATGATGTTAAGTGATTTAGTCTCATTAACTATTGAGAATGAGAATTTGATGTTTTTTACATTATCCCATAATTATTTTATGTTGGTATGGCATGTGCTTTGTGCTTCAAGAATGATTTTCATATTATTTTATGATTATGTGTAATGTGTGTATGTCGCCTCTTGTGAGGTAGTGTGATTAACTCAGTATGATGAAGTCCTACTAATACTATTTTTATAGATTACTAGGTGAAAGGCATGGAGCGATTCATGGCATATAAAAGAGGGAAGGGTAAGTGGAGCCCTTGGGAAGAGATCCTATTCTCACAATAGGCTTATGGGTTTAAGCGTAGGGGAAATTGATGTTTTACCTTCGGGGTACTAGTTTTGTTGTAATCAATTTTCTTTTGGACTCTTATGTCCCTTATCTTTTAATTTTTGTTGTTGTATAAAGAATATCTATCAATAACTCTTATTTATGTAACACCTCTTACTCCATTGTTTTAACCTAGTTAAGATTGATTTTAGCCTTCGCACTTGGCATAACAAAGGTTAGGGAACTAGACTTATGCTAATTGTGATGGTAACACCAATTAATTTAGTAATTAATGCTTCCATAAAATAAATTTTTTAAGTAGTAAAAATAATGGTGTTACAACAAATCCCTATTCTCACCCCCTTGATTCCCAGATTCCTCAAAATCAACATCAAGTATAATGCCCTTTTTTCTATTTCTAACAAATCATTTCAATCCAACTCTTATCTTCCTTTGTATTTTTCTTGCTTTAATATGTGTATTATCTCCATGAAGATCCATACCTAAAATAATGTATACAAATTATAGATTAGGAAGTAATTAGAGCAATATGTGTTGCGATATAGTCAAAATATAAAAATAAATCTTTATGCACAAAATAAAATAAAACAACACTTATGAAGTACCTAATCCTTTCATTTACACTGCTTTAATCTATGGCACTTTCCCATTTTATATGTAAACTCTGATCCAAGTACATAGAAAATTTCTTTCTGATCATTTCAGACATAAAATTCATCATTAATATCATCATAGTTGCATGAGAAAGGTAAGTGAGAAGTTAAAATATTCGCCCCTTATATATCATCTTCCAATATATATTTTTTGCACTGAATATAAATGGACCACCGTTAATAGGTTAGGTTGGTAATATAGAATACTTGTTTCTCTTGTGAAGATAATATAAATGGATATTGCTTATGACCAAACCTTGAAATATTCACCTTTATAAATCTAGCTTCCTTAGTAAAAACCCCATTTTAATTGCCAACCTATTTGCACCCAAATAAAGAACTATAACAATGGTATAATCCCATAGCTACATGTCCTCTATCACCTCATAGTGTGTCTTTGATGCATCAATAGTTTTTTTTTTGTATCTAGAACTTCATATATACAAACCTTATGATATTACATTCATACCATTATTTTACCTATTATCCTTGTCATTTTTCTCCTTTATGTAAAAAGTAGAACCACTGATCATACATGAGTTGTAGGACATCACTTCCCTATGAGAAAGTGTCAAAAATAATACAAATCGGTATCATATTCAAATGATTAAGATGAAAAACACTCCAAAAAAGAGCTATTTCGTCTATCTAATATCCATTTTTTAGCTCTTAAATGGTTTTGAAGCCCTCAAGATATCCATGTTTTGATCCACATATGCTTGAAAATCATCTATATTGTTAAGGACATGGGTTGCGAAAGCATTTGATCATCATCAATGCTAACCATATAGAATCATTTACACCATTTCTCTTATCCTTTGTACTTAAATGGCATAGTTTAAAAATCCCTATTGTATTAAAATTGGGTAAGAACTCATAACAAAATTATGTCTCCTCCTCCACTACATAATTCTCACTAATGCATCCTTCAGACTTGTTTGAATTTCTCACAGATGGAATCATCCAATGCAAATGAACAGGCCCACATAATCTAACCTCCCAAACTAAGTGAATTGTTAAATGAATCATGATTACAAATAATTATGGAGTGAAATACATCTCAAGATGGCATAACGTAGTCATAATCTCACTATATAATTTGTCCAACTTGACATGATTAATAAGATTACTATATAGTTTCATGAAAATAAAATTTCTTGAAAATAATTTTAACCTAATTGGGTAATATAGAACATATAACAATCGACAATAAATTTTGAATGAGAATATAACAATTATGAGATTTAATACCCACTAACATAAAATCTTTCATTGAAATTAGTTTTTTGATTTTTGATGAATGTCATTTGGGAACCTTTACTCTATGCAATATGACCACTCTAAGTTAATATGACCACTTGGGGGCCACATAGTAGCCACCTGATAACACCTTAGTCCCATATGGGTTGTGGGGCTATCATGGAGCTCTTTCGATTCATCAGCTAGCCCCACAAATCAATATGAGTTCTTTTAGCACATTTTATCCTCACTCATATGCTTCTCAAGAAATATTTCATAAAATTTGTAATACCCCATATTTTTGTAAAGCATATAGATTGGAAAATTATGATTTTTAATAAAATTTGATAATATTTGATCTCGATTTAGAACTATAATTTGATTTGAGGGGAAAAAGAATTTGAGGAAACTTTGGAAAAGTGAACAAAATAAGTTTTTTGGTGGATCGGTTGATTTGTTTGTGAATTCAACAATAAATTTTATTTGACTAAACTGATAGACTAGTCTATAAAAGAGTCGATTGGTCTAGTCAAACCGATCAATTAGTTTTTCGAGCTCAGTACTTTATGAAACTTGATTTTGAGGAAATTTCTTGCATCAAAATGGAACTTTTAAAATCAAACTCAAAGTTGTTCTTGAGTAATTTTTATACTTTTTTATCAATTATTTGGTTGTAGTTGCTGAACCTAATAGATTTGAGGGCTTGATTTTGAAAATTAAGGGAGAGGATGACCTCACTCTTATCTTCTTCTTCCTATCTCATCTAAACATAGCTAAAAGTAAGATTAGATTCGCAAGCTATCCTTACATGGCTATTATAGTCCCTCCCCACACTAATCTTCCATTTCCCTTCTTGTTTTTGATATTTTATTGACGAGGTCGACCAACATTCTTTACAAAATCACCATTTGCGCTCTAGAATGGATGTTAACCTATTCTTGATAAATCCACCCATTCTAAACTATTCTATATGGTAAAATTAAGGTTTTTGATATGCTACATTGCCTTATTTATTCCTTAATCAATTTATTGGCTATATATAACCCTAGTCACCCCTTCTTCTCACCTTTCTTTTAGACTATAAAATATTTGAATCCTGAAGAGTTTGTATTAATTTCCTCACAAATTAGAGCTCACATTCAAATTCCTTTCCCTCTTCCGATACCTTCTCTTTCTCTCTCTTATTTTCTAATTAAGCAAGAAAAAGATTTATATAAGAGGAAGTTGAGTTGCATTCAGCCGAATCTTTCTCTATTTTACTATTAAGAGTGGTTAATCCCTTTTCTTTCTTATTTCAATTTAATGATTTGTGAAATTTACTCAATTATTTTTGAGTTCTAAGTTACTATTTTCAATGGTTTTGGAATTTTAAATCTTCTAATTTGAAAGTTTCCTCATTTGTGGGAACCTATCTTGCCTTTGAAATGTTGCATAAATAAACATATGATGTGATGTACTTTGTAGGATGTTAATTTTATATGCATGAAAGTGAGTTTGTCTTCTAGTTGATAAATGTTGAATTAATTAAGAATTTTGAGAAAAGACATGATTTTAGAGAAAATGGGGAAGATTTTCTTGAAAGTGAAGCATGATTTAGTGTATGAGCTTGTTAAATCTTGACATTTTTCCATGACATGTTATGGTTTAGATGTAGCAAGATTATAGAATGCAAATCCCATGTAAAATATCTGATATATGTTGCTTGGGAGCAAATTTACCAACTAGTCTTTAGAACAACTGATTAGTTGGCCCACTAATTGATAGGTTAGTCTGTTGTGAATTTCATTTCTCTTTACTTAAATCCATCGATCGAATTGTTAAAACTTACCAACTAGCCTTATAACAGTCAAATTGTCTGACCAAACCAATTGACTAGTTTGAGGGAACATTAGAGTTTGGCTGAGCTAAAGTTCAACAAAAGTGTGTTATTTTGTTATTTTTAGACTTGATAAGTTTTGATACTTTACACAATGCTATAATATGATCATTTAGTTTTGGGAGCACCTATATTTGTAATAATTAACTAACATATTAACTGGATTAAAACGATCAAAATTCATGGTAATCGATTTACTTCCATTTGAAGATTTTAATGAAAACATTAGAATTAGTATGCTATGATGCTATGTTTGAATGAGATAATCAAGATTTTAGCATAAATGGATTACCATAAATAGTTGATTTAAAATTCTCTATGCACTAATGGAAATCCCACCATATAGTTAGACGGTAATAATGGTTAAGATAACATAACTATGTGAATGTGTTACTTGAATGTTACATGCACCTTGTATGATAGCCACTACTACAAAAACATAAAATAATAATGGGACATTTATAATAATGGTTAGGAAATAGTTGCCAAATGCATAAAAATTAATGCGCGGGACAATTTTGAAAATGGTTATAGTTCAAAACTGTTATTAAAACCCCAACACTAAAATTATACATGGTAGTTTTAATAAATGGTATATGAAAAACCAATATTAAACGCTCCTTTAATAATGATTTCTATAACTGTAGGAATTTAGCCAAGCGAAATACAACGCACCGGAATAAAATCAAAGGCTAAATTTACCAGGAACATATGCTAGATTAAAGACAAACCTGCTTTATCCAATTGAGTTTCTCTCAATTGATTGATTTCAATCTCCTTTGAGCGAGCGAGTGTAACTTGTGTCACACCTCTACTGGTATCCACACACTTTGAATCTGGATCACTAAGGAATTGTGCTAGCGCCAATGGAACACTCTCTCAATTTCGTGAATAACTAGCGTTGGTGGTATAATAAAACCCCAGCTTGGGTATTTATATTAACACTCTAGCCCACCTAGAGGCATTAGACTTGGGCCTTATTCACATTAAAACCACTTTGACTTGATGAGATATTAATCATAATAGGATCTCATCTTATTCTTTTGATCCAGTTCAGTTCGGTGTGCGACCCTGTAGGTTCAGGTAATATTGGCAATGGACCAAAACTCCTTTTGGGCCCACAAATCATAAGAGGTCTCTAGCAAGAAGTTATGACTACCCAAATTACACAAATGTCCTATGCTCAACATAACCTATTAATAACCCGTATATATGTCCTTTTGTCACACGATATTTAGATTGAACACAAGGCATTTGTCGTGTCATCCTTGCTATGTTCAATCACATTCTTTCTCGATCACCAAGTAAGACTAACCTTAAACAAACGACACCTCGTTTGCACATGGCCATGCTAACATTAGTCATACTTGTCGAGGGGCCCAAAGATATCTCTCTCATGTCATGAGAAGGAAAAATCCCATCTTGATCAACTATGTGCCTCTATATGATTCACAACATGTCTAATCAATACCTCTATGATCACCCCTAATAAGGGTAACGTTTGGTAAAGTTAAAATAGAATGATCATCGTATCGGTAAATACGAAGATCTCAGGTCAAAGGACGATATACAATTTAGAGAACACTAATGACACTTTGCACAATATTTAATGCAGTATCAGTGCAACATGATCATTAACTAATCAACATACTAGTCTTAAAATCACTAATATCCCTTAATTAGATGATATTAGACTAGGGACAGTTCTTGAATAATAATATTTCTATCTATTAGTAGAGTTCCACAATCCAGTCACATACTTGATTATCTACATAAAGAATAATTATTCAAAGGGATAACATCTTTTGAATGAATAACATCATTTGATACTTTTATTAATAAGCACAATCTCTAAATATGCAAATATAAATTATAACATATGATTGGTTCTAGGGCATATTTCCATTAGTCTCCCACTTGCACTAGTACTAATCATGTATAAGCCTAATGCCTTGAGAACTAGTATGAAGTTCATACTTAGGTTGTGGGAGAGGTTTGGTTAATGGATCAGCAATATTTGCATCTGTATGAACCTTGCACAAATTCACATCACCCCTTTAGACAATCTCTCGAATGATGTGATATTTCTTGAGTAGGTGCTTGGTCTTCTGATGAGACCTTGGCTCCTTAGCCTGTGCAATAGCTCCATTGTTTTCACAGTATAAACAAACTGGACTCAGAATGCTAGGAACCACTTCTAGTTCAGTGATGAATTTTCTAATCCACACTGCTTCCTTTGATGCTTCCGAAGCAGCAATATACTCAACTTCTTTTGTAGAATCAGGAACTGTGTCTTGTTTTGAACTCTACCAACTCACAGCTCCACCGTTAAGGCAAAATACATAACCTGACTGTGATCGGAAATCATCTTTATCTGTTTGGAAACTCGCATCTGTGTAACCAGTTACCAACAGATCCTATTCTCCTCCATATACCAAGAACATTTCCTTTGTCCATCTCAAGTACTTGAGAATGTTCTTGACTATAGTCCAGTGACTCTCACCAGGGTCAGATTGGAACCTGCTTGCTATGCTAATGGCATATGAGATATCTGGGCGAGTACACAACATGGCATACATAATAGAACCAATGGCTGAAGCATATGGAATTCTACTCATGCGGTCTCTCTCATCCTATGTCTGAGGACACTGAGTCTTGCTAAGAGCTAGACCATGTTGCATAGGCAAGAAACCTCTCTTGGAGTCTTGCATATTGTACGTATAGAGGATCTTGTCGATATAAGTACTCTGACTTAATCTAATCAAATTTCTTGATCTATCCCTATAGATCTTGATCCCTAAAATATAGGCTGCCTCGCCAAGATCCTTCATTGAAAACGAATTACCTAGCCATGTCCTTACAGATTGTAGCATAGGAATATCATTTCCAATAAGGAGTATGTCATCCACATAAAGAACAAGGAAAACAAGTGCACTCCCACTAAACTTCTTGTAAACACAAGACTCTTCTTCGCATCTGATGAAGCCAAACTCTTTGACTACTTCATCAAAACAAAGATTCCAACTCCGAGATGCTTGCTTAAGCCCATAAATGGATCTCTTAAGCTTGCATACCTTTCCAGCAATGCTAGGATGCCCAAAACCTTCAGGTTGTGTCATATACACATCCTCCTGTAAATAAACATTAAGGAATGCAGTTTTGACATCCATTGGCCATATTTCATAATTATGGAATGCAACAATTGCTAGAAGGATCCGAATGGATTTAAGCATAGCAATAGGTGAATAGGTTTCATCATAGTCAGTACCATAAATTTGTTTGAAACCTTTAGCCACTAGACGTGCCTTAAAAAAACCCACATTGCCATCTTTATCGAGTTTCTTCTTGAAAATCCATTTGCACCCAATGGTTCTACAACCCTCAGGCGGATCAACCAAAGTCCATACTTGTTTTCTATCCATGGATTCCATCTCGGATTTCATGGCATCGAGCCATTTATCAGATTCAGAGCTCATCATTGCTTCTTCATATGTTAAGGGTTCATCATTGTCTAACAATAATACATCACGATGTTCAGTCATGAGAAACATGTATCTCTCTGGCTCATGACGCACCCTTGTAGACCTACATGGAGCCCTTTCCACTTTTGCAGGCCCTATAATAGATTGTAAAGGCTGCTTAGGCTCTATTACATTGAGATCATTATCCTGTGGTTCTTGAATTTCTTCAAGATGTACTTTACTCCCACTGGCTCTTCCAGAAAGAAATTCTCTTTCTCGGAATACACCATGCCGAGTAACAAACACTTTGTTCTCGGTGCGGTTTTAAAAGTAATATCCTTTAGTTTCTTTAGGATATCCGACAAAGAAGCATTTGTCTGATTTGGGTTCAAGCTTGCTTGAGGTCAAACGTTTTACATATGCCTCACAACCCCAAATCTTGAGAAAAGATAAACTTGGAACTTTTCCAGTCCATATCTCATATGGAGTCTTTTCTACTACTTTTGATGGGGCTCTATTTAGTGTGAACGCTGCGGTCTCAAGAGCATAGCCCCAGAAAGAGATTGAAAGATCGGTGTGACTCATCATTGATCGGACCATATCTAATAAAGTTTGATTCCTCCATTCAGATACACCATTCCACTGTGGAGTGAGTTGTGAAACTATTCCATATCTTTTAAGATGGTCATCAAAAGCTTGGCTCAAGTATTCACCTCCTCGATCGGATCGAAGAGCTTTAATAGTTTTACCAAGTTGGTTCTGTAATTCATTTTAAAATTCTTTGAACTTTTCAAATGATTTTAGTTTATGTTTCATAAGATAAACATAACCATATCGACTAAAGTCATCAGTAAATGTGATGAAGTATTGAAACCCTCCTCTAGAAATTGAACTTATTGGTCCACAAACATCAGTATGTATGAGGCCTAATAATTCATCAGCCCTTTGACTGTTACCAGAAAATGGGGATTTAGCCATTTTCCCTAATAAACAAGACTCACACATTTCAAATGATTCAAAATCAAATGATTGTAGAAGTCCATCTCTATGGAGCTTCATAATGCGATTCTCATTTATATGTCCTAAACGACAATGCCAAAGGTAAGTTGGATTCGAATCATTTGACTTGAATCTTTTAGTAATTATGTTATAAATAGGGAAATCAAGATCTAGAACATAAAGCCCATTAGTCATTTGAGCACATCCATAAAACACTTCATTCAAATAAAAGGAGCAACTATTGTTCTTAACAATGAAATGAAAGCCTTCCTTATCAAAACAAGAAACAGAGATGATGTTCCTACTTATAGCAGGTACATAATAGCAATTATTAAGTTCTAGAATCAATCCCGATGGCAAGGCTAAATTGAATGTTCCTACAGCTTGAGCAGCAACTCTTGCTCCATTTCCAATGCGTAGGTCCAACTCTCCTTTAGACCCTGCACATTTGTACAAATGTGAGATCCACATCCGGTATCTAATACCCATGAAGAAGTAGAAGTAGTAACATTTACTTCTATAATATAAATACCTGAAGTTGTGGCTTCAACCAAGCCATTCTTCTTATCTTCCAAGTATTTCTTACAATTTCTCTTCTAGTGGCCATACTTTTTACAATAGAAGCATTGATGGTCAGCAGTTGGTCCAGGCTTAGGATTAGCCTTGTTAAGTTTGTTCCAGTTCTTAACTGGAGTCTTACCCTTACCTTTGGGATTAACCTTTCCCTTAACTTTACCAACTCTCTTGAAACCTTTTCCCTTTTGAACCATTAAAACATTATTTGGCTTCTTAATGTTTTGTTCAGCAGTCTTAAGCATCCCATGCAACTCAGTTAGCGATTTCTTGAGATCATGCATGATGTAGTTCATGACAAACTGATCATATGACTCAGGCAATGATTGCACGATCAGATCTGTAGCCAACTCTTGGTTGATGGGAACATCCAATCTTTCAAGATAATCGACATAGCCAATCATCTTAAGAACATGTGGACTGACTGGGTTCCCTTCTGTGAGCTTGCATGAGAACAATGCTTTTGTAGTCTCAAACCTTCTAACTCGAGCTTGTTTCTCAAAAAAGTTCTTGAGTTCATTGATAAGAGCATGGGCAACAACCATGCGCTCAAACTGTTTTTGAAGGTCTGATTGCATGCAAGATAACATTAGACAAGCTACATCCAATGACTCATCTTTGTGCTTACGATAAGCAGTTTGCTCGGCACGTGGGGCATTAAGTGCCGGTTCCTGAGGGACTACCTGTTCTAAGACATAGTGTTTCCTTTCTTGAGTGAGAACTATTCTCAAATTTCTATGCCAGTCGAGGAAGTTATTTCCATTTAGTTTGTCCTTCTCAAGGACCGATCGCAGTGAGAATGTGTTGGTGTTATTATTTTCCATATTGATCTACAACAAAAGATATGCAAAGATTTAAATTTGTGCTTCTTCAAAATTAGATTCGATATACTCGCCAAAGTAAAAGAATCTCCCACTAAATCTCATTGTCCCTTTGAGATTTTGCAAGCCATGACCCATAATTCACTAACACGTAAGTAAGCTTTGGCTTATCGCTTAAGATATTAGTAATTTATGTAAGCAACACCTTACTAATTACATCCTATGTAACTCCTAGTTGTTGGGTGACATCTAATGTCCTGTCATTCCCAACCTTATGCCTCAAGGCCCAAAACTGTTTTGATAGCCTTGTGAAGTCCAACCATTAAGTTTAACAAATGACAATCATCACAAACTATTATACCAAGATAATCATGAATGCTCTGCTTTGGCAAACCATTTCAATGACGATACTGGTGTTAATAGTATGAGGTATTGGGAAGGCATTTAAGACTTATATTAAAGGGACAACTACGCACGCAAAACATTCACAAATGATACCTACGTAGAATATACGAAGTAAATAAACAACAGAATACTAAGTGTGTGATATAGCATGGCCTCAGAAAAAAATTGACCGGCAACCAATTGCCACTACTCTTCTTCGAACACCACCAGTCTTGAACTCTTCAAGGTAATTCCTTTGCTTCAAGCGCCAAACTCCTATCATTAAGGATGTACACTACATCCTAATGATCTAGCTAATAGCACTAAGGATACATACAAAAGGGTGTCCTAAAATACAAGAGATCTATGAATAGAAGAAAATATTTACAAAATACTTAACGACTCGCAGGCCGTAAAACCATTAAAAAATTACATAACGACACGTAGGTCGTATTAAATGAGGCCACGCTATATCACTATGATAAACTGCTCCATACCTGTACTCATGCATTTATCACATAAAGTAACATACAAGCATGTGCAAAATAAGATAACGTAGGGATAAGGGAAGAGCCCCTGGCAGCAGATATTAAATTAATGACATTAATTAATTTCAATAATAAGAATTTAACGGATTGATCCAATCAATCCAAAACCCGTCTAATCCCAATTCGACTTAAAAAACCTTAATCAAACCATATTTAATATACCAATATGAATTAATCACATTAGTTTCCATCAATTGAATTGATCACATTAAATTACCTTTATTGAAAAGGCGTTACATAACTCATCAAATTAATGAAATCTCATTATCTAATATAAATTAAATCATATTTAATTTTTAAAATCAAATCATATTTAATTATCTAATATAAATTAATCGCATTAATTTATCTTTATTGAATAGATGTTACATAACTCATCAAAATAATAAAATCTCATTCAAAAGGCCAGAATAAATTACTCAAATTAATACAACCTTTGAATTGATATTTCAAAATTATGCATATGCATCTACCCTAATCCTATCTGCCAAGAAGAACCAAAACCGAAACTAGTAGATCAAATCTACTACCACATAAAATGATATGTACAACATATTCATAAACTTAAGAGATTAACCATTTGAATCCCATAAAATCAATCAAATTTATCATCAAATAAAGATGATAAAATAAAACCGAATCAAAAGATTCAATCGATTAGATCTATGAAATTAGACCAAATCAATTAATCCAAATATAAAAAAATATATTAGAGCAAATAAGGGAAATATCACATCAACCCCTATCGAAACAAAGAACAAATTCAACAGGCCAAAAGAAATCATAACACTTTGCTCTGATACCACTGTAGGAATTTTGCCAAGCGAAACACAACGCAGCGGAATAAAATCAAAGGCTAAATTTACCAGGAACATATGCTAGATTAAAGACGAACCTGCATTATCCAATTGAGTTTGTTTCAATTGATTGATTTCAATCTCCTTTGAGCGAGCGAGTGTGACTTGTGTCACACCTCTACTGGTATCCACACACTTTGAATCTGGATCACTAAGGAATTGTGCTAGCGCTAATGGAACACTCTCTCAATTTCGTGAATAACTAGCGTTGGTGGCTAGGTTATTTTCTCCCACTTAGAGAGAGAGCAATAAGCTGTATATATAATAAAACCCCAGCTTGGGTATTTATATTAACACTCTAGCCCACCTAGAGGCATTGGACTTGGGCCTTATTCACATTAAAACCACTTTGACTTGATGAGATATTAATCATAATAGGATCTCATCTTATTCTTTTGATCCAGTTCAGTTCAGTGTGCGACCCTGTAGGTTCACATAATATTGGCAATGGACCAAAACTCCTTTTGGGCCCACAAATCATAAGAGGTCTCTAGCAAGACGTTATGACTACCCAAATTACATAAATGTCCTATGCTCGACATAACCTATTGATAACCCGTATATATGTCCTTTTGTCACACGATATTTAGATTGAACACAAGGCATTTGTCATGTCAGCCTTGCTATGTTCAATCACATTCTTTCTCGATCACCAAGTAAGACTAACCTTAAACAAACGACACCTCGTTTGTGATAAGCATGAATTATGTCAATCATATGGACTTTAACATGAAGATTTAATGTGATTGTATCATGATTTTTTTTCATAATTTAGTCCACTTGTTCTTTTTTACTTCTCTTGATCATATTTTGTAGGTATTTCAAGAATATGGGATAAAAAGGAGCTAAAACGCAATAGCTGGAACAAAATAGAAGAAAATGCAAGTGCTCAAAGTGTGAAAAGGAATAAAGGCTTAAAAATAAAGACATTATACGGTATGAATTTGGACAAATATTGAATACAAAAGTTGTAGATATGTTTATTAGCTTTCTAACGCATCAAAAATCAGCTAAATCCAAAGTGAAACGTAGAAGTTATGGCTGGAATACGAAACATGCGCAAAGCTGAAGAATTGAAACGACCGTGTTGATGGATAGTTACGTCTATATAAACATATTTTTCATGCATTTTGGAGTAGAGAAACGGATGGAATCAAAAGAAGACGGCTTTGAGAACACTAAAGAGAGATCTAGGGTTTCGTATTTGGCATCGCCCAATCCAATCCCACCTCCAATTCATCCACAATCTTCCATCTTTTGATCTCAATTTCTTGTTCCCAGTCAGACAGATTGAACAGTGAATTTCTCATCTTGAATAAAGAGGCTATTGTATTGTTTTTCTTTGGATTTTATTCATTGTTTTCAATTGATGCAATTCTCTATGTTTAAGATGTTGAGCTTAATGAAAGCCATGCTTGGCTAATTGATCTATGCTGAGGTGAAGGGAAATCCCCTGATCCAGATGTGTTGAGAATCTAAACCCTGCCCAACCTAATTAATTGTCATATGTGTTGTGCTAATAATTTAATTGGAATAATAGAGAAAATTGATCACTTTTGTATTATTATTTAGAGAAACCCGACAAGATTCGAGAGATGAGTCGGAGTGGGCTCCATTAGCATGACTAGAAATCAAACCAAAAAGTCGAGAGACGTTGGTTGTCTTCTACAACTAAAAAGAAGGGAATATGATACATAATAATGCATTGCCTATTTTTACATTCATACTAGAGATAGATGAGTCTTAATAGACAATAGGGTGTAGTGGCTTGAGAGAGTATTACAATACATACTTTGGTTGGCATTCATGACAAATTATTTTAATTTGGGATTTGGGGTAAATATTCTATCACATTGGGGTTGAGGGGATTGACCGAAACCTTAGCATTTTCTCTAACTGAATTTCACTCGTTCTTATAGTATAATTGGATTTAGTTTGCACATTTTATTTTTATTTAGAGTTAGACACCATCTGCCCCAATCGTTAGTCTAGACATAGGAGATCTTTTCACTATCTCATTGCTCACTTCCTAGTCTCTGTGGGATCGACCTTGCATGCTACTTCAACACCGTGCACTTGCGGTATTAAGTCATCAAGTTTTTGGCGCCGTTGCCGGGGATCGAACCCGGGTCACCCACGTGACAAGCGGGAATACTCACCACTATACCCGCGTGACCACATGGCCATGCTAACATTAGTCATACTTGTCGAGGGGCCCAAAGATATCTCTCTCATGTTATGAGAGGGACAAATCCCATCTTGATCAACTATGTGCCTCTATATGATTCACAACATGTCTAATCAATACCTTTATGATCACCCCTAATAAGGGTATCGTTTGGTAAAGTTAAAACAGAATGATCATCATATCGGCAAATACGAAGATCTCAGGTCAAAGGACGATATACAATTTAGAGAACACTGATGACACTTTGCACAATATTTAATGCAGTTTCCTCCTACTAGGTCTGTAACACCCCCATTTTTACTGCTAAAAATTTTCGTTTTGCGGAAGCGATAATTACAAAATCCATGGGTGTTACCGCCACACTCAGTATAAGTCTGGCATCCTCTACCGTTCTTATACTGAGTGCTAAGGCTAAAATATTACTTTACTTAAATAATATTAAAACAGAGGCAGGATAGAATTTCATTACAAATTACATTGTCCTGAATAGATACAAAAAGATCAGGCAAGAGTTGTAATGTAACAAAAGAGAAATAGCAGGGGACTTAAGAGTCCAAGAAATATCCGGACCAAAAGAAGTCGAGGCGAACACCGGATAGTCCTAACTCTCAACCCTCTATTTGAAGTCGTCAGACCCTACCCTCAAAGTAATCCTGCAAAGTAGCGACTGCCCGTGGAATAGGCAGGGGACCATGAAACGGAACCCGTCAGTACTACGGTACTGAATAACCCTTTATACCAAACTAATATGAAAAACTAGCATGGAACACATACAAGGCATACGACTAACAGGTACAAGACATTTAAGTATTCATACGAGGATTGATAAACAATAATCATTTAGACAATCAATTTCTATTAAAGCTACATGCTACTCATTTTTATTTGTCTAAAACAACCGACAGCTTACCAGACTAACATGTCAAAGGTATTCTCAGAAGTAATGATTAGAACCTAAACTGCAGCATAACAATTATAACATCAGCAGCATGACTCATATCTCAGCATAACTCCCAACCAAATTTATAACATCACAAGTGTATTAACAGGTAAGCTATAACATAATCCACAACATCAAAAGTATACTTACAGGTAGAATATGATAAAATACATAACATCACTTGGGTACTTACAGACACAGAATAATAATAACCGTAATCCCACAGGTACACTTACAGGTATAGTAAATTAAAATACAAAACATCAACGGTATATTTATAGATATAGTATAATAATATACATAACATCACAGGCATACTTATAGACATAATACCCACACACGTAGGCCCGCAGGCTACTACTTAAGCCACAGGTAGGCACAACATCCACTACCAAACCAGTCCAATACCCAATAATAATCCTTCCAATCAAATCATATTATTTCTATTTTTAATTACTCGAGGGGGGTACAATAATAACCCGGAGACATAACAGTACACCGGTCATATCGGCGCACAAGGCAACACGATACCCTCCAACCATCCAACCCAGAGGCATAACAGCACTCTGGTCATACTGACGCACAAGGCACACAGTACCCTCCTCACCTCGGACACCTAATCCTTAAGTATCGATACCCCCTATAGGGCCCGTAGGTCACCTATAGAGTAGACTAGGGCCTTACTGGGGCACAACCGGCACACCAGAAACCCAACAAATCGAGGACTCCTACCTCGTCTCTAGGATAGCTACCCCTAGAGAGAAACCATTCCCAAACTCGAGGTCTTTCACTTTACGTATTAGTGTTTTTATAAAGTGATCACAGATAACACACATTATACATTTATTCTTATTTCCATACTTATTCATTTTCCCTTTATTTCCAATTATCCAAGTCAACCTTACGGTCAACGGTAAAAAGAAAAGTCCAAATCAATACTAAGGTCAACCTACCAAAGTTCTAAGGCCATCCTATATCCAATTATTCACATTTGGGCGTTAGGCCGAAAATGACCAAAATGCCCTTGAAGCTAATAATTATCAGATTAGTATCCATGTAAATACTAAGTCTATCTTATTTATTAATCTATCATGAAAAGGCTAAAATGAATAATCTAATTATTTATTATATAATTTAAATCATTAATCATGTCAAAAGACCATTTTGCCCCTACATAGATTTCGGCATATGAAACTCTATCATAAACTTTTGAAACGTATAAAACACATACTCATAAAATCAACAACAGATAATACATGTTAGACATGATTTTCAGGATAAATATCATATTACACAAAAATGACTAAATTGCCCTTAGGGCACACATCCCTAATAATTACTCCACAATTATATCTAAACATGCTAAACTAATAATTATATACATAATTATCATACCAAACATTCTCCCATCATTAGAATTATTTTTAAGTCATACTTCTATACCCGAAATATTTTATATCAGATAACATGTCCGTTTTTACCCTTTTTCATAATAATAATAATTAACACATAATTATATTGAAATAAATCATGATAAACATATTTCATACACCAAAAACCCTAATGTATTATCATGCAATTTTTATCATTTTAGTAGAGTATAACGGTTACCTGAAATCCAGCAAAAACGTAAAATTAGCGGTATCCACTAAATTTATCGGATCCCGCCAATCAACCTTTCGTACCTAAAAATAATACCAGAATTATTGAATTAATGTCTATCAAGTAAGATAATAATTATAATATAAAAATATTTATTTAATTTGAAAATTACTAAAATACCCTTATATATATATATACCTAAAACATTATTAAAAGAAACCAACCCACTCACGCTGCATGCGCGCAGCGTGAGCAGCGCACAAGTCGGGGGCTGCAAGGGCTAACTGAGGGGGGGTTGGCCGGCAGGGCAGGGAAAGAAAAAGGGGCAGAGGTGGTGGTTGGCCGCCGGTGCAAGGCAGCTAGAGGCTGGCGGGGCTGGGTGGCAGCTGGTGGTGGCTGCTGTGGCTGGGCGACGGGTGCTGGTATGGTTGCTGGTGCAGGAAGAAAAGGAAGAAAGGGAGAAGGGGCTGGCTTGGTTGGTGGTTGTCGTGCGAAGGTTACCTGGTCGAGGCAGGCAGGAGGGTGGTACGCTGGGGTGTCGACGGTTGGTGGCTGGGGAAGGCGTGGGTTGGTTGGCTGCGGGAAGGCAGCATGCATAGGGTGGCAGCTGGGTTGGCTGCGGGGAGGGTGCTGCGTTCGGGGAAGGGCGCAGGGATGAAGAAAATGCAAGGGGAGGTGAAGTGGCGCTGCGTGAGGTCGAGGAGTTGGTGTTGATGCGCTGCAGGGTGGTTGCGATGGCTGTGGGTGCTGGTGGGCTGGCGGCTGCGTGGTGTTGCTGGGCTACTGGCTGCGACGAGGGAGGGCGACGAGCTTGGGAAGCTGGGCGACGGGGGAAAGGGTCGGGGTGGCGAGCTGCTGGTTTGGTTGTGCTGGACGGGAGGGAGATGCAGGGGGAGAAGGGAAGGGAGAAGGTGGCTGGGGAGACCAAGAAAAAAAAACGACGGGGAGGGGGCTGTTTGGGATAGGAGAGGGCTGAAGAATTAGAGGGGGCTGCGGTGGTGTGTGTGCGTCGTGCAGTTTTGGGCCGAAAGTGTGTGCGGGAAAGGGGACTGTTTAGTGATGTGTGTTGTGCCGTGTGCGTGTGTATATGTGTATAATATGCAGAACAGGTAGGAAATAAGGGGGACAGGACGGGAAGAGACAGAAAATGGCAGAGGAGGGGAGAGAAGATAAAAATATATTATATATATATATACATATATATTTTATATTAAATTTAGTCCGGATAAATTAAAATATCGGATAGAAAAATAATTCGATCTAAGGTAGATTTAAATAAGACGAAAAAGATAAATATAATCAGGAATAATTTTTTAGGAAATTATTTTTGGTTACGGATAAAAAGATTATTAATAAAATAATTTAAAATAAGATTTACGGGTAAAACTAGGATTAAAATGAAGAATCGGTTTCTTTTAACTTTTTAGCCTAATTAATTTCATATCTAAGTCATTGAAATAATAATAATAATAATAATAATAATAATACGTTTAATACTAAACCTCCTAAATTAATAATTATAACTAATCATACGTAATTATTAATTTTAATTAGGATTTCCTAAAAACGGGTTATTACAAGGTCGGTCCAATATCATGTTCCCTAACATGTATCTATGTTATTAGTTTGATATCTCATATCAATGATCAGTGGAACATGATCATCAACTAATTAACATACTAGTCTTATAATCACTAATATCCCTTAATTAGATGATATTATACTAGGGACAGTTCTTGAATAATAATATTTCTATCTATTAGTAGAGTTCCATAATCCAGTCACATACTTGATTATCTACATAAAGAATAATTTCTCAAAGGGATAACAGCATTTGAATGAATAATATCATTTGATACTTTTATTAATAAGCACAATCTCTAAATATGCAAATAAAAATTATAACATATGATTGGTTCTAGGGCATATTTCCATTAATAACAACCATTGTCAAAAGGCTGAGAAGTTTTAATAGCAGTTCTTGTAAGAACCGTTACTAAAACCCAACGTTCTGCCTTTTATTTTGTTCAGTTCTGTTTCGTGCCAAAAATTTCAGACTCTACACCTTCCCTCTCTTACTCCTTCTCTTGCAAAACCTTGCACCACCACTCAAGCTCCTGTCAACTTAGGGAAGCCACCACTTCATCTCTTTCTCACCGTCAACTCTCCTCTTTCTTGCACCACTCATTTGCTTGCACTACCACACCTCTTCTATTCTTGACTTTGCATGTGCTTCCATTCTTTTGCACCTTACCTACACTTGTTCCTTCTTCCTCCGCCGTGTTCATAGGTATTCGTCGCTCTCCTCTTACTCGTTGTAGGTTCTATTGCTTGCCACCACTCCTTTTATGTATGTTTTGTTCTTCCGTGCATAGCTTTTTCTCTCCTTATACATATATATATATGTATGTATGTATGCATATAAATGCATGCATGTTGATGCGGGTTGCGTTGTTTCTTGTTGAAAAATTGTAGTTTGTTATTGAAAAATGTATGGTTGAATGTGTTAGTGAAAATTATTGTTGTTAGTTGTTGAATTTATCGGTACTCTTATGTATTAACATATGCATGACTCTGTTGGCCGAGACCTTATAAATATATGTAACATACATGAGTGCTTAATTACGAAGAGAAATAAAATACTTAAAATTATTATAATGTCACTCGTAAAAACTATATATATATATATATATATATATATATATATATATATATATACATTTTCATTAATAAGTATGAAACACTATAATATATAGGAAATGTTATATAATGAAATAAAAATATATTTTACATTTGCGCAAAATTAAATGAAAATTTCAATTAGAGATGCATGTTAATAATTTTTATTTGATGAGGATTTAATGGATATAAAAGAGAATAATTAAATAGAGAGGAGTAATTGTGTATAATAACAACAACAACAACAACAACAAAAATAATAATAATATAGGATTTATTAGGGTTTAATTATAGTTAGCTAGGTTCAGGATTAGGGTTAGTGTTTATTATAATTTTGTAGGGTTACGGTTAGGGTTAGGGTTTAGCATTTATTATACTAAAAATAAAAGTGAATAATTAAATAGAGAAGAATAATTATGTATAATAATAATAATAATAATAATAATGATGATGATGATAATAATAATAATAATAATAATAATAATATCGGATTCATTAAGGTTTAATTATAGTAAGCTAGGTTTAGGATTAGGGTTTTATTAGTTTTAGGGTCAGTTTTTATTATAATTTATTGTGGTTAGGGTTAAGGTTAGGGTTTAGCATTTATTATACTAAATATAAAAGTGAATAATTAAATAGAGAGAAATAACTTTGTATAATAATAATAATAATATTATTATTATTAATAGAGGATTTATTACAGTTTAATCATAGTTAGGTTGGTTTAGGTTTAAGGTTTTATATGGTTTAGGGTTAGTTTTTAGTATAATTTATTAGGGTTAGGGTTAGGGTTTAGCATTTACTATACTATATATAAAAGTGAATAATTAAATAAAGTGGAATAATTGTGTATAATAATAATAATAATATATGATTTATTAGGGTTTAATTATAGTTAGCTAGGTTTAGGATTAGGGTTTATGTGGTTTAGGTTTAGTTTCTATTATAATTTATTCAGGTTAGGGTTAGGGTTTAGCGTTTATTATACTAAATATAATAATTAATATGTTCTCTTATAACAAACTATTCTATACATTATTCTCAACACTACTTTTAATAATATCATATTATTATACTTAACCTATATATATTATCGTACTAATATCTACTTGATTTTACTATGCATTGCTTGAATGATTTGATGATAGTTTGATGTTCAGTCGGTTTGTTAAATATATAACTCAAGATTATGTCCTCATTTTAAAAATGTTGAGTATAATAAGAGGAAGTTTGATTTAACTTAACTCATTGACAAATGTAGTGGAAGTAAATGAAAGGATTTGTTTGGTAATTTATCTTTCCTTGATATTTAATGACACATTTATATCAATTTATAAATAAATAAAAAGTAATTTAAGATTATAAGTTTCATGATGAGTATCTTTCGTGGGTATGTTGTTAGCTTTACGTAGTTGGTTAAGATCTCGTAGAATATATTTATGATTTATCTAGCTAGTTGAAGATCAGTTTACATATTCTATAATTTAGATCCTTTCGAGAACAACCTTGATGATAAGATTTAGTGGTTATCATTTGTAGGTAGTGAGATGACATACCTTCCAACATATCTACGTATGGTGCCACATGCAAATCTATGGACTCATCTCAGATGGTTATATAATGAGCTAGGTCGGTTGTATATGAGTGGCACATCCTATCACTCCTTTATTCCAGATCGTATCACTTTCTATTGACCCTGTCTCAAATAGATTCATGGTTTTTGGCTACATCTACTATTTTGCATTAGTTTGTCCACCACACTGATGCATCACACCCGAGATTTATTGAAGGTGAAGTGTTTGCTGGAGAGTATGATAGGATATCTAGAGAGCTGATGGTCATTGATAATGAAAGTAGGTTTCATCATAGCTTACCTCCGAGTATCCATCCTAGTTACCTTAGAGTATCTATGACTAGACTCTCTAGTGATGATGTGAGGGATCATATGACATAACATGATGAGTGGACTTAAAGAGTAATAATTATTATTCTCGAGCTTAATGAGGCTACTAAGGGATTTAGTTTTACGGTTATGAGTTTTTCCTATTTAAGTGTTTGGACTTTAGTAACTTTTGTTGTATATAGTGCTGCTATTGATTTAATCCCATAGTATGTATATCTTTTTTAATTTGAACCATTATACAGTGCTTTGCTATGTATGTATGTATGTATGTATATATATATGAACTCTTTCTGTGTATGAGTAGTTTGAGTATTAACATCTTTTTGGAAATGTGTTATCATGATTCTTATATATATGCAGAATAGCATGATACATTTAAGATCAATTCTTTCTAAGCATGGGCGATTTGTGAATTATTAAACATAAAATTTAATTGATTTGTAATAATTACTTTTGTATGGGATACATCTATATTGAAAAACTATGGATCGGAAATGGTTATCTGCAAATCGTGTGTCTGGAGAATATAATAAAGGAGTGGATTTTTTCATCAAGTTTGTAGTTAAACATTCTTGGGACTCTACTAGAATAGTTTGTCCTTGGTTGAACTGTACTTATATTTAGCATGTCAACGATGATGATTTGAGAGATCATTTTTTTGTGTATGGGATTGATACAAGTTACACTTGTTGGATATGGCATGGTGAAATAGAATCTAAATATGATGATGAGGATTTTAGGAGGGAAAGTAGTGGATAATCATTTGTGAACTACGAGGGACATTTGTTAGAGGAGATGACTCAAAAGGTTGAGGAAAGTACTTTGGATTGTCCAAAAATATTTGAGAAGTTATTGAATGACTCGAATAAACCTTCGTACGATGATTGTGAGACATTTACTTGATTATTCGCTACTGTAAGGTTGTACATATTGAAAGTATGTAATAGATGGAGTGATAAGAGTTTCACAAAATTATTGACACTTGTAAAGGATATGCTTCTTAATGACTAGCCGATCGTACCTATGAACTGAGGAAGATTCTTTCCTCTATGGGCATGAGTCATGAGAAGATACATGCAAGCCCTACTGATTGTATTTTATTTCGTAATGATAATGCATCTTTGGATATTTTTCTTAATCTTGAATGCAAAGCCCCACGATATGAGAAGAACAAGGGGATGTGCTAAGGTGTTATGGTATTTTCCTATAATATCAAGATTAAGGTCGATGTTTAGATGTTGAAGATGCAAATAACTTAATATGGCATGCTGATCAGAAGATAGATGGCGGGCTTCTTAGACATGTATTTGACTCTCCATAATGGACATCGATTGATGGATTGTTTCCTGAATTCAATAATGAAACAAGAAATATGTGCCTTACACTTTATGTGGATGGAATAAATCTGCATAATGAAGGCACCTACAGTTTATGCCCAGTGATTTTGGTTATATACATTCTACCTCCGTGGCTCTATATGAAATGCAAGTATATGATGCTATCTTTACTCATTTTAGGGCCAAAGCAACTGGGGAATGATATTGATATTTATTTATCACTTGTGGTTGATGATTTGGAGTTCTTGTGGGACATGGGCATTGAAGTATTTGATGCATATAGTGAAGAAAATTTCACTTTGAGAGTAATGTTATTGTGTACTATAAATGATTTTACGACGTATGGCAACTTATTAGGTTATAGTGTGAAAGGCTAATATGCATGCCTGATTTTTGAGGAGAATACTTTATTTGTTCTACTAACACATGGCAAAAAGATTATCTTCCTTAGGCATCATAGGTTTTTACTGAAGAATCATCATTAATGTAGGAAATAAAAGCAGTCAATGGCTTCCAAAAAGAAGGGTAGGCACCAATCAAGTTGACGGGTCGACAAGTGTGGCTGAAGATGAAACATTTGACTGTCAATTTTGGGAAGAAGAATAAAGATAAGCCTCCATCAATTGGGTGGAAGAAGATGTCAATATTCTTCGACCTTCCTTATGGGGAATCTCTGTATGTGAGACATGACCTTGATGTGATGCATATTTAGAAAAATATATGTGATAGTCTTATTGGTTCATTACTTAATGTTATGTGAAATACTAAAGATGGCATTAATGTTCGAAAGGATATGGAAGAAATGGGTATTATACCGGAACTGGTACCGCAAGATAATGGAAGAATAACATATCCAGAAAAGAGAAAATTTCATTTTGCTAATTCTTTAATAGTTTCATGTTTGGGAAAGGGTATTCTTCAAATGTTAGAAGGCTCATGTTGATGAAAGAGTTGAAACTAATTAACATAAAGTCTCATGATTGTCATATTATGATGTAGCACTTGTTGCCAATAGCTATATATGGAATTTTGCTAAAGCATGTTCGAATTACTATCATGAAGCTTTGATTGGTTCTTTAATGTTGTCTGCTCTAAAGTCATACATCCTGATAGTTTGGATGTCTTGCAAAGAGGGATTGTGATTAGTTTGTGCCAGCTTGAAATGTATTTTCCACACTCATTCTTTGACATTATGGTACATCTGACTATTCACTTAGTTTATGAAATAAAAATGCTAGGATCTCTTCATGGGCACTAGATGTACCCCATTGAACAGTTTATGAAGTTGATAAAAGGTTGTGTGAAGAATCGATATCGGCTAGAAGGATGCATTGTTGAGATCTAACTTGTAGAAGAGGCAATTGAGTTTTATACGAAATACTTCTCAAATGCTGAACTTCTTGGTATTCCTAAATCTCGACATGGAGGAAAAATCGAAGGACATGGTATTAGGGGCAAATAGTTTGGCCATGTAGACCATGACATATTTTGTAAAGCACATCTATATGTATTACACAAGAGTGATGATGTTCAGCCATATATTGAAGAACAAATGCTTTATTTATGGATTGAAAATCCATCAAAGGCTAAGAAATGGGTAATCAATAAACATAATCTTTCCTTTATCAATTGGATAAGAGATCGCAACATTCCACTCATGGGATATTCCCTAACTTGAATTTTTGAAACCCTACATTGGTTGTCTCAGGGACCTCGTTATGATGTTTTTTTCATATACTAGTTATATGATCAACAGTTACACTTTTTATACAAAACAATAAGATCAAAAGAGTACAATGTAGAACAGTGGGGTGACTTTAGTGGCCGAGGCAATGCATGTTGCTAATGCAAAAGACAAGAATCTAACCTATATAGATATGACTTATTATGGTGTGATTGAACATATATAGGAGTTAGATTACATTATATTTAAAGTCCTTCTATTCCACTGCAAATCGGATTATAATAGCTATAAGATTAGATATGAAGATGGATTCACATTAGTATATCTCAATAGGGTAGGGAATAAACAATACCCATTCATCTTAGCATCACAAGTGACACAAGTATTCTTTATCATTGATCTTGTTGATAACAAATGGTCTGTGGTACTATCTATGAAGAAAAAAAATTTCAATGAATGTGTTGATGAAAATGTTGCCAATTGGACTAAAGAGTGTGTCTTAGTTGTGCAAGCAAACCAATTGTTGAATGATAATAATAATAAAATTAATGAGGAGGAAATATATGTCAGAGATTATCGTCGTGAAGTAATATATGTAACAGATCCTGAAACCAATCCTAAAACAAGGGGAAAAATGAAGGAAAAGAAGGAAATAAAGGTAATAATATTCTAACATATGATATGTGTGCTGGTTTTTTTAAATACATTTTTCAACCTTCCTCATTGGATATTTATTGTATAAAAAAATAATTTAGTGGTACATTATGTTCAATACATAACATTCTAATATAATTTATTTATTTATTTTTTGTAGAGATATGTCTAACAAAATAGTTGATAGGGACAGTAGTCATGAAGAAGGGAAGAGAGGACATACTATTATGAGAACCATCATGGATATGCAGAATAAAGGAGAAATAGTCGAGGTGGGATGGAATACTTATAATCTTTCCATTGGCCCTTATGCACACATGTTCTTAACATACATTTCACTCGTCATGCGTAACCATGTTCAATCTCTTATAATAACTGGAAGCAGGTTTCAAAGGGTCACAAGGAGCATATTTGGTAGAAAATCATGGTAAATATGCTATTTAGCTAATCATTTTTTATGTCAAATATTATTACTTTTAATACATTAATATAGGTATACATCTATATGTCTTGTTTTGCAGAAGAACTTTAATGTCCTTGATACTAATAAGAAATGGCTTCTTATACATTATGGGGAGCGTCTAAGAATATTTAGGTCATAAGTGGCTGGTAGAAAAATGTACAGATAGAGGGATGGCTCTCTACGGCAGAACCCACCCAAACTATATGGCTTCATTGATCAAGAATGTTGGAACCAATTTATTGCATATCATCTTTCGGAGGATTTTAACGTATTTGATAGATAAAAAGTAAATTTTTTAATTGATATAGGAGCATCCAATGAACCTAATGATTTTCAAGTTCATATTAATCATCAAGGTACGAAAGATTTAGCTTTCTTAATGTTGGAGCCTATCATGTTAAATATTCTTGATAATTCTTATATGCTTGACATTGAAAAACATTCAAGTTATTCTTATAGGTATGTTACATATTTGCAAGAATAAGATGTTCATACACTTTGATGTGTACAAGTATTCAAAGCATGCAAGACTATGAAATACATGGGATGATACATTACAACAAGAAGATAAAGTGATCATATTCATTATTTGTATTAACTTGTTGTAAACCCTAACACTAAGTGTATTTTATGCAAGTTAGGGTATTGCTATAATTTTATGTATGTATCTTAGTCAATTGTATAGCTTTGTAATATTAATCCTTTGTATCATTTAACCAATGATATTAATATTTTGCTTAAGGTTAATATGGGCTTAATTCAACCATGATTAATGGGCTGGATTAAGAGGGAATAATCAGCTGGTTTAGGCTAGCTAACCACCCGACTCCATCTTTCCCCTATATATACCTTTGTGCGCAGCTTGTATGGCAGAGAATTGAACATGAATTGAATAAGAATTTTTGATAAAACTTTGATCAAATTTAGATAAAGTCTAATCCTCCCTTTTGGTTTAACATTGATCACGGAAAATCTAGGATTTAACCTTCCTCAACCTATCTTCAATCTAGACACATATGAAGGCTATACAAATCTGTCGATTACCTTCTACTTGTTTCATCAATTTCTTCACCTATTCTCCAAAAAATTACTTCATTTATTTTGCATTAGATCGTGGGTGAAAGCTTCGAATACAAATTTTGATCCAACCTTCTATTACTTTGATAAAAACCACATCATTTTTGGTATCATAGGTTCATTTGTTTGAATCTAACGCAGAACCAGCAATCTGCAAGTCTGAAATCATGTGTTCTTGCACCAAGAAATACACGGCTACTCCACCATTTCTTTGAATTCTTGATTTTTGATGAACTTCTTTGATTTTTCTTGAAGTTCTTGCAATCTTGCAACAATCTTGTTGCATTTTCCCCAACCTTTTAACATAAAATATCGATCAACACTTACCTTCCAGCAGTGCACCAGTTGATTCATATGTTTGCCACAAACGTTTGTACCTCTCCAGCACTTGATTCCTATTGAATTATACTCTCCATTGGTGTGTGATCAAGTGTGTAACAATCCTTTTCATGTTCCCTTCGTGCAGCAAGTAAGGCAAGTAGCAAAGTGCTTGAAAACCCTGGACAACTCTCAATTTCCCAAAATAGATCTGGAACTTGTATGCCCTTTATTCAACTCATTTCTCATCATTTTCTCTCAATAAATCAGTCCATCATTTACCTCTGGATCTCCTCTACATCGTCTATGAAGACATCAACACGAATATCCTATTGGAAGACAAGCATTTGTTGAAGACATAGAAACATGTTCTATGATTTTATGTGAATGAATTTCACATCTCTTATAGACTAACCTCACATTTTTTTGTGTGTACCTACGTGAAGTGACTATTCTTGGGGCTGAAAGATCTCCTTTGTGCCTATACAAATACTTTAGGTAGTGTTTAACATTTGTTTTAGAATTAGCAATTGGTTTGTGCTTTGTTTTGTTGTAGGAAAAACAAATCCAGCACCTACACTTTGTGGAACCTATTGTGTGCAACAAGTAGGGTTGTGTGTCAACCTTCACCATGGCTAGTGAAGAGGTGTGTTCCCTGGTAGAGTCCATCAAAAGCCTCACCATATGCATGGATGCTGAATTACAAACTCAAAACACACTACAAGATCAACTCCAAAGTGTGGAAGCTAAGTTGGAATGGAAACCACACATGATAGTGTGGAAGGGAGAATGAAGCCTATGTACCATGCCAAGAGTGGATGTCGACATTTCAATTTGTCTCATCTTGAAGATGGAGAAGAAGAAACAAATTCTTTTGGTTAAAGCAACCAAAGAAGAGCACCTAAATTCCATGTAAGAAATGCACACCATGAAGATCAAGGTATTAAACTTCACCTTCCTGAATTTTATGGTGATTTGAATGTGGAATCATTTTTTGAATGGTTGCATGAGATTGAGGCTATTTTTGAGTTTATAGAATATGATGATGTTGATAGAAAGTGCAAATTAGCTACTCTAAAGCTCAAAAAGTTTGCTCGAGTTTGGTATGATAACTTAAAACGAACTAGAGAAAGACAAGAGAAGTCTAAAATCAAATCTTGGGAAAAACTTAAAAAGTACTTAAGAAAGAAATTTGTGCCTAGAGAGTATGAACAAGATATGTATGTTAAAATAACTATTCTAAGGCAAGGTTTATTTAGTGTAGAAGAATACACTAGAGAATTTGAAAGACTACCCCTTATTTGTGATGTTCATGAAAGAAAGAAACAAAAATGTGCTAGATACTTAGGTGGCTTGAATAATTTAATAAAAGACAAGGTTGATATGTACTCTTATGACTCTCTTGATGACTGGATAAAATTGGCTATGAAAATTGAAAGACAAACCAAATCAACTAAATCCTATGTTAAGTCTAATGCTTCAACTTTGACTAAACCCTATTCTAACACCTTTACACCTAAATCAACATTTTCATATGATAAACAGAATAACAAAGATGATAAAGGTAAAAATAAGGTAGTTGAAATGGAAAATAAACAAAGTTTCAAATATAAAAGATATGGACATTTTGATAGAGATTGTCCTAACTAAAGAGCCTTAACCTTACATGAAATAGAAAACATGGAAACATGTAGTGATGATGAATTAGAAGTTGAATCTCCTAATGAAATATTAACTATGGAAGAAGAAGAAGTATACACCTACTAAAAGAGAAATTTTTTTAAAAACTAAGTGTAAAATAGGTGACATGGCTGTAGACTCAAAATTGATAGTGGTTCATGTACTAATGTTGCTAGTGAGGAAATTGTTAAGAAACTTGGTTTGGAAACTACTAATCATCCTAAACCCTATTCTTTACAATGATTAAATAAAGATAAAGGAGCTAAAGTAAACAAAAGAGCTTTAGTCACATTTTCTATTAGAGACTATCATTATGAAGTTCTTTGTGATGTTTTACTTATGGATGCTTGTGGATTACTTTTGGGTGGACCATGGCAATTTGATAGAAAAGCAACTCATGATGGGGTAACTAATGAATATGTGGTGAAAGAGGAAAAACAATTGTATAGTCTTACACAAAAAGAGATTATTTTTACATGAAAAGGCTATGGAAAAATGTGTTAAAAAAGAAGGAATTTGTTATGCTTTAGTTTCTAAAGATTCTAAACCTGAAAAACAACAACTTTAAAATCCTAATCTAATTAAGTTTCTTGATGAGTATAATGATGTATTTCTTGATGACTTATCTCCTGGATTACCACCTAAAAGAGGTATAGACCATGTCATTGATCTTGTTCCTGGTATGGCTATTTCTAATAAACCGACTTATAGATGTAACCCAGAATAAATTAAGGGATTGCAAAAATAAATACAAGAGATTATGGATAGAGGATTTGTTAAAGAAAGTAAGAATTTTTGTATATTTCTTCCAAATATTGCTTATTTTATGTTTACGAGTTATTTTTAGAAAACTTTATGGCATATGATTGGTACTAAATTGTTATTTAGCACTTAACATCATCCCCAAACTAATGGTCAAACTGAGGTAACTAATAGAATTCTTGGTACATTGTTAAGAGGTTTAGTTAATAAAAGTACTAAAGATTTGGATGTTGAGTTAGCTGATGCAGATTTTGCTTATAATCGTAGTCCTTCTAGTACTACTCAAACTAGTCCCTTCGAGGTGGTGTATGGTGTGAATCCTAACATGCCTATTAACATGATTTCGTTGAAAAAAGGTGAAATGAAAAACTATGAGGCTAAAGAGAGAATACAATTTTTTTAACAACTTCATGATAAAATAAAAAATAATATTGAAAAATCCAATGGCAAGTATAAAGTTCAAGAATATAAGCATAGAGACTCTTATAGGTTTTCTCCTGGTGACTTAGTTTGGTTACATTTGGGTAAAGAAAGATTTCCTAATTTCCATAAAAAAAAAACTAATGCCAAGTGCCGATGGTCCATTTAAAATACTTAGAAAGTTTGGAGATAATGCTTATGAACTTGAACTTCCAGATTCTTATAGTGGAATTTCAAGAAATTTTAATGTTGCTGATTTGTCTCCTTATTATTCTGATGAAAATTTGAGGGCAAATTCTTCTCAACTTGGGGAGAATGATACAGGAGCATCTAATGAACCTAATGATTGTCATGTACATATTTGCAAGAATAAGATGTTCATACGCTTTGATGTGTACAAGTATTCAAAGCATGCAAGACTATGACATACATGGGATGATACATTACAACAAGAAGATAAAGTGATGATATTCATTATTTGTATTAACTTGTTGTAAACTCTAACCCTAAGTGTATTTTATGTAAGTTAGGGTATTGCTATAATTTCATGTATGTATCTTAGTCAATTGTATAGCTTTGTAATATTAATCCTTAGTATCATTTAACCAATGATATTAAGATTTGGATTAAGGTTAATATAGGATTATTTCAACCATGATTAATGGGCTGGATTAAGAGGGAATAATCTGCTAGTTTAGGCTAGAAAACCACCCAACTCCTTCCTTCCCCTATATATACCTTTGTGCACAGCTTGTATGGGAGAGAATTGAATATGAATTGAATAAGATTTTTTGATAAAACTTTGAGCAAAGTTAGCTAAAGTCTAATCCTCCCTTTTGGGTCGACATTGAGCAAGGAAAATCTAGGATTTGACCTTCCTCAACATATCTTCAACCTTGACACATTTTAAGGCTATTCAAATCTGTCGAGTACCTTCTACTTGTTTCATCAATTTCTTCACCTACACTCCAGCAAATTACTTCGTTTCTTTTGCATTAGATCATGGGTGAAGCTTCTAATAAAAATTTCGATCCAACCTTCCATTACTTTAATAAAAACCAAATCATTAATTAAGAATATTTCATTGATATTTAAATAACCATGTGACTATGTTCTGGCTTGTAACATAGGAAAAAAGTGCCAAAAATAAAGAGATTGCTGAGCAGAATAAATACCGACATAATATGGCTCATAAACGCTATGGAGGCCTTAAAGAGGAGTTGGTATGTGATTTTGATTTATCTATTTTGATGTGAAAGTCTAATGTTATAATAATATTCTTAATATAAGATAATTTTTTGATTCACATCTCCTAGCCCAAGACTGGGATCCATGTACCTCATCGATCAATATTGATACTTTATGGATGAAGGTTAGAGTAACAAAAGATGGATATATTAATGAAGATATAGATGTTGCTACAAAAAAAAATGTAAGTTTCTAGGTATCCCGAACTGTACTTAGTTTTCTTTTACAAAACTATTATATTATGCTTATTCCTATAAGCTAAATTTAAATATATTGTATATATTACAAGACAAACTTAAAATATGAGATGATTTTGAGGGATTGGACCAATATTACATTGTGTTGTAGGCTCCAGGAATTGTAGAACACCCCAAAAGACACTAAGGTCTTGCATTAGGTGTAATGAGAACGAGCGTGTGTGGCCGATCTCGTGGTTCTTGTATCAATAATGAGCAAGTGGCCATCCTCACCTAAAAATTAAACATGGAATTTGAATAGATGGCAACAAGGGAGCAAGACTTTTCATTTATTAAATGTCCAGGGTATAAGCCATCTGATTCAGTTGAACATGATCACCTTCACATACCCAATGTAAATAGCCTTTGAGATAGGTGTGTAGCTAATGCACGTCTTTCTTCTCTTCTCGAGGTAAGCATTACAAGCTATGAATTGTTATTAAATGTATTCGGTGTCATAAATAATTAAGAATGCGTAATATTTTATTTTAGGGTTTGCATAAATATGACTTGTTAGCGAATAACCTTTCAACTCTTTTGGCGAAAGGAAGGGTACGCATCAACCATAGTATCCAAACACAAACAATCTATGGATATAACTTAGCCTTAAATATAAGGCCGATGAGTATTGACACTCCAATCATTGGCAGTGCACCCTTACCTTGTTATAAAGAAGGTGATAAGGTAGCCATAGTGCTAGAAGCTTATGGAAGCTTCTTGCATTGGCTTGCAGATCAAATACATTTTACTAATGAAGAGGTAATGAAATTTGACATCATTATTGGACCTTATTAATTTATCACTTACAATATTTATTCCTTTTTCATATATATATGCTCAATACATATTTCTTGTTATATTGGAATTTTTATGACCTCTTATATGAGTTATTAGTTATTAATAAATATGCATTGTTATTGTCATCTATAGGTTGGTAGCTAGTCGTGCTACAATGGAAGGAATGTTGTCCTCTATTTTGTTTGTGTGCCTATACTACATAGTTGATTGTACTACAATAAGAGATGATAGGCGCATAAATTATTCAGCGTATTGCATTTTGATTGAGGGATACAAAAAGCTTTATCTCATTCCTCACCTTGCACATGAACATTGGATTTTGTAGGCCATTCGACCTTATCTTAATAAAGTCTATGTGTTTGGTTCCCTTCAAACCTATGACATGCCTTCTGACTTTGCTCATCGTAGTGGGAAACAATTTATCAATATGTTAGTATACTTTTCACTTCTTACTTCATTAGCTTATTTATGCATATATTCTACTCTAATTATTTGAGGTGTATATACTTACAATATTGTGTATCCAACTCTATTTATTAGGGTACTATGGATGGTGTATTAGAGGAGAGGTAGGAATGGTGTCCCAGACCTAAAGAGTCTTCAATATGAGCATGTAATATTAAGTAGAAAGATAATTCTTTTATATTTTTTTATTTGAATTAATGTCTAATAGTTACTGAGTTAACTGAATTCATTTGATAGTGTCCATAATAGTAGATCGACGATTATTAGGGATACTATGCATATAGAGCAATGGATCTAATAGTCCAAAATAGATCGGTGAACATACATCCAAGCCATGTATGTTTGTTTTTCTTTATTTTTCCATTAATGAATCATGACATATATATTTGGTACCTAAGAACTAACTGAATATTAATCAAAACTTGGGTATTGTGGTTTTTTACCGGTGATTATGCATGAGACTAGAAATACAATGTTGATGAGATTGATGAAGTTAGAGACCGATGGGCCAAGCACGTACACTTATACATTTGGTGTTAGCTAGGGATCTATATTCTACATGCATATTTGGGTTTGTATTTCATCTGTCTTTTGGTCATGTAGGCTATGATCTATGAACTTTTGACTTTAGAGTGTAGAGCTACCTAATTGTGGTACGCCTACTAATTTTGACTCCTGAGTATGCACAGTGTATTGAGACATACTAATTAGAGATTGATTGAAAAAATGGAGTATTATTTGGGAGGAATACATGCATGTATATATGAATTGATGTTGTTTTACAATGTAGATTTGGTAAATATGAAATGCCCCGAAAATTTCTAATTTTATAAACTACATTTAAAGGATATTTATTATAAAAATTATTGCAATAAAATATTTTTAAATTGAATTAATTAGGGCAAATCAAGAAGAAATTTATAAGTATTTTTATTAGAAAGGAATTTGGGTATTTTAGCTAATTAAGCATTTTATTTTAAAAATAAATTAAATAAATTATTTTATTTAAAATAAGAAGGAGAAAATAGTTTCAAATTAATATTCATTTTATAAATAATTTAATTAGAGAAAATTAGGATGTTTTGCTAATTAAAAAGGAATTTATGTAAAATATTTTAAAAATCCTAATTTGGACTAAAATAGGATTTAAATATTATTTTAATCAAATATTATTATTTTTAAATATCCAAAATATTTTAATTAATTTAAATACCAAACATAATTATTTCTCTCTTTTTCTTTTTCCTTTTCTTTCCTTTTTCTTCTTTTTTTTCTTCTTCTTTTCTTTTTCTTTTTTTTCTTCTTCTCCTCGTTCGGGCTGCCTCTCCCGGCGGCCCAGTTACCTTTTCTTTTCCTTCCTTTGGCCCAGCCCAGCCGCGCGACGCTACCCCTTCTTCCGCCCCTCGATGTGCCGCGTTTTGCTTCATTTACCACTGAAACTCGGCGTTTCATTTAAACGGCCCCCATCGCGCTGACCGACCCGGTCTGCCCCCTTTTTCTTTCTTTTCTTTCCTCACGAACCGCCCGGCCCAGCCCTTTCTTCTTCTTCCTCCTTCGCGCCTGCCAGCCTTCCCCGACGTCGCACCTACAACGTTGCCATCGCCGTCCAGCCGAGATTTCCGGCGCCGATTCCGCTCATTTGACTGGAATTTTCATTCCTTCCTCTTCCCATTTGTTTCGGAAACCGTTTGACCCGACCAAATCTCCCTCTTTTCCCGCCATCCTCTGTCTCTCTCTCTCCTACGTACATCCATGGCCGTTTTGACTCCTACCGACCGACCTCGCCGCCGTTGACCCTAACCCTACCTGCCTCCCCATGTAGCCGACCCAAAGAACCCTACCCTATCTTATTTTTCCTATAAATACCCTCACAATCTACCCTGGTTCGAGTTTGGATTTCCTAACCCAGAAATCCTTCCTTGTCGCCGCCACTCCTTTAGACGCCTCGTCCTCCGTCTACGGCCAACTTCGTCGCCCGTTCTGGCCACCCGTGTCATCCTTACACCTCCCTCTAGCTAACCAAATCTACCTCACCCTTCGATTCTTCCTGCACAAGCCGCCCCAGCTGTGCGAAGTTCCCTTCCCTATCAACCCTGTTTTCTGCCTCCGCCACCTTGGCGCCGCCATTAGCCACCTCCTCCGCCGCTAAGGCCGCTTCTTTCACCTCCCAAACTGTGCTTCAGACCCTGCCCTACCTTCCCATACCTTTAGTTTCCTTTTTCTCGTTCTCCTCCCCTCTCTTCCTTCTTCTCCTCCATTCGGCCACCACTGCCGCCGCCGTGCACCGCCACCTTTGGCTGTGCCGCCACCTTCATTCTGTCCCTCTCCCTCTGGGCATTCTTAAACTGCCCAACTTCCAACTCCATTCTTCCTATCTTATTCCCAGCATGCAACTTTCCCTTCTTTCCTCTCTTTTTCCGGCCACCGCCGCCACCGCCGTGCTCCGACGCCGGTGCCGCCTATCCCCACCAACATTTGGTTGAACCCTAGACCCTCTCAGCTATTTTCCCTATTTTTATAACCCTTAAATTATTTTATTTCAATTATTTACATATAAATACTATTATTATTATTATTCTTAATATTTGTATTTTTATATGCATTATTATTATTATTATTATTTTCTATTTCGAATTTCCATTATTATTATTTATTATTATTAATATAAATATTTTAACATTAGTGTTTTTAATAATATTACTATTATTATCATTATTATTATCATAATCATTATTATTATTATTATTATTATTATGATTATTATTATTATTATTATTATTATTATTATTATTATTATTTCTGAATTGGGTTATTTAATTTACAAATAATCTTTTTAGTATGATTTTGGTAAAGGGTCCAAATCCCTCATTTCACTTTATTTTTGAGTAATGCCTCTTTATTATTATTTCTACTATTTTATTATTCTTAGTAATATTAATATTGATATTATTTTGGTATTTTGTTATTATTATTTTATCAAAAAAAAATATTCTTATATTAAATTAGTGTTTAATATTATTTTGATAGGAGAGAGTCTAATTTTAGCTTTTTCCTCATAATAGGTAAAACCAGTCAAAACCCTAAGGAGGCGTAGGAGTGTGCTCCAAGACCGGTGTCGTTTTAGGTAAGGAGTGCTAAGGTCTTTTATGTGCTTACGTATATTATGTGTTTCGCATGTTATGTATCTATTGTTTATTATTATTAAATATTTTATATGTGGTATGACTTGGAGTTGAAGAATGTTGTGCATGGTATGTGTATTAATTATGTATAATGATATGTGTTGTGTATGTAAGGAATTCGATGTGGTTTGTGTGAGAGGAAGGATGAAAAAGGAGGATGGGGAAAGAATTTGATTAAGGGAAGTGAGTTAACCTAATTTTATGGTTTTATAAGGAATAATCTAATGTATGATTTTATGTGTGAAAGAGCAGAATTTATGGTTCGTTTGGGAGAATCTAATTTAGGATGTTATTTGGGAGAATGTAATTTATAATATTATATGGGAGAATTTAAGTTATGATTTGATTGGGAGAGTTAATTTATAATTTGTTTGGGAGAATTTATTTTATGATGTTATTTGGGAGAATGTAATTTATAATATTATATGGGAGAATTTAAGTTATGATTTGATTGGGAGAGTTAATTTATAATTTGTTTGGGAGAATCTAATTCATGATATTATTTGGGAAAAATGTAATTTATATGGGGGAATCTAATTTATGATTTGCTTGGGGGGAATTCAATTTATGGTTTTCCTTGGGAGATTCTAAATTATGATTTTATGTGGAAGAATCTTTATGGTTTGAATTTAGGGTTTGACATGGAAGAATCTTTATGGTTTGAATTTAGGGTTGGTATGGACAAATCTTTGGATCTTATATGGTTTGAATTTAGGGTTTGCATGAAAAAGGTTCAAAGGTTTGCATGGACAGATTATGTTTGCATGGAAGTGAAATTTATGGGTGAAAAGTTGATTTGGGATGTAAGGGAGGAAGTAGAAGAGTTATTTGGGTGTTTGAATGTTTTGGGTGAAAAATAATACGTAAGACATTATAATGGTATGGAGGTAACTGAATTAGGGTTTGGAGTGATTGACAATGGTTGTGGTGTTTGATTAGGGTCTTTGTGCTATCATGTGTATGTGGTGATAAAGTGTAATTATGATGGTGGAATTTTATGATTTGTTATGTATGATGATTCGTGCATGTCCAGGGTGAAAGTCTTTGAATAAGATACTTAAGACATTAATCACGTAAAGTGAAAGATATTGAGACGGGACCAGCCGATCCACCGGTCAGTAATAGTGGTTAGGGTTTTACCCTATGTGCGACCGATCCACCGGTTAAAATAGTGGTTAGGGTTTTACCCTATTGTGACCGATCCACCGGTAATAATAGTGGTTAGGACATGATGTCCTATTGTGACCGGCCCACCGGTTATAATAGTGGGGGATCCCGATCTCAATAAAAATAAACCAGGGTTTTGCTAAGCCAAATAAAAGACACTAATTACCACTACTACGAAAACGGGAAATAATAACGGGACATTAATAACGGTAGTTCGAAAACCGTTGTCAAATGCGTGAAAATTTATGGGCGGGATAGTTTTGATAACGGTTATAGTAAAAACCGTTATTAAAAGGGCAATGTTAAAATTTACACAGATGTTTTAATAACGGTTCTTTCAAGAACCGTTATTAAAAGAGGTTTTAATAACGGTTCTTTCAGGAACCGTTATTAAAAGTCTGAAAGTTTTAATAACGGTTCCTGAGAGAACCGTTATTAAAAGATGTTTTAATAACGGTTCTTTCAGGAACCGTTATTAAAACCCCAAAATCAAACTTATATTTCATTCAATTCAGTTCTGTTTCGTGCCAAAATTTTCAGATTCTCTGCACCTTCGTTCACTTTCTCTCCTTCTCCTTGCAAACCCTCGCACCGCCAACTCTCCACCACGCCTCTGCCATTGCAAACCCTTGCACCGTCGTGTTTGAATCCCTTGCCTCTCTCAACATTCTCACCATCATGTTTGTAGCTAGCTCACTTTATGTATGTGTTTGTTATTCCTCTCGTAACTTTTTATCTACTTATATAAATTTATGTCGCCAGGGTTTCGTTCGAAAATGTGTTGTTGAATGTGTTGGTTGAAAATTTTTCTGTTTGTTGTTGAATTTGTTGCGTTGTTGTTATATATTAACAAATACATGTGTTGGCCGAGACCTTTACATATTATTGTTGTATTTGTTTGTATGGAGAATATAGATTCAACATTATTTAGAGCTACAACCATAATAAGCAAAAGAGAAGACATTATTGAGGCTATTTAGAGCTAGATTCACCTCTCGTAACTATGGAGGGTCATAACTTTTTCATGGGACCTCAGATTTAGGTGATCTAGGTGGCTATTTTGGGTATTTTTTGGCCTCTAAATTGAGGTTTTTTTGTTATGTTTCTTATTTTAGGGCCTTTTCTTATTGTAATTATGCCAATTCCGTGTAATTAGGTACCTCCAAAGAGCTACTGGAACCAGATTTTCAAGACAAAGGAACTTAGATGATGATGATGAAATTCCAGTTTTTAAGGGTTCGAGTGAAGAAGACGAGCTACATGTTTGTATTTTGTCTATGTCTTTAAGTCTTCTTTGAAAACCTTAAAACATTTTGCTTTGGGGTGTAGAGCTACCAAGTTGTGGTATGCCTACTAATTTTGATTCTTGAGTATATATGTCCGGTGTATTAACAAGGGATTGATTGAAATTATGGTGTGATTGCAGATTTGTTATCAATTGATGTTGTTTTACAATGCAGATTTGTTATCAATTGATGTTGTTTTACAATGCAGATTTGGTAATTATTTGAACATACAAATATGTATGTGGGCAGGAACAAAATTGCAAAAACTGCGAAAAAATAGGAGTTTTAATAACGGTTCTTATGAAAACCGTTATTAAAACCTTGTTTTAATAACGGTTATGATGAAAACCGTTATTAAAACGTAGGTTTTAATAACAGTTTTCATAAGAACCGTTATTAAAAATCCTGTTTTTAATAACGGTTTTAATAAGAACCGTTATTAAAACCTACGTTTTAATAACGGTTTTCATCATAACCGTTATTAAAATCTGGAGTTTTAATAACGGTTTTTAAAAACCGTTATTAAAACTCCAGTTTTCGCACATATTCGCGGGTTTTTGTGTATTTTTCATAACGGTTATGAACCGTTATTAAAGATTTAATAACGGGCGATTCAATAACGGTTGAAAACCGTTATTAAAACTATAAAATAACCGTTATTAAAATCCCTTTCCGTGGTAGTGTACTTACAGTGTAACACCATGCGAGGAGGAACCGAACCGATCCACCAGTTAGGAATAGTGGTTAGGGTTTAACCCTATTGTGACCGATCCACCGGTAATAATAGTGGTTAGGGCATGATGCTCTATTGTGACCGGCCCACCGGTTATAATAGTGGGGTGTTCCTATGCTCGCATGGATTGAAAAAGGCATGGTGTGAATTGAACTCTGATAAAAGATTAATTAAGTAATTAATCTGGATTATTGGGCCTTTGTACTTTTACCTGGTTGATCATATGCATTTATGATTGTGTTCTTTTATTTTTATGCATGGCTTATGTGTTTACGTGTTGGCCTTAGTGATCAAGTCACCTTACTCAGTACTGGACCCGTACTGATACTACCTTGGTTTATGGGTCCTGTGATGATCCACCGATGGTGGGGAGCATAACTCTTGTGCAGGTTTAAGATCAGAGACTGTTTTGGGGTGGCACGCCTGACTTGAGTGAGTAGGCAATCCGGAATTTGACCCATCGGGTTTTATCTTGTTTAAATGTATTTCTATTTGGAAGTTACAAGTATTAATAAACGTTTATGCGTACTCTGATTTTGTTGTATGATCTTTCGAATTCTTTTATGAATTGTTAATTTGAATTTAACATAAATCTTTTCTTTAGCCTTAGCACTTAGTACTGGAACGGTCGGAGAGAACCGGTCTGGTACTAAGTGTGGCGGTAACATTCCCAGAATTCACAGGTTTTAAGTGTTTCTATCTTAATTGCTTCCCTTTTTAAAAAAAAAATTAGTGAAATTTGGGGTGTTACAAAATATTTGAACATACAACTATGTATGTGGGCTAGAACAAAATAGCAAAAAAAAAAAACTATATAGTTTTAATAATGGTTCTTCCTAAGCCATTGTTATAGAAACATTTCTTACTGAACCATTATTATAGATGTTTTGATAACAGTTTTGAGTGACAACTGTTCCCCACTACAATCGTTATTAATACAATTTTTAATGACGGTTTTAGTAAGAATTTTTATTAAAAGTTTATATTTAATCTCAAATTTATGCTTATTTAATACGTATTAGGGTTTAATAAAAGCATAATAAATGATCTAAATCCTAATTGGATCATATTTTAACAACGGTTTTTTTTATACCAGTTATTAAAACTTTATGTTTAACAATGGTTTTTATTTAAAAACCATTATTAAATACCAAGTTTACACCCATATTCACAGTTTTTTGTATATTTATGATAACGTTTATGAACCGTTATTAAAGATTTAATAACTAGTGATTCAATAATGGTTCAAAACCGTTATTAAAAGCATAAAGTATTCATTATTAAAATCCCTTTCCGGAGTAGTGAGCATAACCTTGAAAAATAACACATTGATCACTTAAGGTTGAAGATAATATAGTTTTGCTTGGGCCTTGTATGATAGCATACCCTTGGTTAGTGACTTGGCTTTGTTTAGACTTTATGTCCTCTGGTTTGGATAGGTGTTCATGATATGTGAGACCACGGGGTGGTAAAAAATCCATCACTTGATAAGAATAAGAATAAGGATAAAGATAAAGAGAAAGGAAAACAAGGGAAATAGAAAAAGAAATATTAGCTTATAAGTAAATGACTTGATGAATTATGCAAGATTTGAAAATAAATCAAAATAGAAAATTATTTGGATAGATGGTAGAATCCCTAATAATTTGTTTAACCAACCTGGTTATTAAAATATATGTTGCTATCCATGATGTTCATCTTATGTTTACAAGCATGATGAGTCCTAATTTTTCTGAGTTGTGTATGGCATAATGTCTTTATGCATTAAATGATAATTGTAGTGCATTTATATATAATTTTATGTCATAATCATGATATAGGTTTATCATGATCTCCACATCATGCTAGGACCTTATATGCTTGTGACTCTTATTGAAGTGGTAACTTGATTTACTCAGTATGAAGTATATTAATGTGCCTTTTTGTTAGGTCACTTACTCACTCCATAAGCAAAAGACCATGTGCATATTTTTAGGGATGGTAGTTAGTAGACCTACCTCATTCCGGGCTTAGGTCTTGAGAGCATGGACATCTAAATTTTATTGTTCATTCCTTGATGGACTAGTGTTTGGGGCTACACCCTAACTTTGTGTTTTATTATTATAATTCTACAATTAAGTATAATATTCTTTTCTGTATTTGAATACTTTAGAAATTATTCAGGTACTATTATGCAAATATTTTCTTTAGTATCTATATATAGTGTTTCTTACGCATTAGCCTCTTATTTTGTTAGTTTTTCTTCGTTTATCAACCTTTTATCTAACATGTGATGGTAGTGTTCCATTTTTTTTAGGTTTCTTTAGTATTTTTTCCACTTCCACAATATTTTAAAATGATATTTTTTTAGTGGGAAAAAATGGGAGTGTTACAATGTTTCTATAACTTCTCAAGTGGATAACCCATCCTAAAAAAATTTCCATGGTAATCATACTTATCTATGAAGTTCTTAGGATGAAAACACCAAAAGAATGGTATACTATGTGAATATAAGTAGCCATATGAATCCATATAACACTTCGCCCAATTTGGAGGTATTTCATTCACCCCCAATCAAATGACACAACATTTTTATTGTGCCTCTACCAGTAACTATCTCATTATAATTTATCCTAAGAATAGTACCACTAAGCAGCTGATTTATCCAAGTTCAGCTTGTGATTGCGGTTTCACCCTAATATCATTTGTAACATCCCCATTTTTAGTACTTGAAAATTTGTTTAAAAAGTATTGATTGTGAAACCTAAACCATTTAAAATATAGGATGTTGCCGCTAAACATTGTATAATTCTGGCTTTTATACCCATTTTATACTAAATGTTAAACCTAAAAGCATATAACAATTTAATTAAAAAATTAAACTATTATGATAATAAAAAATCAGATAAAAGAGTTTTAACTGACAAGAAAAATAAATATAGAAGGGGACATGAGAGTTAAAGGGATATCTAGAACAAAAGATTTCCAAATGGATACTACACAATCCTTACTTACAACCCCTATAAAATTATGTCACGTTGTACCATCAAAGTACTCCTATAAATTAAAAACTATCAATTATATAGGTAGGGGACCATAAAATAGAACCCATCAGTACAACTATACTAATAATGCAAATATTACATGGAGCACATAAAAGGTAATATAGAGTATCATGACATAATATGTCAAATAGTACATACCATAGCTAAGTGCCAGATTAATACCAGAGCTAATATCATACAATATGCCACATGCTCATCATATTAAGCTTAACTATATTGCGACCATTTCATTAATCTAATTATACCAAGGGTGCCCCATGAAGAAAAACACCAAACCATAGTTAAGGTATTTTACAATAACGACCTCTATACCAATTATAGTAAGATAAAGAAAGCAATGAGACAATTACCAACCAATATACAAAATCCAAATAGTTCACTGATGTAACCATAGAAACATCATACTAAAATTAAGTAGTGTGCGGCGACAATAGTTTAATGAACACACCACAACAATCCTTTTAAATCCTTAAGCAAAAAACTATTTTCATTTTTAGTTAGTTGAGGGAATACAATAATTACCTGAACACTAGACATACCAAAGCACAAAGACAACACAATATCATCCCAACTTGTAACCCAGAGACATATAAGTACTTTGGTCATACTAGCGTGATGTGACAACACAATATTTATCCATCTTAGGACACCTAATCTTTAAGTATTAATACCCCTTATAGGACCCATAACTCACCTATAATGTAGATTAGGGCCTTAGCCAAAATGACAAAACATCCTACAAAACCACCAAACAAAATCGAGGGCTCCTACCTCATATCTAGGGTATGTAACCCTAAATAGTAACTATTCCAAATTCTTGAGCTTTTCCACTTTAGATGTTAATATCTTAATAAGGTGATCATAACATATCACATAGTACATAATGACTCAAATTGCATACTTAACTATTTATTATTTATTTCCAATTATATAAGTCCCTATAAGCCAAAGAAAAAGACAAAACTGTGATAAACTTAGGAATTTATTAAGGCCATTATTGTCCAATTATTCACACTTTTAGGCATAGTTAGCCATAAATGACCAAATTTCCCTCATATGTTATTTGATCAATAAGTTCTCATTTTAATATCAATTTTTATTACAAATAAGCAAAATTAATCGAATGAATAAACAATATTAAATTAATCATTATAATGTAAACTTTAAATTACAGAAAATTTTAGAAGTGGAAAATTTACTAGTTTACTACTAGAACATAATTAAACCCTATTAATACATAAAACCTTAATCAAGCATAATTATTATACTATAGCTACCCTATTTAGCATGATATATTGTCATTTAAGATAGGAGATATAAAGAATTATGATGTCCAGGGGAGAATCAAATTCTTTATAAAATTTCATCAAAAAATTAAAGACTACATTGAAAAATCAAAAGCTAAATACCAAGCTTAAGCTCATAAAAATAGAACTCAACAAGTGTTTGAACTGGAAGATTTGGTATGGTTTCATTTGAGAGAAGAGAGATTTCCAAACTTAATAAAGAAAACATTAATGCCAAGAGCTAATGGTCCATCAGAAATCTTAAGTAAATTTGGACATAATGCGTCTGAAATTGGATTGTCTCAACATTATAGAGGAGTATTTAGGACTTTCAACATAGGTGACTTATCTCCATATTGTAGTGATGAAAATTAGAGGGAAAGTTCTTCTCTATAAGGGGAGAATCATGTAGGAGAACATCTTTAAAACTCTCAATCTTCTTCCTCTAATGACGGAGATCAAGAAGAATTAACATGCATGTAGATAGAACAAATTATGCTTTTATGCTTTTAATGTTTTCTCAAGTCATTCTTGTAGGTATTTTACATCTTTGAAAGAAATTCATGAATTTCATGATGGCTGAAGTTCTTTCATATATACGTCATTGGCAATGGATTACAAGATTCCAAAGTTCAGAGAAGAATAAGGCTAAAAGACTATAATATTTAATCACATATGCTCATATCTATGTATTGCGTTATTAAGTTGTGTAGCTTTGTTATTTTTGTTGAATACTTTTTAATACATGTAAATTAACATTTTAAACTTTCATATATATCATAAGTCATGCCTTACAAGGTTTAGTTCATTAATGAGGCTACTTAATGGGTTTCTTAATGAAAAGGCCTTCATGGTTGTATATATATATATCGTACTTAAGGAATGTCAATAGAGGAATACATGAGCAGAGTTATATTATTATTCTACTCTCCTTCTTCAATTTTATGCATTGAGAAGTATTAAGTGTTTTTGTATTGAGAAATATAAGGTTCTCATTAGAATAAGTTAGATATTGGTATAGATCTAATTTAACCTATCAACATTCAAGGTAACTAAAAACAATTCAAGAGGAGATCGAGTATGGAACTTGTGATCCTTACCAAAAATATCTTGGATTTTCTTAGATGATTTTAAGACAATCTTAACTCATAAAAAGTGGTATCAAAGCACCTTTCTAGTCAAAATTTTAAGGGCCAAAAAAATGGTGTAAGATTCTACCACCTTCATCGCCATCCTTGGAGTTCAAGTAAGGTTATTGACTCATGTTGATAGATTCTTTTATATCTTGATGAGTTCTTTTTGAGTCTTGTGAAAGCTTGTTTGTTGCATGTATATCTTGTATAATCTTGCATGGTTCTTTAGCATGGCTTTATGTATAGGTTCGATGTTGAATGTGTAATTTTATATTAAACTTGTATGCATAACTTTTCAGGTATGATGTGCATGAATTTTAATGTATGAGTATCAATTTTATTTGTTTATAAACATGCATACTTAGGAATTATTTTATGCTATTGGTTCACGAGTTGTGATCTTATATTATGGTAGAATTCTCTATGTATACACGACATAAAGAAATTATTTGATTTTTAAGTTGGTATCGAGTATGTGCATGTGTTTTGTAGTGTAAACTACGTGTGTTTGTGCAAGTGTATTTGTGTGTGATATCATTTTATCAAGTGAGATTATTGAAATTTGAAGTATTTTTTTTTCTACATGAATTTTGACTTGAACCATTCGAATGCATGTGTTGGTATTTCAAACGTTTTGAGTAGGGTCAATAAGAGTTTAATAAGATTTGTTTTAGTGTGTGTGTGTGTGTGTGTGTTTTTATGTAGTGATTTGCTATATGTTTGATTATTGTGTTTCTGATTCATTGAAATAAAAGTTTTACTCAATAATAGACTAAGAAACCTACAATGAAGTTGAGATAATATAGTTTTAAAATAATTAAAACCTAAAGGGAACTCAAGTGTTTTGTGATAGGGATAATCAATCATGGACGGGGAACAAAATTTCCAAGACAAGTTTGAAGTCATTCAAAAACTTTCAAATAATTTGGATGCCATCAATGCACAAATTAGGCAATTAAAGGCTATACAAATGCAAATCTAAAGGTTAGAATCGAAGTTAGCCGAATAAGGTTCGGTCTAAAATGCCGAAGAACGTAAAGAATTCCATAGGGTTTGATTTGGGTGTTCTATGAGGTCAAATAATTTAATTAAAGGAAGGTATTTGAATTTTGAGAATATACATTGAAGAAGATTCTATAGGATGTTGGAGCAATAAGAAGAACTATAGTCGTCAACTTAAGTATCATCAAATAGAGGATAAGGGCATTAAGCTTAATCTTTCTGACTTTGATGGTGAGCGTGATGTATATTTATTTCGTGAGTGGTTGGATGAAGTGGAGGATTTCTTTGAGTTTAAATATTATGAAGATGAAAAAAAGTGGAAATTAGAAACTCTTAAGTTTAATAAGTTTGCAAGAATTTGGTACAATAATCTCAAGATGACTAAGGAATGAGAAGGGCAAGTCAAAAATTAAATCTTGGGAGAAAATTAAGAAATATATAAGAAGAAAATTTATTCCTAAATAGTATGAACAAAATAATTACATCAAATTAACTACTCTTAGGAAAGAACAGCTAAGTGTCAAGGAGTATGTCAAGTAACTCGAGAGGTTAGCACAAGTATGTGGTATCCTTGAAAGGAAGGAACAAATTTATGCTAGATTCTTAGGTGCCCTTAACATAATGATTCGAGACAAGGTAGAAACTTGTCTTTATGATTCTTTCGATGATATAATTAAAATTTTGTTAAGATTTTAGGAGCAAATTAAATCCATTAAGTCTTATACTAAAAGAAGTAATCCATCCACCAAGTACTACTCAAGAAACCAAACTACAAAATTTAGAGCGAGTACTTCAATTTCTAACAATCTCGAAAAGAAACTAGGAATTACTAGAGATGAGAAAGGACAAAACAAATTTAATGAGGTCTCTACTAGGAAATGTTTCAAATATCAAGGATTAGGACACCTTGCTCGCAAATATCCTAATTAAAGAGATTGAAGCTATGGAAATATATGAGAAAAAATCAAAATTTGAGCCTTTTGAAGAAGCTTCTAGTTTATCCAAGGAAGGAGAGAGTGCTTGTTATTCCTTAGAGAGAGTCATTCAAGCACAAGCTACCTAGCAATCTACATAGGGGAAGAAGATAATTAAAACCAAAGGGAGAGTAGGAGATACGGTTATCATTTTATCATTGACAGTGGCTCTTATATAAACATAAATAGTGAAAAGATGGTTAAGAATTTGGGTTGAAAACTTAACCACATCTAAACAAATATTCTATTCAATCGTTGAACAAGGACAAGGGAGTCAAGGTAATAAAACAAACCCTAGTATCCTTTAAAATTTGTAATTACCATGATCAGGTTCCATGCAATGTTTTACTTATGAATGCATATGTAATCTTACTTGGTAGATCATGGAAGTATGAGAGTAATGATATTCATAATGGTATTGATAATAATCATCTAGTTAAGAAGGGTAAAAGTAAGCATAAGCTTAAACCTTCTGAGAATAATAATAAGAGCATAGTTGAGAAAAATAAGAGTTTGATCTTACATGAAAAGGGTATAAACAAATGTATTCGAGAAGAAGGGGTTATTATACTCTTGTCATGAAAGAATATCCATAAGAGGAAAGAGATAATGACAATCCTCAGTTAGATAAATTCTTTATGAATATTATGATGTTTTTCCTAATGAATTTTCCCTTGGATTGACACCTAAGATAGGAATAGAACACGCTATAGATATACTTCTTAGTGTGTCCTTACTTAATGGGCTTGCATACAGATGTAATCTAAAGGAGGCTAAGGAGTTAGAAACATAAATTGAAGATCTCTTAAAGAAAGGCTATGTAAGGGAGGGCATAAGTGTATGTTCTGTGCCTGCATTACTAGTCTCTAAAAAGAATGGTATAAGGCACATGTGTATCGACTCAAGGGATGCTAACAATATCATTATCAAATATCAATTTCCAATACAAAGATTAGATGATATGTTGGATAATTTCTGAGATGCGGATGTTATCAAATGAGGGTAAAGGGGGTGATGAGTGGAAAATTGCATTTGAAACTAAGTATGGTCTTTATGAGTGGTTGGTGATGCCTTTTGGCTTATATAATGCACCAAGCTCACTCAAGAGACTAATAAATGTAGTACTTAGACCTTTTCTTGGTGTTTTCATCATAGTGTATTTAGATAATATACTCGTGTATTGTCAAAGTAAACATGACCATCTAATTCATCTAAGGAAATTGTTAGATAAGCTGAGGGAGATTGAACTCTATTAAAAAATGGAGAAGTGTGACTTTATAATTTTGAGTATAGTTTTCCTTTGGTAGATCATAAGTCGCAAAGGTAGTAACATTGATCCTACTAAAATTGAGGCTATGAAGAGTTACTCGACACCTAAGGATATTCATTAATTAAGGAGTTTTCATGTTTTGGCAAGTTTCTATAGGAGATTAATTAAGGATTTTTCTACTATTATCGTACAGATAACTCAACTCATAAAAGAAGTGAGTTTACTTGGAGTGAGGATTCAACTAAGGCTTTCCAAAATTTGAAGAATAAGTTATGTGATATATAAGTACTAGCTTTATCCAACTTTGACAAATTATTTGAAGTTACTTGTGATATAATTAGGGTAAGAATAGAAGGTGTACTCTCATAGGAAAATGTGCTATTTCTTTTTTTAGCGAGAAATTAAATGGAGTAAGGATAAATTATTCCATGTATGAAAAAGAGTTCTACACCACCATACGAAGTTTGGAAACATGGAGTCATTACCTAAGAACTAAACCATTTCTTTTGCCTTGAAACCATGAGAGTTTAAAATATTGTATAGGAAAAAAAACTTGTCTAAGACGTGCAAAATGGGTTAGATTCTTATAATCCTTCATATTTTTTGTCAAAAATTTTGATGGTAAACAAATGTCATGGCAGATGCTTTGTCTTATAAATCCATGATATTAGTCATGTAATGTGTTAAGTTATTTTGATTTGAGATGTTGAAGGATGTGCAGAAAGAATGGTAGTTTTGGTAATTATTTACTAGAAGATGACTATCTCTTTAAACTTAATAAGTTGTGCATAATTCATTCAAGTGTACAAGATTTACTTATTAAAGAAGCACATGAGGGAGGTATAGTTAGTCATTTTGGATTGCACAAGACCATGTAAATACCATAAGCAATTTATAGTGGCCAAGGATGATAAAACTGGTACAAGATGATGTAACTTGTCAAAAAAGAAAAGTTTATTTCGTAAGGGTTTGTATACTCCTTTACCAATGCCTAATCAACCTTGTAAAAGAGCTAGCATAGATTTCATATTAATATTCCCAAGGATGCAAAGGGGTAAAGATTCATTTCTTGTGGTATTAGATCAATTTTTAAAAATGGAACATTTTATACCTTGTAATAAGACTGATAATATAACTCATGTAGCAAACTTATATTTTCAAGAAATAGTGAGGTTACACGGGGTTCCCAAAAGTATAGTATCAGATAGAGATGTAAAATTCTTAAGTTACTTTTAGATGACACTTTGGAACATGTTAGGTACTAAGTTTCTCTTTAGTACATCTCATCATGGAACATGTTAGGTACTAAGTTGCTCTTTAGTACATCTCATCATCCATAAATGGCTGGTCAAACTAAAGTGACTAATAGAAGTCTAGATACTTTACTATGAGGGTTGATGAATAAGAGAACCAAATATTAGGATATAAAGCTTACCCATGCTGAGTTTGCATACAATAGGAGTCCATTTAGTACAACTCAAACAAGTACTTTTAAGATTGTAAATGAGGTTAATCCATATATACACATTGATATGTTTTCATTTAAGAGAGGAGATATAAAGAATTATGATAAAATTCATTAAAAAATTAAAGACAACATTGACAAATTGAGTGCTAAATACCCTGTTCAAACTAATAAAAATAGAATTTAATTAGTTTTTAAACTAGGAGATTTGGTATCCCTAAATTTGAGAAAAGATACATATTCAAACTTAAGAAAGAATAAACTACTGCCAAGAGATGATGGTCCGTTCAAAATCTGAAGAAAATTTAGAAATAATGAGTATGAACTTGAATTGCCTAAACGATATGGAGTAGTATCTAGGACATTCAACATTAGTGACTTATCTCCATATTATTGCGATGCTAATTTCAGGGCAAATTCCTCTCTACAAGGAGAGAATGATGCAAGAGAATATCTTGAAAATTCTAAATCTTCTTTTTCTAATAATGGATATCAAGAAGAATTAGAATAGTTAGAGATAGAACTAATTGTCCTTGAAAATTCTTATGTTTCTAATGTTTTATCAAGTTATTCTTTCAGATATTGTACATCTTTGCAAGAAATTCATGAATTTCATGATGGTTGAAGTTATTTGATGTACAAGAGAATTAAAATGTATTACAACGTTATAAAGTACAAGGAAGAACAAGGCTACAAGACTATAAAGTCTAATCACATATGATTATATCCATGCATTATGTTATTAAATTGTGTAACTTTGTTATTGTTGTTGAATAATTTGTTTTACTTGTAAATTATCATTGTAGCATTTAATATATATCATGAGTCATTCCTTAAGAGGGTTATTTTGTTAATAAGCTACTTAATGAATTCAAGTCCTTCATGACTTAGAGAGAGGAATTCGTGAGTGATGTCATGTTCTTCTTCTCTTATCCTTCTTCAATTTTTCACAATGACAAGTAGTATGAATTTTTCTTTTGAGAAATAGAAGGTTCTCATTAGAAAGAGTTAGATATTAGTATGGCTTTAATTCAACCTATCAACATTCAACGCAACCGAAACTAGTTCAAGAGGAGATCGAGTTTGGATTAGAGTTTGCAACTTATGATCCTTCAAAAAATATCTTGGATTCTTGTAGAAGATTTAAATTTAATATTCCATTATATTCTATTTCATAGAAATCGTTGACACATGCTAAGAGGAGTTAATAACAATACATGGTGCATGTATATTTTTTATAAGATTATAAGGAAGCATAAATTATAATGAAGCATAATATAGGAAATCCCAAATACACTATCACATGATTTTTAGATATTTAATAGGAGAATTTGGGTTACCTCTTTCCAAGCACAAATAGAAAAATAAAACAAGGAACCACCACATGAACTTCAATGCCTTTGAATGGAGGCACCATAGGAGTAGAAAAAAGATGATAACTTCCTAATTTAACCAAACGTATAACATTATTTATTTATTTATAAATAAGTAATTGCTAGATGGAAGGAAATATAGAAGTGAAAAATAAGATAATAAGGAGAAAGAAAGGAGGATAGGTCTTAGTTATAGGCTTAATAAACCTTGAAAACACTTAGAAAAACTAGCTGAAATGAACAGATAGGTGGGAACATCTGAGATTAACAAATGATCAAAAGGATAAATGGAAAAAAATGAAGAAAAATGGGGTATAAATAGGGGAGGGATGAAAAAAAATATTCAGATAAAAGAGTGCAGAAGGTTGATTATTTAATACTTAAATGACAAAGTATAAAGTGGTTGATTGTGTAAGGTGGTGGAGTGCATTTAGGTCAACTAAAGTTATGAAAACCTAAATATCAACCAAGGGATGGAGGTGGGGTTAGAGTGAAGGTTTAGGGTAATATTTAAGCTTCGATAATGCAAGTGAAAAAGGTTGGGTACAAAAAAAAAAGTTAAAAGGGAACAAATAGCATAGGTAGGAAGTGTAAGAATGTAACTTTAGTGTCAATTTTTATTGAATGAATAAGAAAATAGTCAAATTGATACAAAATATTATCATGGAAATGTAAATAAGGAACTTCATTGATGAGCAACAAATTGAGGATTTATAGATTATTTTTAGTAATTGAATGGTTTAAAAAAAGGATAAAATTCATAAAAATAACATACAAGCTCATAAAATTACAAAACTTTATTTGAATCATTAGAATAATATTTTAAACATAAATGTAAAATTTTATTAATTTAAAAAGTAGTTTCATATATAAAATGTTTACTTACAGTGAACTAATAAGCTTATAAGGTAATTAAAAAATGAATATCAAAAACTATTCCTAAAATCACAAAAAATTTCAAATCCTCCCATTTACTTATTTTAAACCTAAATATATATGTTTTTGTAAAATCATAACACAAATTTGGTGTGAATTTTAGCTATCATACCTTAATTATATATTTTGTGTATATAATTCAATAGGGATAATTTATATAAACAATATTAGACCATAATTTCTTTATTTGCATTTAAAACCATTTAAAACCCAAATAAAATTTTATAATAATATTTTACAAGTTGAAAATTAACAGTTAACATATATGAATAGTATTTTAAAAGAAAAGTGTCTTTTGTAATATCCCAAATTGAGCGGAGTGCTATAAGGATTGATATGGCTACTTATATCAACATGGTATACCATCTTTTTGGTTATTACATCCTAAGAACTTCACAGTTAAGCATGCTGGCCGTGGAGCAATTTTAGGATGGGTGACCTCCTGGGAAGTTTTGGAAATTTTCTAAAAATTTCTCGGAAAGTGCGTGAGTGAGGACAAAGCGTACTGAAAGGACTCGTGTTGATCTATGGGGCCAGCCAATCAATCCAAAAAGCACTTCAAGGTAGCCCCCGTGTGGTCGTGTCGACTCGAGGTGTTACATCTTTAGTCACAAAATTATCATTACTACAAAATCACATAAAATAATTTTGAGTCCATAAATATCCTACATTATTTATGTAATTAATTACAAATAATTAAAACTACTTAGAAATAAGGCATCACAAACTTATTTCATTTTATTTTTTAAAAAGCACATTCAAATAATTTACTTTGTCAAATACTTGAAATCCCAATGTAAGGATTCAGAGCTCTTGCTTCATCAACTTTTCCATTAAAAGCTTTTTCTTTGGCTATGATAATGATGATTAGTAGGAAATAATCTACAATTTTCAAGATAAGAAGTCTTCCTACTCTTCGATAGTAGGAGAAAGTTTATGTTATCTTTACAAATAGGATATGCATAGTATCCATAAATACTATAGCTAGAAAGATTACCATATGTAGGTAAATTATTTATAGTATAAAATAACATCTCTGAAGTTAAATGACTCTTTTCTCTATGCATCAGCTAATTTAGCTCCATAATCCCACATGTAATTTAAATCCGCGATAAAGAAATCCAAATAAAAATCAATTTTATTACTTGACTAATTTGGACAAAAAATAAGTAATGATAGCATCATCCATTTCCACTTCATGCATGATGATGGGAAACACAATACCTTATTAGGAACCTTAGCTCTCTTATATAGTTGCATTTGATACTAGCGACAACTATCTTATGATGCATATTCATTTCAATACAAAATGTAATCATTAGAAAAATAATGAATCCTTTCATAATTCAAGTCCATAAAGAATACAATATTTTAGCTAAACGAACACATTATCCTCTAGAAGCATCTCTTTGAAGAGCTTAAGAAAAGAAGTGAACCTTTTATCACTCCATTCCTACCTTCAAGTTGATCATTGTAAGAAAGTGAATAATTTCTTAACCTCAGTACAATCATTGTATAAAGGCATCTCCACAACATTAACTAACTTTTAAAATATTTTTGCACCTTCTCTAAAATTTTCTTCAACATTAATGTTAGGTTTTCCATGTAAGAAAAATCATATGCAACCTTCAAATCATCATGGTCAACCACAATAGGTTTAATAAGAAGTGGTTTTACACGTCATATCTATCTAGTATAGCTCTTATCCATTCCATTGATAATGAGATGATCTTATATGCCATTTATCCCTCTTTTTACCATATTTTCACAATCTACACATAGGTAAGATATCCGCAAAGGATGTTTTAAATGTTAAATGACTGTATTAAGTAAGTCTTGAGCACCATCTATATATTCTCTATACTCCCTAATTATATGTATCCTTTTATAGTCCCTTACAAGAGAAAAGTAAAATCCAACCCCTAAATTAAGATCTAATTATATTAGCCAAGTCAAGCAAAAACACAAACATAACACTCAAATTCATATATACCACAACAACATTTGTACTACCAAATCCATTTCCACAATACAATCTATTTCACTTATATACTCTATTTTTAGAAATAGTTTGATAATATAGCTAGTAAATGATTTTCCATCACCACAATATATATTATTTCAAAAACTAACAACAGACATTATACCACCACATGATATACACTATAAATATACATGAAGGAGTTTGAACATCTAAGACCCAAGAAAAATTTAGAAAAATAGGGAAATTCATACAAAAAAGCTTAAACTATGAAGGACAGAAGAATAAAGCAATAAAAAACATACTATGTGAAAAGAGAGAAAGAGAAGATCAACACCGGTGAACTAAAAAAGAGGAAAAAAGATCAAGAACTATAGTGAAGAGAAGAATGAAGGACAATAGTGGTTGTAGAGGTTCATCATTTCAGACGCTTGTTGTCTAGTTTCTTACTGCTGGGAGGTGAAATGAAAGTTAGGACGCAAATATCAGTTAAAATGTGATGGTTATGTAGAAAAACTATCATGTGTACTTCCCAGTTAAAATGCTAAAATGCTCCCTCTATATTTTTTCTTTCTTTTTTATGGTTTACATAACAACTTATTTTTAAATTGACTTACTTTATCTTTCATGTATTCCAATTTGTGTACTAGTGAGTCAAACTAAAGATGACCTAAAATTTGAGAAAACAATGGTGGTCAGAAGTGTGAGAAAGAAATGGTAGCAGAATTGCGAGGAAGCAATGGGTTTAGAAATAAGCATGCAATAGAGAAAATGGAATTGGAAGAAGACAAGAGAAATGTGCTACCCTAAGATCATAAGAGCATGTTCTATTGCCACAAAGAAGATGAAGTCTTGAAAATCACACAAGTAATTCAAACATTTAGGTTTATATTCTCAAATTACATCCTTAAAAAATTTAAAACATTATGCATTTTCTTGATGGATTGTGTTTTAATTTTGAACACTCCACTTTTTAAAACCTAATTTTTATATATTATCAATGTTGATTTATAAGTTGAAACCTTTAATTTTATTTTAATTTGGTTATTTTATTATACCTATGCTCCTCAAAAATATTTGTTTACATTTTTATTTGTTTTATGGTTTTATTTATAGCTTTGAATTCATTTTGAAATTTATTTTGATGTAGGAGCACCCATTGAACATAATGATTGTCATATTCATTCTAATCCTCAAGGGAAAAAAGATGATTTAGCTTTCTTAGTATTGGAGCCTATCATGTTAAATATTCTTGATAATTCTAATATGCTTGACATTAAAAACCATTCAAGATATTCTTGTTGGTATGTTACATATTTGCAAGAAGATGAGGTTCATACACATTGATGTGTACAAGTATTCCAAGGAATGCAAGGCTATGACATATATGGGATGATACATTAAAACAAGAGATAAAGTGATGATATTCATTATTTGTATAAAATTGTTGTAAGCCCTAACCCTAAGTATATTTTATGTAAGTTAGGGTATAGCTATAATTTCATGTATGTATCTTAGTCAATTGTATAGGTTTGTAATATTAATCCTTAGTATCATTTAACGAATGATATTATGCTTTGGATTAAGTTTAATATGGGTTTAATTCAACCATGATTAATGGGCTGAATTAAGGAAGAAAAATCGGTAGGTTTAAGCTACTTTACCACCGAGCTTCCTTCTCTTATATATACCTCCTTGTGCGCAACATTTGTATAGAGAATATTAAATGAAAATTTCAATCAAACATTAAGCAAGAGAGATAAAGTCTTATCCTCCCTTTTGGGTCTACATTTAGAAAGGAAAATCCAGGATTAATCCTTCCTCAATACTATCTTCAAGTCGACACATTTGAAGACCTTCAAATATGCCGAATACACCTTCAACTTGTATCTTCAATTTCTTCGTTCATAATCCACCAATTCACTTCATTTATTTTGCATTAGATCGTAGGTTAAATATTATAACACAAATTTTAATTCAACCATCCATTACTTTGATAAAAACCACATCATTTTTGGTACCAAAGCTTCATTTGTTCGAAGCTGATACAACCAAGGATTTCTGCCGACTCGAAATCGTGTTGTGTTCTTTCACCAAGAACTCCACGACTACTCCACCATTTCTTTTAATTATTGATTCTTGATGAAATTCTTTAATTTTTCCTGAAGTTATTGCTCGAAGTTCTTGCAATCTCACGACGATCTTCTTTCATTTTCCCTCAACTTTTCACATAAAATACCAATAGAGTTTGAAATTCCTACAGCACTAGTTTGGTTCGTCTATATGCAATGATCGTGTGTACCTCTCCAGGAATTGATTTATATTGTATTCTACTCTCTATTAGTTTGTGATCAAGTGTATGACAACCCGTTTCAAGTTCTCTTCGTGCAAGCAATCAAAAAAGCCTCAAAGTGTTCGACATCCCTAGACAGTTCTCAATCGCAGAGACTGACCTGGAACTTGTAGGCCGTGTATTAGACTGATATTTCACCAATTTCTCTCAAGAAAATAGTCCATAATCTACCTTTGCATCTCATCTAAATTTTCTATGAAGACTTTAACACGAATCTACTACTAGAAGACAAGCTATTGTTGAAAACACAAAAACATGTTCTATGATTTTATGTGAAGTAATTTCACACCTATTATTACTAATCTCTCATTGTTTGTGTGGAACTATGTGCAGTGCCTATTATTAGGGATTAAATATCTCCTTTGTGCCTAGATAAAGACTGCAGGTAGTTTTTGATATTTGTTTTAGACTTATAAATTGGTTTGTGCTTTGTTTGGTTGTAGGCAAAACAAATCCTGCACCTACATTTGTGGAAGATATATTGTGTGCATCAAGAAGGGTTCAGTGTAAACCTTCTCCATGGCCAGTGAATAGGTGTGTGCCCTAATAGATTCCATGAAAAGCCTCACCACATGCATGGATGCCCAACTACAGAATCAAAACACGTAGCAACATCAACTCCAAAGTGTGGAAGCAAAGTTGGCCGACCAAAAGAAGTATAAACCATGGCAACCTCGAATGGAAACCACACATGATAGTGTGGAGGGGATAATGAAGCCAATTTACCATGCCAAGAATGGACGTGGACCCTTTAATTTGTCTCATCATGAATATGGAGAAGAAGAGGTAAATTCTTTTGGCTCAAGCAACCAAAGAAGAGCACCTACATTCCATGTAAGAAATCCACACCATGAAGATCAAGGTATTAAACTTGACCTTCCTGAATTTTATGGTGATTTGAATGTGGAGTCATTTTTTGAATGGTTGCATGAGATTGAGGCTATTTTTGAGTTTAGAGAATATGATGATGATAGAAAATGAAAATTAGCTACTCTAAAGTTCAAAAATTTTGCTCGAATTTGGTATGATAACTTAAAGCGAACTAGAGAAAGACAAGAGAAGTCTAAAATAAAATCTTGAGAAAAACTTAAAAAGCACTTAAGAAAGAAATTTGTGCCTAGAGAGTATGAACATGATATGTATGTTAAAATGACTACTCTAAAGCAAGGCTTATTTAGTGTAGACGAATACACTAGAGAATTTGAGAGACTAGCCCTTATTTGTGATGTTCATGAAAGAAAAGAAGAAAAATGTGCTAGATACTTAGGTGGCTTAAATAATTTAATAAGAGACAAGGTTGATATGTACTCTTATGACTCTCTTGATGACTTGATAAAATTGGATATGAAAATTGAAAGACAAACTAAAACAATAAAAGCCTATGTTAAGTCTAATGCTTCTACTTCGACTAAACCCTATTCTAACACCTTTACCCCTAAATCAACATTTTCATATGATAAAAAGAATAAAAAAGATGATAAAGGTAAAATTAAGGTGGTTGAAATGGCTAATAAACAATGTTTTAATGGTAAAGGATATGGACATTTTGCTAGAGATTGTCCTAACCAAATAGCCTTAACTTTACATGACATAGAAAACATGGAACCATGTAGTGATGATGATGAATTAGAAGTTGAATATCCTAATGAAATATTAACTATGGAAGAAGAAGAAGGAGACCCCTACTTTTTAATTTAAGGATTCTTGCAAATACTACCTAGTATTACACCTACTCAAAGAGAAAAGATTTTTAAAACTAAGTGTAAAATAGGTGATATGGTTTGTAGACTTATTATTGATAGTGGTTCATGTACTAATATTGCTAGTGAGGCTATGGTTAAGAAACTTGGTTTGGAAACTACTAATCATCCTAAACCCTATTCTTTACAATGGTTAAACAAGGATAAAGGAGCTAAAGTAAACAAAAGAGCTTTAGTAACATTTTCTATTAGAGACTATCATGATGAAGTTCTATGTGATGTTTTACCTATGGATTCTTGTGGGTTACTTTTGGGTAGACCATGAAAATTTGATAGAAAAGAAACTCATGATGGGGTAACTAATGTGATGCGTGCACGGTTAGAGTTTTAGATTTAGATGGAGTTTATATGGAGTATTTGATGAGTATGGATTATGGAGGTTGATGATGGGGATTTGAAGGGGTGGATGATGATGGAACACGAGGTAGAAGGGTAAATTAATCTTTAAACCACACAGAAATTGAAAATTAAGGTTTCGAGAACAAAATCGTTCGCACAGATTCGGTTTTATTTCGAGATGATTCGAAACAAATCGTTCACATTGTTACGAGATGAATCCACACAGAATTCAGGTTTAAGCAATGCTTAAGGTTGTTCTTCTTATTCAAGTTGTGCCTTTCTACTCGGGTTCCTATGGTTTATATAGCCAAGGAACCGAGCATCTTTTCAAAAGATTACAAGCATATTCCCTCCCAAAAGCGTTAATTCCCTTAAGACTAGCTAGTTAATATTTAGTCACTAGTTGACTAAAAGTAAATAAAAATAACTCCCTCCCAAAAGCATTTATTCCCTTAAGAATAGCTATTTAATATTTAGTTACTAATTGACTAAAAGTAAATAACAATAACTAGTACTTAGACATAAATGTTACGCTAGCTAACAAACGTTGCATGAAGCCATGCATACTCCTCTATGTTTATGTATCTACGTAGAGTAGCGTAGCCATCTTAGTTGGTGATGTGTCCTGCAACTCTGCTCCCGCATCATTAATATGTGGTGAAAAAGGAAAAACAATTATATAGGCTCACACCTTCTTTATATGATCATATGCCCGTGAGTGATGATGAGAAGAGATTTTTTTTACATGAAAAGGTTATGGAAAAATGTATAAACGAAGAAGAAATTTTTTATGCTTTAGTTTCTAAGGATTCTAAACCTGAAAAACAACAACTTTCAGATCCTAATTTGATTAAGTTTCTTGATGAGTATAATGATGTATTTCCTGATGATTTACCTCCTTGATTACCACCTAACAGAGGTATAGAACATACTATTGATCTTGTTCCTGGTATGCCTATCCCTAATAAACCGGCTTATAAATGTAACCTAGAAGAAGCTAAGGAATTACAAAAACAAATTCAAGATCTTATGGATAAAGGATTTGCTAGAGAAAGTATGAATCCTTGTAGTGTTTCTGCTTTACTAGTGCCTAAAAAGGATGGTACTTGGCATATGAGCATAGATTCTAGAGTTGTGAATAATATTACTATCAAATATAGATTTCCTATGCCTAGATTAGATGATATACTTGATGAACTTTGTGGAGCATAAGTATTTTCCAAAATTGATTTGAGAAGTGGATATCATCAATTAAGGATTAGAGATGGAGATGAATGGATAACTGCTTTTAAAACAAAATATAGTCTCTATGAGTGGATGGTTATTCCTTTTGGGTTATGTAATGCACCCATCTCATTTATCAGACTTATAAATGAAGTCCTACGACCTTTCCTTGGTGATTTCATGGTTGTATATTTGGATGATATTCTTGTGTATAACAAAAATAGTTATGATCATCTAGTGCATTTGAAGAAATTATTTGGTGAGCTAAGGAAAGCTAAACTATATGGAAAACTTGAGAAATGTGATTTTATGCTTCTAAGTGTAGTTTTCCTAGGCTATATTATTAGTGGAGAAGGTATTAAAGTAGATCCTAATAAGATTAGGGCTATAAAAGAATAACCTATCCCTAAGAATGTTCATGAAGTGAGAAGTTTTCATGGATTAGCTAGCTTTTATAGAAGATTCATTAAGGATTTTTCTAACATAGCTACACCTATTACTCAACTCATTAAAAAGGGTGAATTTTATTGGGGACAAGAAGCTACTCAAGCATTTAAAACTTTAAAAGATAAACTTTGTCATGCCCTTGTTCTATACTTACCCAACTTTAATGTTCTTTTTTATGTGACTTGTGATGCTAGTGGAATTGGAATAGTAGTAGTACTTTCTCAAGAAAAGAAACCTACAACATTCTTCTCTGAAAAGTTGAATGGAGTCAAGCTTAACTATTCGACTTATGACAAGGAATTCTTTGCCATTATATGGAGAATTGAGACATGTTGTCATTATTTTAGACCAAAACCATTTGTGTTGCATTCGGATCATGAAAGTTTAAAATATTTACATAGTCAAAAGAAAGGTAATCCAAGACATGTAAAATGGGTAAATTTCTTACAATCCTTCGTGTTCTCTGTCAAACATTTAGATGGTAGAGAAAATGTAGTCACTTATGCTCTTTCTTGTAGGTCTACATTACTTGTTAGATGGATGCAAAAATATTAGGTTTTGAAATGATTAAAGAATGATATTCTAATGATGAAGATTTTAAGGACATGTTTAGTGCGTGTAAAGACAATGGATACCATGGAAATTATTCCATAAAAGATGGATATTTTTTTCGACTAAATAAACTTTGTATTCCTAAATATAGTATTAGAGACTTGCTTATCAAGGAAATACATGAAGGTAGCATAGCAGGACATTTTGGTATACATAAAACTATGGAATTATTACAAAAAAATTTCTATTGGCCAAGAATGGTTAAACATGTCCAAGCCATGATAAGTAGATGTTCTACGTGTCAAAAAAGTAAAAGTTACTTTCATAAAGGCTTATACACACCTTTACCCGTTCCTGATAAACCATGGGAAGGAGTTAGTGTGGACTTTATCCTAGGGTTACCAAGAACGCAACGTGGTAAAGATTATATTCTTGTGGTAGTAGATTGTTTTTCTAAAATGGCTCATTTTATTTCTTGTAATAAAACTGATGATGCCACTCATGTTGCTGACTTGTATTTAGAGAAATTGTTAAACTTCATGGAATACCTAAAAGCATAGTTTCTGATCAGGATGTCAAGTTTATGAGTTATTTCTGGAAAACTTTATGGCATATTCTTGGTACTAAATTGTTATTTACCACTTCACATCATCCCCAAATTGATGGTCAAACATAGGTAACTAATATAAATCTTGGTAAATTATTAAGAGGTTTAGTTAATAAATGTACAGAAGATTGGGATGTTAAGTTAGCTCATGCAGAGTTTGCTTATAATCATAGTCCTTCTAGTACTACTCAAATTAGTTCATTTGAGGTGGTGTATGGTGTGAATTCGAACATGCCTATTAACATGATTCCGTTGAAAAAATGTGAATTGCAAAACTATGAAGGTAAAGAGAGAATACAAATTTTTCAACAACTTCATGAGAAAATAAGAAATCATATTGAAAAATCTAGTGCCAAGTATAAAGATCAAGCAAATAGGCATAGAAACTATTAAGTGTTTTCTCCTGGTGACTTAGTTTGGTTACATTTATGTAAAGATAGATTTCCTAATTTATGTAAAAAAAAACTAATGCCAAGAGCCAATGGTCCATTTAAAATACTTAGGAAGTTTGGAGATAATGCTTATGAACTTGAACTTCTAGATTCTAAAGGAGGAATTTCAAGAAATTTGATTGTTGGTGATTTGGCTCCTTATTATTCTGATGAAAATTTGAGGGCAAATTGTTCTCAACTTGGGGAGTATGATGCAGGAGCATCCATTGAAAATAATGATTGTCATATTCATTCTAATCTTCAAGGTAAGGAACATGATTTATCTTTCTTAATATTGGAGCCTATCATGTTAAATATTCTTGACAATTCTAATATGCTTAACATTAAAAACCATTCAAGTTATTCTTGTAGGTATGTTACATATTTGCAAGAAGATGAGGTTCATACACATTGATGTGTACAAGTATTCAAAGGCATGCAAGGCTATGTCATACATGGGATGATACATTACAACAAGAGATAAAGTGATGGTATTCATTATTTGTATAAACTTGTTATAACCCTAACCCTAAGTATATTTTATGTAAGTTAGGGTATGACTATAATTTCATGTATGTATCTTAGTCAATTGTATAGGTTTGTAATATTAATCCTTAGTACCATTTAACCAATGATATTATGCTTTGGTTTAAGGTTAATATGGTCTTAATTCAACCATGATTAATGGGCTGAATTAAGGAAGAAAAATCGGTTGGTTTAAGCTAGTTCACCACCGAGCTTCCTTCTCCTATATATACCTCCTTTTGCGCAACATTTGTATAGAGAATATTAAATCAGAATTTAAATAAAAATTTAAGAAAGAGAGCTAAAGTCTAATCCTCCCTTTTAGGTCTACATTCAGAAATGAAAATTCGGGATTAATCCTTCCTCAATACTATCTTCAAGTCGACACATTTGAAGACCTTCAAATCTGCCGATTACACCTTCAACTTGTATCTTCAATTTCTTTGTCCATAATCCACCAATTCACTTCATTTCTTTTGCATTAGATCATGAGTTAAAGCTACAAATACAAATTATTATCCAACCTTCCGTTAATTTGATGAAAACCACATCATATTTACTCATTTGCTATTGCACATTATTCTTCATAAATTTATTTACGACTATGATTCTATTAAGATCCTATAATTTAATTTTAGTTTAAAATATATTTTTATTTATGTCTTGCGTTTTTATTTTTAATATTTTAATTTTATTCTCAAGTATAATCTCATTGTGTTAATATGACTTTTTTTATGTTTTATTTCATTAACAAAAATAACTTTTTTTTAAATTATAAAATCTATTTAAAGTTGTAAAATAATTTTAAAAAACATTTTCCACATAAAATATTTCCACCTTTGAAATCATTTATTTGTATGAGGTTAATTAGATCTTGGGAAGAATTAAATTAAAATATTTTCCATATCTTATTTATGATTTTATTTCTAAAAATAATTTTCTTTTGTTATTTCCATTTTTTGTTTGTAGATGAAATTTTGTGAAATGCTTTAAATTAATTAAATTAGCTCAATGTTTAATAAAAATAATTTTTTTATTATATTTTAAATATCATATTAAAATTTTATTTATATTTTATTAATTGTTTTGATTTATTTTATATAATCAAAATTAATTGGGTATGTCTTGTTTTTCTTCGAACATCTAATTATATAGTCTTTAAATTTATGATTGTTAAATTTTATCCTACTTAAAATATATTTTAATCTTTACTTTTAGATATTTATTTTTTCTTGATTATTTTAGATATTTTGTGAAAAAAGAAAAACTATCAGTAGGCCCCATTCCCCATTTATTTCTCTTCCCTCTTTCTTTCCTTTTCTTCTCTATTTTGAAACCCCAACCACTTAAAGTTCCTTCTCCCTACTCATCTTCTATTCTTCGTTTGTCACCACCATCTCACCTCGCCCACCACTCCCTCTACTCTTTTTTGTCGCAACAACATGCGAGCATTGCAATAGATAGCCAGTGCGAGTAGGGGAGTGAAGCGGGTCACTCAACCCCACTCCTGTGCTGGCTCCACCATCGGCCACCGTGAGCCTAACTGACCACCAATGAGTCGTCCTCACCCTTTGACAAAGTTCCATCAATCCTTAATTGCTCCAAATTGTTGTGTTTCATGTGGTATAATTTACCCCAAACCCTTATTTTTAATTAAATTAAATTATTTTCAATTAGCTTATGATATACTAAATTGATTACCAAATTGATTATGTATGAATTGAATGATTAATTTGGATGGGTTAATTGTGTAGCATATGCTTGATTTGTGAAAAAGGAATTTTTCACCTGGTTATGTATGGATTTATTGGATTGTTTCAATTAATCTATTTTATATAAATTTATTATGAAATAAGCATTAAAATGTACTAAATTTTATGTTACAATTGGAGAAATTTGTGCATAATTAATTAGAATTTAATTTTTATGTTAAAACTCTTACGAATTTAATCTCGATCATGTAATTGAGTTATTTTAATAAATTAATTATACAAATTATATTAAAATATGTTTTATTTTATTTTTGATCTATTAATTTAAAATTTTGAGTAAAATTTGATCGGATTTGTATTTTGGGCATAAAAATCCTAATTATATTAAACTAGGTGTTTCCTTTATTGTTGTTAATCAACAGAGGCTAAATATTTTATTATATAGTTCTAATTCCTTTTCTAAACCTTCAATTTAAATAAATTAATAAAACTTGACCAAATTATTATTTTTGCGCTAAAACCTTAACTTTCAAATAAAATTAAGTGATTTGTCATTTGCATAGTTTTATCTTTTTAAATTGATTTTATAGAATTATTTTAAATGAACTTAATTACATTCTAATACCTTCTTTTTTAGTTAATTGGTTTAATCCAAAACTATATTTTGGTCTTTAAAACCCTAATTTTTGTGAATATTTTTATGAAAGATAATTGTGTTTGATTCTTTCATATATTAATCATTTCGTTTCAATTTGATATTAATTGAGTTGTGATTCTAATCTACCATCTTGATCAATTCTTTGAAATTGATGAGTTTGGCATTTTGGGTTGTAAACCTTAATTGTTGAAATGGGCTGTGATACAATTTACTTGTTCTATATTATTCTATGTTTTGATTAGCTTTCCCTAACTTAACCTTATGACTTTAAAAGATGATGTAGGAAGGCATGTAGTGGATCTTGAAGCCAGGCTTTTCCTTCTTCACATGCTAAGATAGCTTGGAACATAGATAAATCTCCTAAAATCTTGGTTAATAGAATATTATGTGTTGATGTGTATTATTCTATATTTTAGTTATGTTAAGAACATGCTAGGGTTTGTTTGTAACATGCCCAAAATTCACTACTGAAAAATTTCGTTTTATTAAAAGAAAAGTGAAAATTAAATAATAAGACTTCTAAATTCTGAGGATATTACCATCACACTTAGTACAAGACTAGTTCACTCATACTGTTCTAGTACCCAGTGCTAAGGCTAAAAGTGTAAAATACAATTTATAAGAAACTTGACCCATATTTAAATCAGAGGAGCGTAAATAACAATTTACAAAGATAGAACCCAAAAATAGTGGTTACAAATATAACAATTACATTGAAACTAGGAATATAAAAGAGAAAGAGTGAAACCCTAATAGTTCCAGATAATTCCTTACGCTCTTCCCGTTTCCCACCTGAATAGCACCTAACAATGACCTGCAAGGAACTCTACCCATTGAATAGAAAGAGGCCCACAAATGGAACCCTTCAGTACTATGGTGATGAGTAACCCTTTAAAAACACACTTAAAAGCAGACCCGCAATGCAACACATGATAGAAAGGTATATACATATATGATCAGATGCGCATACATAACATTCACATACTTAACAAGTCCATCAAATATTCATGAGTCATAATGTGAAATCAATACTTCTGGTCCTTAAGCCATTAGTCCATCATTATTAAATCATCTCTCAGATTTTATATATCCATGTGAGTGTGGGAACCCCTCTATTATAGCCGGTGAACAAGAATACATATAAGGAAAAGCACTCCTGACCACTATTATTTGCCAATGGACTGGTCTCTAGGGCAGAACACTCCTAACCACTATTATTCGCCGGTGGACTGGTCTGTCCCCAACTCACATGGTGTTTGACTATATGTGATTAGTATTTTTTCATTATTCATTCACATCCATGATTGGTTTTATTGAACTCGGGACACCCACTATTATAGCCCGTGGACCAGAATACATACAAACATCATCAAAGGCAACACGCTCCTAGGTCACTATTATATTCGGTGGACTGGTACTCATAATCATCTTCCATGGCAACATGCTCCTGGGCCACTATTATATACGGTGGACCAGTACTCATAATATAATTCAATTGGACCCGACTTATTAATCTTTCCCTTTCATGATTAGTGTTTTTCCCTTTTAATTAGCACAACATTTCTATTTATTTCCCTCGGACGAGATATCAAGATCCAAAGACATAAAGGTACACCGGTCGCACAAGAGCATACAAGCTACCGAGTACCCTTCAACCATCAACCTAGGGACGCAAAGGTAACCAGGTTGTACTAGTGTATAAAGCTACTCAATACCCTACCCACAAGGACACCTAATCCATAAGTATGCATACCCCTAAATAGGTCTGTAGAGCTAGATAGAGTAAGATATAGGGCCTGGATGAGGCACAAAGACACACCAGGAGATACCAGAATAAACGTGGGCTAAACCACATCTTTAGGGTAATGACTCCTAAAGAGCCACCATTCCTAATCTCAAGGTTCTTCACTTTAAGTATTAGTGTCTTAGTTAAGGTGATCACGAAAAGCACAGCAATCAAATATTTATTTACTTTCAATCCTTCGAATATCATTAAGTATTTCTTATTCAAACAGTTATCCAAGATAACCCAGATGAATCATTAAGGCCGTCACAACCTCATCTAATTCTTATTTAAGATTTGTTCTCATGATACTGACTAAATACCATTAGCTTACTATTCAGTATTACTTGAGTCTTATTACGAAACTCCGTCATCCCATCAACATATTAGACATGAATTACTAATTTACCCCTTGCTTGTATAATTAATAAGTCATCCCTTCCTTGTCAATTTACCATATTACCCTTCATGTTGCATAGTTATCAAATTAACCCTTTCTCGGTTTGGGTGACCAAGTTATCTCCCACACGTATTAGGTCACCAATCACCTTTCTTAATTTTTATGCTTATCATATTTCTCATTTAGATTATCAATTTCCCTTCTCCGTTGTTATAATTACCAAATTGCCCTTTGGTTGGTCAAATTACAAATTTACCCTTCTCCATGATCAAAATTACCAAAATGCCCTTCTCCATTATCATAATTATCAAATTACCCTTTAGTAAATTACCAAATTGCCCTTCTCTATTATTATATTTACCGAATCATCCTTCTCCATTATCAAAATTACCAAATTACCCTTCTCCGATATCATATTTACAAAATTGCCCTTTAGTTGATTAAATTACAAAATTACCTTTCTCTATTTTCATAATTACCAAATTACCCTTCTTCGTTATCATAATTACCAATTTTCCCTTTAGCTTATTAATTTACCAAATTATCTTTCTCCATTTTCATAATTACCAAATTATCCTTCCTCGTTATCATAATTACCAATTTGCCCATTACTTGATTAAATTACCAAATTACCCTTTTCTATGATCATACTTACCAAATTTCCCTTTAGGTGTTTAAATTAGCAATTTCCCTTCTCTATTACTATATTTCCCGTCTCCTTTATTATAATTACCATTTTACCCCTTTAGTTATAAAATTACCATTTTATCCTTTTACTTACAAAATTATCGTTTTACCCTTTACTTCCAAAATTACTATAATACCCATTTACTTATAATTTACCATTTGATCCTTCTCGTCCAAAATTACCATTTTACCCCTTTAATTCTAAAATTATCATTTTACCCTTTACTTCCAAAATCACCATAATACCCTTAACTTTTAAAATTACCATAACACCCCTTTTTCTTATAAAATTACCATTTTATCCTTTAAAGTACAAAATTACTATTTTTCCCCTTTACTTTCAAAATTACCATAATACCCTTAACATCCAAATTTATCATAATACCTTTTACTTTTAATATTACCATTTTACTCTTTTTCCCAAAATTACCATACTACCCTTTTTACTTCAATTGATCACTTTTTCCTTCTCCTCCAAAATTACCATAATACCTTTTACTTATAATATTACCATTTTACTCTTTTACCCTAAAATTAGCATACTACCCTTTTTACTTCAATTGATCACTTTTCCCTTCTCCTCCAAAATTACCATTATACCCCTTTACTTACACATATACCATTTTCCCCTTCCTTCCAAAATTACCATTTTAACCTTTATTACGCCATCTTTATCAAATTATCACCACTACTTAAAATATAAATATTAATACTATATTCTCATCATCCAATTCCACCAACTATTGCATTTCAACATAATACTCATTAAAAACTACACCTATTAAGCCACACTCTTACCCAAGTCATATTACTAAAATGCCCTAGGGCTCACAATAATATTCACCATGCATTAATGGTCATAACATAATATAGCATGGATAAGTACTTAACATATTCTTGAATAGCAATTCTCCTTACTTAAGCATTTTTTCCATACATGGCATATAAACTAACATGATTTCCTTTTTATCAATCAACATAAGAAACTAGATATATTATATTAAACAACATATATCAAGCATATTAACATATTAAAAACCCTAATGTGCTAACATACGTTTATCCATGCGTTTAAGTGGGGTTTAATGATTACCTTAATTCCATAAAAATCAAACCTTACCTCTATCCCAGTTAAGGATTCAAGCTTTAAATAGCAAAATCAACACCTAAAAATAATATCAATATTTATCACATTAGAAATGAGAAAATCCAAAAGCATAAGACTTTATAAAACTTAATTAATGAAATAATTAACTTAAATATTATTATACCTTAAAAAATTTTGAACTAAAATAACCAAGGAATGTAGCATGAGCTGCATGCAAAAACAAAGGTGGAAGGGTCGAAGGTGGCATGAAGAAATGAAAGAAGGGGGTGTTTTTGGGTTAGGGTTTTAGACTAGGAAAGAAGGTAGATGGGGGAGTATTTAGGGTAAGGGAAGGGTGAAGAGGGTGAAGAGGGGGTGTAGGTGATGGTTGGAGATAGGTTGTTGGCAACCAAGGGTGGTAGAGATGATGGAAACGAGGCTGCAAAGGGATCTATCAAGGTGGGCATGCTGAGAAGGAAGGAAAAGTGAGGGGGTGAGGGTGTTGGTTTTAGCCAAAAGTGGTGTGGGGGTGGTAGAAGAGGTTGCATGGAATAGGTTGCTGGCTTAGGGGCGAAAGAGGCAACTGGATTTCTAGGGAAGGAGGGGTTACAAGGAGTTTGTTGAGAAGGGAGAAAAAGAAGGGAAAAAGAAGAGGGGATGAAGAATGGACTGTAGAGGGCTTGAGGGGATGTTGTGGTGGTGTAGGGATAATGAAGAGGGTGGCAAGGTGTGGTGTAGGGGATCAGTGAGGTAATGGAAGTGGTGAAAGGAGGCGGCGGTGCAAAACATGGACAGAAATGGAAGGAGAAGAAAAGGAGAGAAAGAGGTTGGGGGAGGGAGAATGTCTCAAAAAAAATAGGGCTGGTGAGGATATGAAAAAGGAGAGGGAGAGACAAGGGTAGGTGGCCATTTGGTGCCCGCGTGTAGGGTGGTAGGGAGAGGGAAGGGAAGAAGAGGAAAGGAAGGCCATGTATGATGGGGCTGCATGGCTAGTTTGGTGTGAAATTGTGAAAATAAAGGATGGGGGAGAGACAAAGAGAGGGAGGTTGCAGTGGTGGTAGTAGGGCGGTGGCTGGGCATGGTGTTGAGGGGCATGCTCCATTGGGCATCAAAGATAGGTCAGGGTGGGAGCTAGAAGAAGGTAGAAAGGGAGATGAGGGGGGAGAAGCAGGCCGGTCGGGGTAAAAAAGAAGAAGAGGAATTTGGGTCGACCCGAGTAGGGGGAAAGGAAAAAGAAAGAACGGGCTGGGCTAGGTTGGTCGTGTAGGAGGAAGGAAAAGAAAAGGAGGCCGGTTGCATGGGAGGGAAGCAAAAGAAACGGGCCTGTGGCCCAATGCGTAGGGAAGGGGAGGTAGGCCGGGTGCTGGCAGATCGAGGGGAGAAAAACGAAAAGGAGAAAAAGAGGAAAAAAGAAAAAAATTGAAAAATAGGGGATATTATAATAATTTAATTTATAAAATAATATAGTGAAATATTTTTGGGTAATAAACTTTTTTAATAATTTAATATAATTAAATATATGGGTTTAAAAAGGATAATTTTCGTAAAATATTAGTTTGAAAAATTATTTAATTAAAAAGAGTAACATAAAATAATAAAATATTTATTTTAATTTATTAAATATTCCTATCCAAATATATATACATAAAAATCCATAAAATAATTAAATTAAATAAATTTAAAAGCTAATTTATCCCAAATAAAAGTTATATATTAAATTATAGGTTTTTAAAATTTAGGGGGATTACATTGTTAATAAGGCTTGAAGTTGGTATGTTTAAGCTATATGGCTATCTTATGGTATGGTATCATGTAGTTCTTCACGTATGAGTCATATTCTTTGTAGTTATATTTTATAAGTTGCTATATTATATAAGATGTGTAAATGTACTTTGATCTATTCATTTGATATTATGTTTGCTAACCTTATACTTTATTTGTTATGGAAAGTATATGAATCTACATACATATGATATTATTATGAGTTCGGTTATTTATCAATACATTATCATATTAATATTATGCTTGTTTAAAGGTTTGTTTGTGGGTACTTTGATTTAATTTAGATGTGATTTAAACATGGGTTGCAGGTACTCTAATTTAATTTAGGTGTGATTTAAACTTGAGCTGAGAGTTAGAGATACCCCAAGTATTATCCCTTGAACATTTTTGTGATTATTTGTTAATATTTTGGAAGTTAATTGTATAGAAAATATAAATATTATGTTGTAAACGGCTATTTATATTTCTATTTTTCTAATTTAGATTTTGGAACTTAGTTTTCTCTTAATTTATCTGCGATAATTTTACTAGATTTTCTACTGAATTTTTTAGTGAAAGTTTTTTTTATTAAGTTTATATATCATGATTTGTTAAATAGACTTTTATTCTTGCTACTATTAGGCAATAGATAGTTGAAATTTGTCTTATATATGGTAGGTGTGGTGGTAGCTCTCCCAATTTTTTGTGTTTACTTCCGCACTATACCATTTTTAAATGAAAAAAAAATTATGAGTAATAATGAAGGTCTAACAGGTTATGATTGGGTCTTGATTTTGATCTATAGTGGGTCATTTTTTAGTTGAAGTTATTCATGAGGTTAACAATGGTGGTTGAGTTACATTATAGGATGATGAACATAACAATTTTGCAACTATTGACTTAAGACCAAGGTAACACACCTTCAATTTTGCAATTATTGTTATGTTTTCATCTTTTTATTTTTTCTTGACTTAAAAAAAACCTTGAATTACTTGACTATTTGCATCTCAAATAAAGTGGGGTAAGAATATAAGAGGTAACTAGAAATATCATCCAGGTTCACTTTTAAATATGATTGATTTGGTAAACTTCAATTACAGGGATCTTTGATCAATGTTAATTTATTATGATGGTATATAGTTACCAAATATTCAAATTGTTAGTCTAAAATAGGATAGGCATAGTAATTTTATGTTGCTAATATGATTGAATTAATGTCCATGTGTGAATTTTGAATGCAAAATTTATTTGTGAAATTTATCACCATAGAGTGTAATAGAATTTTCATATGCTTATTTTCATTAGCATTTTTGCTGTAAGTTAGATGGTATAGATATATGGCCTCTAATTTCATATTTTCATGCCCATTCTAGAGAAGTTCAAAGCATAAAATTCTACATCATACTATATTATTCTATGAACATATTGGCTTTATTCTTTAACAAATAATTCAAAGCTAGCCGTTTTCACAAGGTCCTTTTATTCTCCACACTAACCAACATGCTTTTTGTTCAAAGAAAATCACTTATAAATTAAAATTTTCTAGCAAAGCTAACCTATGTAACTTGTTGTTCAAGATATCAAGAAAGATGGTATGAAATGATTAGGACATTTTGATATGGGCATGATGGATAGCAATTTATATGATTTGGATAACAATTTCATCATTTTAGTTACTAAGCACTTTGAGTTTGATAATTAACTCTACAAAAACAACTATAACTCAAAAATCTACTATAGCTACAATTTCATATTGTACTACAAGAATAGTTAGAGGTATGGAGGTGTGTAATATTTGGTAAAAAGGTCATGTTTGATATTTCTAAGGCACGTAGTATTGTGGTGTTCCCTATTTTTTTGATAAAGTGACAAGATGTCATATGTTGTTTGTGGAAAGTTCTATATTGTAATGTATACTACCTTTAATCCACAAGGCTCATATGAGTCCTTAACCAATTTGCACAATCCTTCAACATGTAACTAATTAGCTACATCATTTTTTGCAACTTGCAAAACATGTTGATAGTAAAATAAACAAAAATATAGACGTCCATGTTTCATAACATTTGCTTTGGATTTAATATATAAGCACACCTTTGTATTTCATCACCTCATAAATATTTATAAATAAGATAAAATACAAGTTAGTTTTTATTATATACTTATACTTGATAAAATAAATTTTTTATTAATAATTATATTTAATAATATCATTTTTTATCATCAATCATTAACATTCTTGTTAACAAGATTGAAATTATTTAGTTGAAAGGTAAATATAAGAAATAGTTTATGAAGAATAATAGAAGTAGTCAGATGATTATTATAAATGAATTATGTTGATTATGCTCTTAAAAATGACTAATAGACTCAAATAGAATAATTACATCCTCAATGATGTTTTCTTCCATTTTTTTTTACTAATGTTGCAATATTATTGTAATATTTCAAAATTTACTAATGGAAAATTTTATTTTAGCAGAAGTATAACACCAACATAGTTGGGTATTAATATCATATTGGACATAAGCCTAGTTTAGCGAACCATCCTTACGTAGAATAAAAGGCAATATACTTGAGACTTAAAACATGATAACACGAAAATAGGAAAATATTTCATAAACATTGATAAGAGTTGGAAGTTAACTCTGAGTCCAATATCAAAATGCACAAAAGGGATACATTGGAACTAGGGGTCCTAAAAAGTATCTAGACTCAAAAGAGCTAATTGGATAACATGACTATACATCGAACCCTGATACATAGGAATCACTCTACAAATAAAGTATCATTTGAAAATCACCCAGAGGGTTCTCATCAACCTACATAAAAAAATTTGGGCAATTTGCTTGTGAGAATGAGCAATGCCCATAAAAATAAAGATCAGTATGTGATATATTGAATAAGGTAATCATACATTTAACACAAGGTTACATAGAATTACATAAATAATTTCACATAAGAGAATAAAAAATCATGTTTGTTAGCATAAAGTAATTGAAGGTAAATAATTATTCTAGATCACATTATAAGACCATACTTTTATTTATGTTGAATTTAGGGATCTCGCTATTCTTAATCAAGTGAAATGGACTAAAGTGCTTCTTAGGACTGAACACACTCAAGCCACTATTATTGTCCGGTGGAATGAACCTAACATATATAAGGGCAACATGCTCCTAAACATTATTCTTAAACTAGTGGAATGGCCTAAAACACCTCTTAGGGTAGAACACCACTGAGTTAATATTAGAATAGACACAATATCTTAGTCTTGATACATGAAATATTTTGTTCTAGGTGATTAATGTGTTATTTATTAGTATTTATCTCATAATCATATTCTCATTTATGATGAGTTTAGGGCTCAACTATTCTTAATCCAATAGAACAGACTAATATATTTATGAGGGAAGAACACTACTAAGCCACTATTATCGTTTGGTGGAACATACATATATTATACCTCTGTCCGACTCATGTAATATTTTACTTTAAATGATTAATATCTTATTCATTAATTATTTATATCAAGATTATATTTCAAGACTATAGATATCCAAAACACACATTTAAAATACGTAAAAAACAACCACATATTTATTGGGGTACTCATCAAAGAAAAGATCCAATATTCCTCTAAGAAATCTAAATTTCAAAAGGAGAGCATAAATTCTCATTTTATTGTACTTATGTTACTCATCATTATCCTATGTATTTCAAGTATCCTACTTAGTATATTTAAAGTCTATTATCCTTTTAAAATCACCAAAATTCTATATTCTACCCATATTGACCAAAATATCATTCTCTTACTAAAAGCCTGAAAATCTCATATTAAGTAACTTGGGTCTTAAATAACCATCATTGGATCACATTAATTAAGAGTTAATTTATAACCACCTGAAAACTATATCATGTCATTATTACTTTCCATATTTTCATAAAATGACCACAATGCCCCTATAATATCCACAATACTCCTACTGTCACAAAGACTTTATGAGTTTCAATATTAATGAATTTCAACTTCCAACATATATATATCATGAAATACATAACCCCCAATTATATATTGATACCACATATTTATATTTATGTCAACCAATAATATTCACCAATGGACATTTTCATTTTTTTCTTTCTTTTAGTCTTCTATTATAAGATATCATAAAATGAATTTATCATAAGAAAATCATCCATATTATCATTACTCACTTGACATTACATACAAAAATACATGTTGCACATAAAAGATCTAACTACAATGTATAATCTTACCAAAATGGATACTAGTTTCTAAGCATGTAAGCCTAACCAGCCTCCTTAGGGATAACCAAAAATTCACCTACTAAAATGAGAATAAAAAAAAATTAGAACATAAAAATAAAATTAGGGAGAGTTAAGGTAAATGAGGGTGGACAGTGGGATAACCAAAAAAATTGGAAACCTTGGGTTGCATGGGAGTATGGTGGAATGTACAATGGTGCTAAGGTATAGTATGGCATGTTCTACTAGAAGGGAGGCATAACTGTGCCAAAGTAAATCTCAAAGGGCACGGGCAAGTATGTCCCACATGCATAGGTTGAGAGGGTAGAACGTGCACAAGTGATGGGTGAAGGGTGCCCATGGTTGTGGGTGAAACACATTGTTAAGAAGAAAAGGCACATATGGGTTGTGTGCAAAGTCATGAAAGAGATTCACAGTTGGGGCATGAAAGGGTACTGGGTCATTCACCTCAACAAAAATGAAATAGAGCATAACTAGGAGTGAAAAAAATAATGGCATAGGGGAGTGATGGTTGGGAGATGACAAAGGGGAATGATGGGAAGGAAATGGTGGTTGGTTCCCTTAGAATAAGTCTTGTGCTTGTTGGTATATTGTGGCAAGTGGAGTGTTAGTGAGCAATATCGTTAGTAGATAGGGAAGGAATAAAGGAGAAGAAGATGAAGCTTAGGCTAGGCTTCTAGATGATAATAGAAGGAGTAAGTGAGTTAGGTAGTTATCAAATGAGGTAGAGAGGTTGTAGGTATATACACGCACAGAGAGACACAAGGTGAGGAATGATAGAGAAGGAAACATGCATGAGCTAAAGGTAAGAAATGATTAAGGAAAAAGATAAGGCGAAAATTTCAACAATAGATCCCATGGTTTGAGGGAGGGGATGGTGGTGGTGACACATTTAGGAAGGTAGGTTTTAGGGGTGGAGGCTAAATAGGGGGAATTTTGTCCAAAGATGGAGGAGAACACACATAACACTAAAGAAGGAGAAGATGGAAAATTAGACTAGAGAAGAAAATGGAAAGGATAAAGAAAAGGAAAAGAAAAAATAAGTATGTAATTTTATTGTTACGATTAAATGTTAAAATATTGATTAAGGACTTTAGGTACAACTAAAATATGAATCATCTAGAATTAAGGTTAGGTTAAAAGATAAATTACCTATAATAAAGATCAGATTTTGGTTAGCTTATTAATTACTCAAGATTAAGATTAGATAAAATTTAAGGTATTGCAATTATACCCTAGAAAATGAAATTAATTATATATATGATTTTAAAGAATATCATTATCAACAATACTACAAAATAGTTTCGTACAAAGAATTCAAACTAACTTATTATTCAATCTACTAGAATTATAACCCACAATCATCTAAAATATGATAAAAACTTTAGATTTTTTGTGAAATACAATAGATTTTTTACTCAATTACTAAAAATGATTTTAGCTATGTAAAAAATTTAGAGCTATTTATTGAATATGGGAAATAAATGTACTTTTATCTTTATACGACAAAATACTTTAAATTCACACCATTAAGTTATAGTTAAATTAATGTTTAAATATCCCATGCACCGCATAGGTCATAATCTAGTTTTATTTAATATGTGTGTTCTCAAAACAAGATCGAGAATAACTTCAAAGCCACACTTATCTTGTGGGAAAGGAAAATGTGGAACCTTTGCAAAATCATTAAATCCTTGGCCTATGAAATATATTTAGGTATTCATCCTTTTATAGAGCTTAGTTATATATATAAATCTAGAAACTTTTAGCCTTAATATTTTTCAAAATGGAAAAAAAAATTATTTCTTCATATCCCACTCTTTTGAAGCATAATTACCTTACATTATTTGACTTGTAATTCACTTCTAAAAATTTTATTATAGAACTCCATACTATTTGTAACCACTATAAATGTCATTAGGATAGGGTAGAGATGAAGACCCCATCCCCAAACCTAAATCTGATACGCAAAATAATCCCCAAATACTCCCCAATCCCCAAATTTTTCTTACCAAGGAATCTGATACCTAATCAACAATCTATTTTTCATTCTCGATTCATTCTCTATTATTGAAACTCGATCTGATACGTAAAATGTCAATCCCATCCTAGATACCTTATCTTATTTTTCCTTAACATACTTTTAATTTATATTCTATATAAAAAATATATAATAAATAAGTTTATGAAAATTTATATATATATATAAAATTCGAGGTGGGTTTGAGGATGGGGATCCTAAACCCTTTCCTACCTCATGCCCTACAAAATCCTCAAACCCAAATAAGAATTTTTTTTTAATGGGCCCCAAACTATTAAGAGAACTGTCATCCCTAGTAACAACTTCAAGTTTTCAATCATTTATTTTCAAATAACACAATTTATGTGATTGTTTTAATCTTGTGATTATTGCTCATTTGAATTCATTCAAATCTCTTTAATTAATCCTAAAATATTTTTAAGCCCTCATTTATCTTTGTTTTTCTTTCTTTACCCATTCATTCCTTGCAAATCATTAACCCCTTAGTTGGAGTTACTCACCAAAAATAATCATTTAAGATAATCAATATTGGCAAGTACATTCAAACTTGTTATGAATTACAAATAAAGTAGTTTTAGGTATTTTTGTTGTTTTAGTACATAACAACATCCAAAAAATTAGAATCTTTAATATTTTCATATATTTGTTTTTCTAAATTTATTCCACATCCATCTGTATCAATTTTAAAATCAAATTGTTTATTTCATGCATTTGTAGAAAAAAGTGTTTATGCGATTAGTCTATTTTTGTTTTTTTCACTTGTTTGAGCACTAGTTTTTTTCAATACTAATTATTTAAATAAGTTTATTCTCCTACAATTAATCTTCAACTTCCCTAATTTTTTTTTTATAATATTGGAATTTATTTACTATAATTCCTAATAAATCTCTATTTCTATCCTTCATATCTATTGATTATTCTATTTTTTTAGTCAACACTTTAAATCTTCCATCTTGTTTAAACCTATGCTTTTACAATAGATCAAATCTTTCCCAATACTCACCTCAAAGTCACACAAGACTCTGCTTGAAGACGGTGAGAAATTTGACCATAACAATCCCAAACCATGCCTTCCTCATCTATCATAAAGGTCATAACATTAATTATATTCCTGAATATTATAATAGCATGCTACTTCCTAGAAGGCTAGATCTTGGGAAAGGAGTAAAATGTCTAGCTATATACAACTAAGTAAAAATACCATACTCACAACGACAATTGTGTAAATCTATGGATTCTCATGATAATGAGGATTTTGCATTCTTAATAATGGAGCCTTTTGTTTTTTTTTTGGCTTAGTAAAATGTCTATATCATATACTTTGCAATGTGAAAAGTCTTTACATCATACCACTAACAAACTCCTAGCTCAACTATCTTCTACAACATTAATCAAACTCACTAGTTTATTATACGATGTACATAGGATTTTAATTTCAACTCTACTCACTAATTCTTTAATAATCACTCTTACAATATGCTTAGGGGTTCTACTTTTACAATAAAAAAATGCACTAGTTTCGCTCCAACCAGAGATCATACGTTGTAGCTGCTAGCATGTACATCAACACCATCAATCTACTACTTGAACCTTGTTCTCCCCACCACAACCATCTAACAATATTATTAATGTCGCTGACTTAGTGGGTGCAACCGAAACCTTTAATCAAGTCTGTTCATACCTACTGAGAATATGGTCAAATAAAGTATAGATGAGGAATGTATTCCTCATGTTCAGAGAACAATGCACAATTCTTATCCACCTCCATGCCAAATCAAAACATTCTATCCTTCATTAAAAAGGATTGGTAATAAACTATAAATGTAGCTGTTGTTGTGGTAGAGAGATATGGTTCCAAATCACCTTCCAACATTGCATATTCTCACCCTTAGGCCTCAATATCTCATATGCTTTGGTAATGCTATACTTTCCATTCAAACATATAGCTTCACCCTCAGAATCCTGAAAAAAGCTATGCAATATTTTCCTAAGTTGAAGCATGTGCTTCATACATCATGAAGCAGTCATGCCACTAGGCATATTCCACAAAGTCCTACTCTTAATAAAATTGGAATGCACCCATTTGACCCACAATACATCTTTCATGCAATGTAGGTTCCATAGGATTTTTCCCAGGGAAGCTACATTCCACCATTCAGATCCATGATGTCCAAACCTCCTTCCTATTATGGTTTGCACACATACTACCATGCTACTTTAAATTTAGAAGATTCCCTATTTAGAGGAAAGCTTATACATTGATGCTATGGTGTGGATGACCATCTTTGGGAGTAAGTACATAATACTCCAATGAGCCTGAGTACCAAAGAACACTAATCAAATCAACCGGAGTATATTAGCATAGCTAAGAAACTTACTCTACCAAGCTGTAAGATGACCCTAAAATTTATCTATTAGAAGTTGATATTCACACACTTTAAATGTTTTACACATAGGAGGAAGGCCTAGATATCTTATAGGTAGGGATCCCTCAGGAAAATGCAGATGCTGAGTAACTTCTCTCTTAGTACACTCGGTGACAAATCCTCTATAATATATCACACTTTTTGCTGCATTGAGATGAAGGCCTGACAAACCAGAGAAATTAAAAAAGTGTGATGAAGCACCATGATCAAAGTCATTTCTCCCTGACAAAAGAAGAGCAAGTTGTCAGCAAGAAAATAGTAGGGATATAAGATTAACTCATTTGTATTTTTTATGGGGCTTGAAAGAAGTGTTCCTCCAAACTGAATCAAACAATCTATTTAGATTTTCCATAACGAGGACAAACATATATGGTGATATAGGATCACCTTGTCAGAGTCCCTTTTGAGCCTTAAAAAGAGGGTGCATTACTCCATTTAGTATCACAAAATAGCTGATCATAGTAACACAAACCAGAATTAAACATAGAAACTAAGCTGGGAAGTTTAGACCAAAGCACTTTCTCTAAAAATTGCCAACTTATCGAATCATGAACCTTTTTCATGTCTAACTTGATCATGCATCTAGGATGATAGTTATTTATTATTATAGCCATTAACCAATTCAGTGGCCATTAGTATATTATGTCTAATATGTCTCCCTTGCACAAAGGTGCATGCGCTTCACCAACAACATTCGAAAAGTAAGGCTGTAGCCTGTTTGCCAATACCTTAGCTATAACCTTGTATACTATGTAACATTATACAATATGTCTAAAGTCTCTAGCCTTCTCTGAATTTTGAACTTTAGGAATCAACTTCAAAGCTGTGACAATCAAGCTTAAAGGTAATCTACTAGTGATGAAGAATTCCCTAGTTGTGTGCCATAAGTCCTCTCCAATAGTTCTCGATGTGCTTTTGAAAAATTATGCATTATAACCATTCAGCCCTATGACCTTGTCATTACCCATGGTAAAAAAAAGTCTTCTTCACTTCTTTTTTAGATACTGGTGCCAATAATATGAGTTTTTCTTGATCAAGAAGCAAAGGGCCTGTAGCCATGACTTTATTTAAGAAATTCCCATTTGTAATAGCTGTAGTACCTTGTAAACTTTTATAAAATTGGGAAAAATCCTAAAAACTACCCTCTTGATCTTCTTAGAGGGAACCTTTCTCATCCTCGAGGCCAAGGATATGATTTGCATGAAATCTCCCTCTTGATATAGCATGAATATACTATATATTAGCATCACGATCCCTTAATCAGTGTACTCTAGATTTTTGATGGATTTTTTTTAACATTTGGAAAGGCGTGGGAATAATTGAAGTTGTCTCTATTCACAGGCCGCAAGTTGCACATCCTCTTGTCTATCCCCATGTTGTTTTTGTTTCTATAGTATGTCTGTTAGTGCTTGTCAAACTCGATAGGTGATACTTCAAAATTTTTCCAGATTCAACTGCTTTAACGGGTACTTAAATTCCTTTAATTTAACTCTAATTATACCCAACATCGAACCGTCAAAGTGTTGCTTCCATACACTTTGTACTAAAGCTTGAAACCCATTGTCTTTAATCCACATATTATAGAATTTAAATGGTTCAGGCCCAACTTTTGCCTCTCATTTTATCATTACTAACATCGAAGCATGATAGGAGATAAGGGGTGGAAAGAAATGTACTTTAGATCCCCCAATATTCTCAAACAAAATATGATTGCACATGACCCAATGTAACTTACATGCCACTCTGTTTTAAGCCTCTTGCTTAGTCAACCAAGTGAGCCTCAAAGCTGTATATCTAAATCCTTCAAGTTCAATTCAAGCACATATTTATGAACGTCTTCCATATCCTGCTGATGTAATATACACTAAAGCATTAAAAATAGCATTGAAATCCCCTAATAGGATCCATAGTTACTATTGTGGTTAATTTGAGACCAGCCAATTCCACAATAACCTTCTGTCAAGACCACTAGTGTGGGCATAGATAATAGTCACATAATAGATTAAATTTTGGGAGAGATCTAGTACACGTACTTGAACACCCTAAGCAAAAATACTATCTACTTCAATCCACCATTGGTAACTTGACCATCCAAACCATACCCGGTCATTATGATGGTGTTGGTAATTACACACCCAGTGCCATCCTTGTAAGAGTTAATTTTGAATTTTTGTTACTTTATTCTATTTTAAATTAATTTCAATTAACCCTACCATAGTTATCTTATTCTCCTTCAACCAATACCTAACCTCCCTAAATTTTTGAGAGTCATTTAACCCTCTAGTGCTACAACAACCTAAAATCATGAAAGAAGGATATTAGGATCCATCACTTCATTTTTTGGAGTCACCTTATTACCTTTAAGAACACTCCACCATAGGGATAGGTGATACTCTTTCTGCTAGGGAGGACTTACATCTTCAATGTGGCACCAAAGTTCTTAGCATGCACTACTACCTCAGCTAGTAGCGAAGGATGTGCCACTCCTAGGGGTTGGGAAGATTGAGGTGTAACCATGCCACGTCCCCTTAATGTGTGTTGGTCATGCTACTGACTAGTCTACTATCATCCATCACGCACCATAACCTATTGTTGATGGGAAGTTTTTATATTAGCCTTTTGAGCATAGTATTACCAAGTTAAATGCCTAGCCATATTACACTCTAAATAAAAAGTAGGTTTCCACTCATAAGTAACGCATTACCTTAGAGGTTCACTCTATGGCATCTTAATTATAATATTGTCCGGGAGGGTCCTATGGATATTCACCTCCACCATAACCCGGGCATAGGACACCTACTCCCTACTGGCAGTCACACTATCCGTATTAATAGACCTTCCTATATAGCTTGTGATCCTACTCAGTGAGTTTGTGGACCATATGGGCAGGGGTAGCTCTAGTCTTTTGACCCATGTGTGCAAAAATTAGAACTCCTGAGGGTTAAAAACAAAACCTGTGTGCCATCTCTTCAAGAACATAAGTTTCCCCATGATGGTCCAGTGTAGTAGTTCAAGTATAGCACTATAGTCTGCCACGGACTTCAACTAGAATAAGTAATATCCATCATCATGAGATAGAATTCTTGGCTGACTAACTTAGTTCTATTATTGTAATATCCCAAAATCCTAATTTCCTAAATTATGGCCAAATAAGGAATTATTAGGAAAACTAATTATATAAATTCATTTATTAAAATGTAGAGAGTTAATTGAGGTAGATTAAGAGGAAAATAATAAAGAATTTAACTAGGAGAAAATTTGGGTATTTTTCCTAATTAGCATGGAGGTTAATGGAATTTATCTAAAATAGTCTAAAATAAGCAAAAAGGAATTTATTTAACATTTCATAAATATTAATATTTTAAATAGCCCACCAATATTCTAAATGAATTATAAAAAAATCCAAAACCCTAAATGAAATATTTTTCTCTCCTCTTCCCCCTCATTTTCCCCTTTTTCTTCTTTTTCTTTTACCTCCTCGACGGTTGGGCCTCTCCCCCGCGGCCCAGCCTTCTCTTCCTTTCCCTTCTCCCTCCCCCACGGCCCAGCGTCGTTTGCTGGCCGACGCCTGCGTGCAACGCAGCGTTTTGCCCGTCAAACCACCAAAGCGCCGCGTCGCGATTATGGAACCTTATGACCGTTGCCAGCAAACGCCACAACGACGCCTTTTGATCGCATAATTAATGAAACGACGCGTCGAGGGTATAAGCATTATAAGCGTTGCCGACCGGCCTGTTTCCTCCCCTTTTTCTTTTCTCTCCCTTGACCACCGGTCCGCCCACGCCCCGTCTTCCTTCCTCGCACCACCCTCCACGCAACCAAACCGTATCAGCCCCCGATCCTACCCCGCACGTGCCGCCACAGCCGTGCGAAATCCCTTGCCCCAAAATCATCGCCGCCACCTCGCGCCACCTTCTGCCGCCACGTACGCCGTGATCAACCTCCTCTCCACCTCCCAAAGTGACCAGCAGGTCCTCCTCTACCTTCACATACCATCCTTACTCCCTACTTCCTTCCCCACTGGTCTCCACCACTTTCCACCACTTTCTCCCCCCTTCGGCCGCCGCGTTCGCCACCGCGCGCCGCCGCCCTACTCACGCCACCACCCTCATTCCACTCCCCTCTCCCTGCTATCTCCTCCCCCACACTTAACTTTCCTTTCCTTTCTCCCATCTAACCTCCACCTTGATCTTTTCCCTTCTCTTCCTCCTCCACCACCGACCCTAGGTGGTTCTCCACTCATCCAAACCCTAATACCCTTTTATATAATTGCTACTATTTTCTACTAATATTGATACTAATATACTTATTATTATTATTATTATTATTATTATTATTATTATTATTATCATTATTGTTATTACTTTTATTATTACTATAATTATTATTATGATTATTATTATTGTCATTATTACCATTATTATTGTGTCTATTATTAATGTCTTATTTTCTTACTAATACTAACATCCCTTTTTAAACCCTAACTTGTATTATACTTAACTTTGGTCCTAATCTTATAATTATTAGTATTAACATTTTTATTATAATTATCTCTATTATCCTTACTAGGGTTATTATTATTACTACTTAACCTCACTTGGTTGTATTATTGTTATAACCATTACTACTAGGAGTATTATTATTGTTATTGTTATTATTAGTATTACTACTATTATCATTATCACCCTTAAGAATAGTTTACTTGTAATATTGTGACCTTATAATATTATTATTTCAAACCTAACACCATTGTTGGACTTAATCTTAAAAACACTAGAGTTCTATTACTTGAAACATAAGTATCATTATTAGTAGTCTTATTATTATTATTATTATTATTATTATTATTATTGTTATTGTTATTATTATTATTATTATTATTATTATTATTATTATTATTATTATTATCACTATTTTACTATGACTAGTGAACACTAGTATTATAAGAATGGAACTAATGGGCTCGATAAAATAAGGGTAACAATAAGTATCATAAATAACTATATATTGACTACTAATATTTAGTATACTAATTCTAAGGTAAAAACCCTAGTTTTTGTATAGAACCCTTTTTAGTAATAAAAACCCTAACCTTAAACTAGAATGAGGATTGATAGTAATTATAAGGGAAACTAATACTTAGCATTTTCCCCTTTTATAGGTAACCCCGACCAAAGCCCTAAGGTGTTAGAGGAGCGTGCTCCAAGCCCGGCGTCGCCTTAGGTAAGGACGAAGCTAATGGCCTTGTACTATGTGTGACATGGATGTGTTGAATGTTATGTATGTCATGCTATGCCATGTATTATATGATTTGTGTATAACTTGTCTTATGTGTAGCGCAGCTTGGAGGTTGAGGTATGTTGTATGTGCTTCCGTGACATGAGCATGACATTTATATATATGATGTTTATGATGTAATATGTTATGACCCACTAGGACATGCATGTTAAGATAAATGGTAATATGAGTTGAGAACCATCATGGGAGTCTTGAAGTTTGTATGGTGGTATTAGGGTTTGTATGGTGGCATAAATGTTCTATGGTGGTACTAATGATTTCATAGTGGTATTAATGGCTTATGGTGGTATTCGGGTTCGTATGGTGGTATTAGGGTTTGTATGGTGGTATTAGGGTTTGCATGGTGGTACTAATGATTTCATAGTGGTATTAATGGCTTACGGTGGTATTCGGGTTCGTAGGGTGGTATTTGTGATTTTATGGAAGTATTAATGTTGTATGGTGGTATTTGTGATTTTATGGAGGTGATGATGTTGTATGGTGGTATTAGGGTTTGTATGGTGGTATTAATATTCGTATGGCGGTATTAATGATTGTATAGTGGTATTAATGACTTACGTTGGTGTTAGGGTTTACCTGGTGGTGTTATGGGTTGTATGGTGGTATTAATATTCGTATGGCGGTATTGATGATTGTATAGTGGTATTAATGACTTACGGTGGTGTTAGGGTTTACCTAGTGGTGTTATGGGTTGTATGGTGGTATTAATGTTGGTATGGCGGTATTAGGGTTTTGCATGGGAGTTAACGATCGTACGGGATTAGGGTTTGGAGTGATTCACTCTGGGGTGTTGTGATTAAGTAGGGTTGGAGTAACTAAGCGTGATTATTGAGGACAATTAAGGTTTGGGATGACTAAGTATGGTGGTTATGGTAAAATAGGGATAAGAGTGGCTAACCACGGTTGGTGTGGACAACTAGGGTTGGTTATGGCTGCTTAGAGTTGTTCGGTGTTATCATGTGTATCTATTGATTGAAGGGTAGTTATGTATGTGAGACTTTATTAGTTGTGTTGAGTACAGTATAAAGAGAATGACTTATGCATGTCAAGGGTGATATGTGATTCAATAAGATACGGATAAGACACTAATAACGTAAAGCGAAAGACTATTGAGCCAAGCCTTGTGCGTTTCGTTCCGGTCCACCGGCTATAATAGTGGTCAGAGGCATTTTGCCCTGTGCGTTTCGTTCTGGTCCACCGGCTATAATAGTGGTCAGAGGCATTTTGCCCTGTGTGTTTCGTTCCGATCCACCGGCTCTAATAGTGGTCAGAGGCGTTCAGCCCTGTGCGTTTATTTCCGGACCACCGGCTATAATAGTTGGGGATCTTGGCTCGATAGACCCAAAGTAAAATAAGTTAAACCATGGTAAAAATACTAAGTACTTACAGTGGAACACCATGTTGAGGCGGGACCAGCCCGGTCCACCGGTTAGAATAGTGGTCAGAGGCGTTCTGCCCTGTGTTTTTATTTCCGGTCCACCGACTATAATAGTGGGGTCCCCGTGCTCACATGGATTATTGAAGAATGCGTGAAATGGACTTATTTCATTAACGAGAATGCAGAATAAGACCTATTCATGCATGTCATCGTATGTTACTTATGTGTTGAATTTGGGTCTTGTGTGCTATGTGTTGGTCTTAGCTCGTCTGTTACCTTACTCAGTACGTAGCGTACTGATCATCCGTTTCATGGGTGCTGCTCATTCCCACGAGCAGAGAGCCCTTCTGACCTTGTGCAGGTAGGAGATCTGGTCTTCGATGCCTACGACACCTACGAGGCATCGGGTGGGGCTGAGTATTGAGTCTACCTTGGTTGGGGTCGAAAGTGAGCCGGCCGAACACCTTGTTATTTCTGTTTTCATCTATCATGTTCTGAGTCGTATTTATATTACGCTCGTATTTTGGAGTGGAACCCTTAAATTGTAATCCTAACGACATTTTAACTGCTATTGGTGCCTTAACCTTCCTGGATGTTTTATGTTGATTCTGCACTTACGATTGGTTGGTTTTACTTCTCGAATTTCTTGATCTAGCCTTAGCATTCGGTATCGGAACGGTGGGAGTGAACCGGTCCCGTACTGAGTGTGGCGGTCATACCCCTAAATTCATGGTTTTGACTTGTACGCTCCCGCTAAACCTTTCGCTTTAAACGAAATTTTCAGTAGTGAATTTGGGGGTGTTACAATTATGATTGAACAAAGTATCATATTTGAGTGTAATTGGGATAAACACCAAACACTTAACCCACTAACATATGTTTCCACCGTTTCGCCTCCATTTTGAGATCCTAAGGATCTACTACCGCCATGATCACCCAATCTTAAATGTCCAGAGTTTCATAGTGAAATTATACCACGGATTGAGGATTCCTATTATGCACAACCTTGTCTCGCCAAGAAAGTTGTACCTGGGCCTAAATATCCTTCGTCTCGATAGGGAAAGGCATTTTCTTTAGTAGGGTTTCCTCATGTATTTTCTCCTCATTTCACGCCTCTTCAAACTGTGGAATTACTGCATGGAGGGTTGCATATGGAGAATCCTATAGTAGACTTAACCAACATGGTCTTTTTCGCCAGCAGCAGTGGTGTCTTTAGTAGTGTTGGTGTAGTATTTCTTTTCCGACGTGCCATAGGGAGGACTAGAGGTTTAGCTTCTCTACGTTAATAGTGGAAATTTGATCTTAATGGATCCTATTACAACATATGCCATCAATGATATAATTTTAACTAACCATAATAAGTATAATTTATGTGATTCTTAAAGTTATATAACAAATTTTTAAGGAGAACATTCTAGATGTCAACACATTTAAGATTTCTTCTTATGTTAGAAGTTATTACATGTTATTACAAGTCAAAGGAGCTATGATGCATGAATTCAAACTTTCATGTCAAAGAAGACCTAGTTATCATTCTTATATGAATTAGGGCTTTTGTTAATTGTTTCCATGTAATAATTAGCTACATTTTTTTGTAATAATTTGTAATCCAATTCATGTTTTATATAGGTTAATAATATGTTGCTATTAGAGGTTAGTGTACTTGTTAGCAATATGTGCATTAATGTGGTTATCTTAGTGTGTTACCTAGAAAACTTATCAATACCTATATAAGATATAACTCATCACATGAGAAGAAGGAGAGTCAAAATTTGTAATAAAAAGTTTAATACTTTGTTAACTTTCCCTCTTTTGAGTAAAATGTTCCCCTAATACTACTTGAAGTAATCTTAGATAGAGCCTTTTAATGTGTTCTTGGATAAAGACTCAAAGATACATTCTTGTTGAATCTTGCTCGAAGATTTATAGTATTCAACAAGGCTTGGTTGAATCTTACTTGAAGATTCTCATCTCTCCTGTTAATCTTCAAATAATCAATCCTACTTTTAGTCTAACCTTAGAATTCTCTCATTTCCTTTAAAGACTTAGAATAATTTTTGTTTCAAAGCCTATTTGGCTACTTCCTCCATTAGAATAGCCAACCTCCTCATCATCTTCCCTTCACTGCATTTCATAGCTCTAGTGTATCTTCAAAGTTCTCATTATATCTTCAACTATCAGAGTTGAATTTCCTTGATCCTTCATGTTATCTTCTTCAATTACACCAAATATCCTTTAGATATTCAAGAATAATTCATCCTCCTTTTATACATCATACAATTGAAGACTCAATCCATTTGATTCTTCATCATTTCTTCCAAAATAGTCAAACCTTAGAGCTTATCTTAAAGACTCATTTATGTGTTCTTGAGTCCGTTGATTCAAGCAAGAAGAACCTTTAATTTTTCCAACAATACTTAAACATTATTTGGAAGTTCAGTCCCCTTTACATTTTTAACATTATTTTAGTCACTAGTAGAAGAGTTGAACCATTCTTAAGGTTCCATTTTATTTCTTCAAGTACATTTTTTATTCTTGCTCATGCACATTCAACCATCTCCTTCACCATGAACTCTTCTTTGTGTATTAAGAATTCCTGGTAATCCTCTCAAGAAATTCCCTTCAATTCCTACTCCATCTTGTTAACCAATAAGTCCCTAATATCCTTGAATTTCCATCAAGATGCCATCAAGAACCAACTTCAAGCCACAAAATCACCCCCACAAAGTTCAATTTTAGCAAGTGTAGTAGCAATGGGTGATGAAGTGTCTATGAAGTATATGTTTGACACTCTTTAAAAACTTACATAAAGTGTTTATGCCACTAACACATAGATGGAAAAACTTCCTTCTATTCAAATCCAAATCCAAAGACTAAAGATAAGAGTGGCTAACAAGAGACCCTTCAACATATGCACAATGACATGGAAGTCACCAATGATTGAGTAGAGGGCATGGTGAAAAGAGTCATCTAAGCACGAGGAGGCCACATCAACTATATAATGGGGTATAGAGAAAGTATGAATGAGAATCGGCCCAATGATTTTAGAAAAAATTGGTAAGCTCATGAAAATTATCAACAAAGGTATAACCATATTGAAGAGAAAGGTATTTAGCCCAACATCCCTAATTTTTATGGTGAATGAGATGTTGAATTATTTTTTTTGAATGGTTGCATGAAATATAAGTTTTATTTGAATTTTGAGTGTATGGTGATGAAAAAAGAAGTAATTTAGAAACTCTTAAATTTTAAAAGTTTGCAAGCTTTTGGTAGGATAATCTGAAAAGAACATGTGAAAGGTAAGAAATGAGCAAAATCAAGTCATAGGATAACATGAAAAAACACCTATGGAAGAAATTTTTTCCTAAGGAGCATGAATAAGAAATGTATATTGAATGAACTACTCTTAGTTAATGACTACTTAGTTTAGAGGAATGCATAAGGGAATTTGAAAGACTAGCACTCTTGTGTGACATACAAGAAAGAAAAGAACAATAATGTGTTAGCTACTTAAGTGGCCTTAATAACTTGATTAGAGAAAATTTTAAAATGTTCGCCTATGATTCTCTTGATGCATTGACTAAGATAGATTAAAAATGTGAAAGACAAACTAAGTCATCCAAGGCCTATGCTAAAAAATATTCCTTAAATTCTACTTCAACCATAAACTATTCAAATTCATCTACTTTAAAATATGGGACACATGTATCTTCAACTAATGATAAGAAACTCAACCCTAGTCAAAATGAAAAATTTAAAAACATAGTAAACAAGATGTCAAATAAGAAATGTTTTAAGTGTAAAGGCATTGGTCATTTTTCTAGATAATCTCCTATTAAAAGAGTTTTAACCTTGATTGAAATATATAAAGATGATGGTAATCGATGTTTTGTATTTCAAAGGGCATTACAAATCCAACCTATTAATCTACCAACATAAAGGGATAAAATTTTTAAAACTAAGTATTTAATTGGTGATAAGGTTTGTAGAGTTGTCATAGATAGTGGTTCATGTACTAGTGTTGCTAGTGAAATCATGCTTAAACAATTACTTTTAGTGACTAATAATCATCCTAAATTATATTCATTATAATGGCTTAATGAGGATAGAGGTGCTAAAGTATATAGCAAACCCTAACTACTTTTCATATTAGTGACTATCATGATGAAGTATTATGTGATGTATTGTCTATAGATGCTTGTGGTATTTTACTAGGAAGACTATGGCAATATGATAGAAATTCAATTCATGATGGTATGAATAATGAATACATTATTCTTAAACATAAAAAGAAACATAAATTGAAACCATCTCAATGTGATCATATACAGCTTGTTGAGATTGAGAATAGCTTATTATTACATGAAAAATATGTGATTAATTGCATTGAGGAAGAAGGTGTTTTCTATGCTTTAATAGTAAAATAATCTCAATCTGGAGAGAAAAATTCTAGTAGATCAAATATTACTAGATTACTTGATGAATATAATGATGTTTTTCCTAATGAGTTACCTCTTTGACTGCTACCTATTAGAGGTATAGATCCTACTATAGGTTTAATTCTTAGAAAGCCTTTACCTAATAAATCTACTTATAGACATAATCTAAAAGAAGCTAAAGAATTACAAAGAAAAGTATAAGAACTAGCATAAAGTTTATGTTAAAGAGAGTAGAAGTCCTTTTTTTACCCTTGCTTTGCTAGCTCCTAAAAATGATGGTATCTAGTCTATGTATAAAAATTATAGAGTCGTAAATAATAAAAATATCAAGTATAGATTTCCTATACCTAGAATTTATGACATTCTTGATGAATTTTATGGTGCATCTGTGTTTTCTAAAATTGATATAAGATGTGGTTATCATCAAATGAGAATTAGGAGAGGGGAGGGGCCTTTAAAATTAAATTTATCTTTATGAATGGAATTTTATGCCTTTTGGTTTGTGTAAAGCACCTAGTTCTTTCATCAGACTAATGAATGAAATTCTTCATCCTTCTCTATTTAAATTTATTATAGTTTATTTTGATGATATACTTGTATATAGTAAGAATGAACATGATCATCTTGTGCATCTAAAGAAGCTATTTGATAAGCTAAGGGAAACTAAACTATATGAAAAATTAGAAAAATGTTATTTTATCCTACTAAGATATAAGCTATTAAAAAGTGGCCTATCCCTAAAGATGTTCACCAAGTGAGAAATTTTCTTAGGTTAGCTAGTTTCTATAGGAGATTTATTAAAGATTTCTCTACTTTAGTTGCACCTAATAAAAAAACTCATGAAAAAAGGGTAATTTAATTTGGGAAATGAAGCTACTAAATTTTTTGATACTCTTGAGGATAAATTATGCAATGCTCTTATGTTACCTATTCCTAATTTTGACATACTTTTTTAGGTAACTTGTTATGCTAGTGAGGTAGGTATTATGGGAGTTATTTCACAAGAGAAAAGAAATTGTGTAACCTAATAAGGAAGTATATGAAGATACCCTTATTTAATACTAAAAATTATGATTAATATTATCTTAATAGTATATTATAATTATTCAATTCATATATATTTTTATACAAATTATCCATTTAGTTAAAAATACTTAAATATTAATCACTATATGAATCAACTTTAAACATAGAAACAAGTATCCCATGCATCATTTTAACTATCTCCCTATCTTTCTTTATCATTCATTTTTTTTTAAATCCCTCAACCATGACCTTTATTCCCTGCTTTCTCCCCTTTGACCTAAGCCATCATCTCACCATAGTAGGAACAATGCCAGCTAGCAACGACACAACATATTAGTGATTTGTTGGTCACTAATGGCACCAACAGTAGTGGCAACAAGCCACAACCACTAGCAACCACAAAACCAGTGTCACTTTGAATCACACTATTGAGAGGAGTAGCACCACCCGTACGGTAGAGGACAATATCAAGTAGAAACACGATTCATTCTTCATGTTAGGTGAGTACTAATTCAACTTCCTACTATTACTTTTACCTTCTCATTGCTGATTGACATGGAGGTCTAAGGTGAGGTCGATATTGGTTCTTTAATTATGTGATGGAATTTCTCTCTAGTCTTCCTCCTATTCAGTGCTATTGTTCCCCATCACCAAGATACTAATATTTTGTGGTACTCTTGAATATCTTCTTAGTATTTTTAGTCCTCCTTCCTCCTTGACATTTGACATTTCTAGTAGGGGTATGAAGCTACTGATGGAGCTATGGTGCTTGAAGAGTGGAGGTGTGCTATCCGACCTTCTATGCTTCAATGTTCTTTTTTGTATTATCTTAAACTTTATTATCAAATAGACTTTCTTTGGGTAATTGGTAGTAAGTAATATGCCAAAATGAAACTTAAAAATAGTATTTTTGGTATATCATTTAATCAATTTTCATTTGATAATAGCCGATGATAAAAATGAGAGATGGATTTTGATATATAGCCTTACATGATTGGCAGAGGTTGAGATATATCAATATTTTGAGTTGAGTCCACCCCCGCCTATCATGAATACCATCATATTTTGTTGAAAGAATTTCAGCTATTAGATGCAGACAAATTATATGAGAGAAGGATAGTTAAAAAACCTATACCTTTTATATCATATATGTATTGTTAAATAGCTTGTTTTAAGTATTTATTTATTTATTTTTATTTTTAGTCATGAGAGGTTGTGCAAGGCACTAATAACCATCTATAGTTAAAAAATGTTAGATGACTAGGGAATCTTTCTTATGTTGGATGGAACTCTAACCTATATTGTAACACCCCCAAAATTCACTACTGAAAAATTTCGTTTAAAGGCAAGAATTAACGGAAGCGAAATAAGAAAACTGTGAATTATGGGAAATGTTACCGCCACACTCAGTACCAGACCGGTTCACTCCTACCGTTCCAGTACCGAGTGCTAAGGCTAAAATGGATTACCATCAGACAAAAGCTAATACTTAAAACAAGGATTCATAAGGAAGTTACATAGTTCACAATATAAAGTTCAGAGTGCGCATAAAAAGGTTTACAAGCCAAAGGGGTACATAGACAAGGTTCTCGAGGAACAAAAGTATCGTACGACAAAACATAACTAAAATAAAACAATACAGGGTAAAATAAAACGAAAAGGAGAGTCCGGCCATGTTGCTCTCGGTCCCCAGGCCAAGTCTAGGCTCCACTCTCAGCCCCGCCCAATGCCTCGTAAGAGTTGTAGGCATCGAATATATCGTCTCCTACCTGCACAAACTCAGGTGGGTCCTCTACTCGTGGGAATGAGCAGCACCCATGAAACGGGTGGTCAGTACGCTACGTACTGAGTAAGGTAACATATGTGCAAAGGCCAGCATACAAAACACACAACACAGTACACATAGCATAATCACGTGAGCAACATGTAGTAGAAAAGATGATAAAGGCTAGTTACAGTCCGGATAGTCTTATTCTTCGGATCTCTGGTAAATATAGAGTCAATTCACAACATAGTCTTTATCAATTCATATGAGTGCGGGAACCCCACTATTATAGCCGGTGGAACGGTCATGAGGGTAACATACCCTGCCACTATTATTGCCGGTGGACCGGTCATGTAGGGCACCCCGGCCCTAGCCACTATTATTCGCCGGTGGACCGATCTGGGTCCGGCTCAACATCTTTCTCTTTAAGTGATTAGTGTCTTAACATATCTTATTTGAAGGAATTTTCCCTTGACATGCACGACTAACTATATCCACCCTTATCCTCCCAGGAGGGCCCGTCCCATATCTTGGGACTCTTGCGCCCCTTATCACACCTCGATATACATTCTCTTTTACGCTTACTCAAAATGGAAACCAATTCCTAAGGGTGTGGGTTAAGGCCCAACACCTCGTGACATCCATTCCACATGCTATCTCTCTCTAGGGTTTTCCCTTAGAAACCCTAATTGGACCTATGTGGCCCCACTTTCTCTCACTTACACTACCATTACTCCATTTATCGTCCCACTCCTCATCTCATTTAGATCAAATCCCAAATCGTATCGCTTTACCCCTCGATTCCACATATGATCGAAAAACCCTAGTTGACTAGCCTTCCTACCTTACCCTTATCACAACTTACCATTAGGGCTAAAATAATAATATTACTAATGGTGACAAGGAACTAAAATAATAATAATAATAATAATAATAACCATAATAATAATGATAATAGTAATACTAGTAATAATAACAATAAGGATGTCAAAATAATAATACTAGAGTTATAGGTCATTAATAATAGTAATAAAAACAGTTATAAATATTTCAAGGTTAGATTAAATAATAATATTAATAATAATAATTATAACATTAAGGATAATATTAATAATACTACAAAAAATAGTTAGCATTTGTATAACAAGGGTTTAGAGGTTGGGGAGTTTAGAGGACCACCTAGGGGTGCTGGTGGCACAGGCGGCGGCGCACAGTGCACGGCGGTGGTGATGGGGGAGAAGGGAGGTGGAGAAGTGGTGGAGGGAGGAGAAAAGGAAGAGGAGAGGGTGGCAGGGGAAAAAGAAGATATGGGGAGGTAGAGGAAGCTCCCCTGGTAATTTTAGGAGGCAGAGGGGGCGCTGGGAGTGGCGGCACGGCGGTGCGAAGGGTGGCGGGGTTCGAGGTTGGCCTGGTCGGGAAGGGCACTTCGCACGCTTAGGGCGGCGCGTGCAGGGTAAATCGAGGGCTGAGGGAGGCTTGGTTGGGTGGAGGGTGCTGCAGGGAAGGGTTTCGGGGGTGGTTCGGGCGGCGGAGATAGGCGGCGGCGATGGGGCGGCGATCTGAAGTGGGGGCGGCGCAAGGAATGGTTTCTGGGTTGGGTCTTCGAAAAAGCCCGAGGTTGGGCTCGTGGGGGTATTTATAGGCTTGAAATGGGGAGGGGATCGAGAGAGGGGACAGAGGGAGGTACGAGGAGGCTAGAATTTAGCCCGCCGGCCGTCGGTGGCAGGCGGACATGGGTCTGCCATGGCAGACCTGTGGTTCGGTCGGGAAAAGGAAGGGGGGCGGTAGTAGACCTGTGTGAGGCATGGAGGTGGTCGGTCGGTCGAGGAGGGACAGACGGGCGGTGCAAAAGAGGGGGAGAAGATGTGCAGGCGGCGCAGAGGAGTTGTCGGCGCAGAAGAGGGGTGACGGCGATTTGCAGCGGGGCGCAGTGAAGAAGAAAAGGGGAAGGGGCTGGATCGGTCGGTTCGGGGGAGAAAAGAAACAGAACCGCCCGGGCAGTTCGGGTGAAGAGGAAGCAGGTCAGGCCTGCGTGTGAGACGGGGGGAAAAGGGAAGAGAGCCGACCTGGGCCGGTGGGCTGGCCCAGTCGGGGAAAATGGGGGGAGAAGGGAGAAAGGAGAGGGGGAGGGAAAAAGGAGAAAAAGTAAATTAAGGGAGAAAAAGATTAAGGAAAATAATTAGGGGAGAAAATAATTAAAATGAAATATGGGGTGAGTCCTAGTATTTTTTGGTAGATAATTAAAATTTTAGTAATTTATCTTATTATATTAGTTTAAAGAGGTAGCTTTTAGAAAAATATTGGTTAGAACCTTATCTAAATAAGAATGAGTATGATAAAATAGCAATCTATTTATTTTAATTTATTAAACACTCACATCAAATTTGGTATACTTAAAACCCACAAAATAATTAGGTTAAATAAATTTAAAAGGCAAAATCCTTAACGTAATTAAATTAAATAAGTTTAAGAGTTAAATTATCCCTAATAAAAGAAATTTCATAAATTATAGGCTTTTAAAATTTTTGGGGGATTACATATATACTCTCAAAGTATAGAGAATTTGTACAATTTAAAAATAAATAATATACAGACTTTCCTTTCCTACCCTTAAAATAAAAGGGTTGTTAGTTGTTTGTGACCACTCAATGACATTTTTAGTGAATGTTTTCCACCTCTAGCCTGTATATGTCAAGCTATTGTATGATTTTCATTTTAGAATTGATGGTGTGTTTATATATGTTTGTTATTGGGGGTCCTCCATTTATAGTCTACAAATCAGGGCTAGGAGGTAGCACTACAAGAAAAGCTATTTTTGGCAACGGAATATGTCGTTGCCAAATATATATTTGGCAACGATATAATATTTTTGGTAACGACAAATTGTCGTTGCATATGATAGCGTAACTAAAGGTTTTTGCAACGACTTTTTTCCGTTGCCAAAAAAGGTTATTTTCGCAACGATAAACTTGTGGCTAAAAATAGTATTTTGTTGTCTTAAATAATTGACAAATGTTGGAGCATAATTATATTTCGCAACGATTTCCTTGTTGCGAATAAGATATATTTTTTGCAACGAAATTGTTGTTGCGAATAATATGTTATATTTTTCAACAGATTGATCGTTGGTAATAATGTACAATATTTTTAGCAACAATGTTCCTGTTGCGAATAATATGCTATTTTTTTCAACGCTTGTTTTGTTGCCAATAATCTAAGATATTTTTGTAACAACATTTCTGTTGCAAATAATGTGCTATATTTTTGCGGTTGCTTTTTTTCCAATAATGTAAGATATCTTTTGCAACGGTTATTTTGTTGCCAATAATATAAGACATTTTTTGCAACGGTTGTTTTGTTGCCAATAATGTATGATATATTTTTTGCAATAACATTTATGTTGCGAATAATATGCTATATTTGTGCGGTTATTTTTTTTTCAATAATGTAAGATATTTTTCGCAACAACATTTCTGTTGCCAATAACGTACTTTAATTTTTGTAACAACATTTCTGTTGCTAATGAAATAATTTCATCCACTATTATTTTTGGCAACAATTTATTTGTTTCCAAATAAAGAAATTCCTGCGATGCTATAAATTAAATAAATTATCACTTTCTAGCATGTCACATTCACATACATATATTAATCAAATATAATTGTCAATATATAGTAAATTAAATTCATTTCATCATTAATATGAAATGCATCATACATTAATTGTATAATTATTTGATACAATTGTCAAAAACAGAAACAAAACATCCAACATGACATCACCATAATAACACCAACAGTTTTCGGCAAAACACTCTTGTAAAGTGTTTTTTGGTAAAAAGGACAACAAAAAATACAAACAAAAGTCATCTATCCACAAATAAATCAATAATCATCGTCAACACCACCATGAAAAGCATCACCATCATCCTCAAGTGTATTCCTGGACCTGAATAAATAACAAGATTAATACATGTCTCGTGCGTACATACATACATATATATAGACGTAAATATGTGTACGTCTATATATGTAGACGTAAATATGTGTACGTCTATATATGTAGACGTATATATGGGTCCGTCTATATATGTATATGTATATCTACACACGTCTATTTATGTATACTTATATATATACGTATGTATATGTGTGTGTGCGTGTGTGTATATATATATATCACTATAAGAGACAAAAATATAGATAGATAGTCATGTTTGATAATCATTTTTTCCGATTGATTTTGGTGATTACATATGCCAACTATATGTGGATAAGTGAAAGGGTTTTTCGAAAGTATACCGGTATATGTGTTGCATTGATATAAGTAATACTATAATGCAAAGTAGCTCATATCATGAAATAAATACAAAGTTGGATTACTCTAGATATTATAATTTACCTGATAATATTGGTAGCCATCATTTGACTCATTTCTAACATCCTCTTCTCAAAAGCGGCCATAGATTGATCTTGTTTCTCTTTAAGCTCGTCTATTTGACTTTGTAGACTACATATCTTATTTTGTTGTTCATCTATCTTGACTTGTTGCTCATCTATCTTACTTTGTTGTTGTATGATTTTCTGTTGTTGTTCTTCTTGAATCCTTGATTTGAGGGAGCCGCCATAGCCACTACCTTTCCCCCTTGTGTATCCAGACTTTGGGCCCAAAACTTGAAGTAACATCTCTTCCTGTGTTTGAGGGGCTCCTTCTTTATCCTTGTTAGTCACAAGATGGTGAAGGTCTCCCTACAATAAACACAACAACATTTTACATATGCATAGATTCATAGTTGTTATAATCAATTCTGTGTACGAACTAACATATAAGAATAATTTACATGAATTTTCTTAGAGCGTCCATCATTAACCCACTCTAATACTCCTTGATCATTTGTTCGCGTGTGTTCAGCAAGCCAAATCACATCAGCACTCGGCTTGACATCACCATTCTTCTTTGTCTGTGAGGACACATTACTTAGTCTTTTTGTATCCATGAAGATGAATAAATATACCGAAAATAACTATTTGATATTCTTACCATGATAGTTTCCACTTCTGGAAAAGATAAGTTTCCTGTGGTGTGTTGGCACCATTTATCTGACTTTCGATTCTTGCTGTTTTGTTCACTCATTTTCTACAATTTAAGAATAAAAGAAATGACGATAAATAATTCATACCTACAATTTAAGGCAGAAAACTTATCAATAAAGAAAAGAATTACCTTAAATTTATCAGAATTAAAAGTTTCACAACATTTTATCCAATTTTCTGGATCAAAATCAGTAGGTGGATTTTCCAAACGTTCCTCATGTGTATCTCCACATTCTTTGTAGTAAGAATGCAAGCGAGCTTTCCAATACCGATATAAGCGTTGCATTGCAAACAACACAAACGCTTTTAATCTGGGTAGTTGATTATTATCCATTATGCTGAACTTGTTCTATAATGTCACAACAAAATAATTATTTGGTTAAGGATCATAGATTAGGATTTATAAAAGGAAAATAATGCATATCTATATATATATACCTTGACAAGCAACCACATTGCATCACCGTGTTTAGCTGCTACCTGAATCCAAGGTGATGCATCCATGAGGACTTTGGTCCGCACAATATGGCCACAAAAATTTACTAAATTTCTGGCATTTTCTCCAACGGCTTGGAGAACATAGTCAGGTATGTCAACGACAAGCTTTGCAGTACCACCTAATGTCTTCTTCTCAATCACATAAGATTTATATTTGCCTCTCTGCCCCCTTTTCCTTTTAGCATTAGAAGTAGATGCTATTACAAAAATAAAAAATAAGATAATAAAATCAAGGCTTAGCAAATCTATACATCATAGGAGTTTAAAAGAATAAACAAGGCTTAGCAAAAATATATATACAAACATAAAATTACTGTACCTTGACTACTATTGCCATCATTTTCTGGGGTCAAATTTCTTGTAGATATATTTTCATGCATATATTGAGTTCTAATTCGAGGTAGAGTATTGTTAGATTCATTTGTTTCTCTTGGAATTGGATCAGCAACCTCATGCACAGTCAACGTCATCTCAACTCTATCAACAAACTTCCTTGTTGCATTCCTTTTGCTTCCACCTTATTAGTCATGTAAACATATCATAGAACCAAGAAAATAGAGTTACAAGCAAATTGATAGGCCATAACAAGATTGATGTTTAAATTTCAAATATTCTCAAATAAACACAAACATTTGTGATTTTAAGTATGTATTGAGAATTTACCTGGCTCATTCGAAGGCATAATAGTTAAATCAATATTTTGATTTTCTTCTTGACCAGGACTATGATTATTAGAACCAACAGCGTCCACAAAATCCATATTAAGTTCACCTTCAAGACAATTAACTTCTTCCACTTCATTGCGTTGAGGTCTACTCTGTTGGGATCCATTGGAAACAAAGTTTAACTTCTGCTTACTTCTCACGCTGCCATTTTTTCCAGCTCTGCACTTACCTTCACCTTCATTATGAACAAAGTCATTGATAAAAAAAAAAAGGTACATTTAAATTCACCATAGGTAGTAGAGTTAAAAAATAATCAAATGGGTAGAAATATCTACATATTTGTTATTGCAGCTTGTTGGTTGAAAAAATCTACATATTTGTAAAATATCTTGGTTGCATTTTAGTAAAATATCCTGGTAAAAATGATCTTCAACCATTGAATCTAGTAAAATATCCTGTTATTAAGGTGAAGGCAGGAGATAAAGGTCTTGGTTGCATTTTAGCTCATACAATGGGTCTGGGGAAAATGCTGCAGGTATATTGTGTAAAATCAATAATTATGAGCTTATTACAGCCAGCCCAAACACTCTTAAACTTCTTATTCTAATACTTCTGTGGTAATATAAGTATAGGTTACAATAATTTTGATTGCCTTTTCTCCAATTGGCTTATCTCTGCACCCTGTAGTTTTGTTGATATCTTTACTGTCTGCAGGTCATAGCTTTCTTCTACACTGCTATGAATTTAGTACACTTTCTCTTCTATACACTTCTGCCTGTTCACTTCTTGACCTAGGGAAGAATTTTAGGAGGTCTTTTTGGTTTCCTCAACATTATAGATGTTATGACTTTCAGGTCTCTGTTCTTTTGCTGGTTCTATTTCTATTGATGTTTCTAATAGCATTTTTTTAAAAAAGTGCCCAAATTTTGAACCTTCTCGTGTTAGGGATCCTGGTCACTTATCATTTGTTAAACCAAAAGACAAGAACTGTGAGTTCGTTGTCAAAATTGAGAAGCCAGAAAGCATGTATGGTATTTCTTATGCTTAATGATGAGTTTGGTTGTTATTAACTTACTGTAAAAGTTTCTAACACCCCCCCAAAAAAAAGGGGACCTTCTTGGTTCTTGAAAGCAGGCATATGTGACCTGCTTTGTAAATGTTGGAGCTTGGTGTTGCAAACTGCTATAAGTGTTATCTTTTACTTCCCCTGTAATTGAAATGGTCTATCTTATAATAGTTTGTTTGTGTATGGCTTTTGATGAAAATAGTCATTTGCTATCGAATCTTTGGTTATGATATCTTAGTTGACTTGGCTAGATGTTATGCATGATCGGCCAACTTCAGCTTTGGAGTATTCAGACCCCCACTGGTAATTGGTTGAATGAGCTCAGTTGAATGAGCTCAGTTGACTTGGTGGAGCTGTGCAAACTGCTCCAATTAAGTAGCAGCTGTGCAAACTGCTCCATATATATTATTACTCATGATCTTGCTTTGATGTTTAATTTTGCCTCTTCATTCCACATTTGGCTTCTGGTTGTGACTAATTTAAATGACTTTAAATGACTAATTGACTAGGTGTCAAGGAATCTCTTGAAGAAGTCTCGTTGTTTGCCAAGAAGAAATAAAAAAAGGAAAGTGATTTAGGTGGAACTGTTTGATCTACTAGAGAACTTATTGAGCATGAATCATTTCTGGTTATGGCGATTTCCATTCATAGCATGCCTGAAATTATAGAAATGGTAATAATTTCCAGGCTTTTCTTAGAATTATTTTGTTTTCTGTAGATATAGTTACGATGAATGTAAACGTGAATAAATTTACGTCCTATTGTGATTGATGAGATTTGTTATTTTCATCCCCATTTCATTGATTTTCAAACACAAAACACGGATCTATTTCTTACTGTTTACACTTTTTCCGACACAATGACAATAGAGATAGCATTTAATTTTCAGTAGATGATAAATTAAAATCCATTTCAATTTCTAATGGATTTTATTTCAAAATAGAGGGTTGCCAATTCAGCCAGTTGCCAATTCAGCCAATTCAGAGATAGCACTTAATGGATTTTATTTCAATTTCTAATTTTCAGCCAGTTGCCAATTCACCCTGCCTACCTATCTGCTGAAGGTTGGCATTTGTTTCAATGTGTTTTCAGAAGTTCCTTTTCCATCAATGAATATATTGGTAGCATGTAGACACCGGAGCTAGAATTGAACTTCGACATCTGGGTACCCTCGGTCAAAAATAAAAAGGATCCTTAGACCTGCCACATCTGCAGAGTTGAATCAGCATAGTCTAACAGAAATAGAGGGAAGAAGAAACTAAAGCGATTTTTATAACCATTTGTAGGCTGATTGAACTTCTACTCCATTTTCAAGCATAGTCAGGTTCATCAGCTTTGCCAAGAGCATGTTGATTCCTTGGTGTTTTTATATAAATCAAATTTCATTTTGGAGAATGAACCGCAGAAAGATCTCAAAGAAGCCCTGTTATCTGAGTAGTGGTAGTTAGTAAAATTCTGTTAAGATGGATCTTTAATAAATAAGTTCTTAAATAGATATATCTTCTTCTTTCTTTCTGTCGTTCTGTCGTTCTGGATTTGATCATAAGTCTGTTGCCCACTCCCACCCAGTGATTAAAAGTAGTCGAAAAAGCTGAAAGTTTTAAAACTGTAATTGATTAATATTGTCAATAGCATGGGGGTAGGGTTGAGAAAATAGGAAATGAACAATGCTTAAAAAGGGACAGGGGGAACTTGTTTAGAAATCCATTCACTCAAAAGAGCACAAAGCTTCAAAAATGTCATTTCAAAATTAAATAAATTAGTCACAAAAAGTCATTTAAAGTTTATTTGTACAGCTCCACATTTGGCTTCACAAAAAGACACTTAATATTAGTCATCAAAGGTAATATTTTTCCTCTTCATTCCACATTTGGCTTCTGGTTGTTTTGCTAGATCTATCAGTCAAAAGGAAAATTGATGTGCCACTAAATGAGGAGCAGAAGACTGAGAATGGACTATTTATGGAGAAGCATTCAGCTAATTACTATCCTGCTAATCTATCTAAGCAGAAGATCATTTAGATTTTCTTCACCAAAGATCCTTACGAGGAATGATTCCTCTTTTCTGTTTGGAGCAAAGGATACTTTTGAGAAGAAGAAAAAGACCAAAACTAGCCACGCAGAGATACTTAAGAAGAATTCAGGAATTTCCACTAATTTGCCTAACGTGCATCAAAACCTCAAATTTTAGCTCAGAATCAGGTAAATCAAGGAGTATTTTTTTTATTTTGAACACATACTTTGATGTTAATTTGCATGATCTGCATTTTTTATTTTATTGCTCAAATATTTTGTTAATTTTGCAGACAAGGACTGCATTTGCTTGTAAGATGGCATCAGCTATCAAGCCTAATAGAACCATGCTAGAAAATTTTTTCTCAAAGTCCAGTCTGAAATTTAGTTCAAGTGTACAGGATCAATTTGTATCAGGATCAAGTGTACAGGATCAATTTGTATCAGGATCAAGTGTACAGGTCACTGTTTATCAGGATCAATTTGTATCAAGATCAAGTGTACAGGTCACTGTTTATCAAGATCAATTTGTATTACAATAGTTATTTGGTTTATGGTTAAGTTGGGTTGATTAGGTTTCAAGTTTCAGGTAATTGTGGCCTTGTAATAACCATTTTAGGAAACAAATTATATACACCATTCAGCAGATTAGTAAGTAATAAACAAAAGAGAAGATATTATTACTTTAAACTTTGGAGGATCATAACTTTTTCATGGGACCTCGGATTTAGGTGATCTAGGAGGCTATTTTGGGTATTTTTTCGAGATCTACGACGTGGCAAATTGGCGAAGCCGGTTTGGGCAATTTCAGAGCCCAGAAAAGGCCATTTTGGCCTCTAAATTGAGGTTTTTGTTACATACAACCTTTTTAGGGCCTTTTTTTACTGAGCATTCCAAATCTCAAATTGAACCATGTTTTTATACATGCAGGAATGGTTTGCAGGAATGGTTTGCAGGAATGGTTCACTGTCTTTATCAACCAATTGGGTTTTCTGAAAGGAATTGACATGGAGCTTAGGATTGGTTGGGAGTTGATGACATTATTTGGTAGAATTAATTTTTCCATAAGACCAGGAAAGGAGATGGGATCATCTCTTGCATTGACAACTTCAATTATTTCCTGATAATAAACTTTAACTCCATATAGATGAAAGAGGAAGGTAGCAGGAACTGAGCTATTGACACCATATAGATAAATAACAGAGTTGATTCAGTTGCATAAGCTACTGATATACAATATATAGATACAATTTGTGGGTAATAATAGGAACTACTTTGATGATAATCTACAGTTAGCAGTCTGCCCTCACTCTCCTCCTTGCCATTTTCTACTATACCTCTTTCAGACCTCAATTAGATTCCTCAAATTGCCAATACTTTCTTAATGGAGGATTACTAAAAATATCATGAAAGTGCCCTATGGTACAAGAGATATGGACACCTAAATTACAGAAGTATGGTTCACTTGAGGTCTGAAGTGTGCATGAGAAACAAACAAGCCAGATTACTGAGTTCAAGAAAATGCAAGAATTATGCAGAGAATTAATGGTAGAGTATAACTCTACTGAGAACAATGATATGGCTGAAAGAAGAAATATGATGATTTTGGATATGGCTACATGCATGTTGAAGCAAATGTCCCTACCAAATAAGCTATATGGAGGATGCAGCCTACATCTTAAATAAAAGTCCAACAAATTTAAATGATCTTAAATTCAATCCAAACTTAACCATATATGTCCAGAACTTTTTTTCACAACCAATAATGTTTCAACCTTCATATCATGCAAAAAAGTGACATAAAAGAAGGTATTCTAAGTGTACAGGTATTCAACCTTTTTTTCAGACCTTTTTTTCAGATCTTTTTTTAGATCAGCTTAATTTTACTAACATTTTTTTTTACTTATTCTAAGTCTACAGGGAAAAAAATCAAGTCTAACAAGCAGGAAAAAAAAAACTAGATTATATGTGCACTGTCCATAGCTATATAGTTAACTATAAAATGATTCAACTTTTACCTTCATACGTAATTACCAATTTATCAAACACAATACTGAAAAACATATAAATGTTATCTAAGATATCAAGAATATAATTTTTCCTATATTTTAACCCTACACTATATCCACAAAACAATAAATAACATGAATAACTTACCTTTGAAAGTGCTCAAAAACTTTTCTAAACTTATGTCACTTGATAGTGTTCTTTATATACTGGATTCCTTAGTGTACTTAAGGTCTACTCATTTTTAAAATTAAAAATAATCTCATTTCACATCTGAAAATTCAGACATGTAGGATATCACCCTACTGGATCCTATAAACTGTATAATCTACAATCTAATAAGATTGAATTCAGCGGAGATGTGATTGTGAAAGAATCAGAAATGTGGGACTGGGACTGGGACTGGGACAGTAGCAGTGTTAGCACTACTAGATCAGTACTATAATTCACAGTGTTAGTGATGATACACCAGGAGAAGTGAAGAGCCAGAGGTAGCTGATGATGAAGAGCAACATCCACAGAGAACACTACATATGTTTATAGAAAAAATAGAAAGAATAAAACTCAAATTTGACTAAGTTCTTAAATAGGGCCTATACAATAAAATAAAAATAAGGGTATACTGTCACCAAGAATAAAACTCTTAAATAGCTAAGTTTAAAATTCTACTACAAATGGAGAAAGAAGCAGATTATGAAAATAATAGGATCCCATATTACAAATTTAAGAATAACTAAAAATTGGGTAGCATTTTAATTACCTGGTGGTGGCAAGTGTTTGCAATTATGTTGATGTGCTAGTTTAGAGACACTCCTCGTGATGGCGGGTGTTTGTATGTCAGCTGAGTTTTATCATGGAAGAAAGAAAAAATATTGTTAATTAATTAGAATACATTATAATAACATCCAAACTAGGTAAAAGAATAATACCTTTCCCTATACGACCACCAACACCTCCATTTACAATGTTCTTACCCATATTCTTTGGTCGATCTTGCTCTGACATATATGCAAGCTAAAACAAAGTAATTAGATTTCATAAATTACATAAAATTTCATACAATAACTAAAAAAAGGAATAAAAGATTTTATATATTCAATGTCTACACACAAATAAATACTTAGAAAAAAGTTACAAAATAGTCACATCTTAGTCCTCAACATCATTAGCAACAATAAAATCATCCAAATCTGAGTTTTTCTTCTTTCTCTTCTTTCGCTTCCCCTGACATCCTTCCCTTCGTTGACTTATGCTCTTCATTTTACTTGTTACCCATTTGACGACTTTTTCTCCTCGTTCTACTTTGAAATGATTAGTTGCTAAAGAAACATTTTCCATATGTCTTATGGATTGCAAAACCTAATTAAAACCCTGAATCTCTCCTTCTTGCACAACTTCATCATGACTCTGATCTAGTACTCGCTCTTCTTCCGGCATGCTATACAAGTCTCGAGGCTCTATCTTAATCACAACATTCCAATCATCATGTCTTGGATCTTGAACATAAAAGACCTGCTCCACTTGAGATTCTAATACAAAAGGCTCATCTGTTTTTAATGAAAAGCCTCTATGTATGCTAGTTATGCCATATTCATCTACTTTATATCCTCTACCTTCATGTTGCATGTCATACCAATTACATTTTAAAACAACAACATGATTTTCACCGGGATATTGCAACTCATAAACATCTTTTATTACACCATAATATAAGTCATTTGAATGACCATCTCCTTGCACCATAACACCGCTATTTTGGCATTTCTTATCTACTTCTCGATCAAGTGTATGAAATCTAAACCCATTAGCGATAAGCCCACTATAGCGCCTTGCGGTGCGTAACGGACGACACACCAAGTGATACAAACTTTCATCAACTGATCCTTCATTATATAGTTTCTCCACCTATTAATCAATGAAGAAAATATGAATACATTTACACATCATAGGTAAGATTTTATCACATCATAGAAATTAAGGAGAGATGACATACACGATTATAAACCCAATCTGCAAATTGAGTCTTATGTCTCCTCTCTACATTCCTAGGATTTGGATTTTCAATCACTAGTTCTTCTTTGTGCATCCTAGTATGGAAGATAAAATTGAAAGTTTTATGAATTTACATATATAACCTTAATCTACATATATGATAAACACACTTATGAATTTTAGAATAACAATTGACTTACTTTACAAATTCTTGAAGCTCATCACAATTATGGAGGACATATAAGTGAGCTTGATCAAACTCCTCGAACCCAAGTTCTTGAAGGATAGGCTTTCCCAATGGACGCCCAATACGTTTAAAAATTTCTATTTGATTTCTTTTGTCATCATTCCCAACTTCATCATTTCGACTTCTACGATTAAACATAGTAGTCATGTCATCTATATACCTAGAACAAAATGTAAGGCATTCATTTGCTAAATAACCCATTGCAATTGATCCTTCGGGCCGTGCCTTGTTTCGAACATTGGATTTCAAGGTACGCATATACCTAATAACATAAATTTTGATACAAAGTTAAATGCAGAACTAGGTTATTTAAATATAAAAGTAAATGAATGTAAAACTTGTAATTTAAAAAGTACCTCTCTATTGGATACATCCAACGATATCTCACTGGCCCAGCAATCTTCGCCTCTTCTACCAAATGAATGACTAAGTGCACCATACAAGTGAAGAAGGATGGTGGAAAGACCATTTCTAATTTACACAATGTGTAAGGGATTTGACATTCAAGAGAATCCAAATCCTTCATGCTCAAGTTCTTTGAGCACAATTTCCTAAAGAAGGAACTCAATTCAATTAATGGTTCGTAAACATGTTTTGGAAGGAGCCCACGAATAGCAATAGGAAGAAGTTGCTCAATAAAGATGTGGTGATCATGGCTCTTCATACAGGAGATCTTCCGGCCATTATCTTTCACACAACGGGAGAGATTTGAACAATAGCCATCAGGAGTCTTCAACTTTTGAAACATCTCGCAAAATGCTGTTTTTTCATCACCCCTCAATGTATAGCATGCTATAGGCACTCTTACTCTATCCTCTTCAACAATTGGATGAAGATCTTCCCTTATACCGATGGACACTAAATCTAATCGAGCCTTCAAGTTATCCTTAGTCTTATCTTTGATATCCATCAATGTCCCTATAATATTCTCAGAAATATTTTTTTCAATGTGCATCACATCTAAGTTATGACGTAATTTTAGCTTGTGCCAATAAGGTAGCTCAAAAAATATGCTCTTCTTCCTCCAACCATATAAGTTATTTGTATCATCCCACTTCCTCTTTGTACCTGTCTTTCCAAATGGTACTTGGATAAACTGACTACACTGCCTCAAAACATCATCACCAGATAATGGGATAGGAACTGTACCCTTTTCCTTTGTTTTGTCAAAGGAATTAGGTAATTGTCTCCATCTATGATCCATTGGCAACCAACGTCTATGCCTCATGTAACATATCTTATCTATTATTGAACGTGATCCAGCTTCCATATGACAACATGGACAAGCATAAAATCCACTAGTACTCCAACCAGACAGGTCTGCATAAGCCGGAAAATCACTAATAGTCCATAGTACTGATGCACGCATAACAAAGTTTTTTTTAGCATGGGCATCATATGTGTCAGCACCAACTTCCCATAATTCTTTCAACTCTTCTACCAAGGGTTGCAAATAGACATCAAGATCCATTCCCGGTGAATTAGGACCATCAATCAACAAAGATAACATAAGATAAGGAGATTTCATACACATCCATGGTGGTAAATTATAAGGAACCAAAATGACCGGCCAAATGCTATGAGATGATCCCCCAAAATTATTAAATGGTTGGAAACCATCTGTAGCTAACCCAAGTCTCACACTACGAGGATCTTTTGCAAATGATGGAAACTCCTCATCAAAAGACTTCCATGCTTGAGAGTCCGCTGGATGTCGCATTATCCCATCATCAACCCTATCTTCTTTATGCCAACGCATATCCTTTGCTGTCACAGCTGCCATAAATAACCTTTGCAATCTACGCTTTATAGGAAAATAGCGTAAAATTTTATGGGGAACCCTTTTGCCATCTATCTTCCACCTTGAGGTATGGCATTGCGGACATTCTTGTGCATCGACATGTTCACGCCAATAGATGATGCAATCATTTGGACATGCATGAATTTTTATACAATCTAGGCCTAAATCACGGATGATCCTACGACACTCGTCATAGGAATTCGGAAGATTACAGCCTAATATCCCATTTTGAAGCTTCAACATTTCAGTAAAGGAGGTATCACTCCAATGGTTCATACATTTAAGATGTAGCAACTTCATAAGATACCCTAACTTTGAAACACTAGAGCCATCCAAAGTCAAATGCTCTTTATACTCCTTCAAGAGGCGATAGAATCGAGCTGCTTCGCTAGTAGGTTCTTCCGAGGTGAAGTTATGTTCATTTCTACCATCATTCTCTAAAAAATCCATCCCAGTCACACCACAACCAACTTCTAACATCTCTACCATGTCATCATGATCAATAGAAGTCTCATGGTCTGATGAAGAGACATTAAACACCTCACCATGGTTATCCCACACTACATAGCTTTGTAGAATTCCATTCTTCAACAAATGAAAGCGAACTTCAGTTCTATTTTTGAAATGCACGTTTGCACACTTATTACATGGACAACTAATCATTCTTTCAGATTCTAACTGTTCATCTGAATGTGACATGCTAAAAGCAAAGTCTAGAAAACGATCAATCCCTTCCAAATATTGAGGCGATGCTCGATTCAATTTCATCCATTCTTTATCCATTTGCATTACCTAATTTTTATTTCCATAAAAAGTTAAACAATTTTGGATGATACAAAGAATAGCAATTAATAGAAAAATTATCATAACTTAAAAAATTTCCATATATACTTTCTTCATGTAAACTATACAAAACCAAATGGAAAACTATAGAGTAATCATATGAGTGAAAAAGAAGATGGACTAAAAGAAAAAAATACATGTAGTTGTTAAAATAGATATATCTACTTCCACATTTTTATATATTTGGGTTTCTAAAATTATTTCAATTATTTCCACAAACTTTCAAAATCTTCTGTGTCTAGTTGTAACTAAATTTCTAAATATATCATTTTATCTAAACCAAACCCTTGAATATACCCGACTTTGATTACCCTCATATTTGATTTTTTTAACCCTCATATTTTATTTCTAAATATAATTTTTTAAGAGACGCCTATAAGAATGCTGAAAATTAAAAACATCATCAGTATTATAATGCTAATATTATTGTATGAAAATAGTATACTACTGAACTCCACAGCCACAAAAAGAAATTATAAATTCAATCACCAAGAGTACAATAACTGAAAATAATAAACTAACCTCACAGCCACAAGGATAATTTTTCTCTCAGATTGTTCGAACCCAATATTTCTCTCTCAGACCTGCATATTCTCAATGTATAGCATTCAGAACATTTTTCCCTTCCTACACACAAGCAGGAAAGTATATACCAATTGCTAAAAAATGTACTAACTAGCAGGTTCTTACCTTTCAACCATGCAACAAAGCTATTGGTGGACTACTTTAGCTTCAATCAAGTCTCCTTTTATTGCCAAGCAGCTTAACCAAGTAGGAATGATCTATCAAAGTTGGAAACAATTGGAGCTTAGAATTGAATGGAAGTCCACAACAAATCAAGTCATTATGTCATACACATAATATGCTAGATCAAACAAATTTACTGACTTTGATAATACAGCCCCAATTCTGGAATTTTCCTCATAATATGCATGATGATAATGTAGTAGAATATTCAATCCCAAACTTACAAATTCTTCCATTATATGGTCCTTATGCAATTGTAACTCCTACAATCTAATATGGTAACTACCAATCTTAAACATCATTAATATTCTTTGTACGAACTATATCTGATTCACAAAACTATTATTAAACCACAATTTCCCAACTATATCTGAAGTATATATAAACCCGCAGGTCCTTATGCATATTCAATCTAAACCTAAATTCGAAATTGGACAGATAAATCCAACAAACATATCAAACAATGAATTATGCTTTCAATTAGGCTTAATTACGGTTATTATCTTCAGTTTTGCAGCAAAAAATACCCTTTTCCGCCATCTTACCTGACAGAGTTTGCAACAATCAATGTTATTCGAAGCCCAGCGCCCGTCTTCGGAATCACCACCCAGCCGGACACCACCAGTCGTTGTCGGAAGGAAGCAAGGCTGTGTGCGTTGCAATGTCGAATGGGAAATTTTAGGTGGTGAAGCCAAATGTTGTTTCGAATGGTTGTTTCTTTGTGGTTCTGAAAATGTGGTTCCAAAAAGTTGTTCGGATGAACAGCCACAAAAGTTGTTCCGAAAACTTTGTGGTTGTTTCTTACCGCCGAAAAGTCCCGCTTAATGTGTTTTAGCAGAATAAACATGTATGGTAACGGTTTTGTCCGTTGCAAAAAAAAACGAAAATTTGAGGTAATTTATTTTCGTCACAACTAATCACAATCGTTGCCAAAAATTGCACAGTTTTAAGTTTATAAAACTATTTTTGACCACAGTATAATAAATCCGTTGCTAAACATATATTTTCTGCCACAATTAATAAATTCGTTGCTAAAATTTTCTGCCCTCAATATTTCGTAACGATTTTATCTGTTGCAAAAGTTAATTTGAAATTTAGAAAATTATTTTTAGCCACAGTTTATCGGTTCTGTTGCGAAAGTTAGTAAAGTTTGAAAATTGTCAAATTATTTTCCGCCACAATTTAGTAAAATTCGTTGCTAAAGTTATATTAACATTTCTAAAAATATTTTTTCCCAACAATTAGAAAAATTCGTTGCTACATAACAAAGTTAATTTTAGTATAATCTTTTCAAATCATTTTATTCATTTCTTAATTCATTTTAATTGGATAAAAAATAGTGTAATATTTTATATGACTCTTATAAATTTATTTTTTTGGCTAATATTATTTTTCTTAAATAAAGCTATAATAGTAATAAACTATTTTTTTTACCAACAACAATATCTCGTCACGATAAATAAGCTATATGAAACACCCTCTACCCTCGTAATAATTTTAGTCACGACCTTATAGATTGTTACAAAATACAATTTTTTGCAACAAATTTATCGTTGCAAAAGTTATATATTTTTTAGCAACGATTAATTATTGTGGCAGTAAAAGTATTTTTTATAGCAACGACATGTTATTGTTGCAAAAAAATGGCGCATTTACGGCAACAAGCTTTTGCCACGAAAGTTATATATTGTTGCAAAAAAATTATTTTTTCGCAACAAAATTATCGTTGCAAAAGTTATATATTTTTTAGCAACGAATAATTATTGTGGCAGTAAAAGTATTTTTTATAGCAACGACATGTTATTGTTGCAAAAAAATTAGGCATTTACGGCAACAAGTTTTTGCCACGAAAGTTATATATTGTTGCAAAAAAATTATTTTTTCGCAACAAAATTATCGTTGCAAAAGTTATATATTTTTTAGCAACGAGTAATTATTGTGGCAGTAAAAGTATTTTTTATAGCAACGACATGTTATTGTTGCAAAAAAATTGGGCATTTACGGCAACAAGCTTTTGCCACGAAAGTTATATATTGTTGCAAAAAATAATTTTTTCGCAACGAAAATTTTAAGTCGTGGCTAAAACCCGTTGCCAAAAATAGCTTTTCTTGTAGTGTAGGTTCATTATACTGTCTCCATTTTACTAGTTTCCTAGTAGATATTATAAAAAAATATTATTGAACTCCATGATAGAATTAAGATGAAGCCATACGCATTAATGGATGAGATAACTAGCAAAAAAAGGAGCTCCAGCAAGATTATTGGGGGTCATCCGATTATTTACTTATCCAATTATCCAATGCTACTAGTATATATGTATATCAATTGCATGTTTGGATAGTCCCAAACAGGATTATATGTAGTAGTTGTGTCAAACTACTGATTTTGTTGTTATTTAAAACAAATTATTAAAAGATGCCAACCTTTCCCGGATAATAACCATCTTCTTTGAATATAAGTTATTACAACTCAACTTAACAAAACAAAATAGTTGTTTGATGGGTTGTGCATATATACATACATATATACATACATACATGTATCTATATATATATATATATATATATATATATATATGAGGTAGAATTATGGGTAAATTAATAATTGGAGTTCGCTACCTCATTTTTGATATGAGGTATTCAATAGGTATTCAAAAGAAACTCATCCTTTTCTTTATTTCTTTCCTTCTTTCTTATTTTTGTTATCATTGAACCCGGGAGATTGGAATTTGATTGAATATATTTTATGGTTCATAATGGTTTATTGTATGAAATTTGAGTTCGTTTGTCTCTGAAATTAGGATTGAATATGACAGGAGTTGGATACAGATCCAAGTGGCTCATGGTAGGCAACAAGAGGCTTAGCAAAGAGCTGTTAGGGAATTTTTAGACTTTTCTTTTATAGATGCCAATTCTACCTCTAGGATAAAGTTGAGGTGTCTTTGTTAGCATTGTCAGAATTACTATGCATAAGATTGTCAAACTATACATTTCCATCTTTTCTGAAAGTGTATGAAACCTGACTATAATCCATGGATCTTCCGTGGTGAAGAAGAGCCTGTTGATCCTATGGATGAACAAATGGATGAAGTGGAGGAGGAAAGGGATGATTATGATGAAGAAGATCCTTTAATACCTAATGAGATGGCTTCCTTGGTGAATGATATGATGAATGGTAGTGATGTAGAGCATAGGGATGAAGGCTTCAAGGAGATACCAAATGATTTTGATAGATTGAAAAAAGAGGTAGAAGAGTGCTTGCATCCCAAGTGTAAGATATTCTCAAAGCTATCAGTCATTGTAACACTCTTACACCTTAAGGTCAGTGGTCGTTAGAGTAATAAGTCATTACCACGCTCCTTAGTGCATTGCATAAGGCCTTCAATTATGACTCCTATTTCCCTAAGACTTATCAAGAAGAAACAATATATACAAGAAAGACGGGGTTAAAATATGTCAAGTTACATGCATGTGTGAACCATTGCATCCTCTACTGGAAATAGTATGCAGATGTTAACATGTGCCCATCTTATGGTGATCCTAGGTGGTACGAGGGCACTAAAGATGTCAATGATAGTGAAAATTTTTAAGAATCACAACATGGCTCACAAAAAAAATTCTAGAATTCCTTTATTCGTTCTTTGCTATTTTCCTTTAACACCAAAACTCCAAAAGTTTTATATCACACTTGACACTGGAACACACATGCGATGGCTTAAGGAGAAATATCGAGATAATGACATATTAAGACATTCAGCTAATTTAGTGGCATGGAAGAAGGTAGCTGAGATGTATCTAGATTTCACGATAGACCCATGGAATGTTAGATTAGGCATTGCCACTGACAGGTTCCATGTTGGTAACGGCTTTTGGAAGGAGTATAGCATATGGCTTGTATTTCTGCTGTCATACAATGTCTCTTAATGGGTATTCATGCAAAGTCCTTATGTTATGCTATCACTCTTGATTCTAAGGCCAAGGTAGCCTAGCAATGATAAAGTTGTGTTCTTGGATCCACTTATTGATGAACTCAAAAAGTTGTGGGAAGTTAGGGAACAAAGTTATGATTCCTATAGTCACCTAAACATCAGCATGAGGGTTGCATTAATGTGGAAAATTAATTATTTTCCTACTTATGCTTGTTTGTCTTGTTAAAGCACTAGCGGAAAAATTGCATTCCCTTCATTCCATAAAGACACTTGTTATGTATGTTTAAATAATGCATATAAACAATGCTTTTTAGGGCATCATAGATTTTTGGATCGCGGTCATAGATGGAGAAATGATATTATATCCTTTAATGGAGCAACGGATAGAAAGCTACCTCCTGTACCTCTTTTAGGAGATGAAATACTAGAGACATTACATGGAATCCCTAATGTAATTTTTGGAAAGGGTGAAGCACTTAAAAGAAAATAAGGTGGGAGGTACTTGGTTGATCAATAGAAGAAGAGAAGTTTTTTCTTTAGGCTCCCTTATTAGAGTGAGCTTTTGATCTGCCACAACTTGGATGTAACGCATATTAAGAAGAACATATGTGATAATATGCTAGGAATGGTTCTTGATATTCCTAGAAAGAAAAAGAATAACCTTAGTGCCTACTTAGATCTTAAGGAATTGAACACGCACAAGGAGTTACACCCCATAGAGATTAGTGATACATATGTTATTCTTAGTACACCATATCAACTAACATTATCTGAGAGGAAACATGCATTAGACTTTTTATCCAAAGTCAAAGTGCCAGATGCTTATTCTTCTAATATATCTCAATGTGCAAGTTTGGATAATGATAGAATTGTAGACATGAAGAGTCATGATTGTCACATGTTCATGCAAGACTTAATTATAGCAACATTATATGGAATCCTACCAAACAAAGTGCTAGAACCCTTGGCGGAGCTTAGCTCATTCTTTAAGCAATTATGCTTTAAGAATCTAAATATGGATGCCTTATAAAATATGGAAAAGAGTATTGTGGTCACTATTTGTGAACTTGAAAGGATCTTTGTTCCATCTTTCTTTGATGCCATGGTTCACCTCACCATTCTCTTAGCAAGTGAGGCAAAACTTGCTGGTCCTGTGCAACGTCGATGGACATTTTGACCTGAAAGGTAATAACATATTCATATAAATTGATTATCACAATATGAATACTTTATAAAATAATAAGAGTACACTAACCATATTTTTAGGGCAATACATGTCTTGAAGTATTTTATGAATAATAAGGCATGCCCAGAAGGCTCCATTGCTGAAGCATATATTATGGACGAATGTGTGACATTTTACTCAAGTTATTTTAGTGATGTGGAGACAAAGTTCAATCATATAAGTATTAATGATATGGATGAACATCAACTCTTTCCATTTCAGATTTCCATCTTTCAAAACAAGCAGAGTTCATTAGGAAAAAGAACATTTAAGTAGTTGAATCATGATGATTGGAATCAAGCTCAATTATATATTCTTATAAAATATCTAGAAGTGCAACCATTTATTGAGTAAGATATAACCTTCGGAGTATTTCCTTCCCCCTTATATTAATTCTTTTAATATGAATCTAATGCTCATATAGTGAAAAACAGATAGTATGCAAGCTTATATGAGACACAAGACTTAGTTGATTAGTTTTGGTCATTGGTAAGTGATGTAACATACAACAAATGATTTGGATATGTTTTTCTTCAACTAACTCTTTTTCCTTTTTGGTTGCCATTTAATCTTCTAGATATGGAAGCTTCATGTTGAGGGCGATAAAAGAGTGACGATAGAGTTATTGTATTTATCATGAGGGCCTAGAAAAAGTGTCACAAACTATTTAGGATACTTTATTAATATATATAAATTTCACATGAAGAAGCATCAAAGGAGAAGAAAGACACAAAGTAGTAGAGTCGTCACTAAAGGGGGTGGAGATAGTGGCAAATTAGACTTCTTTGGGGTATTGAAAGAAGTTATAGAGGTGGAATACGATGTTTTCAATATTGGTGACAAGGAACCTACTTTGGTGTTATTTAGATGTACTTAATTTGTTGTTTATAATGAAGGGCGTGGAATAAAGAGAGATATTGTAACACCCCCAAAATTCACTCCTGAAAATTTTTTTTGAAAGAAATAAGCGGAAGCTAGGAGAGAATTTGGGAGATGTTACCACGACATCTAACATAAGATAAATGTCAATCATCTATCTCATGTTAGATGCAAGGCTAAAACCTGTCAAATAATTAGATCCGAATTTTAAAAGCATGACAGCGTTACGAGAAATTAAAAGTCAATTACAAAACCCTTGGAAATTTAAATACGACACTTTAACTTCCAAAGATGAATACAATTAAACAAAACAAATCCCGAAGGATAATTATCCGGACCGCCTACTCACTCAAGTCAAGCCTTCCACCCCCAATTTAGTAACCGATCAAAACCTGCATCAAAAGTCTGCTCCCCACCATCGGTGGATCATCACAGGACCCATTCAACCAGTGTAGTATCAGTACGTGTCCAATACTGAGTAAGTCTCACTACCCTATCTTATGGGAGAGACGTAAACTATAACATCAAGTGCATATTAAATTATGACACAATACGTTGATACAATATCATACATACTCACAACCCACAGCATGAATCTTGTCATACACCTATAGTAACATATGAAGCATATGTAACATCCCATTTAAACATATAAGCATGGTATAACCGAAATATAAAGTGGCTCATGCGCCTTAGGTAGGAATAATCTATATTATTGGAAACTCAACGCGTGACATACTCACGTAAGCAGCATGTAGTAATACAGATAATAAAACCTGATCATAGTCCAATTAGACTTATTTCCTTTGAGTCTTTATTAAAAGTAGTCATTTCACACCACAGTCTTTATTAATCCACGTGAGTGCGGGAACTCCACTATTATAGCCGGTGGACCGGAATATATAAAATCAGGGCAGAACGCTCCTGACCACTATTATTTGCCGGTGGACCGGTCTGGCCCCGACTCACATGGTGTTCCACTGTAAGTATTTAGTATTTTCCCATGTCTTATAGATTTTACGTTTGGTTTGCGGAGCACGGAAACCCCCACTATTATAGCCGGTGGACCGAAAATCATACAGGGCAAAACGCTCCTAACCACTATTGTTCGCCGGTGGCACGGTCTCTAGGGCACCCCGGCTCCTGACCACTATTATTCGCCGGTGGACCGGTCTGGGCCCGACACAACATCTTTCTCTTTAAGTGATTAGTATCTTAACGTATCTTATTGAAAGTGTTTTACCCTTGACATGCATGGCTAACTATATCCGCACTTATCCTCCCAGAAGGGCCCATCCGATATCTTGGAACTCGTGCACCCCTTATCACACCTCGATATCCAATTCCCCGGTATACATACACAAAATAATAATCAACTCCTAGAGTATGAATTAAGGCACAACACCTCGTGACATCGACTCCACCCGCCATTAGCCTCTAGGGTTTCCCTTGAAACCCTAATTGGACCTATGTTGTCCAACCTCCTCCTACTTCACTACCATTAACTCATCTATCCTCAACACCTCATCTCATTTAGGTCCAATCCCCAAATCATATCGCTTTACCCATTGATTCTATCTGTGACCCTAAAACTCTAGTTGGCCACTTCAACTCTAGTACCTTTCTTTTCCCACAAGTAACCTCTCCTTTTCAGCCAATATTTCTTCTCCCTCAAAACTCCCAAACAGACCTTCCACTATCTTCCTCACGTCCCACGGTAACTTTTCATACGTAAGGTTCGCCCCCATACGGACCTTAACCTTCCCATGCAAACCCTATCATTTCCACTATGCCAACTCTATCATTTCCATGCAAACCCTAGTTTCCCCATACAACCTTATTTTATTCCCACTCTTCTATTTATTTGATTCCCCCTTTTCCTCATCATCTCAAAAAATATGAATTCCTTAGGTCGTCCATGCCTATGTTAACCGACGTACTTCCCTTTGGTTATCTTAATTGCTTATTTTTCTTTTTCAAGTCCCCACCTTACAACACTTCCTCACATAACCTAGCATGCATGTTGTAGGGGTGGCGGCAGGGCTTAGGGCTGCCAATAGGGGGTAAGTCGGGAACAGGGAAAATAGGAGAGAAGGGAGAGAAGAGAGAAAAGAAAGAGAATGGGGGCACCGGTAGGGCTGTTCGTGTGTTTCTTTTTTTTTTACACAAATACCCATAAAATAAAATACTAAAGTTATAAAATTATTACTAAAAGATTTTATTTAAAATTTATTAAATAAAAATTATTTCGAAATGTTTCGGACGCTTAAAATAAATAAATAAAAAGTTGTATAAAGAATTTCGAAAGTATTTTCGGAAGAATTTATCAACAAACGTAAAAATTTATATTATTTACAGAAATAAATTATAAGACCCCGAAATAATATTTAAAAACATATAATAAAATATTTAAGTCAAATTCCAATAAACCGAGATTAATTCAAATAATTTCTGAAACAAATTTTTCGCAAACTAAAAAGCGTAGAACGGAAGAAATTTAATTTCAAAAATAAATTCTTAAATAAATCTTTTAACTTTAAAACTTCCCAAAAATATTAACAATTTCCAAAAACGAATAGATTTAAAGTCGGAATCATTTTCTACGAAGAAAATCATTAAAATAAATTTAACTATTTAAACATAAATTCTATAATTAAATAATATATTTCATCAACGAAATATAACTCCAGAGTAAAGTCAAAAATTACACGACAAAGTTATAATCGAAAACAAATCTAAAATATTAAAAATAAAAATATGAGAAAGAACGGGAATACATATTTTTAACCGAAGATCGAAATCATAAGAATATAATAAAATCATTGTCGTGAACGAATTTGTCTAGAATGGTTCGCAACGACAATGATTAATTACATTCAATTATGAATTCGAAATCATCGATAGATCCGTAAAACGAATCAAAATTAAAATATTTAATTATTTACATCAAATTACGCTAATAAAATCATTAAACTTAATAAATCTGGATTTTAAAAATACGAGATATTACAGATATGTTTGGCACCATCAGCATCAACATCAAGAAGCATCTGCCTTGAGCCATTTGCATTGGCATCCCAAATAAAGCAATTTTATTACGTGAAGGAACATAATAAATTAGATTGGAGAATTGTCATAAATATAATCCCTCGTAACTTCTATAATTTTCCTATTTTTGAGGATGAGTGTGGAGATATTAGCATAATGATGGAATACTTAACATTATTGAATATGATGTTGTGGATGATGTTCTTTTACCAAGAATTGATTTCCCTCTAGAAATTGTGACTATACATGTAGATGTTGACATTATAGAAGAATAGGAAAGTGACCAGGAAGAATAAAATTGAGCAATAAGAAGATAATAAATATGCTCTTCCTAGTATATATGAGTTACACTCAAATCATGATTGATACTAGAAATATTTGACCATCTTTTGTTTGATGGTTATTTTTTGTTCTATATCAAATATGAATGCTTTTTTTTTCTGATGATGATATATGACTACTAGTTAAATTCTATATGTATTTACTTGTTTTCTACTAGTTTGTTTGTTTCGATAATCTACACTTACTAAATTTATCCTAGTTTTTTTGTCCTTTTTTAAATTTGATGTAATATGTATATTTGTTTGCCGAAAATGATGCAGGAGCATCTAATGATTCTCATGATTCTATTGATTTTCAAGTTAAGGAAGAATTAACTTTCTTAATATGGGATCCAATCACTTTAAATATTCGTGATAATATGTCTATGCTTGGTATTGAAAACTATTCAAGATATTCATGCAGGTATATTACATATTTATAAGGAGAAGATGTTAACACACCAAATAAGACCTAAAGTGTACAAGCATTCAAAGCATGAAAGGTTATGGCATACATGGGATAACACTACAACAATATATAGTTGGTGATATCATTAGTTATATTAAGCTTGCTGTAAACCCTAAGTGTATTTTATGTAGGCTAGTGTTTTGTTGTAATTTCATTATGTACCATGGTTGATTGTGTGGCTTTTTAATGTTAGTCAGTAATATCATTTAGATGATGATATTATGAGTAAGATTAAGTATTATATAGGCTTAATTCAAGTGAGATAAATTTAGCTTGCATTAAGAAGAATAACCAGCTAGATTAAGTCATGTTAGCCACCGGCTACTCTTCCTATATATATATATATATATATATATATATATATATATATATATATATATATCTTGTACACGCATAAATGGGGAGGCCATAATGGAAATCATTTGAATCAAATTTTCAAGTTAACACTTGATTTGTCTCTCCCTTTTGGATTAGTATATCTAGGAAATCCCGGGGCAATCCTTTCTTCATTTTTGTTTCCTTCATTCGAAGATCGAATGAAGCATCAACCTTCGAAGGACATTAGCCAGCCTTAAGCATTTTCATCGGGTCTATTCTCAGTAAACCAAGCTTTCTCCTTCAAGCTTCAACTCGTGGATGATCGAAACAAAGTAGTAATCGATCCTATGCTTTTTTCCACCTTGATTCACACTATTTTTGGTATCGAAGCCTCCAAAATCTTTGTTTTCCTTCAGATGTGCAAGTTCTTGCACCTTCTTGCTGTTGTATGCAAGCCTACAAGCAAATCCACCTCCAGCAATCTTCAAACTTTTATTGCATCTTGATGTCATTCAGAATCTTTAATGAGTTCTTGATTGAAGGTTTCGAATCCTGCAACAATGTTGTTGAAGATTCACACAGCCCCATATAGTAAATCTTCATATCTTTGACTATATTCCCTTCTAGTTTTTCCGAGCTTTATCCAGTCCTCCGTCTTTTTTTTAACTTCTAACCTTCGCTTCAACATCCATCGATCCTTTCTCTTTTATTTCATCTCCCCATTTTTCCATTTATCCAGCAAATCATCCACCCATTTGTGTTTCTACACATTCCAAAACTTGGTAGAAAAAGAAAAGACCCCCGACATCCCTAGTGTGAAAAAAACTTTGGTTTGAAGGTTTTAAAAAAAAAATTTGTACCTCGATTCTTATCTTTTTTCTCTCCAAATTCTATCCATATTCTTCTTCTTTTTCTTCTTCACATCTTCTATGGTGTATGGCAATAACATCTTCAACTTGAAGATCTTATTTCCTTGAAGAAAACCGACGGCCTTCTTGTTATTTTATGTGGTTGATTGATTATCACAAAGGAGACCACACTTCAACCAGCTTTCTTCCCAGTGTGCATGCAGTGTCATCTTTACCACATTTCCTTCCATTTGTGTGTGACCAATACAATAGGTATTGTTCAGTTTTTAGTTGTAAATTATCAAAATATTTTCTGTTTTGTTTGGTTGAAAGAACATTCCAACATCTACACATTTATGGTATTCTTTTGGTGAAAAGAAAGAAGTGTGTTTCTTCCATCACCATGGCAAGTGAAGAGGTTTGTGCATTAGTAGAGTCTATCAAGAGTCTAATCACACGAATGGATGCTTAACTCTATAACCAAACAACCCTTCAGCAACAATTACAAAGTGTGGAAGCCAAGCTAGCCGATGAAGAGAAGTATCGACCATGGAAACATAGCATGGAAACCACACAAGATAGTGTGAAAGAAAAAATGAAGCATACATTCCATACAAAAGGAGGATGTGGATATTCAAACGTGCATCAAAATGAAGATGGAGAAGAAGAAATGAGTTCTTTTGGCTCAAGCAATAAAAGAAGACCACATCCATTCCAAGTAAGACATGCATATAATGAGGATCAAGGTATCAAACTTGACCTTCCTGAATTTTATGGCGAATTCAATGTGGACTTGTTTTTTGATTGGTTTCATGAAAAAGAAGCTATATTTTAATTTAAGGAGTATGATGATGAGAGAAAACGTAAGCTTGCTGCTCTTAAGTTCAAAAGATTTGCTGGGATTTGTTAAGATAACTTGAAAAAAATAAGAGAAAGATAAGGGAAGTCAAAAATTAAGTCTTGGAAAAAAATTAAAAAACACCTAAGAAAAAAATTTGTTCCTAATGAATATGAACAAGATATGTATGTGAAAATTACAACTCTAAGGTAAGGTTTATTTAGTGTAGAAGAATACACTGGAGAATTTAAAAGACTAGCAATTATTTGTGATGTCCAAGAAAGAAAAGAGCAAAAATGTACTAGATACTTAGATGGCTTGAATAACTTGATAAGAGATAAAGTTGATATTATTTCTATGACTCTCTTGATGATTTGATTAAGTTCGCCTTAAAATTTGAATGATAAACTAAATCAACAAAAGCCTATGTTATGTCTAATGTTTCAACTTCAATGAAACCCTATTCTAGTACCTTTACACCTAAATCAGCCTCTTCATATGATAAAAAGAATAACCGAGATGATAAAGGTAAAAATAAGGTAATTGAAATGTCTAATAAACAATTCTTCAAATGTAAAGGATATGGACACTTTGCTAGAGAATGTCCTAACCAAAGAGCCTTAACCTTGAATGAAATAGAAAACATGGAACCATGTAGTGATGATGAGAATCTAGAAATTGAATCTCCTAATGAAGTCTTAACCATGGGTGAAGAAGAAGGAGATCCATGGTTGTGATTCAAAGAGTTTTACACATCCAACCTAATATGACACCTACTCAAAGAGAAAAAACTTTTAAGACTATGTGTAAAATAGGTGACATGGTTTGTAGACTCATTATTGATAGTAGTTCATGTACAAATGTTACTAGTGAAGCAATGGTTAAGAAACTTGGTTTAGAGACTAGTAATCATCCTAAAACATATTCTTTAAAATGGTTAAACAAAGACAAAGGAGCTAAAGTCAACAAAAGAACCTTAATCACATTTTCCATTAGAGATTACCATGATGAAGTTCTATGTGATGTTTTACCTATGGATGCTTGTGGATTACTTTTAGGAAGACAATGGAAATATGATAGAAAAGCAACTAATGATGTAGTAACTAATGAATATGTGGTGAAAAAAGAAAGGCAATTGTATAGACTAACACCTTCTTTATGTGATCATATGCATTTGAGTGATGACAAAAAGAGATTATTTTTACAAGAAAAGGCTATGGAAAAATGCGTAGAAGAAAAAGGAATTTTCTATGCTTTAGTTGCTAAAGATTCTAAATTTGAGAAGCAAAAAATTGAAAATCTTAATCTAACTAAGCTGCTTGATGAATATAATAATATATTTCCTAATGATTTACCTCTTAGATTACCACCTAAAAGAGGTATAGAACATGCCATTGATCTTATTCCTGGAATGCTTCTTCCAAATAAACGAGCTTATAGATGTAACCCAGAGAAAGCTAAGGAAGTACGAAAACTAATCCAAGAGCTTATGGATAAAGGATTTGTAAGAGAAAGTATGAGTCCTTGTAGTGTTCCTATTTTATTAGTGCGTACAAAAAAATGGTACTTGGCGTATGTGTATAGATTCGAGGGCAGTGAATAACAATACTATCAAATATCATTTCTCTATGCCTAGGTTAGATGATATGCTAGATGAAATTTGTGGTGCACAAGTTTTTTTTAAAATTTATTTAAGAAGCGGTTATCATCAACTAAGGATTAGAGATGGAGATGAATGGAAAACTGCTTTCAAAACTAAATATGATCCCTATGAGTAGAAGCCTTTTGGGGTATGTAATGCACCTAGCTCATTTATGAGAATTATGAATGAATTTCTCCGAACTTTCCTTGGTGATTTCAATGTTGTATATTTGGATGACAATCTTATGTATAGCAAAAAAGGTCATGATCACCTAGTGCATTTGAGGAAATTGCTTGATAAGCTAAGGAAAGCTAAACTATATGGAAAACTTGAGAAATGTGATATTATGCTTCCAAGTGTAATTTTCCTAGGCTATATTATTAGTGGAGAGGGTATTAAAGTAGATCCTAAGAACATTAGAGCCATAAAAGAATGGCATATCCCTAAAAATGTTCATGGCGTGAGAATTTTTCATGGATTAGCTAGTTTTTATAGAAGATTCATTAAGAACTTTTCTACTATAGCTACACCTATTATACAACTCATAAAAAATGGTGAATTTTATTGGAGACAAGAAGCTTTTCAAGCCTTTGAAACCCTCAAAACTAAACTTTGTAATGTCCCTGTTCTATCCTTACCCAACTTTAATATTCTTTTTAAAGTAACTTGTGATGCTAGTGGAGTTGGAATAGGAGGTGTACTTTCATAGGAAAAGAAACCTATAGCATTCTTCTCTAAAAATTCGAATGGAGCCAAACTTAACTATTGAACTTATAACAAGGAATTCTTTGCAACTATACCGAGTCTAGAGACATGGAGTCATTATCTGAGATCAAAACCCTTTGTATTACATTCGGATCATGAAAGTTTAAAATACTTACATAGTCAAAAGAAAGTTAATCCAAGACATGCAAAGTGGGTGAGTTTCTTACAATCCTTTGTGTTCTCTGTCAAAAATTTAGATGGAAAAGAAAATATAGTAGTGGATGCTCTTTCTCATAGATCTATATTACTTGTTATGATGGATGCAAATATCTTAGGTTTCGATATGTTAAAAGAATTGTGTCCTAAATATGAAGATTTTAAGGATATATTTAGTGCATGTAAAGTAAGTGAATACCATGGTAATTATGTCATACAAGATGAATTTTTGTTTAGGCTAAATAAACTTTATATTCCTAGATCTAGTATTCGATACTTACTAATTAAATAAATACATGAAGGTAGCATTGCGGGACATTTAGATATACATAAGACTATGGAAATATTACAAGAAAATTTCTATTGGCCACGAATGGTTAAAAATGTACAAGCTATGATAAGTAGACGTTCTACATGTCAAAAAATAAGAGTTACTTTCATAAAGGCTTATACACGCCTTTACCCGTTCCTGATAAACCATGGGAAGGAGTTAGTATGGACTTTATCCTAGGGTTACCAAGAACACAATGTGGTAAAGAGTTTATTCTTATGGTGGTAGATAGATTTTCTAAAATACCTCATTTTATTCCATGTAATAAAACCGATGATGCCACGCATGTTGCTGACTTTTTTTAGAGATATTGTTAAACTTCATAGTGTGCCTAAAAGCATAGTCTCATATCAGGATGTCAAGTTTATGAGTTACTTTCGGAAAACATTATAGCATGTGCTTGGTATTAAATTGTGATTTAGCACTTCACATCATCCACAAATTGATGGTCAAATTGAGCTAACTAATCAAACTCTTGATATATTATTAAGAGGTTTAGTTAATAAAAGTACTAAGGATTGAGATGTTAAGTTAGCTCATGCAGAGTTTGCTTATAATCGAATTCCATCAAGTACTACTCAAACTAGTCTGCTTGAGGTGGCGTATGGAGTGAACCCACACATGCCAATCAATATGATTCCTTTAAAAAAAGGTGAATTACAAAATTATGAAGCTGAGGATAGAGTAAAATATTTTCAACAGCTTCATCAGAAAATAAAAACTAATATTGAAAAAGCTAATGCCAAGTATAAAGCTCAAGTGAATAAGCATAGAAACCCACATGTGTTTTCTCCTGGTGTCTTACTTTGGTTACATTTTCATAAAGAAAGATTTCCTAATTTATGTAAAAATAAACTAATGCTAAGAGTTGATGGACCTTTTAAAATACTAGGAAAGTTTGGGGAGAATGCTTATGAACTTGAACTTCCAATTCATTATGGTAGAATTTCAAGATCTTTTAATATTAGTGATTTGTCTAATTATTATACTGACGATAATTTGAGGGCAAATTCTTCTCAACATTGGGAGAATGATGTAGGAGCCTCTAATCATTCTCATGATTCTATTGATTCTCAAGGTAAGGAAGAATTAGATTTCTTAATATTGGAGCCAATCATTTTAAATATTCTTGATAATATGGTTATGCTTGGTATTGAAAATGATTCAAGATATTCTTAGAGGTATATTACATATTTGCAAGGAGAAGATGTTAACGCACCAAATGAGACCTAAAGTGTATAAGCATTCAAAGTATGCAAGGCTATAGCATACATGGGATAACACTACAACAGGATATAGTTGGTGATATCATTATTTATATTAAGGTTTCTTTAAACCCTAAGTGTATTTTATGTAGGCTAGGGTTTTGTTGTAATTTCATATATGTACCATAGTTAATTGTGTGGCTTTGTAATGTTAGTCATTAATATCATTTAGATGATGATATTTTGAGTAAGATTAAGTATTATACACGCTTAATTCAAGTGAGATAAATTTAGCTTGAAATAAGAAGAATAACCGGCTGGATTAAGTCATGTTAGCACCCGGCTACTCTTCCTATATATATATATATATATATCTCTTGTACCCGCATGAAAGGGGAGGCCATAATAGAAATCATTTGAATCAAATTCTTAAGTTAACACTTGATTTGTCTCTCCCTTTTAGATTAGTATATCCAGGAAATCCCAGGGCATTCCTTTCTTTATTTTTTTTTCCTTCATTCAAAGATTGCATGCAACATCAACCTTTGAAGGACATCAGCCAGCCTTAAGCATTTTCAAGGGGTTTCATCATATTAAACCAAGATTTCTCCTTCAAGCTTCAACTTGTGGCTAATCGAAACAAAGTAGTAATCAATCCTACGCTTCTCTCCACCTTGATCCACACCAAAAAATAATACCATCTCTTCTCAGATAGATACACAAATATTTGAGTTAGAGGGACCAGCATTGTCACCCCATGTTTAGCAAAAGGGTTCCTTTTCCCCCTTCGAATGAGCACAAAAGAAAAAGAAAATGAGAGATGCTATGAATTATGTTTAAAAATATCATCATGATCATTAGTAATATTCTTCTTCTTGTTATTATATAGGGCCTTATCGCGGTCTAAGTAGAGCTCTTAAATACAAGAAGTTGCGGCGTACCCAAGCACCACAAATTAAGGTTGATTTCTAAAAGAGTTCTATTCTATTATGGGGGAAAGAGCATTACCATTTATTAGTGAATGCTCCAATTGGGTAAAAGAAATATGCCCCCTTAATGTCTCATAATGGAAGCACATGCCTGAAGATGTACTTGATTATCTATATAAAAAGATTAAGGTATTTTCTATTATTCTAAGTAATTATATTATGAAGTTTTTTGTATGTTGGATTATAATATAGGTTGTTCATATGTTGGATTATAATATGTTCTTATAAAAAACATAGGGAAAATATGATTTTCCTAGTGGAGAGCATATTAAAAGACCTCTAAAGATACAATGCAAGAACTTATATAGGTAATGGAAGGAAATGCTAAAGAAAATATATTTTACAAGTAGTAAAAATCTTAGAGGTGTATAGCTTGCATGCCCACCTGGGATTAACGTTGACCAGTGGAAGTGGTTGGTCAACTATTGGAATCACCCTAACCAAAAGGTATATCTACTACTCATTAATACTAATTGAAGATGCCTTGCTTATTCATCTTTTGTCACATGATGAAGACTACCCTTTCTTGCCTCTCTAAAGTAGAATTCATATGGGAATTCTCTAGAATGGGGATTGACATTACAATTGCAAGTATTTTTCCATTTCTCTTAAAAAATAATTCAATAGATGTATTTTACTATGACAAGTTTAGAAGGGAGAAATAAATTCCGATGAGCTCTCTAATATGAGTTAAAGATATTGCTATACAAATATGTTCTTAATAGCTGAAATGTATTGTTATCATTAATAGTTAAAATAAAAATGATTATGGTGATAATAGTTTAAATAGTTTAGGAACGGTTAGAATAACTCAATTCATTATGCTTATTCTTCTTTTGCCAACTAGAGGAAAGAAGTGAAACGAATCAAATTAATGCCATGTCAATGAAGATCCACTCAGCTTGTGGAGCAAAGTCAGTTGCACGTAACGTATATGAGATAGTTATAATGCCATGAAAATACTGAATCTAATTGTAGTAAATAATAAATAAACTCAACTTATGTTAATACTATTTTCTAGGATAGCCAGATCAATAATGCAAAAGCAAGCTCATTAATTTCTATTCCACATACACAAGATAATAGTGAACCCAAGTACATCCAATTATGGAACAAAACAAAAAGGTAAATAGTGAAGCCATGGACATCTAGTTATTATTTTTTTATCTCTAGATGTCTCTTTTTGGTCTCTATTAATGGGTATTGTGATTGCTATGACTAATTAGAGAGTAATGGAATCACGTGTTTAGCTTGTAAACTGGCACACTAGATTAATTATAGATTTAAAATCTCATAAAATCTTACATCTTGTCCAATGCATATAATATTAGTATTATTAATATTTTAGCATGCCACTTCTTTCATTAATTTCTTGGGCAACCCATTTTATCTACTTGGTTAACTAGGACTAGAATAAACATCAATTCCTCAAATTGAAACTTCAACATTTTTTAGTTTTTAATTTGTTGCCTTTAATATGTTTACATTCTCACCATTAAGCATGGTCGACTATGTCAACTGGCTCCATTTGGGAATCCAGGAATAAGGTGGTCTTTGAAAATCAAGAGTTTTGCGTCAACTGGATGCTCATGTCTATCAAGATGAGAGTTGGTTGAAGTACAGTAGTAAGGAGTTCCCCTATAGTATAGAGGAGTTAGTGCATAACGTGCATGTTTTCTTAGATTAGGAGTCGTCACTCCTTGGCCCTTGTGGCCCTCGAAGGTGTCTTTGGCACCTTTCAATCCTTGTTATGAATTATAAAAAAAAAAGCATGGCCGACCTCTAAATATTACATCTAAAATAGGGCCTTTCTGCAACGTATATAGATTTTGATCATTATGTGCCTTGTTTATTTGCTTTCATAGGTAGAACAATAATATTTCAATATTATTGTCAATAACTACTTCTATTGTTCATTTTTTTTTTGTAGTAGTAGTAGGACAACATTCAAGGGAAAGACAAGGGTTATGTCAAAGTAAAAGCTGAAACTTATGAAGTTGCTATAGGATTGTGCATGCTTTGATCGATGTAGATCAGTTGCAGCTCGTTTTCTTTTAGGATTCCAAACTAGTATCATAAATAAGAAATTTGACAAATTATTTTATTCTCTTATAATTCCATATTCAACATTTGTAGTTTGACCTTATTTGATTAGATATTACTATATGAAAATAGTTGATACATTTGCATTGTTGCTTAATGTATTATTGATATATGAGATTTATATGTTATTTTCCTAAGTAAAAATGTCATTTATTCCTTATTATTTTTATAAGATTTAATCTTTTCTAGATTTTTTCTCTTTTGGATAGATTTCACTGGAAAAGATAAAAATGAAGAAATTCAAAGGAGAAATTGATGGAAAGAGAAAATGAAGCAAATAACACATCAAGATATATGGAATCAATGGAAGAAAAGACCAGAAATGAAGAATATATATCAAATGGAAGCTTGTGGTGAAATTTCATAAAGAAATAACAAAGGAACAAGAAACACGGCACCCTCCGTGCTTCATAAACATGGCGTGTGTTTTTCTGTCAGCACACAAAATTCTAGCTTTTAAAATTTAGCATTTGGTAGAGAATTCAAGGAAAAACACGAAGGTCCAGTGTTTTCCAACACGGACCATGTTTTTCTTCAATTTTGTAACCGTTCATGCGAACTTTTTCTTGATATATTTCTGAAGTTCTAAACATTCAAGGGTTGGTTCTAGGGAGTTCAAGAATTGGATTCTCTCTTTTTCTCTATATTCTCTAGATACCACATGTAATTTGTAACTCCAATTCTCTTTCTCTCTATTATATTCAATTAAACAATCAACACTTTGCAATTTAAGTCGATAAGTTCTTCTCCATTCCTCTCTTTATTGCAATTTTTGATTTTTGATTGAATACAAATAAGTTATCTTTATTGTATTATTATTTATCTTATGTTTAGTGTTTCATTGTTAATTTATTTGTAATCATTGATGTTATTATAGATTATTACATTTAATTCTATGTTATTGTAATTATATAGACAGTATAAGGTAGGAGGATTTGATGACGGAATTAGGGTTTCGGATATAACAACGTAATTTGAATTCATGATTCTAGATGAAATTTCATTGTATTGATGGACATAATTGAATGATCTCGCATCATAGATTAAGAATTTAAACTAATTAGATTGATTACCTATTTAGTTTAGATTTTTATCTACGCTAGGATAACGGAATTAATACATAATTATCAATTAATGTTTCCAAAGTATCAAAAGATTAATTATTAATCTTGTCCATTAATTCGTACGATTGCATGATCCGAGCTTATGTGATTATAGTCGTAGTTAACTGCTTTCCATTTGTAATGTTGTCATTAATTAAATCTAGCTTTCTTAACCTAGGTTATTAATTGGTTAGGTGATAAATTGAGAGCTTATTTAACTTATTACAATTGAGAGAAAGGAAAGATATGAATTATTATGAGTTTCTACAGGTCAACATTAAATCATTTAGAATCATTCTTTTCTTCATATTTATTTGATATCCTAATTCCATAATCAATACCTTCTTATCCTTATTCATTAAATAGTGAGTACAGTGTTTTATTATTTATCTTTAGTATAAGAATTAGTGATACAAGTAATGAGATTACATAACTGGGGTTTTAATATTAATTATAGAATTATTAATTATATACCATTCCTTATGAGTTCGACTCCTTTTTGTCATTTCCTACGTATTTGGAAATTAGGATTTATATATTAAATTTTTTGTGCCAATGATAGCGCATCGATTATGTCTATATTTTAATGCTCAATATCAAATCTTCTTTCTCATGTCAAATTGATTATGTAAAACTTTATTACTATAGTTTATAATATGCATATAAATTATTAGAATAAGATAGGAAAAACGTTTAAGGAATTAAATAGGGTAATATTATTGCTCAAATAAAGAGTGAAATAGGGAAATATTTTTACCCTAACAAGTAACTCAAATAGGGCAATATTTTTTCCCTATAGGTAAGCTAAATAGGGAAAAATTTCCGCCCTAATAGGTTACTCAAATGGGGTAATATTTTAAAAGTTCCCTTAGTACCTTCAACTCAAATAGGTTGATAATATTCCCTCCGTCGACAATAATCAAATAGGATAATTACAATTACTCCATTAGAGTAAAAACATATAGGGCAATAAAAATTTTTACCCTTATAACCCTAATAGGATGTATATAATAAGACAATATTAGGACAATTTTTTTCTCCCCCATTAAGCTAATAGGGAAATATTTTCACCTCATAAGGTAAATAATATTACCCTATTTGACTCTTTATCTTTTGGTTACCCAATATTATCTAATCTAATATACAAAAAGTTAAATGTGTTATTAATATTATTATCATTATACCATTTTAGTGACATAATAGCTAATTTTTGTTACTACTAATATTAATTTTATAACTATAATTATTGTCAGAAATATTTTATTAATTTTATTATTATTAAAATTTTGATGATACGATTATGTGATGGCCCTAAAAATAAAATATTGGTCAAGGAGAACATAGCCTCTTTCTCTAGTAAGATATCAAAGGCCAGTTATCAGATATATAACAAAACACCACAAAGTAGATTATTGTTTACCAAATAAGAACTGATCAGTAACATAATTACAAACTAAAGCACTTACCTAACCGCCCCCTCAGAATGCAGCAAAAAGTCAATGAATAATAATAATAATAATAACAAATTAATAAATAAACAAAAATCATTTACAAACTAAAGCTGCTACCTAATCACCCCAGTGCTTTCACCAACGGTACGCACACGTTTCTCAACCTTTGCAAATACCATTTGCTTGCTCTCGCCAACCTCGGCTTCATCAACTTTTAAGGCATCCTCATCATCACTAGCACCATTTTATGCCATGCATGCAGATCACGAAAGCCTAACTTGCTAAGTGGCCGCACAATATCGTCCGGTACGTCGTACGCAGAAAGGATTTTAAAAGGAAAAGATAACCTATATATTGAAAAATATCGTAAAGATGCACAAGGAGTCAAAATCTGGCGGATCAAAACTGGAAGATTTGTTAATTTATACCGATTGGCTAGCTAATTGGTTCCCATTCCAAAGTCTGCTGGAATTTGATTAACGAAATCCTGGTGGAAGAAAACTAAAGGAAGTTCCTATGCACCAATTCCACGGGTCTCAACCCACCAAAATGGCATCGATAAAATATTTCTCTCAATGCGGTAATCATAAACAGTGTGCTGTTTAGAAATGCCTATATATAGAGATGGTAATCTAACACTTATAATCAGAACTTATAAGCGTACGACTTAATTATTAGAGTTGGTTTTTGAGTAGCCAAAACAATAATAATAACAATAAAGTAATAGCTCCAATTTTTGTGGTGAAAATGGCTAGGCCCAAAGTTATTGGCGCTGCAATGTTGGTGATGCTGCTTTTGCAGATATCGACCGCCTGTAGACCACCAATTGGATGGCCTTCCACCGGTGGTGGCGGTGGTGGTGGTGGAGGAGGAGGAGGTGGAGGTGGTGGTGGATCATCGGGTTCTGGTTCAGGTTATGGCTCAGGATCTGGAAGTGGTTCTGGATATGGAAATGCACAATCTGGTTATGGTAATGTCGGAGGTGGTGGCGGTGGAAGAGGTGGTGGTGGTGGAGGTGGGTCTAGCTCTGGTTCCGGCTATGGTTCAGGGTACGGATCTGGAAGTGGCTCGGGATATGGTGGTGGATACTTGCAAGCAGAATATGTTTCTAGTGCCAGTGGTGGCGGAGGAGGCGAAGGTGGTGGTGGTGGTGGGGGGTCAAGTTTAGGTTCTGGCTACGGTTCAGGATATGGCTCGGGCAGTGGTTCTGGATATGGAAGTTCACAAGGAGGTTACGGAGGCTCCGGTGCCCATGCTGGAGGTGGCGGAGGGGGTGGTGGCAGAGGTGGTGGTGGAGGCTCTAATGGTGGTTCAGGCTATGGCTCAGGTTATGGAAGTGGAAGCGGAAGTGGGAGCGCTTATGGTGGCGGTGCATGAAGAAAACCATGATAAAAGAGTTTCCACGTTTAGTCATTGAATAATTAAGTATTAAGATACAATGTTTAACGACTACGCACCTTAAGTTTCTATACGAAATAAAACTTCTACGAAGTACTACCTAGCTTTCCTCACTCGCGCGTCTTTGCATCCTGCTGTTTAATTGAAATAAAATTTCTCAATCTTTATTTGGGTGTTTGTCAAGTTCCTTTTTGTTTTCTTCCTTGTTTTGCTTCGGCTATCATCTTCGTATGTAGACAAGTAGATTAACATGGAACTTCCACCCGCCCATTCAACTACTCTGTTTCATTACACGGGTACAGGTTTCATTGGTCACTCAATTAGCGTTTGGATCAATGTTATATGTACGGTCTGATATTTGTCACGTCATCAATCTATGCATCCAAAATGTTTTGCACCAGTCAGTCGAGTAAATTTACTTCCTCATGGAAAGCTGTTGCCTGCTAATATTATTGGCATAGTGCACGCCACAAATTGTGGTTAGATTTGTAGTCTGGATTCTTTGTCAAATTGGTAGTTATCATTTTTGCTCAAAAATATTAAAAAGGCTGTTGTCATTCATCTTTTGTCATTTTTATAATAGTATTACTGATCCATTTTTAGGGCTGACAAATTATCAAAATACAATTGAGTAATATGATTCTGGAAGTAACTTTATTCAATCATTTCTCTAATTATCTTGGTCATTTATAGAGTGAAATATGCCTTGATATACTAAAATTATTTGCAATTAACTTGGTTCATTATCCCTTTTTTTCATAATTATATTTAAAAGTATTTTCATATTCAACAACACTAGAACATCAAAACCATGTAATGACTACGTATACAATTTTCAATGACATACAACCTATGAAAAAACAATTTGGTTGCGAAGCTTAGACTTATAAGGCTTTTATGATAAGCCTTTCTATGCATTGAAGAATGAATCATAAAGCTTAGAATGTGTGTTTCATGACTATAAAGTAAGTTCTCATGCAACATTTTTCTTTTTTCCGTAAATTTATATATATATATATATATATAGATTTAGGGTCATGTGCGCACTTTTTTTTCTGTACAAATGTAGGAACAATTACTGACCATTGGATCTAAATTAGATCCAACGGCCATAAATATATATAGGATTTAACACCCATGCATTCAACACCCACCTACACCATCAACCAACTTGCATCATGCAACCCATCCAACTCCTGCAGCTTCCCCCATCGTTTCCCTATTTTTCCCTTCCCTTCTTCAGCCCCAACCTGCAGTAAGATCCTCCCTTCCCTCTATCTTTCGGTTCTCCCTTTTTCTCCTTGCAATTCCCCTCCTTTCCCCCTACTTCCAACACTAGATGCATTTGTTTTGCAGCCCCCAACCTCCTCCCTTTCACCACTAAGGCCACTACCAATAATCACCCAACTTGAAGCCTTGCTAAGCTTCCCTCTCCCCTCGTGATTTACCTCACCGAGCAGCAGCTACTTCCGGTGTAAGTATTCTATTCTCCATTGTATGGTAGTTCCATGTACCAACAACCTTGGTTAATTCCCTAATCTTATTTTGGGCATTAGTTATCATAGGTTGTTATCTTATTATTTTATCTAGCATAGGTACTAATGCATGCATAGTTGTGTGGATGGTGTTATTAATTTTTAGGTAATCTCGATCTTGGTTAAGGTATCCTTGGAAGAAGTTTTCTGTGGTGTTATTTTCTTAGCTCAAAGGTAAATCCAACTAATCCATTAATGATAGAATCTTGTGATAAAATAATAGGTAAATTTTCTAGGATAAAAATCATGCTAGGTTAATGTTATCAAAGAACTTATATTTTGTTGGGAAATGGAAGCATATTGTAGTTTGTTTCTATGTGAATATTATGATGTGTAGACTAATATATGTTACCATTCTAATATTTATATGCCTAGGTAGTATTATTAAAATTGAAAGTGTATGCTTATGACAACATATATGATTTATACTAAAGAGAAATGTGCATGTTTAGGGTTAGAGTCCAAATGAAAATTTATCATGTTTCATGGTAGACCTACAAATTAGTTAAATGTGTTCCTTGGATATTTTAGATAACATTGGACGTATAGTATGTTAACTTAGAGTATAAATGTGCTTAAATGGTGATTATTATGTGTTGCATATTCTAGGGGTAAAAATGTGAACTTTATATACCATGATTCGTATTCGAAAGTTATTCGTGGAAGTTGCATGGATTTTATGAGATACTCGAAATGCATGCTAGGAGTGTATACGTGTACTATGTATAGTGAATGCTTAGGGATAATATAGGCTTTTATCATACCGAAGAAATTATTATATGATAAATTATCGTTAGCTATTTTAGGTTAGCATTTTCATAACAAATATCCTATAGAGATAAACCTGGTAATAAAGTAAATGAAAATTTGGCAGTTATAGGTTGAACCGTATTTTGGTCATTAGGGAAAAATATGAGTTAAATTCGAATTATCGGGCTAGTTGACTTAAGTGTTGGCCTATGAACAACTTTGGAAATAATTAAACGGATGGATTAAATAATTGGATTGGATAATTATTCAGGATATGACATGATGCCTAACCCTAGGTCGTGTTGGCTTGGAATGGTTGTGATCCTTTAGATTTTTCATAGGTTGATTGATTGATGGCTAAGTTGTAATATTATGGACCTTGGTAATAACTTGGAATATTATAAGACATTAACCACTTAAAGAGAAATAATTGAGTTTAGAAAGGGTTCTTGTGTCTCGGATTTGACCCCTGAGTGCATAGTTTGGGCCTTCGGGTCAAGGGGCTCACTTCTTCTCTATAGGTAGTCCATACACCCTATAGAGGGTATGCGTACTTAAGGACTTGAGTTCTAAGGTTTAGTATGGGTGACCGATATGTCGTATGGCTTCCTTGGTGAGCTTTGCCTTGGAATTGAGTAAATTGATTTGGTATTAGCTCCTTAACAATCATTGTCTTGGATATAGGATTGTATTCCACTCGAGAATCAAGATATATATAATATAACTAGATTAGACACCCACCATAATACATCTGTAATAATTGGATTAGGCATGACTTGAAATTTGTTAGATTGTTTGGAATATCAAATATCTCCCTATTATGCTATAAAATGTGATCGTTGGTATTTTAAAATGGTTGTGAAATTTATAAGCATGTTTTCAATGCATTTGCTAGGAATTTTGACCAAACAAGTATTGTTAATTGTGATGTGGAACTGTGTCATGAAATCGTAGCTTTGCATGTGATCGTATGTTTTAATTGTTTGTATGATAATTGAAAATATGTGTATGCTACCTCTCCGGAGGTGTTGTGATTTACTCAATACAAGGAATTCATACTGATACTATCACTTTTTAGAGGAGTATGTTCGTGGAATGCAGTGGTTGAATGATTTTGAGGAGCATCATCCAAGTGAATAGTTAGAATAAGGGAGTGAGTGGACCCTATCCCTATTCCCCTTTTTTGTAATATTTGATGGACTGGGTGAGTGTAAGGGAAAACCACTATTACACCTTTGTGTGCCCCTTTAATTATTTTTTGAAACTTGTTTGTCACTTAATTACCTATATGGTCTTATTGTATGGACAATCTTTCATTTGCAAAACCCTTATTTATGTATTGTTTTTCTCTTGCTTTTGTTTGGTCTGACTTGCTTTAAGCCTTAGAACTTAACATAAGGAAGGTGAAGAGACCGGACTTATGCTGAGTGTGGTAGTAACACCCACTATTTTATAATTATCACTTCCACAAAACAAAATATAAACAAAATTTTCAAGTCGTGATTTAAGGGTGTTACAGATGGTTTTTTGAAAATGATTTGCTTATGCTTCTTACGCCTAGTAGATTACTAGTTTTGATTTTAAATTATTTGAATTATATTATTTTATCTTATCGAGTTGAATTGGTTTCCTAAAAGTGGTTGGTTTGCCTCTTTAGTTGTAAAACCTAATGAGTAAGTCATTTTCGATAAAATTAACTTATAACATTATTCTTTCCTAGGCTTTCAAAATTAATTTTTAATGCCCCATGTGATATGTATTAAACTTGATTTGATTAATATTTAATTATAATTCTTGATAGATCGACTCTTACGAGTCCTAGGTTTTGGACACATTTTCTAAGAAAGATCATTTGTATCCCCTTGTGTTGATTTAATTATAATATTTGAATTATTGATTGATAAGATAGTTTCTAACCTAGTTTTTTGATTTCTATCGGCAATCCCAAAAAACTTTCTCTTGGATTCTTGAGCTCTCAATTACTCTCTCTCTTTCTTAATTTGCTTAGCTAGCTTTGGATTTAGGTAAGTCATTACTTACCTTTACTTATGGCGGAATTGGGATATATGTCTACTTGATGTAGAAGGTGATGAGTATGCTTATTGATTGCTTAATTATGTCAAGCATATGTTGTCTTCTTGTGTGGTGATTGAATGTATGTATGAGTTATGGTTTTAATGTGAACACTTGTTAGTATGACTCTTGAATATGGTATGTATTTGAGTATGTGAAGGGTTGAGTATGGATTGAAATTATATGATACCTTATGTTGTATCATTACGTCATGGAATTATTCAGCCTTAGTGCATCCTAAACTTATTTGACTTTAATGCCACTAGAATTTATCGGCTTTAATGCCACCTGGCTTGGTTCGGCTTTAATGCCGCTTAGCTTTCATGCCACTTGAAATTAGTATAATAATGGAAATTCATTGTGTTGATACAAGTGAGCTAGACGCTATTATGTAGGAATGATTTATGATTGGGTAAGTCCTTAAATAAGATATTAATCATCTAAAGTGAAAGACTACATGAGCTAGGCCGATGTGTTTTATGGGTCCATTCCACTTGCTTAATAATAGTGGCCTCGCACGTTTTACCCTAGGAGGTGCATCAGACTGTTCCAATGGCTTAAGAATAGTGGGGCCTAATCTCAATATGAATGAAAATATGAGTTTGAGATAAGTAACCAATGATTAAGACACTAATCAGTTATGGTGAAAGGTTACGTGAGTTAGGACCGAGGTGTAGGAGTCCATTCCACTTGCTTAATAATAGTGGTCAGACACATTTTACCCTAGTAGGTGCTTTAGACATTTCCACCAGTTTAAGAATAGATGACCACAAGCATTTTGCCTTGGGGGATGTAGACTCCGTTCTACTAGCTTATCAGTAGTGGCCAGGAACGTTTTGTCTTGGGAGGTGATGAAGCCTAGATAGGTTTCAAGCATTTTTGCGGGATAGTGAATCGAGCGCGGGCTTCGATTTCGCACAAAAATCAGCCTAAGGATTCTAATCCAAAGGAAGATTAGAAAAACTCAGAGCGCAGTTGTAATTAACGGATACTAGAGTTTGATTAACAGAAAGAAGATCGAGAAGAAGATCAAGGAAGAAGAAGATCGAGCGAATGAGTCAGTCGCGAGAGATAGAGAGAGAAGTCGAGAGAATTCTAGAAAAGAATCGTCCAAAATGTATTCAGCCAAAAGTTGCTACATGCAGTCCAGTATATGCCTTATATATGGGCGTATACAATACACATAATACGGCCCTTATACGAATGATGGGCTCACGTATAAATACAACATATCAGCCTACAAATCAGCCGATTAATACTGCAAATAGGTCGTGGAGTTGGGACAGTAAAGGAGCCCAACTTCAAAGAAAAAATACAAATGTGCACTAATCCAAACTAATGGATTTACCAATTAATCCCCATTAGCTAAATTTTGTTAGCTAATCATGGTCATCAAGGGTTGTGCAATCCACAATCCTTCTAACCCAATAAATATGGGCCGAGTGGCGGATTACACGGCCAACTTAATTTCCATTAGCCAAAGTATGTCAGCGAATGCATCATATAGGATAATGAACAAATTAATACAGCAACTTCTGTCATCAATAGCAACCAGCAACAACTACACATAGCAACTCATCTTGATCCATCTCCCTGATTCTGATTTAATTTCCTAATTAACCACACAATAAGAAAAGTAATTATATGTGCAATATAATTTATAACAGTTAATAGAATTATTTAAGTACAAATTATGGAGACATATATCATTCCCCTCTTCTTGGTGAGGTTCAGTCTCTGAAACCTGAATATTACCTACAAAAGGACTTAGATCATAAACATTAAAAGAATAACTAACATTACCAAATTTAGCAGGCAAATCACTTTTATAAGCATTATCATTAATTCTTTCTAATACTGTAAAAGGTCCATCTCCCCTAGGATCCAATTTTGACTTTCTAAGTGTTGGAAAACGTTCTTTCCTAAGGTGTACCCAAACTAAGTCTCCTGGTTGAAAGACCATTTTCTTTTGCTTTTTATAAGCATTCTCAGCCATTTGCTGAACACTCTTATTAATTTGCTGACTTACAGATTCATGTAGTTTCTTCATATTTGCAGCACGAGATTCAGCATCAAAATTATGCAACTTAGAATTAGGCAAAGGACTCAAATTAAGGGGAGTCAAAGGATTAAATCCATACACAATCTCAAAAGGTGTCTTTTTAGTTGTAGAGTGTAATGTTCTGTTATAAGCAAATTTTACCTGTGGTAGTACAGTTTCCCATTGCTTAAGATTTTTTCCAAGGACAGCTCTCAACATATTACCTAAGGTTCTATTCACTACCTCTATTTGTCTATCTGTTTGAGGGTGACATGTAGTTGAAAATAAAATCTTAGTTCCCAATTTACCCCATAAAACCTTCCAAAAATGACTAAAAAATTTAACATCCCTATCAGATACTATTGTTTTAGGTATTCCATATAATTTGACTATATAAGAAAAGATTAAATCGGCTATAGTCACAACATCATTAGTTTTATTGCAAGGTACAAAATGGGTCATCTTACTAAACCTATCTACTACAACCATTATTGAATCTTTATCCTTATTAGTTCTAGGCAATCCCAAAAAAAAATCCAAAGAAACATCAGTCTAGGGCTGATTAGGAACAGGCAATGGAGTATACAACCCAAAAGATTCTGATGTGGACTTAGCCTGTCTACAAGCTACACAATTAACACAGTATTTTAGCACATCTTTCTACATATGAGGCCAATAAAAATGATCAAATAATATGTCCAAAGTCTTTTGAAATCCTAAATGTGCCATTAATCCACTATTATGTGCTTTTTGAATTGATAATCCTCTATATGAACAATCGGGTATGCACAATCTATTTTCTCTAAATAAGTAACCCTTATAGATATAATATTTCCCTTGTGTAGCAGTTTCACAATTTTTATATATTTCTTTAAAATCATGATCCTCCAAATATAAAATTTTAACACAAGAAAATCCCAACAAAGTAGCATCTACAGTATTTAACAAAGCATGTCTTCTAGATAAGGCATCTGCCACTATATTTTCACCTCCTTTTTTATACTTAATTATATAGGGAAAATTTTCAATAAATTCAATCCATCTACCCTGTCTTCTATTTAATTTTGATTGGATTTTTAGGTATTTGATACCTTCTTGATTAGTATTTATAACAAACTCTCTACGCCATAAATAATGTTGCCAAACCTCTAAGGCTCTTACTAAAGCAAACAATTCCTTTTCATATGTAGAGTAATTTAAAGTACTACCATTTAGTTTTTCACTAAAATAAGCTACAGGTCTACCCTCTTGAGAAAGGATAACCCCTATTCCCAACCCTGAAGCATCACAATCGAATTCAAACATTTTCTCAAAATCAGGAAGGGTTAATACAGGCACTTGTGTTAGCTTGGTTTTAAGAGTTTCAAAAGATTTATGTTGCTCTAAGCCCCATTTAAAACCATTTTCCTTTTTTGTTATTACTCTCAAGGGAGCAGCTATAGTACTAAATTTCCTAACAAATATATGATAAAAAGAACACAAACAATGGAAAATTCTAACTTCACTCACTATTTTAGGTACAGGCCACTCTTGTATGGCTTTAATCTTTTCCTTATCAATAGATATGCCATCCTTACCAACAACAAATCCTAGGAATACTACACTCTCTAAAAAAACCTAGACTTAGCTAAATTAGCATACAACTGTTCTTCTTTAAACACATCCAGAATGACTCTCAAATGTCTCAAATGCACTTCTAGAGATTTACTGTAAATAAGTATATCATCAAAGTAAACAACTACAAACTTTCCAACAAAGTTTCTAAGCACATGGTTTATAAGTCCCATGAAGGTACTTGGAGCATTGGATAACCCAAATGGCATAACTAACCACTCATATAACCCAAAATTTGTTTTGAAAGCTATTTTCCACTCATCTCCTAGTTTCATCCTAATTTGATGATATCCACTCTTTAAATCTATTTTTTTAAAAATTACAGCACCACGGAGAAGATCTAACATTTAATCTAACCTAGGTATAGGATATCTATACTTAATGGTTATTTTGTTTACTACTCTACTATCTATGCACATCCTCCAACTTCCATCTTTCTTTGGAACTAAGAGTACTAGGACAGCACAAGGACTCGTTGATTCCTTAACATAACCCTTACTCAATAATTCAGAAACCTGACTCTTTAATTCCTTAATTTCCTTAGGGTTAGCCCTATAAGCAGGCCTATTTGGAATAACAGCTCCTGGTATAAAATCTATTTGATGTTTTATGCCCCTTAGTAGAGGTAATCCATGGGAAATCTCTTCAGGGAATAACTCACTATATTCCTCTAACAGTTTCCTAACATTATCAGGCACATCCTCATTTAACTCTAGATGACACTCATAAAACTCTTTATAGACCATCAGATATACATTTGATTGCTACCTAATAGCCTTTTCAACATCTCCCCTTTTAGCATAAAACCCAGATGATTTCTTAACCTCTTTTGAACTTGTTTCAGCCTCTACACTCTGTTAAGTTAATTCCTTATAATCAGACTTTATTTTAATTTGATCATCAAAGATTTCTTTTGGAGTCATAGCTGCTAAAATAATTTTCTTATTATCCTTATGTACAGTATATCTATTCTTGTACCCATCATGTGTTACTCTTCTATCATATTTCCATGGCCTTCCCAACAATAAATGAGCAGCATGCATTGGAACAATGTCACACAAAATAAAATATTTATACTTACCTAATTTTAAGTTTACTAAAACCTGTTGACTAATCTTAACGTATCCTAATTCATTTAACCATCGTAGCCTATAGGGTTTTGGATGTCTAGTAGTTGGTAAACCTAATTTAGATACTAATAAAGTACTAGCAGCATTTATACAACTACCATTATCTATTGCCATATTAAAACACTTATCATAAATTAAGCACCTAGTATGAAATATGTTTTCTCTCTGTATTGCATTTGGATCACGTAACTTATTACTATTTAATGCCCTACGCACCACAAAAAGGTCTCTAGTAATTGGAAGTTCTATCTCTTCTTCTAAATCACTATTGTCATCCCTAATGAAGTTAACCTCTAATTCTTCTTCTTCAGATTCAGATTCTATATCTCTAGATTCTCTAAAAAAGATATTCCTCTTATTAGGACATTCAGAAGCTATGTGACCTATTCCCCCACACTTAAAACACTTTATGTCTCTAGTTCTGTTAGGGCCATTAATAGGATTATCTACTACAGTCTTTCCTTTATCAAATCCGTTTCCTACCTTAGCCTCATTACCTTTACCTCTAGACTCAAACTTCCCATTATTATTCTAGTTTCCAGAACTAGGTCCTCCAAAATTCCTCTTCAGAGTATTCCTAATCCCAATTCCAGGGGGTTTATACTGCCTAGTTCTCCTTATTTAACTTTCTATCTTTGTGGCTATATTAACCATCTCAGTCAAGGTTCCATAGGGATATGAATCTACCTTATCAGCTATCTCAGAGTTTAGCCCACTCAAGAATCTAGCCATTGTGGCATCCTCATCCTCAACAATTCCTTTTTTGATCACTAACATCTCTAATTCCTTAAAGTACTCATCTACAGACCTATTCCCCTGATTTAATGTTTGCAGTTTTTTATGTAATTCCCTATAATAATAACTTGGAACAAGCCTTTTTCTCATCAAAATCTTAAATTCATCCCATATCTGTATAGGTGGTTATCCACTCCTACGCCTAGTTAAAACAAGGTTATGATACCAAGAAGATGCATAGTCTGTGAATTCTACTACTGCTACTTTAATCTTCTTTTCATCAGAATAGTTGTGGCACTCAAATACTAATTCTATATTTATTTCCCACTCAAAGTAATAATCAAGATCATTCCTCCCACTGAATCCAGGTATATTAAATTTAAGATTACCTATATTCCTATCAACTTGATCTAACTCTCTTTCTTGCCTATTAACCTGTCTTGGTCATCTACCACTATTATTGGATATTTGATATTCTATTTCCTCTAAGTTAGTTAAAGGTGGAATTCTATTTCTAGGATCCATGGGAGCCCTTCCTAATACCCCAACATATTGTTCATTTATCCTATTATTCTGCAAATCATTGATTCTAATTTCTTGCTCTCCTATTCTCTACTCTAGGTTAGCAGATAAAATAGCCAATTGGACAATCTTTTGTTCTTGAAATGCCTTAAGAGTCACTAACAGATCATTACTAGATACAGATACATATTGGTTCACATATTGGCCATTATTAGACATTATGAATCCTATCATTATTTACTTTATAAAGAACAAGAGAAACATAGATAGACAATCAATTTACAGAGAACAACACACTTTACTATCAATCCAACCGAAATAGCAAATTGAACACAATTATAATAAAGGGATCGCACTACAATTACAAAATTAGGAGAATTTACTAAAACAACACAATAATTTAAAACACTCGTTGACCCACACAAAGTAGTAAAATTTCAAGAAAGGAACAAAATTACCGCACCAACAAATGTTGGCGGTTAAGCCAAATAACAAGTTAGGACCCCTCTCTTGGAGTCCCTACCCCTTTCTAGAACCAAAGGTTCGTCGATACTGAGTTAATACCTGCGCACTCATTAGAGAATTAGTGGAGTATTAACTCTTAACAAGAATATCAAATCTGACATCCAATAATTGTAGGAATTAGGAAAAAAAGGATTGAGCTTACCGATCGGGAAGTACTTATCGAATACTGTCAGGATTCAAGAATCCTGACCAAACCCTAACTAAGAAGTTCATACCACATTTAATTAGGGTTTCCAAGCACTGTCATCTTCGTCAGGGCAATTTCTTCGCCACCGGCTTAATAGCAACAAGAATTGTTAGATTCTTGTCAGTCGCAAACCCTAGAAACAACACTTCAAGACCAAGGGTTAGCGAACTCAAGGATTAAGTAAAGAGAAATAAATTTCAACAATATATGAAATAAACCACAAGCACTCAAAGATTCGAGGCTCTGATACCAAATAATGAAGCTTGGAGAGGCTTCAAGAATCGAGCGCGGGGTTTGATTTCGCACAAAAATCAGCCTAAGGAATTTAATCCAAAGGAAGATTAGAAAAACTCAGAGCGCAATTTTAATTAACGGCTACTGGAGTTTGATTAACAGAAAGAAGATCGAGAAGAAGATCAAGGAAGAAGAAGATCGAGCGAATGAGTCAGTCGCGAGAGATAGAGAGAGAAGTCAAGAGAATTCCAGAAAAGTATCGTCCAAAATGTATTCAGCCAAAAGTTTCTACATATAGCCCATTATATGCCTTATATATGGGCGTATACAATACACACAATACGGCCCTTATACGGATGATGGGCTCACATATAAATACAACATATTAGTCCACAAATTAGCTAATTAATACAGCAAACAGGTCATGGAGTGGGGACAGTAAAGCATCCCAACTTCAAAGAAAAAAATACAAATGTACACTAATCCAAAATAATGGATTTACAAATTAATCCCCATCAGCTAAATTTTGTTAGCTAATCATGGTCATCAAGGGTTGCGTAATCCACAATCCTTCTAACCCAATAAATATGGGTTGGGTGGCGGATTACACGGCCAAGTTAATTTCCATTAGCCAAAGTATGCCGGTGAATGCATTATATGGGATAATCAACAAATTAATACACCAACTTCTATCATCAACAGCAACCAGCAGCAGCTACACACAACAACTCATCTTGATCCATCTCCCATATTTTGATTTAATTTCCTAATTTACCACACAATAAGAAAAGTAATTATATGTGCAATATTATTTATAACAGTTAATAGAATTATTAAGTACAAATTATGGAGACATATATCAGGAGGTATTTCAGTCCGTTCCACTTGATTAAAAATAGTCGGGTCCTGGAACTCATTGTAAATAAATAAAATTTGATGTAATAATTATTATTATTAGATTGTTGGATTGGTATTACTTAGCATGATATCGTGTTTTTTTGTACGCTTGTGCTCTATGTGTCATCATGTCTAGTCATGTACTCATAAGCATAAATCTATGACTCCATGATTTATCGTATGTAATGCTTGTATAAGTGCGAATGAGTTATTATATGAGTAGAATGGTGTATGTATCCCATGTGTAATTGAGCATGATTTATTGTATGAGTGGAACAGTGCATTTATCATATGTATAGTTTAGCATTAGTATTGTAAGCTAGATATTACCATATCTTATGTGTATCATGTTTATTTCCATAAGTTAGGTAGTCTTGATTTATTCATTATGGGACCCATACTGATTCCACCTTGGTTTATTGAGTATTTTAACAGTCCACTGATGGTGGGGACCAGACCTCTTGTGTAGGTTTGAGATTTTATATATATTTTTGGGTTAATGGCTTGGCTTGAGAGAGTAGGTAATCCGAAGTTTGATCCATCAAGATTCATCTTGTTTAACTGCATTTATTCTTGGAAGTTTCAAGTATTGTATTTAAAATTTTAAGGGTGTTGTAATTGAGTTTTAATTTCACATATTCTGATAAGCTTTTAAAATCTAGGTTTATTTCATAGGTTTCGCTAATTTCTTCAGCGATGATTTTATTTCATTAAATTGTTTACTTGCCATCTGCATATCGATATCTCTTTATGGGAGTTGATCCTCACAGCATAGATGTTGTTGAATTTTGTTGGACCGATTTTAGCCTTGCATCTAGCATGAGATAGATGATGGACAATTATCTTATGTTAGGTGTGGCAGTAACATTCTCCAAATTCTATTTTAGCTTCTACATTATTCTTTTAAACGAAAAACGTTTTTAGGAGTGAATTTTTGGGGTGTCACAAAATTCTTTTATAAACCTCCTATAAAAAGAGTCAATCCCATGATAGGATCTAATATCAATAATGGATGTGGGTGTAGGCCATGTTCTTATTGACTCCACATTTTACTCATCCATGGAGATTCTATTTTTAGATAACACAAACCCTAGAAAGGTGGCGTCTAGCACAAATAAGTCACACTTCTCAAGTTTAACATACAACTTGTTTTTCTAAAGGGCTAGAAATACAAGACTTAAGTGCCTTACATGGTAATTATGACTAAAAGAGTACACAATAATATCATCAATGTACACAACTACAAATATATAGGTGAGGGGTTAAAGAACATAATCCATGAGCATCATGAAGATGCTTGGGACATTAGAAAGTCCAAAAGGCATCATCAACCACTCATATAATACTCCTTTGGTCTTGAAAGTGGTCTTCCTCTCATCCCCTTCCTTCATTATTATTTAATAGTACCCACTTATGAAGTCAATATTAGAATGTACATTTATGTTATGCAAAAAATCTAACATGTCATCAAGTCTTGGTACGCTATACCTATAATTTATATTAATATTTATAATAGCTCTACTATCAACAAACATTCACATTGTTCAATACTTCTTTGGTACCAAGATGATTGGAACCACGCATGGGCTAAGGGATTCCCTAATGGAACCTTTTTGAAACAACTCCTCAATTTGTCTTTGTATTTCCATGGCATCCTAAGGGTTGTTCCTATAAGCCGATTTGTTTGGGAGGGTATCATCAGGAAAAAAATCAATTTGGTACTCTATTCCTCTTATGAGAGGCAGCTCGCTAGGTAACTCTTTTGGGAAGATGTCCCCAAACTCCCCTAGCAAGGTTTTCACCCAAGGGTTGAGACTATATACATTCTCATTAAGCTCAAGCCTTAATAATAAGTATAAGGCCTTTCCATTTCCTATGGCCCTTTCCAACCCCTTCCCATCATCAAATAAAATATGAGGACTAGATACTAAGGGGTGTGAGTACAATGTTTTTGTTAGTATAGTTCAAGCTATAAGTGTTTTTTCTCCCATAAAGCTTGACATGCTTAACAAATTTCCATACCCTCCCTAACAATAAGTGACAAGCATCCATGGGAATTACATCACATACAATGTTATATTGATAAGTTTTCCCCATGGAAAATGGATAAACCATTTGCTTGGTCACTTCAACCATCAAGCCATTATTAAGCCATTGAAGCTTATAAAGCCTAGAATGTGTCGTGATTGGCAAGTTAAGCTTCTCCACAAGAGTGTTAGAAGCAACATTTGCACAACTACCCCCATAGACAATGAGGGAGCATATTTTACCAAATATGGTACGCTTAGTATGAAATATGTTCTCCCTTTGGGATTCATCTTCCATGGCTTACCTTGTTTGCAAAATCCTCCTTACCATCAAAGACTCCCCTACATCTTGTAGTACTTCTTCATTCTTGGCCCCTCCCTCCATAGCCGAATGATCTTCAACATCATCTCGTTCTAACAATCCCTCTAATAATTCTAGCAAAATAATTACTCTCTTATTTAGACACTCATTTTGATAATTCCCAATTCTTTGACATTTAAAGCTGTAAATACCCTTATTTCTAGGGGTGTACAAAACCAGATATCTGTATCCATTCCGATATTTTTTTTGGATATTCGCCCTGAATTTTTTAGACCAGATATCCAGGATGCGGATATCCAAAAAATACTTACAGGATATGGATCGGATTCAGATATATCCAATATCCGTATGAAAATACTATTTTATCAATTTTAATAACTTCTGCTAGAATATTTTTTAAAATTTAATTGTGTTATTTGGACATGAAGAAGGTGATACAAGGTTGTTAAGGCCATTTAGGCAAAAGATAGTATTCGGATAAGACATCAGTCATGAACAATGAGAGAAATCTAATCGCACAAATGTCATGTGCATTATGATTAAGTCATCTTATGCTATCAAGGGGTTTAATGATCACCAGTCAAATGAACAAGGACTTGCTATAGGCTATAGGTAAGTAATGATCTCTTTAGATAAAGCCTAGGAAAATAACTTGATCATGAATTTTTCACCCTAAAATATCACCAATGTTTAAGGGTTTTTAAGCATATAGAATGTTAATAAGGGACTTTACAACACAATAAAAGACTTTTAGGTTAATATATGGGTTACATCCTTGATTCACTTTAGATAAACTCACTTTCATTATAGTATACTCCATTTAATTTCTCTTACCACACATAAATGAAAAATGGTCCTAGAGTGAATTATTGGCCATATGTGTATAAGATGAAAGAAAGGATTTTGATTGTTACTGAAGAGAGTGTGATAATGATCCAAAATTTGTAAAAGCAATATTTCACCACAAGGTAAAATTGAGTAGTAATTAAAATACTTCTTTTTTTTATTATAAAGGAGCATATGAAGAATTACTGCATTTAGCATAATTAATTGGATCAAAAAGGAAAGTAATACAACCTCTCTAGTATGTTATAAATCATATATAAGTAATATCTAGCACAACACATAATGAAATGATTGAACATTAGTATTAGTTCTATTTTTTTTTTGTGATTAATAACTTCTCTATTATGACACGGGAGTATAAGGCATATTTCTATTGATAAAATAAAGAGGTTGTTAAGTGATCGAGTACTTGGTACTCTAGATCTTTTTGATTTTAGGCTTGTGAAAGTTGTATTAAAGGAAATCAGAGAAACAAGTAAATGATATGTGTCTTGAGGAGTATATAGTTATAAAAGATAGTACATACTGATATGTGCCATCTTATATGAACACACATTGTTAAAAAGCTTCATCTCTTTCATTAATGATTACTCACATCATGTGTATCTCTACAAGTTTTAATGTGAATACACATTGAATGCCTTTAAAGTATTTAAGGCTTTAGTAAAGAAAAAGTATAGTAAACAAATAAAGATAGTGAGATCAGTTAGAGGTGAAGTGTGTTGTGATAGATACACCGAGGATGGACAAGTACTTGGTCTTTACATAAGTTTCTTCAAGTGCATGGGATATTTGCCCTGATGTTTCTGAAAGACGAAACAAGACATTGATAGACATGGTATGGAGTATGCTTAGCAACTCCAATTATCCTTGTTTCTTGTGGATTGAGCGACCGAAGATAGCTACGTATATATTAAATGTACTTTGAATTAAATTCTAACTAAAGTTGTGTTCATAACACTCTTGAGCTATTTAGAGATTGGATGATGGATTCAAGACATATGCATAATTTAGCATTATCTGTTTGAAGTGTGGGTATATAACCACAAGATAAGAACCTAGGCTAGTGGATTATAAGTAGGTATTTCATTGGATATACCAAGAGGTCTAAGGATCATTAGTTTTGTTATCCATCTGATAGCACTAGCATTATGGACTTGAGAAACTCTAACTTTCTTGAACATAACTTAATAAGTGGGAGTGATCAAATCAGAAACCCTGTTTTGAAATTGATCATCTAGTAGTGAAAACTTCCATTTCATATAGTGAATTGACCTTCGTTGATGATGTAACTCAAGTAAATGTCATTGTTGAACAGTAGCTCCATGTAGCTCCATAATTTGCTAATGATGTCCTAGTAGATTAGTATTGAGCATTCTCCATAGGAGAAAGTGGCTCTTGCATTAAGAAAATCTATTAGGAAAATAAAGCCAACATTATTTAATGACTATGTTATATATCTATAAGAGTCTGAATAGGGCATTTGTATTGATAATGATCCCAAAACATTTAAGTAAAGTATGAGAAGGGTGAAATATGAGTTATGGTATAACGTTATAAAAGGTGAAATGAACTCTTTGAAGTTCATTCATGTCTAGGACCTTATATAGTTACCTGATGGAGCTAGGCTTATTAGCTATAAGTGGTCCAGTAAGACCAAAGGGAGAATCCTAAGGCAACATTCAAATGTATAAGGCTAGGCTAGTTATTGAGGTTTCTCTCAAATAAAGGAAGAAGACTATAAGGATATTTTCCTTCTATGTCTATAAAAGACTCCCTGTATTGGTTAATGGCATTTATAACTCATTTTGATTTTGAACCACAATAAATGACCTTGTTAAATGATGAGCTAGAGGAGGAGGTATACTTGAAACAACCTAAAGCTTTCTCTTCTGGTAAGGATGATATTTTGGTATGTAATTATAAGGGAGCCATATATAGATTGAAACAAGGATCCCAATAATGGTTTTGATGTTTCCATGGTGTTATCTTAAAGAGAATATCATGGATCATTGAACACATACTAAAGTTAGTGGGAGTCAATTGTGTTTCCTTGAGTTGTATATGGATAAAGGTTTACTTGCATGATATGGTAAAAGGATGCATTATGAGGTGAAATAGTTATTTTCTAGCAATTTTGGTGTAAAGACACAGGTGATGCATCTTATATCATTGGATTAAGATTCCTCTAGATAAATCTTGATAGATATTAAGACTATCTCGAGAGACAAGTGTCAATATGGAATTAGAACGACATATGAATATAATGAAGGATTGTTCTCCAAGTATAGCTACTATTGATAAAAGTAAAAGACCCTGTCAGAGTTAATGCCCAAGAAATGACATAGAAATAGGAAATATAAGTGACATCCAATACTCTTCTGACATAAAGCCTTATATATGTTGAGATACCTACTGGACCTAATATTGTATATGCTATTGGGGTATTGAGATGTTATTAAAGTAATCTAGGTATTAATAACTATTACCCACTAAAGAGTTATAAAATACCTAAGAGGTACAAAAGAGTAGATGCTTATGTATTGTTGAGTGAAACATTTGAAGGTAGTTATCTATTTGGATGCTCTATACTTTTCTGGCTATATAGATTTATGTAATCTACTTCTTCTTTGGTTATTTTTGTTAACAACCGGAGCTAAGTATTGCATGGCTATTTCTACCATGGAGGCTAAACACATTTATTTATTTGAATTTTAAAACTTAGTGTGTGATTAAGGAATTTTGATTCCAGTGTTAGAGTGGTTGATTCTAATTTTAGGCCTTCAAGGTCTATATGTGATATTCAGTTGTCCTAATTATCTCAAGGAATAATAAAATAGTGTAAATCATGCCATGGGGCATTGAAATTGAGTACTTGAAGATAAAATATTGTGTTCTTTGAGGATAAAGTTGTCATTGAACACATAGACACAGATTCTATAGTAATTTATCCATTAACTGAGAGCATGTCACTATTTAAGTTTAAGGATCACATTTAATTATGGGCAATAAGCTCATATGTGAAATGTATTGTGTAATGCATCTTATGGTTAATACATCAACGTTAGATGTAATAAAGATTGTGTTGTGATCATTTCTCATTTAATATGGGCATATATGGTTTGTTGAAAAATGATACATTAAGCTGTTGGACCTTTAATAAATGTTGGGTTTATTCATAATGTTAAAGTGAAGGATGAAATTAGTGTATTGTGATACAAAGAAGATAACTTTTGAAATTTTGAGGGCTGGTCGCCATGATCCATGCATTAATTTCATCATAAAGTTTGTGCTAATTAATAACACTCTAACATAAATCTAAATTATATGGATCAAGTGGGAGAATATTAATACATTTTGATTTTATAAAAGTATTGTTATTATTTTATGAATAAAATGTTTCATATTTTATGTATATATTAATTCTTAATGTGGTTCATATTAAATTAGGTTATGTTTGGTACGGGTGTAAAGTAGGTATAAAAAATACAAGAGAAATTATTTCCCTTCTCATTTATGTTTGACGTAGAAAAAAATTTATTTCGAGGTAAAATTATACTGATGGGCTAGGAAAAATAATTTTCCGTTTGGACCATCGAGTAATTCTCTTCCCTGCGTCTTGTGACTCTTCTTTGCCTCAACATGCTGGTCGTAGTACTGCATCATTGTCTCCCCTAACAATGCCATCATGCCGTCGCCCCAATCATCATTCGCTTGAATTGTCTAAAGCACCAGCGGATCCCGGCCTTGTTTCTAAGATGACCAAAGAGAGCTCAGTTGTGGAAAATCCAAGGATCAGGGTGGACCTCACAACGTCTAGTAAACAGGAGAATGTCAACTTGAATTGCTTGACCATTGTGAAGGAGAAAGCTCAACAAAAAACAGGTACCGATACGACGATATCCTCCTGGTACTCTCTTCCGATTAGTGTCTTGAATTCTAGGAGGGTAAAATCTAAAAACTAATTCATCCATCTATTCCTACCATCTCTCTCTCTCTCTCTCTCTCTCTCTCTCTCTCTCTCTCTCTATATATATATATATATATATATATATATATATATATATATATATGTTGTTAAATCGCAATAATTATTGCAAGGAATATAATATATATGTTATTCTTCTCCTATTGATTTTCTAGTTGTGATTCGGTTTTTATTATTTAATAGCATATTATTCGAAGGAGGAACTTGGCCTCTATGTAGCAACGAAAGCTCAGAAAGAAACAACGACAGCAACAATTATATATACTCAGATGTATAGAGTAAGAAATTATTGGGGAGTAGTATAGACTTTTATTACATTTTTAATGGATAATTATTATCTTTTTAGCTATTGAATATTTAGTATGTGAATTTATTTTAAATGTTGTGTTTCAAATATTGTTACGATATATTGTGATTAATTTCTTTCATAGATTTTTTTTAGTTATTGTAATATGTTATTTTGATTTATAAAAATTAAATTAAAAAAATGTAATATATTAAATTTTGATTTATGTGATAAATAATTATTTATATCTAATAAAAAATATTACTAATTTTTCATGTAAATGAAGTAAAGTAAAATAAAATATTATTCTAGCATAAGTTATTCCTCTCAAACCAAACATAAGGAAAATATTCCCTTAAATAGTTTACCCTTACATACCAAACAAAAAATGTGGATAAATTTCCTCCCTTAATCATTATCCCCTTAATCATTCCCCCTTTATCCATTTTCCTCATCCCAAGCATACCATTAGATATAAAGTTATTGGTCATAAAGTTTATATTGTATGGTAATATGTTAGTAATTAAGCGTAATCCAAAATCTCTCTATCTAATTCTTGATGGTAGAATAAAAACTAAGTTATTATGGATAACAGTATGTGCATTGTGTGATGGAAAAATTAAGTGAGATAATTTAATTATCTTATTTTTCTAATTCAAATGCTTTTTTCAAATTTAAATTTGAATTAAAGGGAGGAAAAATAGTTGTTGGTTGTCATAACCAACTCCACCCCATTTTTCTTAAATAAAATGTGTGGGATTAAGGGTGAATCTTGCATATTCTCTCTCTCTCTCTCTCTCACAATTATTTTCATCTTCAGTATATACGTTTATGATAAGGAGAGAATTAGGGTGACTTCTTCTTCTTCTAGAATTAAATTATAATTTCTGTTGCTAATTAATGAGAAGAAAATATAAGAAAGAAAAGTCCATATTCCCATTTCTTATAAAGGAAGCATGCACCATCGGGTTTCAGAAAGAGAGTAAAATCAACAAATTCCATTCTATTCATCGTTTATGCAAATTTCGATAATAGTAACTAATTCCGTCAATGACTAGAGGCACAAGGTACGCCATATATTTAATTTATATATATATAGTATTTTATGATCTTAATTCCATATAAAGTTTCATTATATCATGCATTTAGGGTTTCACATAAATTTAGTATGTTTGTGTATGAATTCGTGTTAATAATATGTTAATTATATGATTAATGCCATAATTATTGTCTAATATTTTGTTGATATGGTTATGTAATAGCAATAAATAAAGTGAAAAAGAAAAAAAAAATTCATGGAGACTGTAGTCTCCTTTTGCGGTAAGACATCAAGGGCCTGTTACAAGATACGTAACAATACACCACAAAGTAGATTATCGATTATCATTGGACACCCACGAGGTCTTGAGTCATCGTTTCCTTCCTTCCGACAAAGGGAGAGTTCAGATGACATCAAGGCTTACAATCATAGTAAGCCGAGTTAACATCATGGTTCGAAAGGTACTTTGCTGTGTCTTTAAAAAATTAAAATAAAAAATGAGAGAGAGAGAGAGAGAGAGAGAGAGAGAGACCAGGGTGCCTGGGAATCGTATATGATCTAACATGCATACGAGCAGATAATTTCTTCAAAATGCAACACAAAGTCAATAATAATTAAAGATCATTTACGAACTAAAGAACTTACCTAACCATCCAGTCGAAATGCAGCACAAAGTCAACAAATAATAATAATAATAATGAATGAATGAATGAATGAACGAATGAATGAATAAAGATCATATTCAAATAAAAGCTGTTACCTAACCGTCCCAGAGCTTCCACAGCCGGTATGCAACACGTTTTTTAACCTTTGTAAATTCCATTAGCTTGCTCTCGTCAACCTTGGCTTCTTCAACTTTTAAGGCATCCTCATCACCACTTGTACCTAGAGCTGGCAATCGGACGGGTCGGGTCACTATCGGATCGGGTAACATAATAATCGGGTCAAATCGGTTTCGGATAATTTCGGATTATTTTGTCGGGTCGGGTCGGGTCGGGTTTGATTCGGATCAACTCAGTATCGGATAATCTCGGGTCATTCTAAGCTCTCGGGTCGGGTCTGGTTGAGATCGGATGGACTCGGATTCGGGTAAATTTGGGTTGTTCTAATTTCGGTTCGGGTTCGGATCGGGCTCGGTTGAGTTTCAATTATTATATTTTCGGATTGAATTTAGATTGAATTTAGGTTATTTCATATTTGAGCCATGCTTGTGTCATTTTCTTTCTTTTTTTTATTCCAAGATATTATTAAAAGCTAATGATTTTGAGATCATTTATTTTAATTTATCTTATTCAATCAAAATTAAATTATTATATTAATTGTTTTGGGGCCTTAGAATTTTTTATCATTATTTCATCTTTGGAGATGTATTTGACGTTTCAAATTTAAAAGTTTTCAAATCGTATCACTTTTCTTTTTATGTTAAGGTATAACTTATAATTCAACTCCATTATTAGCTTGGTCATATTGAGTTCTAGTATTATTTTAAGTTTATATTATATTTATATCTTATACGCTCCTTACATGATATTAACTTATAATAGTCATTGATAATTGATAACAAATGAAGACTTCTAAGGTTGTACTTCTCATATTATTTTTAAAAGAGATTGATCACATCATATCAACATAATTTTAATAAATATAAATATAATAATAATAATAATAATAATAATAATAATAATAATACAAAAATAATGATAACAATAATAATAGTAATCAATGAATATCAATTATGGCAAAAATAATAATAACAACATATTAGTTTTTTTATTATATATTTTGATTAGATCATATCAAGCTAAATAAGATAAAAATTAAATAAAGTAAGTAATAATGACTATTATTGACAAAAGACCAACTAATATTGACTTCTTACTATTTAACACTGTTGATTTAATAAAAAATATTAATCTTCAATTTTTATAATGAATAACTAACATTCTCACTCTAGATTTTTCTTACTTTCCTATGATGTTGTAGGTGCTATATTGCAAGGTATGACCGTATAGATACTAACATATAGAGTTCAAGGCTGCACTGTTATTATCTTATGGTACTAGATGGAATAATGGAAGTGAACTAATATTTAAATGGCATAGTAGTGTTATTCTTTTTTTTTCTCTACTTTTATTTCTATTGGTATCAATGGATATTGTATTTGTATATATATAAGTGATATAAATTTTATGAAAGTATATTGTTTCTAGATTTTGATGTAAGTGCTAGTATGGATTAGTTGCACATCTATATTATTTCATGTTTTATGAAGTTTTAAAAATTTTGAGTTATGGGTTAATGTTAATTTTTGGGTGGTACCAAGTTGAATCTATAGTTTTTCAGATAATATCATATTTCGGATAAATAATGGATCGGGTCGGGTCATTTCGGATTTATAATTTTTCGGGTTATATCGGGTTTCGGGTGAATAGCGGATCGGGTCGGGTTTATTTCGGGCTTATGATTTCTCGGGTTATATCGGATATCGGATATGTATCGGATCGGGTCGGATAGGTTTCGGGCTTTTAATTACTCGGATAAAATCGGATCGGATTTCGGGCGGATCGAGTCGGTATTCGTCGGATTTTTCGGGTCGGGTCAACTTTTGCCGGCTCTACTTGTACCCACGCAGGCTAAAAAAGCCTAACTTGCGAGGTGGCAGCACAATATGTCAGGTACGTAGTACGCAGAAAGGATTTTAAAAAGACAAGAAAAACTATATGCTGAAAAATAATTTAAAGATACACAAGGAGTCAAAATCTGGCGGATCAAAACTGGCTAGCTAATTGGTTTCCATTCCAAACTCCGCTTGATTTTTTTTTTTAATTAATAAATGGATTTCATCAGTCAAAATCCTGGAGGAAGAAAACTGAACGAAGTTCCAGAGCGCCAATTTCACAGCCCGAACCTTCACAAATGGTATGGATAAAATATTACTCTTAATGCAGCAATCATAAACAGTGTGCTACATAGAAATGCCTATAAATAGAGATGACGATCTTACACTTGGGATCAGAACTCATAAGCGTACGACTTAATTAAAAGAGATACTGTTTGAGTAGCCAAAACAATAATAATAATAATATAGTAATAGCATCAATTTTTGTCTCAGAGTGATAATGGCTAGGCCCAAAGTTATTGGTGCTGCAATGTTGGTCATGCTGCTTTTGCAGATATCCACTGCAACAAGAACACCAACCGGATGGGCTTCAGCTGGTGGAGGTGGTGGTGGTGGAGGAGGAGGAGGAGGTGGTGGACCAACAGGTTCTGGTTCAGGTCATGGTGCAGGAGCAGGAAGTGGTTCTGGATATGGTAATGCTAGAGGAGGTGGTGGTAGTGGTGGAGGAGGCGGTGGTGGAGGTGGGTCTAGTTTTGGTACCGGCTATGGTTCAGGCTTTGGATCAGGAAGTGGCTCGGGATATGGTGGTGCACATGGAAGATATGGTTCTAGTGCTGGTGGTGGTGGAGGAGGCGGAGGTGGTGGTGGTGGTGGAGGTGGAGGGTCAAGTTCAAGTTCTAGCTCAGGCTCAGGGTATGGCTCGGGAAGTGGTTATGGACATGGAAATGCTCAAAAAGTTCATGGAGGCTCTAGTGCCAATGCTGGAGGTGGCGGAGGAGGTGGTGGCAAAGGTGGTGGAGGAGGCTCTAATGGTGGTTCAGGTTATGGAAGTGGACATGGAAGTGGGAGCATCACTAGTGGTCGTGCATAAAGAAAGCCATGCTAATTGGCTTTCCACATTTACCCAAACAACAATGTTGAACTAAGTATTCATATATTCTATGTTTTAACGACTATGCACCTTATGCTTTCATAAGAAATAAAACTTCTATGAAGTACTAGCTAGCTTTCCTAACCTATATATGTATCATGTTACTTCAAGGCATTAGATGAAATAAATTTTTAATCTATATTTGGTTGTTTGTAAACTTCTTTTATATTTTCTACTTATTTTGTTTCCACTATGTTATTTAATGTGTGTTCACAAAAGAGTATCAAGAATAAACTTCAAAACCACACTTGTCTTTTTGGAGAAGGAGCTTAGGACCCTTTTGTACAAATGTTTAGATATTTATATATCTATAGAACCCACATAATTTTTTTTTAATTTTTAGAAACATTTCTCCTACATATGTTCCAATATGGAAAAATCATTTGTAAAAATCTACTTTTTTAAACCATAATTACCTTACATTATTAGGCTAATAATTCACTTATAAAAATGTTATCATATAGTTCCATACCAATCTTAACAACTTTGAGTTTTTTAGTATTCATTTGCAAAAGAATAAATTTTATTTCATTATTATGATAGTGTTGTTTTCTCTCTTTTAAACTCATTCAAAACTCTTAAATCATTCCTAAAATATTTATAAGTTCATTTGTCTTTCCCATTCATTTATGACTCATCCACGCCTTCTAAATTGTAAAATTTTGAAAAAACAAGTTACCTATTAATTTAAGACCATACCAATTTTATCTTCTTCTATTGGAGGTCGAAAGTTTTCATACTTAGAGATGTTACCAATTATTTTTCACAATATTGAAAACCCTAACGCTATCCGTAATACTACTAATATTTTCTAAGTGATTCTCATAATATTATATATATTTGCAAGAAGAAGAATTCACTAAAGACATCTAGTGTACAAGATAAGGACAAGATAAGAGTTATAAAGTTGTAGAGAAGATGATGCTACAAGATATGAAGTTTTGTTATATGATTATTGGATGTATTAGATGAATAGGGTTTTGTTTACCTTTTAGATTTTATATATACTTTGTAACATCTTGTAACTTTAAATTATTGACTATTATATGTAAAATATAAGTGTGTAGATTATTAGTTTAAATATTTTATTAACTAAACCAATGTATCTAGTTAAGGACTATTGGGTTAGACTTGGATAGTAATGGATGAGCTAGTCCACCTGTATATATATGTATGTAATGTTTTCTTCTCCATTCAATTATGAATGAAAAGTTAAGTGATTGAAATTCTAAGAACTCTTGAAATTCTTTCCTTCATCTTAAAGTGAGTTTATCTTGAGATTTTTTGTTTTCTTATCTAGATAAAACTTTGCGATTTCTTTAATCTTCTTGAATACCATCCCAAATTGAAGAGCAATGTCAATCCTTATCCATATTTGACCACATCAACCATTTGAACACCAGTGCCAACTACAGAGGAAAAGAAGAAAAAGTTCCTACATTTGTGAAATAATAACTCTTCTTTTTATCTTCAATTCAACATCAATTTTGGTATCAAATCAAGACCTTAAATGGCCAACCTTTGGGGGATAATCTATCCTCAACATTGAAACAAGCAAACCCACCACCTCCGGCCTTATACTAAGGTTCCTAATCATTTTTATAAAACTCATTATGTCTTGAGAGTACTTCTTGATGTCTTTCATGTATTTGTTCCCTAAATTGAATTTATGTAACGATAGGTATTTTAGCACGATTTTCTTGAAATAAATCTTGAATGTTTGCATGCAAAAGAATGGGCAAAGATAAACAAATACATATTAGGTTTTTGAATGGCTTAGGATGATAACTAAGCAATTCAATCAATTGTGTTTTCTTTCTCTTGATGATAATTCTTTTTCATGTTATTTCATATGATGAAGTACAATTATGCATGTAAAATAATTTCCTATCTCAAACAACTTAGGAAAATGCAACCTATTATTCATTAACTATAAGCATAACTTGACCACTGAGATTTGGTGTATATTGTGTGTTTTCAACTTATTAAATCCTAAGATGTGTGTAGTTCATAATATAGATAGGTTATTGTGAGAGTTTTCTTACATATAGTGCATGTAGATTAGTGTTTGGACCTTATTATGGATATACTACATTACATGGCTTTAGTTTTATTTATCTCTAAATCAAGAACATAACAAGAAGTGTGTAAGTTGTGAAAATCAATTTGTGTCTATGATAAAATTGATTTTTTGCATTGTGTTCAATCCATTTGAGTCAAAATTTTCCACAGGATCCAACCAAAGGTCAAGTGGTAGCAATCTTGATTTAAGTTACCTAATCAAAACCTTACCAATACTAACCTTTGTTAAAGTGTGTTTCAAGATAAACAAAATAGAAGAGGAGAAAAAATTTAAAGCTCTTTTTTAGTTAATCCAAAAGCTCTCAACAAATCAATATGCATATAATGCTCAACTAAATTAAATTCCTATAATGAAAACTCTATTTCAAAGGGTAGAATCTCAATTTGTCGAGCAAGATTTGGTCTAAAATGTGCAAGAACAAAAGGATTTCTATAGAGATCAAATGGGAAGTGCATCAAGGCAAACCACTCCAACAAAATGAAGATATATAAACTCATGTGTACACTAGGAAAATGAGTCACATAGAAGTTGGATTAATAAAAAAATTCTATGGCCATCAACTAAGGCATCATCATAGAGAAGACAAAAGTATAAAAACTGATCTTTCCAATTTTGATGGTAAACTTGATGCTAAATTATTTCTTGAGTGGTTAAATGAGGTAGAGGCCATAATTGAATTTAAGGATTATTATGAGGAGAAAAAGTGTAAACTAGATACTCTTATATTTAAGAAGCTTTCTAGTATTAAAACACTCCAAATTAGTATTGAAAATTATTATTTTACAATGGAAGCATATAATCAAAATACTAGGTATTGCCACAAAATTGACGTAAGTTTGGCTTAGAAAACTATCCTTACAACAAGTACAATGCAAAAACCACTAAAAGTCAAATAGAGTAAATAGAAATAAGAGAAGCATCATTAACATAAATACAAGTTTTGGAGATTAACTACAAGTATAATAATCTAAAATAATGAAAAAAGAGACACCATGGATCTAATAATCTAAGAAGGTATCAGGGTAAAAACCATCATCCGAATAACATGAATCTATGCCCAAAGCCATGACGCATAAAATCACTCTACCTAATACAGAGCATTGTAATTTACAAAATATTTTTGGGGGTCTTCTTCAACTTACACATAGTTATCAAGGTCATTTGCTTGTGGGAAGGAGCAACACCGATGAAAAGGATGGTCAATATGGTATAAACTACATAAGGTGACAATATTCTCAATTTAGGGATACAGACAAATACATGCATTCAAATGCAAAGTATAAGTACGCATGAGAAAAACATAAAACAACATAAGATAGTTATTGATCTAGGCTTCTTTATTGGATATAAAAATTTCGGGTCTTTTATTTATGTTGAGTTTAGAGACCCCACTATTCTTAAAGTTGTGCGATGGTCCAAATCACCTCTTAGGCACAATACCCCTAAGCCACTATTATAGTCTTATGGAATGGCCCAAACACCTCTTATAAAAAATGCTCTTAAGCTACTATTTATAAACTAGTAGAATAGTCTAAAACACCTCACATGAACAATGCACATGAGCCACTGTTATTGTCCGGTGGAAATGACCTGATACATTGGTACCAAATTTCATAATCTTTCACTTCAAATAATTAATATCTTATACATGAGGTTACTTATCTCAAATCTTATTATCACTCACATTGAGTTTAGAGCCCTACTATTCTTAATTTGGTGGAGCAGATTAATGCACCTCTTAGGATAAAATGCCTTTTATCATAAATTTCCACAACACTAATATTAACAATATGTCCAAATTTTATAGTTTAACTATACTGTTTCAAAAATATGATAATAACGTTTTCATTTTTCGGTTACTATTTCCAAGTCATTTCCTCACTTTATTAAACTTAGTCCATTCACAACTACTCTTAATAGTTCATATATTTCCATAGTATACTTTAAATAATATAAATTATTAAAATACTAAATTGCCATATTAAAACCATATTGTCCAAAATTCCCTTACAAATAATCAAAAGCCCTTATTTCATGCAAATCTTATATGTTTTATTAACATTATTTTCAAATCCTCCATTTATTACCATATATCTTAATATAATCATTTCCCACCTATTATGCCTTACTAGACCCATATTATAAATATATATCACACCAAGGATTTTCCACATAGAATATTATTATTTTAATGATATCACATAAGTTTATTTACTTACTTTTATATCACATATATCACAATCTCACATCATAAGATTAACAACCATACATTTTGCCACATAATAACAGTAACATGGTATCACACATAATAATACGTAACACTTAGCAGAAAAGATCCTAGACTACAATGAGGATCATTATAGAGTAAAGCGTTGGTCTCTATGCATATAAATCATATTTCGTCTCCTTTGAAACTTTTTAAACAGCAGCAAATGATTTCTTTAGGAATTCTTTGTGCAACAAAGTGGGAATGAACAAAAAAAAATGCCAAAGATAATGGGGAGGTAAAAACACAAGATTTCATTGCATGGGGGGTGCAAAACATCAAAAAGGGCCAAAGGATGGGTGGTTGTCACAGTGGAAATGGTCAAAGGAAGCTAGCTATGTTCAATGGTTTGTGCCAAATGGAGAGGGTGAGCTTTTTAGGGGGAGGTTCGATTAAGCTCACAAGTAGTGGGGGTGGTGCTTCAATGAAGGATGCCAAAGGTATTTTTGGATCTATTTTGGTGAAAATGAAGAGGGGGAAAGTAATATGGAAAGGTTGTGTTTGTGGTAGTGTGAATTTTTGACAGAATGAGTGGAGGATGGAAGAGGTGGTTCAACATTTAATGTGTGCCATATATATATATATATATATATATATATATATGAGACATGTAATAGGAGTGTGAGAGAATGGGAAAAAATTCAATGAAGATCTTGGTGCATATGAGATGGAGGTGGGAGATGATGGGAGTTGGGAGTAGCTTTGCAAGTGATGGGGACATACCAAGTATTGTCTATAGATAATGTTTCACGTAGTAAGAGGGGAGAAGAAAGGAAAAAGGGAGGTCGGCCAAAGGAAGAAAAAAGAAAGAAAAAGAAAAGGGAAATAAAGACAAGGAAAAATGGATAGATATTAAATTTGGTTTTAGAATTAGATATAGGTTAAAGTAATTTAAGTTAGGGTATGAGGATAATTTAATTATTGATCAATAGGGGTTAATCCATGATTTAAGGTTAGGGAGTTGGGTAAGTTGGGAATATTAATTTCTTGGGATAAGAATTAGGGTACGATGTTAATCACTTGGGATTTGGTTTAGCTAAAATTTAGGGTATTACATTACTTTCCGTTAAAAGAGACTTCATCTCCAAATTCATAAACTTAAGGTTAGGGAAGAAAAATAGGAATGATGTAAGAGCAAATCAAACTCACTCTCAATATTATTCTTCATGGGATAAAGAAAAAGAATAATTGACATACTTTGTGCTTGAAAATTCTTATACATCTATTGCTTTCCTAAGTAACTTTTTGCTTGTGTTATATGTGTTTGCAAGAAGCTTAAGCTATTGGAGATCTTTGATTTATATGACAATGGTGTTACAAGAATTATAAAGTTAGATGGAAGATAAGGCTACAAGATATAAAGTTGGATTACATATGTTACATCATCGTATTACATTGTTAGTGTAGCTTTGTTATTTTTTTTATATAATTTGTAATGCTTGTAAAATGTCCTTATAATTCTTATGTATATGCTTGTGCCATCAAAATGGGTTATTTTTATTAATAAGGCCGACTATTATGGGCTTATTAATGAATGTGTATTATAGGTTTAATAATGAAAGGGCCTACATGTGTATATGTATATTTATATACCCCTTGTACACACATAATCTCAAGTAATATAAGGAATAAGGAAACAAAACTTTCAAATAAGATAAAATAAACACAAAGGCATGTGTTCTTCTTTTTCTTCTTTATGTGATGTTCTTGGAGAGTTGTCGAGTGACTTCCTTTAAGAAATAGAATATTTCTCTTTAGAATGTTTAAGATCTTAGGTTATATCTTAGCCACCATCGCAAGAAAATATCAAATTGATTATCAACAAATAGTGTACAAAGGAAACTTCTAAAGATTAGTAATACTTAAGGACCATAAGAAAAGTTCCTAAAATGTTGAATATTATTATTTGATGATCTTCCAAATCAAATTTGTGTCAAAGCTGGTTTATTGGTGACACAACTCAAGTGCATAATTCAACAAAAGTCTCAACTCCAAAAGAATCACCAATGAAAGTTCTTGTAAGATTATTGAGTCTCTTCATTGAATTCTTTGAGTCTACATGAATTCTTTGAATTAACAAAAAATTAAGGTGTTACAACCATACTTGGTAAAAGTCTGTTTTCCACTACCATTCTCATACCAATTACTAAGGCTAAAAGTTTACTCCACTTAAACTTATAAAACAATTGTAAGAACTAGAAAAATGAAAATCAAATAATATATTTACATCTTTCTAAAAAAACTAACTGTTAGTGGTTACAAAATTCAGCGAAAAGAAAAAATAATAGGACATAAGACAATAAGAACAACTAGATCAAAGATATAATGTAGGACTTTAGATAATATGAACTATTAACCCAATCACTACCCTTCAACTAACCTCATAAGCTAACCTATAAATAGCACTTCCCATTAAATAAGTAAGCCCTCATCAAAGAAAAACGTTACGTACAACGATACTATGTAACCCATTATACAAAATGAATATAAAAAGCTTAAATGGATCACATAAAAGCATCACAACAGGACATGATATAATATACTAAAATATTCTAACAATGATTGACAAATAATAATCATATCATAAAAGAAATAATTATCAAAGCAACATATTACTTATACTTGTTCATTTAGAACATAGTAAAACTTACCAACCAAGCATATAAGAAATGTACTTTGAAATAAAGATTGAAATCAATCTTAGCAAAATAACCATATCTTTTACTATATATCTCATATGTCAATGTTAAAGCCAATAATATCAATACATGACAAGCAAGGCTCAAATGCACAATGTAAAAAAATTCATAACTCCAAAAGTAAGGCTCAAAAGGCACAATGATGAACATAGGTAGGCACAAAGGCCACTACCAAACTATAGGTAGGTATGAAGGTTACTTCCAAACTACAGGTAGGGATGTAACTTGCTACTTAACAACAAGTAGGCACAAATGCTTCTACTAAATCACATGTAGACACAAAGACCACTACCAAATCAATCTAATAATTAATTAGGTTCAACAATATTCATGTCCATTTTTTTTTTATCAAAGGGGAGACCATATAAAACATGAAGACACTAAAGAACTCTGATCATACGGGCACAACAAGGAAACATATTATCCCACCAAGTATCAATGCAAGGATACTATAATACCTTGGTTGTAATGGCACATGAAGAAGACATAACACACTACAAAAAAGGAAACTTAATCCATAAGTATGCATATCCTTTATATATCAACATATCTAAATAGACTAAGATATAGGGCCTTGCTAGAGTACTACAAAACAATAGAAACAATCCTAATCCATTAATGATTCAACCATATATTTAGGGTAGCTAACCCTAAATAGTCAGCAATTTTGATCTCATGATCTTTCACTTTTAAAAATAGTATTTTCTTAATGTGACCATGAGACCACACATTAATCACATATATCTAATTTTGATACTTAAGCATTTATAATCATTTTCAATTTCAACAACCTTAATCTGATCTAATATTAAGGTCATGATTAAAAATTTACTAAGGTCATCCATGTTTCATTTAGTCATATTTGGATGCATTAGACCGAAAATGGCTAAAATGCCTTTTAGTCCATAATTTCCACATTATCATCCACTTCTAAAATTCGTTACATTTTATTTATTAACTAGCCACTAAAAGGATAAAATACATTAATTAAATTATTAACCATCTAAATAAATTACTAATCATATCAGATGATATCATACTTTATTTTCCTTGTAAAACCCCAACATGTAATTTTGAAACACCAAATCACATATTTCCATGCTCAATAATGAATAATAAATATCATACATGATTATTAGAATAATAATAATGATATGCATAAATGACCAAACTGCCCTTAAGGAACACAATACTAATAATTATGTTAAAAAAAATACACCTAAGCATGCTCAATATTAGGCCTACAAGACATATATATTTTATTTTCCAGTACTAAAACCATTATAGCATGCTTTTGTATGCATAGTAATTTTCATAGGGTAAATTTCTCCTTTTTACCAAAACAAATTGACTAGGATTATAAAGCAAATAACTTGAACGTGACAGATATAATCATTAAAATTTGTACATCAAAATAGCTAACATGCATTATCGAAAATTTTATTAGAGTATACGAATTACCTGATTTCAAGCAAAAATGCAAATTGTGGGTAATAAAGTGAAATCTACTAGGATCCACTAATCAACCTTTTGTATCTAAAACTAATACCACATTAACCATATTATTATTTAACAAATAAAGCATAATTTTTTTTAAATATTTATCAGGAAAAAATATCAAAATATACTTAAGTTGCAAAAGTAGAAAATATTTCAAACTCACGCCACATAGGTAGCAAGAGCTGAAGAATGTAGGATGGGTTGGGAATCGATGGAGTAGTAATGGTTCTTATGGAGTCAAGGAAAAGTTTTATTGCAAGATAGGTGAAAAATGAAAGTGGTGAACCTAGGAGTGGGTGTGAATGGACCCAAAAGAAGGAAGGGGTGTTTCACAAAAAGGATTATTGATAAGAAAGGTGGATGAGTTAGGTAGGGTGATATGAATGAGCTATGCTTAATAGGTTGGAAACCAAGTGGAGGATGTGAGGGAGATGGATCTAGTGGTTGATGGACATACTTGTGGTGGGTATAAACTTTACAAATAATGGGTGGATTGTTGTTGCATTGTTAGTTCATTCATTAAAGGCATGAGTGTGTGGATAAAATGAGGTCTGAATACCGCATGTGAGAAAACATTTGATGTGAATGGGTCATATAGTTATGCGTGTGTTGGTGATTGGTCCTGTAATTTTTACCAAACAAATCAAGGTTAGGAAAGGGTGAAGGAGAGAATAAGGAAGAAGAACTGAAGATAAAGGGTTAGTGTGGTTTTGCGGAGAAACTACACTAGGAAATGTAGAGGGAGGAGCATGTATATATATAGATAACTTGTTGAGGTGTGATTCGAAGAAATGGATTAATTGAATTTAAAGATGCATGCTTGAGGAAAGAACGAAAGGTGCTGGGTGTAGGAGCACAGGGCATACATGGGAGTTGGTAAGGAAATATGAGCTAAGGGTAGAGATATAAGATCTATGAAAGGAGAGTTGAGGGAGATGTGTAGTAAAGTAGAAGGGGTGGCTTAGGATGAGAAAGGGAGAAGCACAAGAATTCTCGAGGGTTGCAAGCAGAAGTTGGTGGTGGTAGAGTTGTAAGAAGAGAAAAGGGAAAGGGAAAGTGAGGGGAAGGGGCATGTATTTGGCTAGAAGGGGAAAGGGCTAGGTTAATTAATCATGGGGTACAAGGGAAATGAGTGTGAAGGTAAGAAGGAGAAGGAAGAAAAAAAAGAGTAAAGGAAAAAAGGAAGAAAAGTAAAAAGTAAAAGAGGAAAAGGAATTTTCAGGTTAGGATTAGAATTAGGCTTAGAATTATAACTGGGGTAAGATAATATTATTGGTAGTGAACCTGGCATTGTGCATGTGCTATATAAAGTGTTTGTAAATACTTTAGACTTGTAACTTGTTCCCATTAGCAACCAAGACTCCTATAATTTTGTTAGGTTCCATATTACACTCCATCAACACAAGCACTTGCACATCTATGAATTTTTTGGGGCTGCCACTATCTATCAAAATCTATAAAGATCTCTTCCCATCATGACTATTGGTTCTTAAAGTCTAGAATCGATGGGATCCATTAGTAGCACTAACCAATATATGGGGTTCTCTTATAGCATCAACCTTCTACATGGTTCCTCTTATTTGACTTTTCATTAAAGCATGATGATATTAGAGAACCTTCCTTTCCATATGGATTATAGCTAGCTTGACCTTAGCATCTATAGTCGTGCTATCTAGAGTGATGAACTAACCACAACTATAGAGCTACTCCTTAACATTCTCACCATTTAACTTAGGGAAGTTGAGCGTAGTTAATTGAGTCATGAAATGAGGATTGTTATTAGTAACATTACCTCTAATTCCACCTTTTCATGTGCCTTCCAAATTATCAACAAATTTCGCATGTCGTCTAATGGTTGATAGATTGACAAGAGCTATAATCATGTCTCATAATCTACCTATAGAACTATCTAATAAAAACAATTCTTTACTCTTCTTGTTTAGTATTAATTATATTTCCTTCAAGTGAGTTTGTTATTGTGTGCCTTGTAGTATGGTTACTATTCAAAGAATATTTTATACCATCGATATAGTTAGGATTCTTTAATGATTTGAAGCTATAGTTCACTCTAGTATAATTGGTCATTTTACAATGAAAAATCAATTGAGGTAGGAGTAAGGTAATTGCCAAGAATAAAAGAGACAAAGAACAAGATTGCTAAAGTAAGGTGAGAATTTAGATTTTCATTATTTACCTTCTTTGCCATATTATCATTGAATATCCCTAAAAGTTCACACATAAAATAATGGCATATCAAAAAAAAATGTCACAAATAAGGGAAAGCGAAATAATAACTCTAAAGTTTCTTTCTTAGACCTAGCCTCTAAAACACACCATATAAAATATTTGGTCATGTCTTACTATCTCGCCGTCTTCATATCATATATAATCTACTCTCTTCAATCATAGCAAAGGAAGAAAATACAAAGGAATAATTATAGAAGAGAGAAGAGGTTAGGGTTGATAAAGAATAAGTGAAGACGCTTATGTGTGGGAGTGTGATTGGACTAGAGTGAGTTAAAATAATTTTAGTAGAAAGATATTTTTTTTGCCAAATTATTTTATAGTATGATATGATACAATGGTAGTGAAATACTTATTTGAAACAATATATAATGATCATTTTGCATCTAAATTTTAATTTAACATAATAATAATAATAATGAGTTTAAATTAATATGGAAAATATGTATTTGTTGGTGGATTTTATTGCAAACACTATAATTTGTATTGTGTATTCCTTCTTATTTATTCTTAGATGTCCTTTTTACAAAGCAATATTTTTCTAATCAACTATTTCTTCTTTCAAAATTTGCCTCTTCCTTATACATTTTCACTATTTTTTCTCCTTTATTGAGCTACTACTACTTGTTTTTTTCTTGGTATTGTGCGATGTTACAATAGCTATTATGTGACCTCTCTTCCTATAATAATCCATAAATTTATGCTAATTGATGTGTTTTATTTTATGTGTTTCATTATAATCTAGTGTCCTTAAAGGTTATATAGAGTTGAGGTTAGGTTTTAGTTTAAAAGGATTTTGGAAGAGATTTGATTTTCTAATAAGGCTTGGTTTTTTATGGAAAGTAGTCCATTGTTTAGTCATACGAATCAACTGGTTCATTTGCTATGTGTTGCATTTGGTCTAAAAGAACTAGGTAACTAATTACAAAACTAAACCAATTGTGACACCATAATTTCATATCAAAATTATTATATTTGTAAAACCAATAATAATAATAATAATAATAATAATAATGAAATTAGATATTATGGTGCTCCAATATAGATAAAGTATTCTTTACACTCAATATATGTCGAATGTAAAATTAAAAAGTAATTCATACCTAGAGATGAGGTATGAGATGACTAAATTCAACAATAATGTAAGATTACAAAAAAAAGTGAAAAGATAATAGATACAATAGAAAATAGAGAACTAGAAGTGTAAAGAGATATATATATCTCGATACCTATATACGTACATCAACTCAATTAAATACCTAACTCAAGCAATCACATCATAAGAATTAATCAACAATTACTTGTAAAATAAGATGACCTGCACTCATAGGGATCAATAACACATAAAAAAGATGATTAGTATACCATCTACCAAGTATGATAATAGTACACATTATTTGGATAAGGAATTCATAGATCATATGAGATAGTTATTATACACTACACATGCTTTCATAGTATAAAATGACTCAAGGAAAAAATTGAATTAGAGCTTCTCATTAGGCGATCGTATGTTTCAAAAAATCATAGTTACTTCAGTTTAGGAAACTCTGTTCATAACTGATGGAAGAATATCAGCATAAAGACTCCTTAAGGGAAAAAATGTGGGAACGATTATTAACAATTAATGGAGGCAAATCACGACATTTCTAGGGAACCTCCTTCTAGGAACCACAATTATATCTAGTGGATTGGTAACAAGCAAAAAAAAATTACTATAAGGGCATAATACTCTTGACAATTATATTATATTCTAATGGAATGGACTAGTATCATAGTCCTAACTCATTAATCTTCCACATTAAGTATTAATGTCTCACTAATAGATTATTATTGCTTAGTATTACATGAAAGACCAAGTATTAAAAAATTCATTATGACAATTGATTAATGTATACACTTAGACTTGCATTTTTATAATTAAAGTAAACATACCACAATCACGTAGTCTAACAATATGATAGGATAGAAGCCAAACCAAGCCTAAAAAAGCAAAAAAAAAGGTACTAAACACCAAAAGAAAACATCTTTATGCTCTACTAAGACATTAATTCACATTTATTCTATAACTCCACCCACCTTACTCACAAACAACCCAAAATTTTCACAAACCTATAATATATCATTTTCAAGAACATATCTAAAAATAAGGATTAAACTTCTACATGTTACACATAAATTAATCATCATATCCCTAATAATTTTAACTTATTTTAAGCCTTTTTTGCATAATAGCAATACTTTTGTTAACCTTATTTGCCTTAAATTTATAATAGATCACATTAATTACATTTTAAACCCAATGATACTTAAATAATCTCAAATATATAGAATTAACACAAAGTGACCATTTTATCCTTATTTCACCTAAACACATCAAGGTTTCTGTTTAATAAAATTTAACTTGCATTCACTCAAATACTAACATATTGTGTCAAAAATAATATAGAGAAATCAAAGATTACATTGGAATACTTATTTCCTAACAAAACTCATCAGTTGAAATATAATGTCCTTAAGGCTAAGAATCAACCAAACTCGTAGAATCTCCACATTTTCCAAACATTACCCAAGCTTCTAATATTAACATATTTTGCATTAATAATACTTGTGTATTTAAATATAACAAATTGTAAAATTATTTGAATAATAAATTCCACCTTCATGCTTGGGATTTTATAATAAGTCTAAAAACGCCTAAAATTAGAAATAGCATTATATATATATATATATATATATATATATATATATATAATTATAGAAAATCATATTTCTAAAATAACATACAAGACCATGAATTAAGTAACACCAAAACATGAGAAGTAGCAATGAAAAGAAGTAAACATGCTATTTCATAAGAACTCATATGAATAGGCACTAGCTTAATGATGTTTATCCCTACCATAATTTACATTAGTGTTTTAGAAATAATAATACTTATAATCACCCATTTCCCAATAACCTTCTAATCATAATGGTGTTGCATGAAGTTGAGTTGGCGCATGTGCCTTGGGAATTGCTATAAGGTTTCAAAATGATGGCGGGATTATACTAGGGAGTATATATTGTGAGATATTCAAATAGTAATAGGGGAGAAACCATAAGGTTTGGTTGTTGGTTGTAGGTTAGCAGCATGAGTTGACATTAAATTTTTGATAATACAACATTAGTTTTTATTGAAAATTTCATGTTAATGGTTAGTTCATGAGGTGTTAATATTGGCAGATAAGAAGGTGCATTAGGTTATGGTAGAAGAGGTGGAGTTAGGAGTTGATGGGGTTAAGGGGTGGTTGTGTGAGGTTATGATTTAAATTTTAATGAGGCTAAGGGGCATGAGTTGATGTTAGGCATCTATATAAGAAAGAGATGGCTGATTATGGAGTTTATGGTAGATAATCATGAAAACATAACATTTTGATGGTGTGGGTGGTGTTGTTGCATGAGATATAGGCACAAGGAAGAAGTTACATCATATATTGTGGATAATATTTGAGGGTAAAGATAGGAAACTTGCACAAATAAAAAGATGATATAGAAGGAGGAAAAGGAAGAGTGTTGTAGTTGTATACAAAAGAACTTAGGAGAAAAGAAGAGGAGAACATAAACTTGGGTTGGAAGAAAATTTTCAAAAAAGGGAGAGATAGAGGAATTAAATGGCTCTCTAACATTTCCTGAAAACAAAAGAAGGCATAAGAGGAGTAGTTTTACAAAATTGTAAAATATAATGGGGGGTGTTATTAAGGGTTGATTTCATGTAATATAGGGGTTAGGGACTTTAGAGGTTAGCAGGAACTAGAGAAATTTATGGGGTGAGGTTGAGTGAATGTCAAAAAGATTATGGGAAGAATTGAGTTTGTAGTTAAGAATATGTAGGATTTAGTGTAATACCCTAAATTTTATAAACGTTTGTTTTGAGGTGTTGAACCTCTTATAAGAAACCAAACCCTAAAACCTTATCCTAATTACTTTTGGTAACCCAAAATTTTTTGTTTAAATAATTTATCCTAATTGCCTACCAACTTTTTGCCTTTTATTTTTAACTCTCACCTTTAATTTGTTTTTTTTTATTTTCTTACTAGATACTCTAACTTAAGAAAGCAAAACTTAAGCTAAACTAATCATAATCTAACATTCCACCCTTATCCATTTTTTTCCTCCCTCACACAAGCTCCTCTGCAGCCCTATCCCTCTAATATTTTCCTTATCCTTTCCTATACATCAACCCCTACCTAATCTCCTTTATGCTTCCTCACCTTCATGTAAGGTCTCCCATAACTCTCCCTTTATGTTTTTTTATTTAACCATTATCACAACCACATAGCCCTTCTTGTCCCTTATTTCTCTTTCATTCTCCTTAGATTCTTACTTCTCTATAATTTTCTCTAGCCATTCTACACCACCATCTTTGAAACCATAATAATCCCAAAACAATGAACCTATACTCCTCTAACTCCCACCATTCTATTATTTCGAGCCTTTGTTGCTCAAACAATGCCTAACAACCTCTATTTTTGTACAGAACCATCACTAACCTCATAATGCTCATCTTCTTTTCTGTGACGTCCCAATCAACATCACATAACAATATAAACCTCCCAAGAAACCACTCACATATCCCTTATACTGCACATTCCCATGCAATGTCCATCCTTCACTCCATTTATCCCCTTCCAGCACAACAACCTTATGCAGCCACCATCAATTACACCAACCAACATGTATTACCCACATAACCTTCACTAGCACAATACATCATTCTAAACTGCCCCTAAAAACATTCATAACTCATTTATGTAGACCTATATTTATGATATACATTCATGTAACTTTCCTTTTAGCTACTTTAACACCTCCCATAGCTCCCCCTTTAGTTGCATCAATACCTCATGTAGATATCCCTTTTGTTGCATCAAGGTCTCATGAAAATCCTCCTTTATTTGCATTATTACTCCACATAACTACCTCTTAGCTAAATTATGATCTCAAGCACCTCCTGACAAGCACAAAACACCTTAATTTTTCCTTTCTATGTTTCATTTTCTTCCTAAGCTATCCCTATTAGTATCCCAATCCCTATTTGTTTTTCATCTTACTAGGTTATCAATGTACAGGAAAATAAGTGGATAAAAGGGGTTGATTCTAGTTTACTAGTACTTTTCCTATTTTTCTTGAATTAAGAGGTAACCTATATGCCTTATTGAAATACTATATATCACATGATAACATATTAGTGTTTTGATGTGTATATTTTGTTAAGCATGTTTGGTTATTTTGTATTTTTTTCCTAATAATTTCATTATAAAATAATGTATAACCGAGCTTGTTAAGCTACGTAAATTATTATATGTACAAAAGCATGCTAGACTAGATTTAAAGGTGCGTATATATTATGCATGGTGTATGTGTATAATATGATATATTGAGTTCAATTATGCATACTTTCACATGATTATCATCATTATATGCCCGAGGGGAAATTTGGTCTGTCAAGTGTACCATATTGATTTTATTCCAATATGTATGCCTAATATGCATTATAAAATATAAAATATGGAAGTATGTGATTTCTAATTACATATATATAGTAGGGTTTCATGTGTTTAATTATGTGTAGGGGAAAATAGCCATTTTCCAAGCCTAGTAATTTATCTACATTTGAAAGTATTTTAATTCTTGTATTGTAACATATTCATGAAAAATTAGTACATAAAATGGAATTAACATTTAAAATGGATAATATCTTGGTAGTTATGGTTTCAAAGGCAATTTGGACATTTTTTCTTACCTAGGATGGCCTTAATGGAATGTTAAATTTACTTGAACTTAAGATTGACTTGAATAATTATAAATGAAGTAAAGTTCCTACATAAGGAAATTGGAATTATTGCGTATTATGTGATATTTGTGATTTCCAAATAAAATACTAATAATCAAAGTGAAAGACCTCAAATTTTGGAATAGTTTGATTTATGTGGTTAACTAGCATAGAAATAAGGTTGGAGTCCTCGTTTCAGACTAGTTTCATTGGTATGCCTTAAATCCCTAGGGAGGTCCTAGTATACACTACATATGACCTATGGGTCCTACAGATGGTATAGATACTTACGTATTAGGTGACTATTATGGAGGGTATTATGTTACCTTTAGTATTTCAATATTGTTTGGTTTCGAATAGTTTTATATTGATGTGTGGTAATTGCCTTTGTGCCTATGGTTTAGTAGTTTCATATGCACATTGACCTTGATTTTATTGATATGGATTATGCTTTTCTGATTATGCCTATGGTTAAATTAAAAGATCACATGAGTTTTTACTAATTTTAATAATTATTTCCACAAATAAGAATAATGATTATGAGCATTATAACCTGGTCATTGTATTTCTTACCATTCCACTAGATAAAATAGTGGTCAAGAGCATTATTCCAATAGGTTCTATTTTTTACTATTCTACAGACTAGAATACTGGCTAAGAACGTTATACCATAGGGATATATTTGTTATTATTGCAATAGATATAATAGTGGTACCCATGAGTCTTATGCCCTTGAAGGGTCATGTTACCATTATATTTGCTATATCAGTTGTTCCCAAGTGTGTTTTCCCCTAGAAGGGTCACTGATACCATTCCACCAGTTATGAATTTTGAATTCCCTATACTCTATGTGGCTAAATAAGTTGAATGATCATAATCAATTATTAGAATTGTGTACGGTTAAGAATAATGGTATGTTGAGAACATAGTATTGCTAATGGTTATAACATGACATATATTATTATTTTCACTATTGCATGTGTTATTGAATGTGTCTATGTCATATTCCTCTTTTGATACCTTCTTTGTGCTCTACATGACCATTGCAGGCTTATTAATGTATAGTGGATTACTCAATATAGTTGTAGTGGTGAGTTATATTTCATGGTTTGCTAGGTATTCAATAGTTTCTGTGGCTTTCTAGTAACACTTGATGGTACTCATTAACTCAACACTTTTTTTTTTGTGTTGTTTGAATTGAGTGTTATCGGGTATGTTCTAGAGTATTGTTATCTAAAATCTCCCTCTCTTTCTCTTTGGAATTTTTCTCTTAAAATTTCATAATACAAGTTTTCTCTTCTCTATTTCTTTTTATTTTTTTCTTATTGTTTTGGGATCAAGTGATTCCCATACCTGAATCCCAGGTACAAGGTTATATTTTCCTTGCACCCTATATAGGTTAGGTATAGGAATTACTAATATGAGTGGATTTGAGTTGATTAAAAGACCATGCGAGTATCACTATTTTTATGATTTTTTCACATGAGGGAGTCATAGTGTGTGTTTCTTAACATTTAGGCCACGATTTAAGTTCTTGCATGAATCGCTTGAGTTTAATTAGGAATTATCTCTTTTATCCTATGAACTGATAACACTTTCCACTCTTATGACACCTCATAGGCTTAATGATTTTACTCAGATACTCTTAAGACATGTGCAGGATCGGAGGCATACTAGCATCTCAAAGCATCTCTACACGCTACCAAGATTGTAGATGGTACCACCAAGGTTGCATTCACAGGACTGCGTGCTGACAAAAGAAGAACACATGATATTCCTAAATTTGGCATAATTCACCCGGTAACCACTATTGGGCACTATCACCTTACAATAGGGTAAATCTGCCTAATGCCTACGTACAATGGACCATCACATCAATAGGAGACATTTGTCTGATCTACATAGTTTCACATTATAAATACCTTATGAGGGTATCAAGTAGAAGGGGCATCAAGAATAAAGCTAAAGAAAAAAGGAGATAGGGGAATACGTAAATAGAAGGAAATATCAACGTCAATGGAAACTCTAAATAGAGGGAAATACATAAATAGAGTAGTAGAGAAAGGGAAAATTTGAGAAGAGTCCTAGTAGAGCTTAATCGAGAGAGGAAAAAATAGGAGTGATTAGGTTGGATAAGGGTTGGATTACCTTGATCTACCAGATCCCTTCCCTTATTTCTCTTCTTCATTAAATGTTAGCTGGAAGAAGCTTAGTGTAGGCTAAAATTCTTAGTGAAAGGAAAAGTTTGGAAACTCTTGTCACTGTAATTGTTGGTATTCGAGTCATGTTGAGTTATATGATATCTCATTTTGTTAAGATATATTTTTTGAAGTGTTGAATGTTGGGCACATTAGGCACTCGTTCGAATTATGTATCAAATGTGATAGTGTACAGAGCATAATATGACATACGATGATCGATTTAGTACTGAAAGTTGAAGAGACCTTGTAATTAATCCTTCAAACCTCACTCCGTGACATTGCCAATGCCTATTCACCACGATGGGGACGGTCGGAGAGTATGTTTCACCACTGAGTCAAGTCCAGTGAGTTTAAAAAGATTAATATTTATTGATCCCTATATGCTATGAATTGTCATAGTGTACACACACTTGGTGTTAGCAACTCTCCTCTCCCATCTCTATCTTCGAATTTCCTTCCTATCTATCCTACATTGAATAATTTAATTTCTTTAGCATTCGATTATTTCTTTACATTTTTATCATCACCCTACCATCATTTAGTTAGATGAGTAGATTCATAGACACTTAACTTTGGTGACCATATTTCATTCATCTTCGTCCTTCTGGGATCCACATTCTCTCATCACTTTACTACTTATATTGACCGTGTATACTTGCATGACTGTGTTTTGCTTCATTATTATGCTTACCCTATTAAACATTATTGAACTGAGCACAAACCACATAAGGTTTCTAGTGTCATTATGTGGACAAAAATGTTAAAGTTTAAAAATGCTTCATGTTGATGGATATCATCCTCTGAATTTTTGTTATACATAGCTAAGAATAGAATATTTATTTTTTTGTAAATTCTTGATTTGTTTGTTTTTAAAGGACTAACCCTTGTATGATCAAAACTTATTAGGGCGCCCTAGTACCAATCAATCCAGAGATAGAATAACATGATAATGGTAACAATGGACTACCTATTCCATAACCAAACTTAGAGGGAAGGATTATATATCATCTTAACCCCTCACATCAAAGTAAATATAGTGAGAATGCATGCTCCAACTATAGGTTATGATCACAACTAAGCCATTCGAGGATATGCAATGCCATTCTAAGACCACCTTAGCCTACCATTACCCATTTAGAAAATCAAGCCCCTCATTTTGAGCTTAAATCTATCAAGTCCCACATGCTACAGGCCACAAGAAAATTTAGTGGCCAACCCATTGAAGATCCACACCTTCATCCAAGAGCATTCATGGAAGTTAGTGACACCTTTAAAACTCAGGGAATTCCAAAAAACTCCCTACAAAAAAGTTATTCCCTAAGAGATCATCCTAAGAAGTGGTTGACTTCTCTACCAACTAGTTCAATGACCTCCTGCGATAACTTAGTTAAATGAATTCTCATGCGATATTTCCCTCCCAACAAAAATTCCAAGCTTAGACATAGCATTATTGCATTTTCTCAAGAAGAAGATGAGACACTCCATGACACATGGAAGAGATTTAAGGAATTGTTAAGAAAATGTCCAAACCTTGTAATGCCTCACTAGATGCAAATAGAAACATTTTTCCATGGGCTAAACCCTCAAACATGAAACCTAGTGGACACTATGATAACAATGCCCTGCTAAGTAAAACTTATGAACAAACCTATATCATTATCAACACAATAACATGCAATAACCAATAGTGGGGTAGTATTAGGAGCGTTCATAAGGTGAGAGTAGTGAGAGCATTCAAAGTCGATGTTGTCATATCCCTATGAGTTGAGGTATCATCTATGGCTAACCTATTGAAAAATATTGCTCTCACTAACTCACAATTACAAAGAAGAGAGAAGCATTCCACTACTTTAGTAGCTGTAGTATCATGTGTATATGTGGAGAAGGTCATTCATTTGAGCAGTGTCTAGCAAATCTAGTATCGGTGAACTACATGGGAAACTAGGCTAGGAACTCTCAACAGCCTTATGGCAATCATTACAACCTAACCTAGAGGTAATATCCTAACTTATCATGGTGCAAGCGAAAACACATGTAAAATTTAGCCAACCAATATAACCAACAACACTACTACAAACCTTAAACCTAGGACCTTCAACAAGCACAAACTCACCAACACCTTACCCAACACAATAACTCCAACTCTTTGTAAAATATTCTGAAAGATTACATGGTGAAAACGAATGCTGGAATCTAGAGGCACAAAACCTCCCTAGAAACCCTATGAATACAAATGGGATAGCTAGATATAACCCTAAGTATAAAACCCCATGGCACTCTACCCAATAACACTAAGAACACCAGAGGAGAAGGTACAGAGAAGTGTAAAGCTATTACCCTTCAATCGGGTATGGAAATTACACCTCCCTACCAATATAATGGAGCTAAGGACAATCCCCACTCTAATAAGCAAGATAACAATAGAGAAACCTTCGTGAAAAGATCAAACTACACACCTTCCCAACTATAGACTAACCCCATCAACAACCTAGACGAAGACACCACTTCAACACCTGAGCTACAAAAGAATAGTAAACCATCATCAAACTCTATTCCTAAACCCTTTATTCTGTCACCAACTTTCCCTTGGTGACTCAAATAGAACCAGTAGGATAAGTAATTTGATATGTTCCTTGAAATTCTTCATCATTTGCAGATAAATATCCTGTTGGTGGAAGCCCTCCAATAGATTCCCAACTATGCAAAATTCTTAAAGGAAATTTAACACATAATAAAAAAATTTGTGAATATAGAATGGTAGCTATGAACTAGGAATGTAGTTTGATTTTCCAAAAAAAATCTACCTAGAATGTTATAAGTCCCTAGCAATTTTACCATTCCTTGTTCCATTAGTGATAAGTATTATGATAAGGCCCTTTGTAACCTCGGTGCTAGTACAAATTTCATGCCTATGTCCTTTTTCAGGAAACTAGGTCCTAGGGAAGGAAGGCCTACCAATGTTACCCTATAACTCACTGATCAATAATACGTCCATCCTGAGGGAAAGATCGAAGATGTGTTAGTAATGGTAGATAGGTTCATCATCCATGTAGACTTAATAATCCTTGACCATGAGGCCGACATGGAGGTCCCTATCATTCTTAGTAGACCTTTATTAGCTACTAGTATGACCCTAATAAACGTGTAGAAAGGAGAATTAATGATGAGGGTAAACAAGGAACGGATCATGTTCAATGTTTTCAATCTTATGAAACTACCAGAAGAGTATCTTAATTAATGTTTGAGAGTTGATATTATTAATTTAACTATTTGTGATAAGTTTGTTGTAGGAACATTTCATAAGGAATCTAGGTTGCTTGATGTAGACCATCTAGCGTGCAACTACCCTATCCATTATTCTAGTGAGTAGGATGAAGGAGATATGGAAGTGTGAAATAAGATAAATTACTCAACACATCAAGAACTTCTTGGAATGAAAAGTGGAGAGTTATATCTAGCCAAACCATCAATTTATAGCCTCCTACGCTTGAATTAAAGCCATTATTGTCTCACATGAAGTATGCTTATTTAGGTAAGTGGGACACCCAACCAATCAATATATCATCTGCCTTACCTGAATCTTAGTAGTACCAACTAGTTTGGCTACTATAAAAACACAAGAAGGTAGTGGGACAGATCATATCAAACAATCATAGAATCAGTCCAACAATATACATGCAAAAGATTCTACTAGAGGATGTGTCAAGCTCATCAATCGAATAGTAGAGATGGCTTAACCCAGCGATGAAGGAGGTAGTGAAGAAGGAAATCATTAAATGGCTTGGTACGGGCATTATATATCTAATTTCCTATAAAAATTGGGTAAGTCCTATTCAATTTGTCCCAAAAAGAGAAGGTATAACTATTGTTCACAATTATGAAAAAAACTTGATCACAAACCACACAACCATGAGGTGGCTCATATCTATGGATTATAGAAAAAAACAACAAAGCTACCAGGAAAGATAATTTACCCCTTTCTTTTACTAACCAAATGCTTGACAAATTAGTAGGAAGAGCCTTTTATTATTTTCTGGACGGATACTTAGGTTACAATCAAATAGCTATTGCAATAAATGATCAACATAAGAGAACATTTATATGACCCTACGACTCATTTTCCTTTCGATGAATGCCTTTTGGCTAATGCAATGCACCCATAACTTTTTAGCGATGCATATTTCCTATCTTCACCAACATGGTAGAAGACATAGTAGAAATTTTAATAGATGACTTTTCTATTTTTGGGGATAGTTTTAATGATTGTTTAACAAACTTAGAAAGAGTGTTGCTAAGAAATGAAGAGTAACACTTGGTTATTAATTGGGAAAAATGTCACTTCATGGTTCAAGAAGGTGTTGTGTTAAGTCATAGGGTCTCACTGCAAAGACTGAAGGTTGAAATAGTAAAGGTCAATGTCATCAAAGAATTACCTCCTTCCACCACTATCAATGGTGTAAGAAGTTTCCTAGAACATGATGGATTATCCCAAAGATCCATCAAAGGCTTCTCTAAAATTTCTAAACCCCTTTGTCAGTTGTTGGAACATGATAGAAAATTTACATCTAAAGAATGTCGTAAAGCAGCCTTTGAGAGAATAAAGTTAACACTCACCGAAGCCCCCTTAATTGTAGGAGCTGACTGGACTCTTCTCTTTGAAATAATGTTTGATGTAAGTGGTTGAGCTTCATGAACTATTCTAGTTAAACAGAAGAATAAGTTCTTCCATAACATCTACTATGCTAGTAAAACACTCAATGCGGCACAATTGAATTATAGTATTATAGAAAAGGAATTACTGGTGGTAGTGTTTGCATTTAATAACTTTCAATCTTGTCTCTTGAGAAGTAAAGTGGTTTTATTCACTAACCATCACACTATTCATTTTTTTTCTTTCTGTAAATAATGCCAAACATCGATTGTTAAGATGGATCTTACTCTTGTAAGAAATTGATGTCAAGATTAAGGATCATTAGGGGAAAGACTATCAAATATCATATCATCTCTCCAAATTTGAATGGTACAATAAAGATAAGAAACAAGTCTTGGTTAAAGGGGACTTCCCTAAAAAAAAAATCCTAAAATTTAGGTAGGCTCAACCACCTTGGTGTGCTAATATCGCGAACTACCTAGTATGTAGAATACCGACCCTTGAAAAATCTCGCCGAAAATTGAAAAAATTATTTCATGAACTCAAGTACTACTAATGGGAAAAACGATTCCTATTTCATCAATGTGTTGAAAGACTAATACGAAGATGTGTAAGTGAAGAGGAGGCCAAGGAAATCTTAGCTGCTTATCACCAAACAACCTATAGAGGTGATTAAGGAGGAATAAATACTGCAACTAAGGTCCTGCAAAGTGGATTCTATTAGCCCACTGTAACACCCCAAAATTCACTATTTTTTTAAAAGCAGAAGTAATTAAAACACTTAATTTAAAACCCGTGAATTCTGGGAATGTTACCGCCACACTTAGTACCAGACCGGTTTACTCCTACCGTTCCGGTACCAAGTGCTAAGGCTAAGAAAACACCATTAATAATACCATAAAAATTCAAATTTATAAAATTGAGAATCAGAGTACTCCCAAGTCTTACATAATTTTAAATACCGGCAATTGTTTTTCCAGATAATAACTAAAAAACATTAGTAAAATTGTTTCGACAATTCAAACATAGTAAAAGGTAACATGAATCATAAATTTAAAAAGGACAACGGCCACGTCACTATAAAGATTGATCCAGCCCAGCTATCACTCTGCCCCTCCTGATGTCCCATAGACATCGATAGCATCAAAGTAGGTATCTCCTACCTGCAACAAATTAGACGGTCCTTCTGCTCGTGGGAATGAGCAGCACCCATGAAACGGGTGGTCAATACGCTACGTACTGATTAAGGTAGTTGAATACTAAGGCCGACATATAACACATTAAATGATGTAGGATAATGATCAACATACATTTACAAACCCACACATATGATACATGGAAGCATAAAACAAATTCCATAACTTATAATCAACAAGTCCACACATACGGCCCAAAAAGGTCCGGATTAATCATTTAATCTTTCTTTTATCAAAAGTTGATACACACCATGCCTTTTTATCATATCCATGCGAAAACAGGAACACCCCACTATTATAATCGGTGGGCTGATCACACATAGAGCATCATGCCCTAACCACTATTATTACCAGTAGATCGGTCACAAATAGGGTAAATCCCTAACCACTATTCCTGACCGGTGGATCGACTTAGTTCCCGCTCACATGGTGTTCCATTGGAAGTAATTAGTATCTTTTAAGAGCTTTAACAATTATGGTTTGTGTTTATAGAGCTCGAGTCACCCCACTATTATTGTCGGTGGGCCGGTCACATATAGGACCTTATGTCCTAACCACTATTATTATCGGTGGATCGGTCACACATAGGGTAGAAACCCTAACTACTATTCCTGACCAGTGGATCGGTCTGGACCCGGCTCAATAATCTTCCACTTTAAAAGATTAATGTCTTAAGTATTTTAATCACAACTATTGCCATTCACAAACATTTGCCCAGACATGCATAACTAACTCCATGCAACCCTAGTTCCCACGCAAACCTTAACTCCATGTACCACACTTCAATGCAAACCCTAGCTCCCATGCAAACCCTAACTCCATGTAGACATATTTCCATGCAAACCCTAATCCACATGCAAACCCTAGCTTCACGTAGACCACACTTCCATGCAACCCCAATTCTTATGCAAACCCTAACTCCACGTTTACCACATTACCATGCAAACCCTAATTCATATGCAAACCCTAGCTCCACGTATACCACACTTCCATGCAACCCCATTTAATAATACTCTGATTAGTAGAATATTAATATTAATAATACCATAATTCTTAAAATTACAAGGTGGCTTTCAAAATCACTCCCTTTAATAATAATACTATTCAAAAATGTAATAATGGTATTAATATTATATATATACTTGTAATATAAAAGTTAATAAAGATAATAATAATAATATAATTAGTAATAATTTTTAAAATGTTAATAATAGTAATAAAAAGCAAAGGTGCGAGACTTAATTAAATTTTTAGGTTTCTACCCCACCTAGAATAATGACAATATTAAATAAATAATTACACTAATAATAATAATATTAATAATAATAGTAAACATGTAATAATTCCATTAAATAACCAAAATTTGAGAATAATAATTTATCTAACTCAAGAATATTCCCAAACCTGTCAAAAAAATTTAGCAATTAGGATTCAATTCATAACAATAATAATAATAATTAAAATTGAATTAACATTAAAAATTTGGATAAAAGTAGAATAATTATCAATAAATCGAAAGGAAGTGTTGAAAAGGTCTAGGGTTTCACCTTGAGTTGGAGGGGATGGGTGGCACCGGCGGTGGTGCCCTGAGGTGGCTGGAAAAGTGATCTAAGAGGGGTGAAAATGAAAAAAAAGAGGTAAGGGGGAAAGAGAAAAATAAAATAAGTTTATGGGTCGATGGAAGAGACTTAGCAGGAGATATTGGGTGGTTTAGAGGGTGGCAGAAGTGGCGGATGTGGCGGTGGACGGTGGTTTAATGTTTCGGGGTGAAAATTCTGGCAGTGGCAGATGAGCAGCAAACTTTGCACGGTTATGGAGGCCCGTGTAAGGAGAATCGAAGGGTGTAGATGGTTTAGTTTATTAGAAGGTGTTGCAGAGAAGAGTTTGGGAGGAAGAAGAGGCGTCGAGGTTGGCTAAAGGTGGAGAACGGGGCGTCTAAAGTGGCGGTGGCGTACAGACAGGTGCTTAGGGATTTCAGGAAAAGAAAGCTCAATTTCGAGCCATACGAGGGGTATTTATAGTAATGGAGGGTAGGCTCAAGTTGTGGAGGTTACCAGAAGATCAATTTCGGTGGGAAAATGGGATGGTTATGAGGTTGGTCGGGTGGCATAAATTTTGAAATTTTCCCGACCATTACGAGGGAAATTAAGAGCAATGTGGGGAAGGAAAAGGGAAGTGGGGCATTTCAAATTAGAGTGTGCATTGAGAGGAAGAGAATGGGTGGGAGAAAGGCCGGTCATGACACATGTGGCCGGCGGCGCCATTTTCGGGGGAAGGAGGAAGGCGTAGTTATGGCATCGCGCTGGAGGAGGAAGAAGAAGATGGGGGAGGTTGGACCGGGCGGTTCGGGGGAAAGAAAAGAAAGAAAAAGGAAGGAAACTGGCGGTTCGACGCGAGGGGTGGCAGAATAAATGAGACGCGGCATTTTGGTGGAATAAAAATTGAAGAGCGGCGTTCTGGTGTTGTCAAAGGCAACGCTAAAAGGATGAAATCAAACGCAGCGTTCGTGAGGGATAAGGAGTCCAAACACGGCATGGAGAGGGGGTAACGGACGATGATGCTTGGGCCGGGCCGCACCGAAGAAAGAAAGGAGAAAAGGGAATTGGGCCGGTGCAACAAGCCCAATTTGGGGAAGAAAAGAAAAAGGAAAAAAAGAAGAAGAAAAAGAAAGAAAAGAAAGAAAAAGGAAGAAAGAAAAGGAAAAAGGAGGAGAGAAAAAATAGGAAGGTTTGGTTAAATAAATTAATTAAAATATTTGGGGTATTTAAAAATAATAATATTTAAATCCCTTTTTAGGTTGAATTAGGATTTTTAAAGGATTTTTCATAAATTCCATTTTAATTATCAAAATACTCTATTTTTCTCAAATTAAATTATTTATAAAATTCATATTAATTTGAAAATATTTTCTCTTTCTTAATTTAAATAGAATAATTTATTTAAATAAATTCCCAAATTAAAATCTTTAATTAGATAATATACCCAAATTTCCTTTACTTAACATTTTTATAAAATCTCTTATTAGTTTTCTCTACTAAATTTCCTTTATTTTAGTAAAAATAATTTATTAAATTAAATTTTCAAATAAAACCTTGTTTAAATATAGTCTTTAAAATTAGAAAATTTTGGGGCATTTCAACACTACCCCCTTAAAAAGAGACTTTGCCCCCGAATTCTCCGGGAGCTACTAGGGTTAGGGAAGGAAGGCTCTAAGTGACTAAGGAGACCATAATAATGCTAATGCCTACATAAACTACCCCCTTAAGAATAAACTTATTAAATAAAAATTCAAATCAACAAAATAGGTATCCATAAGAGGATCAAGTACGTTCCCGAAAAGACATCTAGTTGGTGGTTCACTTCCATCTGGTTGATCACATGCAGGTGCCCACCTGAATGGATTCCTTTTTGAGAGAAAATCTAGATCCCTAAGGTCTTCCCTTGACATCTCGATCTGCCTCCTCGACTAGAACAAATGTCTGTTGCTGGAGGTGCTGGTCCTTATATTGTTGAGAGCGAAAGGTTTTCGACATTCGAAAGTTCTACGGCCCCACCTGCCACAGTTTAGATAGGTCATGAGTTTGTCTCTACTATCTCTTCCTAGGTGACTATGGTCACATCTTCTGCATGCCATTCTTCTCGAAGATCCTTGGCCTCTACTACGATTTTGCAGCGGATGTCTATTACCTTCTGGTTGTAGCTGAATTTTGCCTCTCAAACTCCAGCCTTCGTATTTTTGCTTCTTGGGAGTGACATACTTCTCCTGGATCAAGGTGGCGGTGATGTAGACGCGCTCATACAACATCATTAAATCGGTGGAGGGCACTACACCTAGCAGTCGGCAAGTATTGAAGTTCAACCCCGGTTTGAACCGATACCCCACTATTGACTCGTTGGCGGCGATACAGGGGGCAATTCTGAGCGGCTCAGTGAAACAATCATGATATTGCTGAACCGTTATCGATCCTTGCGTAAGCTGCATGAACTCCTGAAGTTTGTCCCTCTTTAGGTTCCCGGGATAGAATCTAGAACAGAGAACGGTCTTGATGCATCCTATGTAGCCGGGGCCTATTATGGGTACGATGCTCCACCCACCAGGAGTCTGCTACACCCCAGAAGAAATTTGCTGCAATGCTGGACTAATGAACCGGTGGAAATTCACCGCTTCTAGTGTGCGGTCCATGTCTCGGATCCATTCTTCGAGGATTACCGGGCCCTTCTCGCTGGAGTAGTTAGGAGAGTGATGTCTAATGACCCTTTGAAGCCAATCTTCACCTGTGCCTTCGGCTAGATGAGGGGCTGGTAACGCTAGTTAAAGTCTTGGAAGTCTGTGATGGCCTCCTCCAATCGTCCAAGGCGTTCGTTCGTCGTCATCGGAAGTTATAACAGAGACAAATGAGGTTAGAAACGAACCTACTGGTTCGAAGCACACACAACTTCTATTTGTCTCCTTTTTGAGAAACCCTAATCTACCCATACATTCCTCACTATGGCCGGACTCCGAAATTTTAATAATAGCATGGTTTCATTAAAGTGGAAAGCACCTTAATATCTTAATAAAATTTATAAATAAAATTCATTTGAGAAAGATACTAACTCGTAGTATCAACTTTAAAAAAAAATAAGAAATCGAAGAGCTTTTGAAACACACTTCAAAATCTAATAAAAATTTCGTAAAAAAATTTAATTTTTAAAAACGAGCATGGTCAAAAGGACCAACCACTCTGATACCAACTTGTAACACCCCAAAATTCACTATTTTTTTTAAAAGCAGAAGTAATTAAAACACTTAATTTAAAACCCATGAATTTTGGGGATGTTACCGCCATACTTAGTACCAGACCGGTTCACTCCTACCGTTCCGGTACCAAGTGCTAAGGCTAAGAAAACACTACTAATAATACCATACAAATTAAAATTTATAAAAACGAGAATCAGAGTATGCGCAAGTCTTACATAATTCAAAATACCGGCTATTGTTTTTCCAGATAATAACTAAACAACATTAGTAAAATTTTTGGACAATTCAAACATAATAAAAGGTAACATGAATCATAAATTTAAAAAGGACAACGACCACATCACTCTAAAGATTGATCCAGCCCAGCTATCACTTTTTCCCTCCTAATGTGCCGTAGACATCGATAGCATCAAAGTAGGTATCTCCTACCTGCAACAAATTAGACGGGCCTTCTGCTCGTGGGAATGAGGAGCACCCATGAAATGGGCGACCAGTATGCTACGTACTAAGTAAGGTCACCAAATACTAAGGCCGGCATATAACACATTAAATCATGTAGGATAATGATCAACATACATTTACAAACCCACAGATATGATACATTGAAGCATAAAATAAATTCCATAACTTATAATCAACAAGTCGACACATAAGGCCCAAAAAGGTCCGGATTAATCATTTAATCTTTCTTTTATCAAAAGTCGATACACACCATGCCTCTTTATCATATCCATGCGAAAACAGGAACACCCCACTATTATAACCGGTGGGCTGGTCACACATAGAGCATCATGCCCTAACCACTATTATTACTGGTGGATCGGTCACATATAGGGTAAAACCCTAACCACTATTCCTGACCGGTGGATCGGCTTGGTTCTTGCTCGCATGGTGTTCCACTGTAAGTAATTAGTATCTTTTAAGAGCTTTAACAATTCTAGTTTGTGTTTATAGAGCTCGAGTCACCCCACTATTATTGCCAGTGGGTCTGTCACATATAGGACCTCATGTCCTAACCACTAATAATGCCGGTTGATCGGTCACACATAGGGTAAAAACCCTAACTACTATTCCTGACCAGTGGATCGGTCTAGACCCGGCTCAATAATCTTCCACTTTAAAAGATTAATGTCTTAAGTATTTTAATCACAACAATTACCATTCACAAACATTTGCCCAGACATGCATAACTAACTCCATGCAACCCTAGTTCCCACGCAAACCTTAACTCCACGTACCACACTTCAATGCAAACCTTATCTCTCATGCAAACCCTAACTCCACGTAGACATATGTCCATGCAAACCCTAATCCACGTGCAAACCCTAGCTTCACGTAGACCACACTTCCATGCAACCCCAATTCATATGCAAACCCTAAGTCCACGTTTACCACATTTCCATGCAAACCCTAATTCATATGCAAACCCTAGCTCCACGTATACCACACTTCCATGCAACCCCAATTCATATGCAAACCCTAGCTCTACATATACATGCTCCAATGCAAACCCTAACATCATGCCATTTCATGCAAACCCTAACACCATGTCATTTCATGCAAAACCCCAACACTAAATTGTTACACTTCCCATCATGAATTTACAACCCTAACATGCATGTCTTAAGGCCATATCAAACAATAACAATATAAACATACGAATAATTCTCATGCCACAATTTATTCACACCAACAAACTTCAACTCTATAATCATGCCACATACAAAATAATTAATAGTAATAAACATAGAATACATGGCATATGAAACACATAATGCATATGAACACACAAATGGCTTAGTAAACCCTTACCTAAAACGACACCGGTCTTAGTGCACACTCCTATTCCACTTGAGGGGTTTGACTGGGTTCACCTATTATATAAAAGTATACTAGAATTAGGCTCCCTAAATTTTTTTTTCTTATTCTCTAACTTATTCTAATATTTGGTTTTTAATTAAAATAATATTACACAATAATTAACTATACAAAATATTAATTAAAAAAACAAAGAATTTCCGATTTTCATTCGAAAAGGGTGGTGATATAATGGTTTCTACCCTTCACAAAAATAGTAATAATAATAGTAATAAAAAATAATAATAATAATAAAAGTAAAACATTATTAATAATACTCTTATTAGTAGAATATTAATATTAATAATACCATAATTCTTAAAATTACAAGGTGGCTTTCAAAACCACTCCATTTAATAATAATACTATTCAAAAATGTAATAGCGATATTAATATTATATATATAATTGTAATATAAAAGTTAATAAAGATAATAATAATAGTAATATAATTAGTAATAATGTTTAAAATGTTAATAATAGTAATAAAAAGCAAACGTACGAGACTTAATTAAATTTTTAGGTTTCTACCCCTCTTGGAATAATGAAAATATTAAATAAATAATTACACTAATAATGATAATATTAATAATAATATTAAATATAATAGTAAACATGTAATAATTCCATTAAATAAAAAAATTCGAGAGTAATAGTAATAATAATAATAATAATAATTAAAATTGAATTAACATTAAAAATTTGGATAAAAGCAGAATAATTACCAATAAATTGAAAGGAAGTGTTGAAAAGGTCTAGGGTTTCACCTTGAGTTGGAGGGGATGGGTGGCACTGGCGGTGGTGCCCAGAGGTGGCTGGAAAAGTGATCTAAGAGGGGTGAAAATGAAGAAAAAGAGGTAAGGGGGAAGGAGAAAAATGAAATAAGATTATGGGTCGGTGGAGGAGACTTAGCAGGAGATATTGGGTGGTTTAGAGGGTGGCAGAAGTGGCGGATGTGGCGGTGGACGGTGGTTTAATGTTTCGGGGTGAAAATTCTAGCGAGATGAGCTGCAAACTTTGCACGGTTATGGAGGCCCGTGCAAGGAGAATCGAAGGGTGTAGATGGTTTAGTTAATTAGAGGGTGTCGCAGGGAAGAGTTTAGGAGGAAGAAAAAGCGGCGAGGTTGGCTAAAGGTGGAGAACGAGGCGTCTAAAGTGGCGGTGGCGTACAGATGGGTGCTTAGGGTTTTCGGGAAAAGAAAGCTCGATTTCGATCCATACGAGGGGTATTTATAGCAGTGGAGGGTAGGCTTGATTTTTGGAGGTTACCAAAAGATCAAATTTGAAATTTTCTTGACCATTACGAAGGAAATTGGGAGCAACGTGGGGAAGGAAAAGGTAAGTGAGGCATTTCAGATTAGAGTGTGCATCGAGAGGAAGAGAATGGGCTGGAGAAAGGCCAGTCACGACACGTGTGGTCGGCGGCGCCATTTTCAGGGGAAGGAGGAAGGTGCAGTTATAGCGTCGGGCTAGAGGAGGAAGAAGAAGATGGGGGAGGTTGGACCGAGCGGTTCGGGGGAAAGAAAAGAAAGTAAAAGGAAGGAAACCGGCAGTTCAGTGCGAGGGGTGGCAAAATAAATGAGACACGGCGTTTTGGTGGAATAACAATTGAAGAGCGGCGTTCTGGTGTTGTCGAAGGCAACGGTAAAAGAATGAAATCAAACGCAGCGTTCGAGAGGGAGAAGGAGTCAAAATGCGGCGTGGAGAGGGGGGAACGGACAATGACGCACGGGCCGAGCCGCGCCGAAGGAAAGAAAGGAGAAAAGGGAACTGGGCCGGTACAACAAGCCCAATTCGGGGAAGAAAAGAAAAAAGAAAAGAAGAAGAAGGAAAACAAAGAAAAGAAAGAAAAAGGAAGAAAGAAAAGGAAGAAGGAAAAAGGAGGAGAGAAAAAATAGGAAGGTTGGGTTAAATAAATTAATTAAAATATTTGGGGTATTTAAAAATAATAATATTTAAATAAAATAATATTTAATTTCCTTTTTAGGCTAAATTAGGATTTTTAAAGGATTTTTCATAAATTCCATTTTAATTATTAAAGTACTCTATTTTTCTCAAATTAATATTTATAATATTCATATTAATTTGAAACTATTTTCTCTTTATTAATTTAAATAGAATAATTTATTTAAATAAATTCCCAAATTAAAATCTTTAATTAGATATTATGCCCATATTTCCTTTACTTAACATTTTTATAAAATCTCTTATTAGTTTGCTTTACTAAATTTCCTTTTATTTTAGTAAAAGTAAGTTATTAAATTAAATTTTTAAATAAAACCTTATTTAAATAGTCTTTAAAATTAGAAAATTTCGAGGCATTTCACCCACCATATTCAAAGATGATAGGAAGGAAGTCCAAAACTGAGACAAATGTTAACATAATAGGGACATCTTGGCAATGAATGAGATGCCTTAAATAGCAATCTTAAATACTGAGTCGTTTGATGTATGAGACATCAATTTCATGGGCCCATATCCATTCTCCTTTTGCAACAAGTACATTTTATAATAGTGGATTGTGTCGCCAAGTAGATAGAGATCACTACACTACCAGCTAATAGTGCCAGGGTGTTGATTCACTTCCTACATTAAAATATTATTACTCGATTTGGGACTTCCAAGGTAATCATCAATGAGGGTGGTGCTCATTTTTTTAAGAAACTATTTTAATAGCTCATGTAAAAATATGGAATTCATCACAAGGTAGCCATAGCCTATCACCCATAGTCTAATGGTCAAGTTGAGCTATCTAATAGGTAAATCAAAAGAATTTTAGAAAAGTAGTCAACCCTAATAGAAAATACTGGTCAACAAGACTAAATGTCACATTGTAAGCATACAGAATATTATTCAAAACACACTTGGGAATGTCACACTACCACATTATATTTGGAAAAGCTTTTCACCTACTAGTTGAGTTAGAGCACAAGTCATATTGGGCTCTCAAATCTACTAACTTAGATCTAACCGTCATAGAAGAAGCTATGAAATTATAGCTGAGTAAGCTCGAGGACCTAAGGAATTCTTCATACAATAATGCTTTGTTGTACAAGGAAAAGACCAAGAATTTTTATGATCAACACTTGAAGCTAAAAGAGCCATATTCTAAGAAGTTCATGTTGCTCTATAACTCAAGGTTAAAGCTATTCCCTGTGAAGTTAAAATAAAGATGGCTAAGACCCTACGAAATTATCCAATTGTATCACTATGGGGTAGTGGAACTCAAAGACAAAAAACAACAGGAACATTCAAGGTTCATGGCCACATATTAAAATCCCTATGAGGCTGAGAATCTTCATAGGGATGTTTAGACACTCTCCTTATGAACCTGATAGGGTCACAATAGGTTTTAAGGATGAGGATGTAAAACCAAGAGCTTATAGGAGGTAGTTAATGATTTTTTTTGCACATATTATGTATGCTTCAATTTTATTTATTTTTTCATTTTGTTGAAAATGGACAACTGTAAATTCTATACCCTCTCAATGTTGTAATTACTAAGGTAATGAGTATATGAAAGGAGGGGAAGAGAGGTGTGATCCATTTGTCATAAAGATAGAGGATGCTGATGTTTCCAATGTTCTAGGATAATTCAGCATATTATGTATCAGGAACCAACTTAGTGTACATGTACAATCCCTTCACCCTCCCCTAAGTATGTCCCTCTTATCCAGCTTTACTTCTTTTTTCGAATCTTACCCATCCCTCATTTTTTTTAAAAGTCACATCTAATCAGCCCATTTTCAAAAAGTCACCCTATCCTTCCTTGCTCTAAATGTAGAAGAAATTTCTACAGAGTCATTTGTTGTAAGAAGAACACTTTCTCATTGACCATCTAACCACCTCACCTACCATAGCTTAGCAAGCTAACACCACCTTCACCACCACCTCACAAGAAAATGCACCACCTTACATAGAAATGACCATCTCATCCTCGCCATCTTCCTCTTATCCTAAAATATCATGACATACAACTCATTCTATAGCCAAAGCAGTAGTCAAACCTTATTAAATATACAAAAAACCCACAACATTCAAAACATACCCAACACCGTTAATCTCCTCAGATGAGTTCTCCTCCATTTAGGATTATGAGGAAAGCTACTCTTTTGCTCCATTAGACAAGTGCTTGAAGGAATCATCTAAATCCCTTACAGTATTTCAATTAGAAACTGCCTAAGAATGTTTTAACAATATAGCTAACCACTATTTCTATTTTGAGACAGGTTTGACCCTACCTGACCTACCCCATTACCTCATCGACCTTATCAACCATCATCAATGGATCACTTTTTGTCAACACCACTAAGAATTATCCTACTAGTAGTCGTAGAATTCTACTTTAACCTCAACATAAAGCAAAAGATGAACACATTTTATGTCTACCAAAAGTTAGTTTCTTATCTATCTACTACCATCAACAACCTTTATGCAATTCCCTCTTTCGACGTTGACAGATACTCACAACTTATCAATAAACCCACTAAAGAAGTTGCAGTAGAAATTCTCACCACACTAACCAAGCTGGACGCACAATAGATAGTCAAAACTAATAGTACTCGCCACTATAACTGCCCACAACTCTTGCCTCGGGTAAAGGTTTGGTACTATTTTCTCAAAAGTGATTTTTTTCCCACAACAAATGACATTTAGTGTCTTTTAGCCGTATGGTCTTACTTTGTTATGTCCTCACAAAACATGCTATTGATGTTGGGAGGATTATACAAGGTCAATTAGAACCGATGGCCAAGAAGCCATAAGGTCTAATCTTCTACCCTTCCTTAGTTGCTAGCCTCTATTGTAATACCACGTATTAATTAACCCTTATTTTAGACATGCAAGACTTAAAATGTGATTAGTAGGCAAAGTGAACCATAAGATTATTATTATTGTTATTATTATTATTTTTATTAATACTGTTTTTATCGATTGCCTTGTTTTCTCAAGTGGTTCCATAAATAATTTGAGTTATAAAAATAACCCGGGCTAAGTGCAAGAAAGAGTTGGGGAAGAAAAAAAAATTGATGTCGTAATAATACCGATCATAAGAGGTGAGTAATTAAAGTAGAAGGGGATGGTAAGAATAATAACAATGTTGGAAATAATGGGAAACATAATAAAATGGGGGAAGTGATAAAATAATGATAATAATAATAATAATATTGGTCATAATAATAATAGTATCATTATTTCTTTTGGAGGAGATTAAGTCTTGTTTAGGTGGTAATTCTTTTTCCTAATAACCTTCTTGTTAGCTACTACCTTAGGAGTTTTTTTTCTTTTCTTCCTAATATTTTCTCTAATCAACTTGCACCTTTTTCCCACCTTCTTCCCCACCTAAACCCAGCCCAAACCACCCCCAGCAGGTCGCACGACCTGCAGCCCCCAAACCATGCACCCGTCACCTTCCTCCCTTCCCATGCATAAGTCTTTTCCACCCAGCCCTATCCCCCTCCTTTGCAGCCTTTCCTCTTCCCCAAACGCAGCCCCCTCCTCCCTACAACCTCACCCTCTCTCATGCCACCCAAGCCTGAAAATTTTGGCAGCCATCACTCAACCATCATCCCTCACATCACCCACAACCTGCAGCCTACCTTCAACACTCAACCTTCCACCTTCTAAACTTGCAGCCTCATCCTCCCCTTCTCAACCTGCAGCCCTACCCTATCCTTCCTCCATCTACCCACCTATTTTTCCTCTTTTCCCATGCCCTCCTTCCCTGCAAAAAAATCCTAGCAAATCAGGCCACCCCTAGCCTTCACGTCACCTAGCCTTGTGCAGCCCCAAAACCCCATGTCACCCAGCCCTTCCTGCGAGATACAGCTTGTATCTCCCTCCCCTCTCAACCTGCACCCATATCCCTTTATTCCAGCCACCTATCCCTTCTTTTTCCTCTTTTCCCATGCTTAAAACCAGCCCTTCCCCGCCTCCCTGGTTCGAAACTCTCCCCCTCTAAAAAAACCAACCTGCAGCACCTTTCCCCACTCACCCTTGTAGCAGCCCCTTTTCTCCCCATTTTTCTCCCCCTTTTATTTGTGTCCCAACCTACAGATATCACCCCTTTCCCCCCTCCCTTTAAGCCCTCTAAGTCACTCCTTGCATCCCCTCTTCCCTTCCCTTAATTCTAGTAAGAAAACAAAGGTAAGTGCAGCCCCAAAACTCCCCTCTCCCCTCCACCGAATTTAGTTTCAAAATTCTTCCAGCTTTTACCTTGTGTTCTACCTTCTCCAAGCATCCATTTTCCTTCCCCAAGTAAGCACTCTATCCTTGGTAAGTTCGGTGCTTAAATTCATGCACCGGCTGCCTCGTTTATTCTTCCTAATAATTTTCAAGTATTAGTTTGCGTAGGTTGCATTTCGATTATTTTATTTTGCATAAATATTAATGCTTGTAGTTTGGATGGTGTTTTCACTTCTAGGTAACCTCGACCTTGCTTAGAGTATTTTTTTGGAGGAATCTCAAGGTAAACCCAACTAACCCGAAGACAGTAGAATTTTTATGTGAAAATGATAAGCTAGTTGCTAGGACTAAATCATGATAGAATGTATATATCAAATTATCATATGTTTGTGGGAAATGGGAGCATGTTGTATTTCTTTTCTACATGAATAACATGATGTGTAAATTAACATGTGTTATCATGCAATCTTTTCATGTGCCTAAGTGACATTCTAAATATTTGACGAAGTATATGATAATGATAACGAACTTGAATTATGCTAGTAAAATGAGATGAATATGTATTTTATATGGGAGCATGTTGTAGTTTATTCATACATGAATATAATGAAGTGTAAATTAACATGTGTTATCATGTAATCTTTTATATGCTGGAGTGATATTCTTAAATGTGAAAAAGTGTACGCTAATGGTAACGAACTTGGTTTTATCCTAGTATAATGAGACGGATATGTTTAAGGTAAAATGTAATTTTATATACCATGATTGTGTTGAGATTTGTTTGTGAAAAGTGTATGAGCATATGAAATATTAGAAATGCATGCTAATAGTGTTTACATGTACTATGTATGATAAATGGTTAGGGATAATATGGTCCTTTGTAGTACCGAAGAGATTATCGGATGTAAAATATCAATAATTATTTTATGCTAGCGTTTCATGACAAATGGCTTATGTAAGTAAACTCAGTAAGGCAAAAATTTGTTTCAAAGTGGATAAATGGATTAATTAAATTAAGTGTTGGCCTTAAAATAAATGTTGGGAATAATTGGATAATTGGTTTGAACTTTGAATTGAATAATTAATCGGGCTATGGCATAATGCCTAACCCTAGGCCGTGTTGGCTTGGAATGGTTGTGACCTTGTGGTCTTGGATGTGATGTTTTTTATTTGTGGTTGAACAAGTTGAATGATGTGAATCTGGACATTCTAAAAAGAAATAATAACCCGAAATTTCATAAGACAATAATTACTTAAAGAGAAAGACTTGAGTTGGAAAGGAATCTCGTGCCTCGGACTTGGCCGCCGAGTGCATAGTTTTGGGCCTTCGGGTCAAGGGGCTCACTTCTGCTCTATAGGTATTCCATACACCCTATAGGGAGTACGCGTACTTAAGGTTTTGAGTTCTGAGGTTTAGTATGGGCGACTGTTATGTCGTGTGGCTTCCTTGGCGAGCTTTGCCCTGGAATCGAGTGATTTATTTTGGTACCACCCTCCTTGACGATCTTTGTCATGGATATGGGATTGTATTCCACTTGAGAATTGCTATGAATTTTATAACCGGATTAGACACCCACCATAATACTTCTATAATAATCGGAATAGGAATGACTTAACCTTGGTGAGATTGCTTGGAATATCACTAACTCTTCTTCTTAGGCCATAATGTATGGTCGTTGGTTAGTTAAATTGATTATGAAATTATAAGCATGCCTTAAATGCCTTTGATGGAGATTTTGATCTAGCTCGTACTGTTAAATGAGATGTGGTTGTGTGTTTCGAAATCGTGGCCTTGCATGTGAACATATATTCTCTTTGAATTCCGTACTTGCATGATGTTTTCTACGTGGGTATGCTACCTCTCCGGAGGCGTTGTGGTTTACTCAGTACGAGGAAGTCGTACTGATACTATCACTTTTCAGAGGAGTACGTCCAAGGCATGCGTTGGCTAAAGGACTACGAGGAGCGTCACCCCGACGAGTAGGTAGATTTAGGGAGCGAGTGGACCCCGCCCCTTTTTCCCCTTCTCCTTGTAATTTGTTGGACCATAAGAGTGTAAGGCAGACCATATATGACTTTTACCTACTCTATTGTTATTTTCTAAATGGTTAGTTATTTAATTCCTAAACAATCATTTATCTAGGATAATATGTCTTTTGCAAAACTCTTGATTTCGTATTGCACTTCCCTGATTTTTGGATGGTTTGATTTGTTTTAAGCCTTAGCACTTGATGTAAGGATGGTGAGGAGACCAGACTTATGTCAAGTGTGGCGGTAACACCCACCGTTCTTTAATTTTTGCTTCCGCAAAGCATAATTTAAACGAAATTTTCAAGTCGTGATTTTGGGGTGTTACATCTATGCCTAGGAAAATGTACCCTTGGAACCCAACAAAAGAAAGGTCACCAGTCCCCACTCCCTGAACTATATTGTTATAAATTACTTCTTTGATGGTCCACTACTACCCCCTAAAGCCATGTCACCACCACCACACCCAGTGCAACATTAGGTAAGGTTGGAGGTAAAGATGTAGGCACTGAAGGATGACATAGATATCCTATTAAGAAGGCAAAAGGAGATAATCGTCATCGTCACAAAGCTATTAACCGCACTAGAATTTTTTGTTTTGATCGAATAAAAAACTAGGAATGTTTATCCAGGGATGCAAGTATCAATCATTCCTTTGGTAAGATAAGGATGCTCACAGTAGGAGGTGAGCGAAAGGAAATTGGGCATGTTTGCAAGTGCACACTATAGTAGGGTGACATCTATCCCACTTTGGAAGTTAAATGAGTAATAGGTTCCAAGAATAACATCACAGTATAAGAAAAAGAACCAGATAATTCTAAGAAGGAAACTCTAACCCATGATAATCATTATTATACCACCGACAACCCTACCATTTAAACTGCCATGATCCAAATCAATCTAACCTATGTCTAGATCACCAAGTAGTAAGTTGTTTTAAGGTTATTTTTATTTATTTATCCTAAACCTAGCTACCTGGCCATACTATCTTTTAGTTTCCCTACCTTCCTACCATACCATTGAGGACATTGTCCACTTTTATACATAAGAGGGACTATCTTAGTTAATATATTTGTATGTTTCAATGTATCTTTTATTTCTAGTACTAATTAATGCAGTTGAAATTTATTTATTTTTTAAAAAAAGAAGAAAGAATTTTTATTAATGACTGGAATTATTACACATTATGTCATAAAACTTATGCAAAGAATTTCAATAAACTCCCTACTTATCTTTCCAAAAGAGGGTGTAAACCTTGCTAAGAAAACATAGATGATTTTATTAAGGAGGTCCTTCCAAATACAATCATTGTGGGAGAAACTTTTGGTGTTACAGATATGCCAACATTCATAGATGCATGTTGCACTTAAGGTTCTAGCAACTAGAATTTTCCTTCTAGATATTCTTGTATTGCAAGCCAAATATACAAGAACTTAGGGCCAATGGTGGGCAGGACTTTGGAGACCATTGCAAGCAAAGGCATTTTGTAACAAGTGCTTCATAACTCGGTAGTCAAAAAGGAGATGATGAAATGTCTCAATAGCATCACAAAATGAATAGGAAGGGTCTATAATGTGACAAATTTGCTGAGGATATCCTTTGTAGGAATTTTGCAGCATGCAGTAATCCAGAGAATAAACTTATGCTTGGGAATTGCATTATTTCTCCAAATTGATTTCCACCAAGTAATAGGAGAAGATCTCGATCAAAATTTATCATAAACCTCATTCATCTTGTAGGATGTGGAAGGATCATGGGAAATAAGAGCAGGTTGTAGAACTTCTCTATGTTTAAATAACTTGCTCAGAGTCCAAGAGGTAGTACATAGCAGGGTAGCTTCCTAGATATATTTCCTTTTTAGATAAGAACTATGAACCCATTTGATCCATAAGTTGTTTTTATCTTGTGCAATGTTCTAAAGATGCTTGCCAACTACTGCTATATTCCAGGTTTGAATGTCTAGCAAACCTAATCCACCTTCATATTAGGGTAAAAAAATAGTTGATCCTGTAATGAGAGCTCTTTTACTAAGATTAGCTTTACCATTCCATAAGAAAGCCTTGCATAGTCCAATAATCTTGAGTAAAATTTCCTTGGGCAAAACAAAGATTTGGCCCTAATACATCTAGATTCCATAGATATTAGACCTTAACAATTGTAATCTACTAGCATATGACAACAACCGAGTAGACCAATGCTGCATTCTATTAGTTATCTTCCTTACTAACTCAAACATTTTATCAGAACACAACCTTGCTGAAGAAAGGGGAACTCCGAGATACTTAAAAGGCATTAAACCTTTAGGGAAAGAAAGAAAAGTAGTGTTTTCCTGATTTATAGTATGAAAGACACAACCAAAATACGTGGAAATTTTAGTAGGACAGATATGAAGACTTGAAGTGTTACTAAAGTAGTGAAAAGTTTCCATAAGAAAGGTGACAGACTTCAGGTCTCCTCTATAAAAAAGTAGGATGTCATTAGCAAAAGAGAGGTTGATAATGTGATTTTTCATTTTTGTGACCTCTAAAGTCCTTATTAGTCCAAAGTTGATGGAGAAACCTAGAAAGATATTCAATAGTAATGACAAACAAGTATGGTGAAAGAGGGTCCCCTTATCTCAGTCCTGTTTTTGTAGGGAAGGGATGAAGAAGATCATTATTGATGGAGAGAGTGTAAGAGACTTACGATACTCATGTCATAAGGATTTTCATAAAATGAGGAGGGAACATGAGTCCCAAAAGAACCTACTCAATGAACTTCCAATTAATAGAATCAAATGCCTTCATTAAATCCACTTTCAACATGCACTTGGGAAAGGAATTTTTCTTGCCTACATTCTGATAAGTTCATGAGTAAGTAGAACATTTTCTCCAATCAGCCAACCCTTAGCAAAGGGAAATTGTGATAAATTGATGATTTTAGGAAGTAAAGCCCAGATTTTAGAGGCCAAAACCTTAGATGGAATCTTATATAGAACAAAACTGCATGCTATAGGTTTGAAATTAGTTACTTTAGTATGATTTTCTAATTTAGGAATCAATACCAATAGAGCATGAGTGATAAAAGAAGGCATTGTCCCTGAGTAAAAAATATTCTCGAAAAAGTGCCAAGTATCATTACCTAATTATATCCCAAGAATCCTTGAAAAACCCTACAGTGAAACCATCTAAACCAAGAGCTTTGGTATTTCCAATAGAAAATAATGCATCCTTAACTTTAGTGAAAGAATTAGGTTGGAGAAGATTATGCTAATAGTCAAGAGAGAGCACTGGCCCTTTATGTAGAATAGCAGAATCCATAGGATAAGTAGGAATTGGAGTTGTAGCCCCTAGGAAGCTTTTATAATGATCAGTAAAATAAATTTTGATAGATTTAGGATCTATTATCCAATTACCATTTAGGAGTTAAATCTTGGAACCATTCTACTATTTTTTCTCGTTTTCATATTAGTAAAAAAGAATTGACTATTTGAATGCCATTTTATGCCTGACTTCTACTTTAAAAAGCTTTCCTCACACTTTGTATTATGTCCACACTTTATGAGATAATCCTATTCTTCTTTGTGGAGAATAGCATAAGAAGGATTCTATCTCAATTTCCCCTAGATATTTTCAAGCTGACTTGTTTGGGCACTAACTTTACTGGTAATGCTACTAAACTTTGCCTTGTTGAGACATCTGAGCCTATACCTTAATTCATACAATGAGTTCTCGATTTTTTTTTATGGTGAGCTGTGTTGCTGATGTCACCATATCTCTGTAACAATGCAACATCAAAATTCCACATATTATAAAACTTACACCTACTTTTGAAATAAGGCCACTTAAGGATCATGTCTATAATTGTAGGATAATGATCAGAAAAGAGGTAGTTTAGAAATCCACCAAGGTGTTTGTAAATTTATCTAGCCAATGTATATTACTAAGGACTTTGTCAAGCTTGCAAATGATTCTATGAGTTCCCATCTTCCTATTGTTGTAGGTGTATTTATGTCCTGTGTAATGCAGATCTATGACCATAATATTATTTAAGCAGGTGCTGAAATCCTCCACATCACCCATAGAAACACCTGCCCCTTGGAATTTCTCATAATCATGTAATACACAATGAAATCTCCAAGAATTATCCAAGGTCAATGAAAAATGGTTGCAGTTTCAAGCCACTGCTAGAGATCCTTCCTATTATTTCCCTAGTTATAATCATAAATGAAGGAACCATAAAAGAAGTGTAGCAAGTAACATGAACTTGAATGCCTTGTGCATGGCCATGAAAGAGCTGCACATGCCACTTTCTTGTATCCCAAATAGACCAAACCCTTCCATTATGATGGTGAGAGTAGTTGTGTAGAAAATTAAAATGGAGACCTAATTTCTTCCTTATTAGAGGAGCTTTATCAGGTTTTATTCTGGTTTTTAAAATACCTATAAGAGAAATGTTGCTTTAATTCCTTTTGTATAAAAGGTTTATTAATGCCTCACACATTCGATACCCACAACATAATTAAGTGGAGATGACCGAAGAGGTAGTAATATACTGCTTCCCTCATTCATCCAATGGTCCATTCTCCTCTGCTTGTGGATTATTTCTGCTATCAGGATTATCTGGATTAGAAAGACCAGGTAGGTTATTATTTGCAACCCACTGAAAGGAGTCCTGATTAGAGAAGGTCTTAAGATTTTGCTGTTGAGGTCTCCACATGGGCCTTTTCTCTTGCATAGATGCAGTACGATGACTAAGAAGCTTGGGTTTCTTAAGTAACATATGCTGAGGGTAATATCCTCTCTTTGACAAGCATCATGGCATGTGTTATCTCCCACATCTCTTACCTGTTCTAACTTCTATTTTTTGGGGCAAGACTATGAGTTGCGACCAAAGGCATCATAGGAATTATAAAAAAGATGGTATCTATTCATATATAATAGACTGTGTTATTATGATACCCTCAGGATCTTTAATGTCAATTTGTTCCACATACTTCTTCGTCACATCTACCTCCACCAATGCTCGTTCAAAAGAAATCTATTCACTTGATTTCGTAATACCATCCAAGTATAGAGGGTGCCCTATAGCATTGGTAATGCAACCAATGGAGTCCACATCCCAATAGTCTAGAGGAAGATTTGGGAGTTTCATGCACAAAGGCATAAACTAGATACGTTCCTTAACAAATTGAAGTTGATGATGCCATGCTTTGAGTATAAATGGAATGTTGAAAAAAGTCCAATAAAACGATTGAAGAACCCAATCTCTATCTTCATCAAAATTGAATTTAAACACTACAAATCCCTCATCATGTAACTAGATTTGTGGTGGTTGAATAGCAGACCATTGGTTATAGATAAAATATTTCATTTGTCCTAAAGTAGGAAAAAAACCAATCTCATACTCAATCAAGGTTTCCATCCAATTCTTGCAATTTTCCTCAACTTTTTCTTTTAAAATAGAAACCTTCCACCGGTTCCCTACAAGAGTAGGAGGGATCTAATTTAACGCAGTTGTGTATGTAGATGATCTATTCCCAATAATAGTGTCTCTCCATGATTTTTACAAAGGTATACTAGATGTTTTATGATCAGAATGATCACCATCGACAACTTCATTATTCAAATTAGCGATATCAAAAATAGGATTTGGATTTGTGGAAACTATCAATGGTTGAATAGAAGTTTCACAATTACCATCCGAAATATAATTCAAAATATTATTCACATTAAATGCAGCATCTTCAAAATTCGAAGTTAATAGATTGTCTTCTTGAATCAAAATTGGAGATTCAGCAGATGCTAAAGGCGAACCCTTTGTAATATCAGCCAAATGAGCCAAAGAAATCTTTTCATTTGAACTACTTCATGGCGAATGACCCTTCCTGGTGACAAGCGCAAATCTCCTGGTATTGGCCATTGGAGAAGGAGATGGGAGGGAGCGTCGTCAGGAGAAGAAGATCTAAATACACTAACTTGAAGAATTATCTAATAGACATTTCAAACTTTCAAATTGCATAGATTTTTTTTACTTCATTTTTAGGATTACTATTATACACAATATAATCAACCAAAGTATCCGTACTACTTACGCTATCAATTCTCGTCTGAACTAAGTAATTGTCCCTGTAATAATATATGTGCACACATTAGTATTGACAAAATTATTAACTTGAATACCCTGTATATGAAACAAGTGAACTAATTCGAAGCCTTACAAGACACGTTGACCTCTTATGCATATCTATTTTTATTGCCTTCCATAAGAAGGGTTTGTTAAACCCATCTACATAGAAACACTTTGAGCATAAGGAAATGAGGAATATCTTCATAAGAAGCTCCTAGAAGACCTTAGACTTAGGAGAAAGACACATTAACTATGATCTCCTCAAGATAAAGCATTAGGAGGCCTTCTATAACCACCATGTAAAGGATATAATTTATAAATTTTGTGGATTTGACCCTAAAAATTAATTAAGAGACTATCCTAGCATATTAATAGTTGAGAGGAGAGCTTCAATGTTCAAAACACCTAGTAACTAGAGGCACTTGCATGAGAACCATGTGTGCACATGTGTCAAACCATTTAGTAGGGTGACAAGTTTGCTTGAAATGTTTTGGAATAGGTGTCAGGGTGGAGTAACTAAAGGTACCTACCTAAGACCCAAATGTACACTCTCATAAAAAGACCCTGTCAATTTGAGGAAATCTTATTCCATGTTTAAAAAAAGACTTCACTTAGGAGTCATAAGTAGGCATACGAATGGAAGAGGATGTTGAGTTCACAAGTGCCTTGATGAACCTTATTTGTCTAGTAGGAAGCTCTAAAGAAAAATCCATAAAAATAACTTCCATAAAGAACACATTACTAACCCTTTTAATATCTTACAAACCAACAGGTAGTTTTTTAGCTAAAACTCGAAGCTTAACATGACAAACGGCTAAGAATTTCTTTCTTATTTTAGATAGGGTTCCCCGCTTATACTGCATAATGTTGCTCGAGATGAGCACAACTTATGTTTGGGGAAGTGATATGAGTGGATTTGAGCTAATTAAAAAACCATACGAGTTTCATTATTTTTAATATTTTTTCACACGAGGAAGTCATAGGTTGTGTTTCTTAACACTTTCTCCACCTTTTGAGATTTCATTTGTCTCGCTTGAGTTTCATATGAAAAGAGCTCTTTTATCTAATGGATTGACAACACTTTTCACTCTTGTGACACCTCATAGGGTTAATTATTTTACTCATCTACTGTTAAGGCATGTGTAAGAAGAATGGCATCTCAACATCTTAAAGCATCGTTGCATCCTACCAAAACTATAGGAGCTACCGCCCAGGTTTCATTCATAGGACTGCTTGTCTACAAAAGAAGAACTAATGATTTTCCTAATGTTAGCAGCATTCACCTAGGGACCGCTGTAGGCCACTATCACCTGATAATAGGGTATAACTACCTAACTCCTTGGTATAGCTAACAATCGCAACACTAAGGGACATTTGTACTATCTACACTATTACAAGTAATAAATACCCTATAAGGTATCAAGAAAAGGGGGCATTGAGAATCAAGCTAAAAGAAAGAAGATCAAGGATGACACGAATAAATGGAAATAACAATGCCAAAGGAAGAATAGTAGAGGAAAGAAAAAAAAGGAGAAGAGTCCCAGCAGAGTTGAATTGAGAGAGGAAAAAAAGGAGCAATTGGGCTAGATAAGGGTTTAGAATTGGCTAAACTTCTTAGTGAAAGGATAATTTTGGAAGCACTAGTTGCTATAATTTTTTACATTCTATTGTTGTTGAGTTTAATGATAACTCATTTTGTTTAGCTACATGTTTCAAAGTGTTGAATGCTGGCCACATTAGGAACTCGTCTAAATTCTATATCAACTGTGATAGTGTATAGAACATATGATGATAAATGATGATAGGGTTCCCACCGAAAGGTGAAGAGACCTTGTCATTAATCCTCTAAACCTCACTACATAACATTTTCAAGGCCCATGAACTACAATGGAGATGGTCGAAGAGTATGTTTCATCATTGAGTGAAGCCTAACAAATCTTAGAGGATTAATATCTATTGATTCTGACATGCTATGAATTATCATAGGGTACACATACTTGGTGCTAGCAACTCTCCTCTCACGACTCAATCTTCTAATTTCCTTCCCATCTATCCTGCATTGAATAATTTAACTTCTTAAGCATTCTTTTATTTCTATACAGCTTCATCATCACCCTACAAATATGTAGTTACATAAGTAGATTCATAGGATACTTGACTTTGGTTACCATATTTCATTCATCTTTGTCCCCGTGGGATCGATATCCACTCATCATTTTATGACTTATATTAACTATGCATACCTGCATGATTACGGAGTGCTTCATTATTACGCTTACCCTATTAAACATTGTTGAACTAAGCAAACACCACACCAATTACCTCTTCTATATTTAATGCGGCATAGCATCGTTTTGGCCATAATAAAATCTTTTAAAATGAATTTTGTTAGTAGCAAAATTTTGGGAGATGTTACATTTAGTTGGGTTCCCAAACTACAAAAAATAAATTCCAGTTAGTAAAAGAAGAAGATAAGATAAATAAACCAAGATTATAGGTCAGGAAAGGATTAAAGGACTAAACACTCAAAAATTAGTGTTAGCACCATGCCATTTAAAAACATAGTGAGTCAAAATTCTAAGGGTATGAAAAAGGTTAATGAAAGTGATGGAAGAAAGTTGATTGCTAGAGGTAAGACCTATGAGAGTAGGTACAAAAACTACTGGGTTATTTTTTCCCTAATAGAAACCCCTACTATTTGAGGTAAAAGATTAGGGTGTAGGTCACACATGACCTTCTTTGAGTCCCCATTAATCTCATTTACTCCATAGTACCTCCTCATCATGAATATTCAAGCTCAACCTCATCAGATTATCTCAAATAGGATGGAACTATAATCTACACCTCCAATGAATAATGAGTCACACTGGTAAAGGGATAACAAATATTAGAAAAATGATCAATGAAACAAATTTTCAAGAAAGGGTAAAGGTAAAGTGAGTATAAACAAAGGTGGTTGCTAATGTCAACAAGGGAAAAAAAATAATGGATGAATTTTGACAAGTTGGCTTACCACCCACTCAAAAGAGATCTATGATAAGGGTAAGCTCTAAGGGAATTTAGGAAGAAGCAAAAATAAAGACAAAAAAGGGTAGGGAAAAGACGTAGAGTAGGTAAAGATATAATAAATCGTTCAACTAGAAACCTTAATCTAAGGCATGCCTTTGCTAAGCTAAAGAATAAGGGTAGGTGAAATGTTGATGAACAATTTAAGAGTAAAAGGAGGAATAGGAGGGTTAAATCTTCTTCAACTTAGTGCATCATGATCCAATGACCGATGGTGGGGCCATATTCAACTAGATGGTATTTAGTGTACAAATGAAAATAGACTTCTTTGCATTCACCATCTTCCTGTAATTGAATGATAGAATCCCCATTGCATGGAAGTGACTTCGAATGGCTTAATTAAATTCCTCTCATTTATCATTCACGGTCTTAAAACATATATGGTCTCTTCTAAAAATCATTGGCCATTATTCTTGAAAATCTAAATCATCTTCTTGGTCCACTCTCTTATATATAATTGGAAGGCATTATATCCTCATCTTCATGCACACAACTTCTTATGGCGTTTTTTAGAGGTTCAAAATGAAATCTGAATCTCTAAGGATGGCTATGTTGGTATGGCTACCAACCCAAAACAAATCTTACTACTATAGGTATCATCTAATGAGTCATTTGAAGCTATAACATGGAACCCATCTTAGGAGAAATCCTAACTGAGTATGCATGTAAGATCATATAAACACATATAAAAGCCACTAAAGTTACCCATTTCCCAATTACTCACAAGACTAATCTATTTTTTATGAAAGACTAGAGAATGTTACAACATTTAGGATCATCAAAATTTAGTCTCTAACTAAAATACAATTCTCAACACCTAGATGCTCTAATACCAGTTGTAATACCCTAAAATATAATATTACCATATCTTATTTTTATGGAACCAATAAGAGTAATATATTGGGTGTTACACCATATACAACAAAGGAAAGGTACTTTCTATATGCAATATGTACCAGCTAGAAGGATAAAAAGTAGTTCATACTTAGAGATCAAGTGTACGAAGCCTTTGATCCCATTAGTATGCAAGATAACAAAACAGAGTGAAAAGATAATGGTTGAAATAGAACATAGAGGACTAGAAGTCTTGATAGAGATAGATTGATGAAACCTGGAAGGGTTTCACAGAAATTTCGCCGGATCGCAAACTAAATCGAGCGCGGGGTTCTATTCACCAAAATAATCAGCCTAAGGATTTTCTCCAAAGGAAGATTAGAAAACTCATAAAACAGTTGAATCAATGGCTACTGAAGTTGTAGAATAGAAAAGATCGAGAAGTAGATCTAGAAGAGATCGAGAAGAAGCTACGAACAAGGAGGTCGCGAGAGAGAATGAGAGAGAGAGAGAGAGAGAGAGAGAGTTCAAGAAAATGTAATCTCAAATGTATTCCACCAAATGTGTCTTCTACAGCCGGTGTATACGCCCTTTATATGGCGTATACATTACAAGAGAAAGAAATACAACGTACACGATCGCTGGCCCAAATTTTCCCATACAAATCAACCCAAATACAGCCTAAGGATCAGCCGAGACATATACAACATGGATCAATGGGCTGGACAAAGAAACAACCCATTCTTACAAAATAATTACAATGAATAATAATCTAGGTTAATGGATTTACAAATATTTCCCATCAGCTAAAATATATAATAGCTAATCATGGTTACCAAGGGTTGAGTAATCCACATTCCAACTAACCCAATAAATATGGGTCGGGTGGCAGATTACACAGCCAGCTTAATCCCCATTAGCCAAATATGCCGGCGAATGCATCACATGGGATTTTTTTCTACAAATTAATACAACACAATTTCTGTAACAACTCCCAGCAGTAGCTACAACGATCTCCTTGATCCATTCCCATGTTTTGAATTAATTTCCTAAACAATCACACAATAAGAAAAATAATTATAGGTACAACATAATCTATAACAATTAATAGAATTATTTAAATACAAATTTTGGAGATATATATCATTCCCCTCTTCTTGGTGAGGTTTCATCTCTGAAACCTGATTAACACCCATAAACGGACTAAGATCGGCAACATTAAAAGAATCACTAACATTACCAAACTTAGCAGGTAAATCAATTGTGTAAGCCTTATCTTTAATTCTTTCTAATACAGTAAAAGGTCTATCTCCCCTAGGATCTAATTTCGATTTTCAAAGGTTTGGAAAACATTCTTTCCTATGGTGTACCCAAACTAAATCTCCAGGTTGGAAAACCATTTTATTTCTCCTTTTATTAGCATTCTCATCCATTATTGAACCCTCTTAGCAATTTGTTGACTCACAGATTCATGCAATTTCTTTATATTTACACACGAGATTCAGCATCAAAGTTATGTAATTCAGAATTAGGCAAAGGGCTCAGGTCAAGAGGAGTCAAAGGATTAAAACCATACACAACCTCAAATGGAGTCTTTTTGGTTGTAGAAGGTAATGTTCTATTATAAGCAAATTCTACCTAAGGCAATACATGTTCCCATTATTTAAGATTCTTTCCAAGGATAGCTCTCAATATATTACCTAATGTCCTATTTACTACCTCTATTTGAGGGTGACATGTAGTTGAAAATAACAGTTTAGTTCCCAATTTACTCCACAAAACCTTCCAAAAATGACTCAGAAATTTAATATCCCTATCTAACACTATTGTTTTAGGTATTTCATGCAACTTAACTATATGAGAAAAGAACAATTCAGCCACAGTCATAGTTTTAAGCACAAGCCACTCTTGAATAGCTTTAATCTTTTCTTTGTCCATAGATATACCATCCTTACCACAACAAATCCTAAGAATACTACACTTTCTAAACAAAATCTAGACTTAGCTAAATTGGTATACAACTATTCTTCTTTGAACACATCCAAAATAATTCTTAAATGTCTCAAATGTTCTTCTAAAGACTTGCTATAAATAAGTATGTCATCAAAATAAACAACTACAAATTTCCCAATGAAATTTCTAAGCAAATGGTTCATAAGTCTCATGAAAGTACTGGGAGCATTGGACAAGCCAAAGGGCGTTACTAACCATTCATATAACCCAAAGTTCGTTTTGAAGGTTGTCTTCCATTCATCTCCTGGCTTCATTCTAATTTGATGGTATCCACTTTTTAAGTCTATTTTTGAAAAAATCACAACACCATGTAGAAGGTCTGACATCTCATCTAGCCTTGGTATAGGATACCTATACTTAATGGTTATTTTGTTTACTGCTCTACTATCTATGCACATCCTCCAACTTCCATCTTTCTTAGGCACTAATAATACTGGAACTGCATAGGGACTCATTGATTCCTTAATATAGCGTTTACTCAATAATTCAGAAACCTGCCTCTTTAATTCCTTTACCTCTTTAGGATTAGCCCTATAAGCAGGTCTGTTTGGTATAACAGCTCCTGGTACAAAGTCTATTTGATGTTCTATCCCCCTTAATGGAGGTAATCCATAGGGAATTTTCTCAGGAAATAATTCACTATATTCCTCTAATAAGTTCCTCACATCAGTAGGCACTTCCTCACTTAACTCCAATTGACATTCATAGCATTCCTTATAAACCATCAAATATACATTTCCTTATCTCTTAATAGCTTTTTCAACATCTCCACTCTTAGCATAAAACCGAGATGTTCCTTTAACTTCCTTTGAACTAATCCCAGTCTGTATACTCTGTTTGGATAGTTCCTTATAATCAGACTTTATTTCAATTTGATCATCAAAGATTTCTTTTGGAGTTATAGGTGCTAAAATAATTTTCTTATCATCCTTATGTAAGGTGTATCTATTTTTATAACCATCATGTGTCACTCTCCTATCATATTGCCAAGGTCTTCCTAATAATAAATGAGCAGCATGCATTGGAACAATATCACACAGAATAGAGTCCTCATACTTACCTAACTTTAAATTTATTAGAACCTGCTGACTAACTGTAACATCCCCTAACTCATTTGACCTCTGCAGTCTATAAGATTTTGGATGCCAGTAGTTGGTAAGCCCAACTTAGATACTAATAAAGTACTAGCAGCATTAATACAACTACCACTATCTATGGCCATCTTAAAACACTTATCATCAATCAAACATCGAGTATGAAATATATTTTCTATCTGAATTGCATTTGAATCAGGTAACTTATTACTATTTAAAGCCCTACGTACCACAAAAAGATCTCTACTTATAGGAAGTTCTATCTCTTCTTCTGATTCACTAGTATCATCCCTAATCAAGTAAGTCTCCAACTCTTCCTCTTCAGATTCAGACTCTATATCTCTAGAATCTCTAACTAAAATGTTCCTCTTATTCGGGCATTCAGAAGCTATGTGACCAAATCCCCCAGACTTAAAGCATTTTATATCTCTAGTTCTGTTGGGACAACTAGTAGAATTAGCTGTTATAGTTCTCCCCTTCTCAATCTTATTTCCTATTTTAACTTCATTATTCTTACTTCTAGGTTCAAACCTCCCATTATTCTTCCAATTTCCAGAATTAGTTCCTCCAAAATTCCTTTTTAGGGTACTCCTAATCCCAATTCCAGGGGGTTTATACTGCCTAGTTCTCCTTATCTAACCCTCTATCTTGGTAGCTATATTAACCATTTCACTTCAAGTACCACAAGGATATAATTCTACCTTATCAGCTATCTCAGAGTTTAATCCACTTAAGAATCTAGCCATTGTAGCTTCCTCATCCTCAACAACTCCTATTTTAATCACTAATACCTCTAGTTCCTTAAAGTATTCATCCACAGACCTATTTCCCTGATTCAATGTCTGTAACTTTTTATGTAATTCCCTATAATAGTAACTTGGAACAAACCTTTTCCTCATTAGAATCTTAAATTCATCCCATGTTTGTATAGGTGGTTCTCCACTCCTACGCCTAGTTAAGACAAGATTATGATACCAAGAAGATGCATATTCTGTAAATTCTACTACTGCTACCTTAATTTTCTTCTCATTAGAATAATTATGACATTCAAACACTAATTCTATCTTTATTTCCCACTTAGAGTAATAATCAGGGTCATTTCTCCCATTGAATCCAGGTATATTAAACTTAAGATTACTTAGGTTCCTATCAACTAGGTCTAATTCTCTTTCTTATCTATTATTCTGTCCAGGTCTCCTATCACTATTATTGGATATTTGATCTTCTAGTTCTTCTAAACTATTTAAAGGTGGAATCCTAGTTCTAGGGTCCATGGGAGCCCTTTCTTATACCCCAACATGTTGATTATCTACTCTGTTATTCTGCAATTCATTAATTCTTATTTCTTGTTCTCCTATCCTCTATTCTAGATTAGCAGATAAAATACCAACAATTGCAGTAATTAGAAAAAGTAAGGTTCGAGTTTACCGATCGAGGATTATTCCTCAAATATTATCAAGATTCAAGAGTCTTGACCAAACCCTAACTGCAAATTCGTCAAAAGCTACATAGGGTTTCCCAAGTAGTTCCGCCTTCATCAACACAACCCTCTTGGTCACCGGCTTATTCACGACAAAAATCGTTGATTTTTGTCAGTTGCAAACCCTAGAATCAATACTTTAGAAGTATGGGTTAGAGAACTCAAGAATGATGATTAGAACGATAAAATTTCAGTAACAAATGAATTAAACCGCGAGCACTCGAATAATCGAGGCTCTGATACCAAATGATGAAACCTAGAAGGGTTTCACAGAAATTTTGCTGGATCACAAACTAAATCAAGCGCGAGGTTCAATTCACCAAAATAATCAGCGTAAGGATTTTCTCTAAAGGAAGATTAGAAAATTTAGAGTTCAGTTGAATCAACAGCTACTGAAGTTGTAGAACAGAAAAGATCAAGAAGTAGATCGAGAAGAGATCGAGAAGAAGCTGCAAACGAGGAGGTCCCGAGAGAGAAGTCGAGAGAGAGAGAGAGAGTTCCAAAAAATGTAATCTCAAATGTATTCCACCAAAAGTGTCTTCTACAGCCAGTATATACGCCCTTTATATGGCGTATACATTACAAGAGAAAGAAATATAATGTATATGATCGCTGGCCCACATTTTCCCATACAAATCAGCCAAAATACAGCCCAAGGATCAGCCAAGACATATACAACATGGATCGACGGGCTGGACAAAGAAAGAACCCATTCTTACAAAATAATTACAATGAATAATAATCCAGGTTAATGGATTTAAAAATAATTCCCATTAGCTAAAATATATAATAGCTAATCCTGGTTATCAAGGGTTGAGTAATCCACATTCCAACTAACCTAATAAATATGGGTCGGGTGGCAGATTACACAGCCCGCTTAATCCCCATTAGCCAAATATGCCGGCAAATGCATCACATGGGATTTTTTTCTACAAATTAATACAACACAATTTCTATAACAACTCCCAGCAGCAGCTACAACAATCTTCTTGATCTGTTCCCATGTTTTGAATTAATTTCCTAAACAATCACACAATAAGAAAAATAATTATAGGTACAACATAATGTATAACAATTACTAGAATTATTTAAATACAAATTTTGGAGATATATATCATAGATATCCTAATAATAGTACACTAACACCAACCTTAATAGCCACATACCACATACAATCACGTCAAATTAATTAATTAGCAATTACTAGCAAAAAAGGTGGTATATATGCATGGAAATAAGAAACACCCATAAAAAATAAATTTAGTAAGTTACGTAATGAATAAGGTAACAATAAATATTAATACGTTAAGGCATGCATAGCACATGTGAGATATATAATGAAATAGGTACTATACAATGCACATGAGTTGATGGTATGAGATGACTCAAGGAAAAACATGATTGGAGTTCCTCTTTACGTTGTCCCACATTTCTAAATTATTTTTCTCTTTAGTTTTAGGATCTTGCTTTTAATAACTAGTGAAAATATATTAAATAATGACCCCTTTAGGGAAAAACACACTAGAAAGCCATTATTAATACTCGATGGAACAAAATCACTACCCTTTTAGGGCAATATGCCCCTAGGAACTTATCAACATTGGATTGTTAACAAGCAAAATACCACTCTTATGGCATAACCCTCATAACAACTATTACCATTTAGGGGAACAAACTACTACTATAATCTTGACTCAGTGATATCCCACTTTAAATACTAATGCTTTATCACATGGATTATTGCTTACTTTTATTAAATGAAATGCCATGTATTACAAAATTCTTTCTCATAATTGATTAACATACATGCACAAAGAATTAAATCGTGGTTAAATAAATCACTCATGCCAAAATCATATAATATAACAACAGTATAGGAGACATGTCAAGCAAGGCCACAAGGGGATAAAATAATAATAAGGAGATCATCATGCCTTAATAAAACCATATTTCACAATTTTGTCATAACTATACTCTTAAAACTTACCAATCAACGAAAATTAACACAAATATCCAATATATTGTTCATAACAACATACATAAAAATTAGAAATAAAATGGAACACTTCAAACATAAAATACATATGATTCCCCTAGAATTTTTATGCATCTTAATATATTTTAACATAATAATAAGAGTAAGAGTAGTAGGAGTTATAATAATAATAATAATAACAACAATAATAATAATAACAGTAATAATAATAATAATAATAATAATACTTGATTTATTCATATTAGCAAGAAACTAATCACATACAACATTAATCATATATTAAACCCAATTACACTTACATATTTTCAAATATCAAGAATTAACCCAAACTAACCATTTTTCCCTTATTTTATGTAAAAACCATACATATTACTTTTTACATAACTTTATCCACATTTACTTAAATCCCAAATTATTATATGTTAATCTCAATATAACAATCTCAAGAACTATAATTACATACTTATTTCCCACAAAACTTACCAATTAACCCAAATTTCCTTCAGATCAGGAATCACTCAAACACAGAAAAACACTATATGATCCAAACATTACCAGAACTTCTAATCACAACACATTTCACATAAATAGTACTGACATATTTAAATTTATTCAACCACAAAATTAGTAGAATACCAAAGTCAATTGTCACTCTTGGAATTTTATAACTAGACTAGAAAGGCATAATATTAGCACTATCATAAAAGTCATGATTATAGAAAAAATATATTTCCATAATTAGATGCAAGAACATGAATAATGTAGCACCAAACATGACCCCTAGAAATAGAAACAAGCTAACATGATACTTACATAAGAACGCATATAAAAAAAATGCCCTAGTCTAAAAAAGTATATGTATAACATAATCTACATCGTTCCCTTAGAAATAATAATACTCTTAATCAACCTTTTTCCTACCACCTTTGAATGACCAAGTTATTACTTGAGGTTGTGTTGTTGTATAGGTGTTGGAAATTTTTATAAGGATTTAATGTAAGAATATGATGATGTTAATGAGTCTATAATATGTGTTATTCATACACCAATAGGGGAGGCAACATGAGCTTTAGTTGTTGGTGGTGGGGTGGCAGTGTAATTTGAGACTAATGGTGATTATGGTTGGGTTTTCTATAAGAAAGTAGGATAGTGGTGGCTTTGTGAGGTGGTAGCGATGGTGAGAAAGGAGTTACATTAGGTAGATGCTTAAGGTTGCGGTGGTTTTGTTAAGAGTTAATGAAGCTAAAAGGTGTTTTATTAATATTAGTAGCCAAATATCAAGTTTCAAATATAATGTATGCTCTTGTGGTGCCTCTTAGGTAATGTTGTGGCCAACATAGTTGGAAATCACCACTATCAAACCACTAATTGGAATGTCACCTATTGTTATCCTGCCTAAAACCTCTAGTTGTCAAGCCATAAAGTAACATGTGTTAGTTTGAATCTGGTGCAACATGAATCATAGGAAGTATAGCTCAACCTCCCTAAAAACACTAACATTTTCACCTTTCCTAAATACACTCCATGCCATAAGACTTTGGATATATTTGAATACTATATTATATATCCATGATGCTTTATTTGTACATGGAATATAGGTGGGGAACCCCATGAAATCATAGGTGATCAACTCCTAAAATGCCAACCCATCCTTATTATTTAGAATTGCTCCAATACCACCAATCAAAAGACATAGTTAATCATTAAATTCCTATAAAGAAATCTACCCTCATTTATTTTACCACTAAGTATGCATCACTTTATTATTTTTCTTGCTATAATAAAGTCACACTACTTTGCTAATTCTCCTAATTTTATGGCATTGGAGCTTAAATGACACACATTAAATTCCTATAAAGAAATATACCCTCATTTATAATCAAGGACTGATACAAGCCTAAATTATTTCCAAAATCTCACCAACCACCACCAAAATATCTACTTTTTAAATTACCATTATAATGTTATTACATTTTATTAATTACTAAAATAACCTCACAAATATCAACCACTTGTTTTTATCCTTTAGCGCCATATTATTCTAACTTTATCATTCTCCACTTAGCTACCTGACAACTAAAATCCCAGCCATCATAGCGGTAACTTGTGCTACCACCAAAACCCCCAAAATCACCACAAAACTTCATCACTTATTCTCCTGTTTTTTCTTTCAATTCTTAGATTAATTACTTCCTATTTTTAAATAAATAAAAAAGGATTATTCTTTTATGATTAGGAGAAATCATATATTTATTAAAGCGTTCATTTTATTCATTTTTTCATGAACATTTTAAAAGACAAACATATATCTACCATAAGTAGATAAAAATTTTATGTTTAATATTTGTTATATTGATTATGCCATATTTGATTGAATATCAAAGAATTTTGTAAAATTTTACCTTTTTCATATGGTATGTGGTTTTCAAAATTGATGGTACCATGTAAATCCTAATAATTTGTAGAGTAACTTTGATATATAAGTCATTATTATTGGGTAATTATAAATATGTTTTATTTTTTATGAAAGATTTTTAAGAGTTAGGTGTTTTTTTATTTTTTATGTGTATTATGAATCGATCATACCATGTTGTAGCTTTTAAGTTGTACATTAAATTTTCATATATAACATACTTTTGTTGGAGTACATTTGGGTACTTTAATTTGTGTTTAAATTTCTAAAAGGTTTAGATTTCATTCATCATCACATTCGAACTATTCTTTGTTAATGGCACCCTAATTACCCTATGTAAGGTTTTATTTTTTTTAATAAATAAATTTTGGACATAATTGATTGGAATATGTCCAAAATATCCCTAAAAGGCTTTTGTTGACTTTTGGAGACAAAGGTTCACATCAAGCTCTAACATTTGTCCATTTCAGCCCCATAAATAGTAAATCTTAGAAGAAAAACAATGAATGTTCATGAATATTAATTTTTAGCAATAAATTTTTTTAAGCTTCTCCATATAATGTGATATTTTATTGAGTTGTAATTATTATATTTAATGAAAAGTAATTTTTTTTAAAATTTAAAGTGGGATTTAAATTTGACATTTTTTACCTTATTTTATCTCTAATTTTTCTAATTTTTGTCCTAAGGAAAAAAAATCTTTAGCATATTCGCCCTTATTTGTTGTTATTTTAAAACATTAAAATTAGTTTTAGATATGTTAAATGCATTTTAGTCATTAAATGATTAAATAGATGAATAATATGTTAGGTTGAACTTTAGGTCCTTTTTTACCTAATTTTGACTTTTTGGTTATTTTTTTAACTCTTACTTACTAAAAGGTACATTGCTGTTCTTTTAGAAAAAAAAAATTCATAACTTAATATCTTTCATTTTGGAATTTTCTTTGTCGTATATGGCCTTTTACTATTGGTTTTTTTCATAAACGTTTTAAGGGGTATTTGGATCCATGGTGATCTTTTGGATGATAAATTATCACTATCTGACTAACACATGATCATATCTATGGATTGGTGTTATTCTTAAACACGTATGCATATTATTCATGGCATATACCCTTGTATCATTTTTCTTAAATAGTTGGAGTCACTAGTCATATAGTAGCTTGGCGCCTTCTTTATCCTATACAATCCATTGAACTCTATACAAGGTATGCATACTGAAGGATGATGGCACCTTTGTTGAGACTACCTTAGCTAGAGTCCATTGGTAGTAAACTAGATGTTCGACCTACGATGGAAGTTTTGGTTTTAGGCAAGGTGGGTGTAGGATTCCTTATAACCCCCCATCATTAGGTTGCTTATTTACGATGAAGCAAGATACTCATGTTTTCCTTTTATGACTTATTATTATTTGTACCCTTGACATTATTTATTAGGGTAGGATAATTGTCCTTGTGCCCCTTGATCCTTATACCATGTTCATATTGTTCTTACCTTATGGATTTTTTCCACTAGTGTGTGACTAAATGTTTAAGCTTCTGCCTCAGACTTTAGATCCATATTCCTATTGCTTATGTAATTTCCATGATTTTATCTTTTAATATATGCCTTTATCTAACACTAGTCAAAAAGCATGCTTGAGATGCAATAGTTTTTCTTTATTTCTCTCATTAATTATTGAATCTTTAATCTTTTCATGTTTTACTCTCTATACCCTCATGGTGTAACAACTCTATATTACTATTCTACTTTAGGTTACTAGCTTAAAGCTGACCTAAGTTGTTATGTGTATATATGTATCATGTATGCATTTTTTCTAGCATCATTATGAGTGTTTCTCTATAGCATAATGTCTCGTGTATTTTATACATGTACCATGATTATGTTCTTAGTATTAGCATGAATTACATGTGTTATGTGAGCATGTTATCATTATAGCAGGTTGTGTTTACTCAATATGCTAATCATACTACCACATGATTTTAGTTTCTTATTTAGATATATGATAATTCACTTGTCTAGGGTTGAGAGTGTCGAGCTTCTAGTTAGCTCAAAAACCCAACCTTTTGATCTTGTGTATATTTTTAAATACAGTTTTATATGTCCACACCTGGCTCTTGAGGCATATGTTTACTTTTTAGTTTTACATCTAGCATAGTTTAGGTATTGATTTTACACTTGTACTTCTCCTATGTTAGATGTGTCAATATCATCTTTCATTTATTATTTAGATATCACAAAATATCTTTTAAAAACATATTTTCCTTGCTGTGAAAATTGATGTGTTACAATTGACGAGCACAAGGTTGTCAAAGCTTTAATTTCCATACCATTCATCTCAATTGATTTTAACAAATGACACTAAAGTGATGCCAACAAATTTTTTTCCCATGCTTCTTTTCATACATCTAGTGGAACCGACACAAATCATCTATTATCAAGTGGTTTTCCTTCTACACAAGTATTGTATTCAAGGACTTCCTAAAAGTTTCAATTTAACAAATTTCTTCACTACCATAGCAACATAATCGATCTTATAACATGGATCATCATTTAAACCAATGTGTAGATTAGTAGATAAATCAAAGTGAACCTTCTTATCCTGAATATTAAGAGAGAACTACCCCTTTCTTACATCAATGACTACAACATAGGTAGCAAGGAAATCACTTTCGAATATAATAGGTACCTCACATTCCTCTTCAATGTCTAAAATGATACAGTCCACCAAAAAGATGAACTTATTAACCTTTACTAGAACATCTTAAATGATACCACATGGATTCTTAATTAATCAATCTACTTGTTAGAGAGATATGGTAGTGCCATTTGCTTTAACTAATCCAAGATTATTGAAAATGGAAAAATGCATGAGGTTAACAATGGCACCTAAATCATAAAGTATTTTATCAAAATGTAATTTACGAATATTAGAATAAATAATAAAACTCCCTAGATTCATTATTTTAGGTGGTAGTTAGTTTTTATGTACAGTAGAACAATCCTCATTCAACCTAACTATTTGAAATACCCCAAAACCTAATTTTAAGAATTATAGCTAATTAAGGATTTATTATCATAATAAATTAAATAAATTATTTTTATTAAAATAAAAGGAAATTAATTAGGGCAATACAAGAAGAAAAAAATAAATATTTTTATTAGAAAAATTTTAGTATTTTAGCTAATTAAGGATTTTATTTTGTAAATTGATTAAATAAATTATTTATTTCAAATAAGAAGGAGAAAGTAGGTCTAAATTAATAACAATTTTATAAATATTTTAATTGAATAACATTTGGGTGTTTTGCTAATTAAAATGGAATTTATGAAAAATCTTTTAAAAATTCTAAATTAGCCTAAAAAGGGATTTAAATATTATTTTATTTAAATATTATTATTTTTATATATCCAAAATATTTAATTTAATTTAATTAACCCTAACCCACCTATTTTCTTTTTCCCTTTTTTCTTTTTGCTTTTTTTCTTTCTTTTCATTCCTTTTTCTTTTCTTTTCTTTCTTTTTCTTCTATTTTTCAACATTTTTCCCCCGATTGAGCCTAGCTTCCCACGGCCTAATCCTTCTTTTCCTTTATTCCTCTTTCGGCGCGGCCTTGGAGCGAAATGCCGCTCTTTCTTCCTTTTTTTCACCGAAATGCCGCATTTGATTTAAAATTTCCCCCATCATCGCCTGACCAGCTGGTTCTCCTCTTTTTCTTTTCTTTCTTTTTTCCCGGCCGACTAGTCCACGCACGCCGCCCTTCTTTCTTCTTTCTTCTTCCTCTTATTCCTAGAGCTCAAATTATGACTTTCCAAAGCTCCCACCGCCGGCCATGCCCAATTTGACCGACCATTTTTCCCTCTCTCCCTCGTAGATTCGATGGTCATATCGACCTAACCAACATTTCCTCTCTTTTCATGCACGATCCTCTCTTTTCTGCGCCACTTCCCTACCACGACCTTGATTTTCACCGGCCAAATGACGCCGTTAGCGAACCCTAACCCACTTGCCTTATTCCATCATCGTCCTACATACCTCACCCTCTTAATCAAATTCTATAAATACCCCCAGATTGAGCCTTGTATCGAGCTTTGGTTGCTTACCTAGAAAACCTCCCTTCTACGTCGCCGCCCCTTCAGACACCATTTTCGTTGTCTCCGGCCAACTTCGCCGCCCTCTCTACCCACCCAACTAATCCTTGCACCACCCTCTAACTAACTAAACCACCCATATTCCTCGATTTTCCTTGCACAAGCCGCCCTGGTGGTGAAAGTTCCCTCCTCGATCAACCCTTTCTTCCATCTCTACCACCCTTTGCACCGCCGTCCACCACCACTTCCACCACTGCCAATGCCTCATTCACCTTCCAAAAGCCCCTACAGACCCTCCTCTATCTCCCCTACCTTTCATTTCCCCTTCCTTCCTCTCCTCCTCTCTTTCTCTTCTTCTTCCCTATTCCGCCACCACAACCGCCGTCGTACGCCTCCACCTTTGGCTGCGCCGCCACCCTCATTATGTTCCTCTCTTTCTAAACAACAATAACCATGCTTACTTCCACCCTCTTTCTTTTTCTCTTTTTCCCCACCCTCAACTTTTCCCCTTTTCTTCTCTTTTTCCAACAACCGCCGCCGCCGCCGTGCACTAATACCGATGTCGCTTGTTACCACCAGTCTAAGGTTAAACCCTAAAGCCTCTCAACCCTTTTTTTACTATTTATACAAGCTTTAATTTATTTTATTTCATTTATTTGAATATATATAATAATATTATTATTATTATTACTATTATTATTGTTATTATTATTATTATTATTACTATTAATGTTTTTATTATTATTTCTATTAAGGGCCGAAGCCCTATTATATTTTTTATTTTGATTATAATATTATTATTCTTATTTTTTCTATTATTATCAATAATAATATTAATATGTTATTATTATGGTTATTATTTATTACGTTATTATTATTCAAAGTAGGGTCGAAACTGTACTTTATTTTATCTTCGATTATTATCATTACTATTATTACCATTATGATTATTATTGGTTTTGCAATATTATTATGGTTTTTATCATTATTATTCTTACTAATTCATTATTATTATTATTACTAAATTTTATTATTAATTTAATAATGTTATTATTAGTATTATTTTTGTGAAGGGTCGAAGCCATTGTTCCAACTTTTATTTCAAATAATATTATTAATATTATTATTATTAGTATTTTTAGTATTACTATTATCGTTATTATTATTTTTACTATTACCCTTATTATCATTATTATTATTTTAGTATCACTATTATTATTATTAGGATAAAGTTTTCAAACCTTATATTATCAACTTTTACAATATTACTATTATTTATTATATTTCTAGCCAAATTTAGTAATTGGTTAATGATTATTATTATTATTATTATTGTTATTGTTATTATTATTTTATCAAAGACCTAATTTTAGAATAAATTAGGATTAATAGTATTTTTAGTAAGAGGGAGTCTAATTTTTACCTTTTTCCCTCATATAAGTGAGACTAGTCAAAGCCCTAAGGTGGCGTAGGAGCGTGTTCGAAGACGGGTGTCGTTTTAGGTAATGGTATTTTATACATCCTATGTTTATCATTATATTGATTTCATGTGTGGTATGGCGTGGAGTTGAATTATGTTCATGTGTGATAAGTTCTTATTTTGACATATTTTATACCCTTATAATCTTAGTTTTTAGTATTTTATTTAACTAGTATAGGTGAATAACTATGATTTTATATTTAAGTGGTAATAATTGCATAAATATTATTATTTAAGCTCAAATAATATAAATTAATTAAATTTATAGTATAATATTCTTTATTAATTTTAATTGAATTTTATTTTGCAGGTTTTGTTTTCAAATAAAAGGAAAAAAATAAATAATTGGACTACTGGACTAATAGACCAAAGGCTGAAGGCCCAAAGGCCCGGAACAAGAGACCAAACGAAACCTAATGGCTCAGCTAACCTGGAAAGAAAAATAAAGAGGCCAGATGAAAAAATAATACGAGGGTTTATGTGGAGGTGGCCAGTATCAGCAATAGAGAAGAAATAGGGTCAGGCCGAAAAAAAAGCTGGAGAGAGAAGATATAAAGGAGATGTTAGGCGCTCAAAACAGAGCAGTAGCTTTCAGCACAGGACAGAGCAGCCGCTAGGCTCTGATGCTACACGCTAAGGGGTAGCCACTAGGCATGAGGAGCAACATAGAGAGAACAACAGACGTAAGGAAACCGAGGTGAGATAGAAGAATAGCAGCGGCACTCAGAAAAAGAAAAAGAAAGAATTTCTTGAAAATAAAGGAAAGGAAAGGAATAAAAATAGGAAAGAAATTTACCCGTTATAATTTATTTCAGATAAAATTAATTTTTATCAAAATAAATTCTTCATCTCTATTATACAATTATTTCTAATTATTTCTTTCTCTATTTTAAATTTATATTTTAGATATATATTTTTTTGTAATTAATTCAATAATTATGACTAGCTGAATCATTATTGTTAGGGAATAGATTGAAACCCTAGATTAGGCTTTGAAGTATAATTTTATTTTCTTTGTTTCGTGAGATTGTTTCTTAACTCTATTTTAATTGCTATCATTTATATATATAATTCTATCAAGTATAATTTATTTGGTGCATGCCTTTTTTTGGTTTCCTGATAAGTGACTGAATGTAGGATTATTTACCTATTAGGTAGCCATCTAAATATACTAGAATTTATATATATAAATTGAAGCTAGGTTAGATAACAATTCACCTAATAGTTTTGTGATTCTAACCGAAGTAGTAAAATGTTTAGATACATGTGGGTAAAGGAAAGGAAATACAGCTAGACATGCTTAGTGTACTAGTTTGGGTACTTAGATTAACAGCCTTCCAATTATACTTAATGCATTAAATCTAGGTAAATATAGGAGCTGCTTGGTGCTGCTATACTACTAGTATTTAATTGGGTTAATATTGGCGCTTTGTCGTATTGATTAATTAAGGGAGGTAATATAATATGTATGGACCTACTTTTGGTGTACAACTTTGTGAATCTCCTTCTTATGATTAAAATATGACTTAGAAATCAATATTACACTTTTGACTTAATCTAGTGGTGGATTTTGATTTCCCTAGCATATTTATCATATCTACGGGTTTCCTATAATTTTTATTATTATTTTATTTTAGTTTATTTATTCTTGTTATTATTTTATTATTTTTATTTTTATAACCCCCATTAGTATTTTTATTATTTAATTATCTTGTGTTATTTAGGATTTGTATTTTTATTTATTTTTCAGCTAGTTAGATAAAGGTGATCCCTCTCAATCCTCGGCCTAGAACGATAGCCTTATTTATCAATGCTACAATTGACAACAAGAGGGTTTAAATTACATGTCGGATACGGCCACACTAGTGTGTTGTTAGATGGTATGTGTATTATGTATATGTGATGTAATATTGTTGTATGTGATGATTGGTTTGTGATCCTTTAGACATGCATGTGAGGATGTATAAAAGTGATATTGTGTGGGAAAAAGGTTGAAAATGGAAAATGGGAAATAAGTTAACCAAAGGGGAGTAAGTTAACCAAAAAGAAATGAGTTGAACTAAAAATATTAATGATCCATCACTGGAAGAAGAATATTTGTGAAAGTAAAATGAAGGAATGGGAGTGTCTATGGTTTTGTATGAAAGAATCTAGGGCTTTGTATGGGAGAATCTATGGTTTTGCATGGGAGAGCCTATGGTTTTGCATGAGAAAATCAAGTGTTTCATATGAGAGAATTTATGGTGCTATATGGGAGAATCTAAACTATGGTTTTGTATGGATTGACTTAGGGTTTTGCATGGCAGATTTTATGGTCTTGCATGAGAGAATCTAAACTAGGTTTTGGTATGGATGGAATTAAGGTTTTGCATGGTAGATTCTATGGTTTTCTATGGAAGAATCTAATCTAGGGTTTTTTATGGAGTGAATTTAGGGTTTGGTATGGATGAATCTAGGATTTTATATGGTGGAATCTAGGGTTTTGCATGGATGGATCTAGGGTATGCATGGTTGAATCTAGGGTTTGCATTATATACTTTTTATGTTACTCATCTTATGTTTATCATTATATTGATATCATGTGTGGTATGGTGTGGAGTTGAATTGTGTTCATGTGTTATATGGTATGTGTATTATGTATATGTGATGAAATATTGTGGTATGTGATGATTGGTTTGTGACCCTTTAGATATGTATGTGAGGATGTATAAAAGTGATATTGTGTGGGAAAAAGGTTGAAAATGGAAAATGGGAAATAAGTTAACCAAAGGGGAATAAGTCAACAAAAAAGAAATGAGTTGCCCAAGGGATGTGACTTGACCTAAAAATGTTAATAATCCATTAGTGGAAGAAGAATAGGGGTGAAAGTAAAATGAAGGAATGGGAGAGTCTATGGTTTTGCATGAGAGAATCTAGGGTTTTGTATGGGAGAATCTATGGTTCTGCATGGGAGAACCTATGATTTTGCATGAGAAAATCTAGGGTTTCATATGGGAGAATTTATGGTGCTTAAGGAGAGAATCTAAACTAGGGTTTTTTTATGGATGGACATAGGATTTTGCATGGCAGATTTTATGGTTTTGCATGGGAGAATCTAAACTAGGGTTTGGTATTGATGGACTTAGGATTTTGCATGGTAGATTCTATGGTGTTGCATGGAAGAATCTAATCTAGGGATCTAATCTTAGGTTTTGTATGGAGTGAATCTAGGGTTTTATATGGATGAATCTAGGGTTTGGTATGGATGAATCTAGGGTTTTGTATGGTGGAATATAGAGTTTTGCATGGATGGATCTAGGGTTTGCATGGTTGAATCTGGGATTTCACATGGGAGTTTTAGGGTTTGCATGAAAAGTTCGAAAGGTTGCATGGGATGTGTATAATCTGCATGGGATGAAATTTGCATATAGAACGTTGATTTGGGATATGAGGAAGGTAATGTAAGTGTTTTTTAGGTGTTTAAACACTTTGGATGAAAAATAGTATGTGGAAAAATATGAGGGTATATAGGGGGAAAATATGAGGGTATGTAGAAGAGTAAGCTAGGGTTTGGTGTGGACAATTAGGGTTTGGTGTCGCTACTTAGGGTTTCTAAGATGGGCCAGGTAGGCCTCAATTAGGGTTTCTAGGGAAAAATACTAAAGTAAGGGAACAAGTGGACTTAGAGGTGTGTAGTAGTGGGCCTTGACCCACATATTTCAGTTTTGGAGTTCTAGTGTGTGTTTGTGTATAGAGGAAAGGTTGTTGGGCAAGTTAGGAGGTGTAGGGTTCTCATGATATAATACGGGTCGGTTGGAAGATAAGTGTAAAGGGAGTGATTCATGCATGTCTAGTGTAGATTTTCTGAATAAGACAATGTGATACATTAATCATTTAAGGTGGAAGATTTTTTAGCCGAGCCCAAACTAATCCACCGACGAATAATAGTGGTTAAGGCATGATGTCATATATTTAACGTGTCCACCACCGAATAATAGTGGTCAGCATTGTACCAGTGCATTTTCGATCCACCGTTTATAATAGTGGGGGATTTTGTGCTCAAAACAACTAAACATATTTGTGCTAAGACATGGGAAATATACTAAAGTACTTACAGTGGAACACCATGAGAGTCGGGGCCAGACCGGTCCACCGGCAAATAATAGTGGTCAGGAGCTTTATGCCTTGTGTGTTTCTAGTCCATCAGCAAAAATAGTGGTTAGGAGCTTTATGCCTTGTATATCTCCGGTCCACCGGCAATAACAGTGGTTAGAAGCTATGTGCCATGTATGTATCCAGTCAACTAGCTATAATAGTCTGCTTCCCGTACTCACATGGATTTGATAAAAAGTATGGTGTGATTCCTTTTCCATTCAGAGATTAATTATGTAATTGATCCGAATTTTAAATAGGCCTTTATGTATCTACCCAAATAATTATGCAAAAGTATGTTATCATGATAAACTGTATGCTCTTTTTATTTTTCTTCATGGGTTATGTGATTTTATATGTTGGCCTTAGTGCATCGATTACCTTATTCACTATGTAGCATACTTATCACCCTTTTCATGGGTGTTGCTCATTCCAACGAGTAGTAGGCCCTTCTGACTTTGTGTAGGTGGGCAAGACATCAGGCGGAGCTGAGTGTTGAGCATAGTTTTAGCTCCAAGTTCAAGAGTAGTGTGGCTAGATTCACTCCTCTTGTTGTTTTATCACCTCCTGTTATTTCTTTTGTATCGGATTTACCCTTTTATGATTCATTACTTGTATTGAGTATTTTACATGAACATTTTATCAGTTGTAAGATTATTTCTCTTTTGGATATGAATTACAATTCTTTACGTGTACTCTGATTTTTAATGTATGATCCTTCTAGTTCTTTTATGAACTCTTGATTTGAGTTTAATGTGAATCTTTTCTTAGCCTTAGCACTTGGTACTAAAACGGTCGGAGAGAACCGGTTTGGTACTAAGTGTGGCGGGAACATCCCCATAATTCACAGGTTTTAATTTAAGTATTTTTATTTAAAAAAATTAGTGAATTTTGGGGTGTTGCACTATCTTACAAACTTCCAAATTCCTTTCTTAAGCTAAAATTTAAATTTAGCATGACTAGGCATTTGAGATAGAGCATTGGTAATGGAATATTAATATGCAATTTCTGAAGGACTTCAAAAAGCTTAGAAAATTAGGTATCCAATTTGTGTTTCTTCAACCTATGAAGAGAGGGAAGATGTGGATAATAAATATTTACCACATGTTGTGAACCCTCTTTAGTTGTGCAGTCTTTACTTACCTTCTGGTGAGAATTATAAATGTCAATTGGGTTGATTATCATATATATTTTCCTTACCATTCTCTTCTAAGGTTGGAGATTCTGAATTTAGAAGCTCCTTGCGGCTCCTTAATGTGATTACCTTTGCAACCTCTTCTAGGTTATTCTTGGTATTAATAGGAAAAGTCTTGTGGTCTCTTTTGGAGATCATGTTAGCCTACAGACCTACCATTACCTCTAAGTTCCTCCAAGAAGCCTCCTAATTTTTAGTTTTAGTGTCTTGAGTTTAGAATATAGATTTTGTATTTTATTTAATGAAATTTTTCTATAATTCTTTGAAACTTAGTTTTAGTTTAAGTGTAAGAACTTGGTATCCTAGAGGTGGTCTCACTTCACTAGGAGCCTAAGATGGGTTATGATTTCTCATAGAAATGTTTTGGTGATTCCTCTAATTAGGATTATAGGTGTTGGAGTAAGGATTTGTGTCAGGCATTAAAAAAACAAAAAAAATTAAAATTAACTTACATAGATGATTCCATAAAGGTATTATCAACATCGCACTTAGTGCTAGTAATAGATCCACAACATAAGTCACATCTCACAATTAGTAACTTGTTTTTATTAAAATATCTAATTGAGCTAAAAGAGCAATGACCAAATCAACTAAATGGATGCCAAGATTCCTAATAGGTAATCTCTCACCATACCAAAGATAACTATAAGATGCTAACTCTGTAATGAAAGCATAGACATCTTCTAGAGTCTTATTCAAGATTGTCCCACCTATGGCTGCATATAGAATAGAACAATTAGCTTGAAAAAAAGTTTATAAAAATCTTGGACATGAATCCATAAAAGTAGACCATGGTGGGGAAATTTTCTATGCAATTTTTTAAGTCTCGACAATGTTTCATATGAGGATTCGTGGTAATACTACACAAAATGAGTAAGCTTGGTTCCCATCTTGAAAGTTTTTTATGGGGGAAACTAGCAAGAAATTACCTAAAAATATAATCCCAGATAGTGATCTATACCATATGCAAAGAATGTAGCCGTCTATTAGCTTTATCCCTAAGAGAGAAGGAGGGAAGCCTACATCTTATCACCTCATTAGAAATGATATTGTGCATGAAAGTATCACAAATATATTTTGGTCATTATTTTATAGACCTAAAAAATAAATCATGTTTTTAATATTTGAAATAATGATAAGTTTTATTTTAAAATGGCGTGCTTGCACCATTTGGCAGCTGATGCTAGAGTTCACACCATCTAGATTTGGAGTGGTATAGTCTCTAAGAGATGGACATACCGGAGCTTGTACTTGCACATTAAGTGGTAATTGTGGACTAGGTAGATTATATTGCAACTTTAGATTCAACACTTGTGGAGGAAATGGGTCTTGTAGATCATAATTTTGTTGATGCACCACTTTTTCCCTGTCTTTGGTACCTATATACAATTTGGACAACCCAATAACCTAACCTAAATTATTTTCAACCTAAACCTAAATCTAAACCCACATCATCTCCCTTTTCTCCTTTTCATTTTTCTTCTCCTTCCTCGAGCAGTTCTCTTCCCTTCCCTTTGCATACATGACTCCCCCTTCCAAGCCTACCTTATACCCCCATCAATTCTTCCCCTCAACTTAAGGGTTTAGGCTTCAAAATTAGTCGAGCACGCCACCTAACCCTCATCCTTTCTTGTGTGTGTGCATGTGTTCAATCCTGAACCTACCTACTTCTCCCATTGTTTTCCATCAAAAAATTAGACAACCAACATAGCCTTTCTCCCTCCTTCCTTCCCTCCTTGTTGTTGCTAAAAAAGCCCTATAAAACCCACCACGAACAAGCTCAAATAAGGTACCAACACAGCCACTAGTGACATTTGCCATTTCTCCCCCACTACTAATGGACAAACTCAACATTTCCTACCCCTACATTTAACCATTTGCACCAAAGCCATCCACCCTCATTCAGCAACAATCACTAAAACTACTCCCACCACCTTTGGCTTTATCACCACAACATCACCCCCTTTCACTCACTTTTACCGAACCTCACACCCAACCATTAGCTTAAAAAGCTATACACCACTCTACCCTTCAACAATAACCTTGAAGCCACACCTCAACCCTTGGCAAATTTTACCACAGTGACACCTCTACCTTCGACCAACAATCACCTTATCTCTTCCTTTTTCTTTCTTCCTTAGCTATAGAAGTTTTCATTGGTAGGTCACTCCACAACTTTACAACATCCACTGTAGCCACCCCTCTATATTTTTGGCAACCACAACTGCACCATATCATCACATTTAGGCATCTCAAGCCACACCACACAATCACCCCTCATTTCCAAAAACCAAAGACCATCCCTCCTTATTTTAGCCTCCACTACTACTACAACCCAATGGCAATGGAAGCACTTGCCATTGCTACCACCCCTTAGCTTGGCACAACCTTTTTGTTCCCCCTCTCTTTTATTGGGCAAGTTACCCTCATGGTCGGTTTTGGTTTTCTAACTTCTTTAACCTTCCAATTTCCTTAACATTTCCTTAAGTATATCATCTAATCCTAATAATTTTTTATAATGATTTATTAGGTGATTTTACTAAGATTATGAAAGATAAAGAAAAGGATTTGCATGCTTATAAATCAAATTTATTTTCGTAAGGATATTTATCATAGTAAGGGGGTTTGTTGTTAACTACTATGCAAGATTTTGTTGTGCCATGTTATTTTTATCATATGATTTAATTTATGATTAGTAATGTTATGATATGCGATTAATATTATATGATAAGAAATAAGTAAATGAAGATTATATGATATCGTTATTTTATGTGAAAAACCCTCAGTGTGAAATATCATTGTATCATGGGTTTATTAAGGTATGATGGTTGTGAAATGAATATAATAATGTCTATTGAGATAAATGGTAGATTTGGAAAAAATTTACTACACATAAATGATTTGCATGAAGTAAAGGTTTTGTTATTAGTAGGGGCATTTTGGTGAGTATAGGTTTAGTATGAGAATCAAGGTATATTAAGATTTTATATCATCTAAAATATGGTGAGGAATTTATACGAAGTAGTTAGAGTTTTTATGAATGAATTAAGTTGGATAAAGTATGGAAATGGTATGATTTAGGAATAGTAACCATAAAACAAGAAGGCTATTATCACATGCGTCAAATAGTAGAGTTAGAACACGAAATCATAATATGATGTTTATATTAGGATTCTAGTAATGTATATTGATTATATTGATTGTTGAGCCCTATAGGAAAAGTTATGATGTGTTCGTGAAATTAGGGTTTATAAGCCCAAGGAATAGTAACTACTAATATATAGTTATTATTTCATGTGCTTGAACTTAGAGTTAGGCCTTGAAATTAGAGTACGTTTATTATAATAATAATAATAATTTAGGAAGAGGTAATAATTTTAGTTGTTAAAACATTAATAGAGGAAGAGTTATGATTAAACTATGAACGTAGGGTTTTAGATAAATATAAAGGTCTTAACCTTAAATACTGGCCTTAGGATCTTGTGATGGGCCTTACCAGTTTTGAACATGTTTGGTACAAGTCAAATCAACATTTTTAAGAGATTAATAATTAAAAGTAAAAGATCATATAAGTCATTTGAAGGTGTTTATGGGTCAATTCCACTAGACCATAATTATGGTTTAAGTGTGTGATTTGTAAGAGGTGTTTTTTGACCTTTCCACTAATCTAATAATAGTGGCTTTGGAGCATTTTTTCCCTTTGTTGTATTTTATAGGTCTATTCTATAAGACAATAATTTTGACTCAAGTGTGTTATCCTTGAGAGGTGCTTCATTCCATTCAACTAGATTAGGAATAGCAGGGCCCTATAATCATCATAAATAAAATTATAACATAAGATAAGTATGCTAATGGATAATATATTAATGATTTAAAGTGGAAGATTACATTAGTTAGGACTGAAGTATTTGGTATGTTCCATTTGACTATAATGGTTGCTCAAGTACGTTGGCCATGAGAGGTATTTCGGACCTTTCCACTAATTTAAGAATAGTGGCTTAGGAATGTTTTTCCTTTAAAGGTGTTAGATCCATTCCACCAATTGATAATGGGGGCTTTATTATGTTGTCCCTAGGTGGTGTTTCAAATCGTTCTACTTGTTGAAGAACATTGACGTCCCTAAACTCAACATAAAAAAATGGTTATATATAATAAAGAGGTTTGGATTAGTACTTACCTCATGATACTTTATGTGTTTTGTATATGTACTTTCCTCTACTATGAATGTGTTATTCAATTATATCCCAGACTCAACACTATTTTTACCTTATTCAATACATAGCATACTGGCCCTCTTTTTCAAGGGCAGTGCTCATTACCCCGAGCAAATAACATAGCTACTTTTGTGCAAATATTTGAGAACTAGTTGGGTGATTTTCTTACCTTTAATACATTATATGCGGAGGATGCTAATAGTTATGTTATTTAAATTATTTCTTTACCTGGATACCTTATGGAATTTTTGATCCATGGTATCTCCTTTGGTTAAATTTTGTTACCCTAAACTTGATGTCCAAACTCATATTTACATTTATAAAGCTTCTCTCATTTATATTTTCTCTATTTTGCATTTAATGGTTTTAGCCTTGTGATATATGTGAGGATGGTATAATAAACATACATACATCAATTATATTGGTAACACCTAGTATTTTTGTTATAAGCTTCCATTGTAAAATAAAAAACTTCTATAGTAAAATTTAGGGTATTAAAAGTTTGTATCAAAGCTTTAGTTTTGATTACCGTATTTTGTTTTTAATAATCAATTTTTCAAATGATCCCTTTTTTATTTTATTGGTCTATTTTATCTCTTAGAAAAACTTTATTCTTCTAAAATATAGATTAACTTATGAGGAATTGAGAATGGATAGCCTTGGTGACCTTTAAATGTAAATATGTATACTATGAGTTAGTAATCTAGGAATATTTCCCCTAAACATGTTTTCTGTCTTGATATTATTTTCCATTGCTTGTAACATTAGCATCATCTAAAGGATACTTTTGAGACATTTATTGAGTTTGTTAAGCATCCATCACCACCGCCTCAGCCTCAAGCACCACCGCCTTCTCTACATTACCTACATGAGGGTATTGGAGAAAACTACCTTTAAAGGGTTACAAAACATCACCTATTGATCTATGCTAGCAATAATGACCTAATCATCTTAGAGGTATAGATTTGGGACATAGGTAGGATGTTTAAGGTAATTGATTGTCCACCTGCTGGTAAGGCAGGCATATAGGCCTTCATCCTCTAAGGAGCAACCCACACCTAGTGGGTAGATCATCATGTGCAAGGAGGACCGCAAATATTCTAGGAGGACTTTCAGGTGGAAATCTAAACTAATTTTTACACCGAGATCCTTAATAAGGATAAGCTGAAGGATATTATATAGTTGACTCAAGAAGGCATGATAGTGAGACATTACCATTCCTAAATCACGAAGCTGTTGATGTTTGCGTCACATATAATATAGTGAGTTTATGATTATTTACCAATACAAGTAGGGGACCCTTTTTGGCATCCATAAGATGAAAGGAGTTGTGGCTTTATATGAAATAGCCATATTCTATGAATGTGCATGTGTCACCACTACTATCATATAGTATAAGGTTTCCATTATAAGATAGAGGAAACAAAACACAAAGGGTTCTAGAGACAAGATCTAATTGTGATGAGGCAGACCTCCAGAGTTGAGGCAGCGGGATCATATCTCATCTTAGTATGACAATTTTTTCTACCAAGCTCAGAAGAGTGGTCAGAGTGGATATTTAGGACAACTGAGGTGATTCTTATGTCATTTTTATGGTCAATACCATCCAAGATGAGACTACTTGGAAGTATTAGATTAGTACATGACATGTGGTTAGTTTGGCCACAAGTCTTTTAAGTGTCAACATCTACAACATTGGTTTCAATAAGAGTGACTTTTAGGACCTCAACACTAGGCCTATCAGTAGTGACCCTACTAGCCCTAGTAGCAACAGTAGTAGAGAACCCTTGCCCCAACCAGAGGATAGTCTAGGGAGATTCAAGGGAGACCATAGGGACCTCACCCTTTCCCTCATAAGGGAGGAGTATAGACATAATTATGCAGGAGCATCTATAGATCACTCTCAATCTTTTTCTTCAAAGAATGAAGAATAAGAAGAACTAGCATACATGGAGATGGAACCCATTGTTATTTAAAATTCTCATGCTTCTAATGTTATGCCAAGTAATTAAAGCAAGTGTGGCACATGTTTGCAAAAAGTTCATGCTATTGAATATCTTTGATGTACAAGAAAATTATAAGGCATTACAAGTATTACAAAGTTCAAGAAAGAATAAGGCAACAACACACAAAGTTAGACTACATATGATTATATCTTTGTATCACGTTATTGAAGTTGTGTAGCTCTGTTATTTTGGTTTATACTTTGTAATACTTGTAAATTGTCATTGAAACTCTTTAAATATATGATAGTACCATGCATTAGGGGGTTAATTTCATTTATCATGGTCAATTAGTGGGATTATTAATGAAAAGTCCTACATGGTGCATGCATATATAAAGACTTAAATGCATTGATTGTGACATAATAACATGAAATAAGAGTTCATATGAATTCTAAAATAGAGTTACATAAGAGAATGTGTTCATTTTCTTCTTCTCTTATCCTTCTTCAATTGACAGCATTAGGGAGTTGAAAGAGAGTTCTATTGAGAAATAGAGGATTTCTCATTAGAAAGCCATTGATCTTGGAGTAGATCAATGTCGACCTACCAACATATTCAAGTATCATCAAATTCAAGTTGAAGAGTTTAAAGTTTTGTGAAGTTTTCATAACTTGTAATTCCAAAGCAAAAGATCCTTGCTGTAGACGATTATTTGGAGATAATCTTCCACATCAAAAGTGGTATCAATGCAAGCTGTGAAGGTGGTATTACAAGTGTAGAAGTAACTTAATGTTTTGAGAAAAACAATCTACCAACATTAAAGTTCAAGTAAGATTCTTGATTCTTCTTTATTTAGTTCATTGAATCATGATGAATTCTTTTTGAATATTTATAAAAATTGCATGTTACATGTGATCTTGCATGTGATAGTATGATCTTGCATGGTTATTAAAGAGATCATGAATGATAATGCATGATACTTTCGATATATGGATAGAAATTCTTTTTTGTTTAAGTTATGTGCATAATTTTGTATATGTAGTGTGGATGATTTTTGAATGTGTTGAGTTTTAAATTTTTTCATGAGAATGTGAATGCTTAGGGTTCCTTTGATGCTGGTTAATCATATGTGGTGATCATAGATTAGTGTTAACATCACCTAATTGTACTTAACTTGTGAAAGTTTACTTGGTTGTGGTTAATAAACCAAGTGGCATGTCTGAGTTTTGTTTGTTTTGGTAGTCTTTTTTTTTTGTATTGGTGTATCGGAATTTATGTTTTATTATCAAGTGTAATTAATATAGTTTGAAATTTTGTTTTTCCTTACATGAAGTTGTGTTTGATATATTTGAATGCATACATGAATAGGTATGGTGTTTTTGGAGTGGATTTTTCAAAACTTGCTTAATTCTATAGCATCAATTTAGCAAGTTAGTTTTAGTATACTCATTTTATATTGTAATTAGTATATATGTTTCATTTTTGTTTATTTAATTCATTGAACTCAAAACATTGTACAAGAATTGAATAAGAACAATATAAATTTTTTTGGTTTTAATCACTAAAACATAAGTGGAACTCATTTGTGGTTTAGTGTAGTGGCGATCAAATCATGGAGGGGGGAAAATAAGCCATGTTTGAAGCTATTGAAAAACTTTCGAATAATTTATATGCCACTAATTCCCAGATTAGATAAATACATGCAATACAAACTCAATTACAAAGGTCAGAGTTTAGGTTTATCGAACAAGATTAGGTTTAAAATGCCCAAGAAAATTTAGAATTCTATGGGATAGATTAAGGAATGCTCTAAAAATAATCCAACTAATAGAAGGTACTTATATTAAATAATAGACCATGATCCAAAATTTATAGGGAACGGAAGCAATAGAAAGCTCCATGAACATCAACCTAAGTATCATCGAAAAGAGGATAAGGGCATTGGGCCATATCTTCTTGACTTTGTTGGCAAACTTGATGTAGACTCATTTATTGAGTGGTTATATGAGGTGGAGGCTATATTTGAATTAAATGATTTTCAAGATGAGAAAAAGTTTAAGCTAGCTACTCTTTAATTTAAAAATTTTGATAGAATATACTATGATAATCTAAAGAGGAATAAGGAAAAAAAAAGGGTACATATTCAATCTTAGGAGAAATGTAAAAAACATCTAAGGAAGAAATTTATCACTAAAGAGTATGAACAAGATAACTATACTAAATCAAATACTCTTATGTAGGGGCTACAAAGTGTTGAAGACTGTGTTAGGAAATTCAAAAGGGTAGTACTTGTATATGATATCCATGAAAGAAAGGAACAAACATGTGATAGATTTTTAGGAGGCCTTAACATGATGATTCAAGGTAAAGTAGAAACTTATCTTTTTTATTCTTTAGATGAAATGATTAAACTTTCACTAATATTTGAAAAATAAATTAAATCCACTAAGACTCATAAAAAATAAAATACTCCATCCACAAGGTACTACTCAAGTAACCAAACAATAAAAATTGGAGTTACTACTTCAACTTCTACCAATCTTGATCACAAGTAAAGTGAGTGATGTCTCTACTAGGAAATATTTTAAATGCCAAGGGTTTAGACACTTTGCTTGAAAATGTCCTAATGAAAGGGTAATATCCATACAAGAGATTGAAGCTATGCAAACATGAAATTTGAGCCTTTTGAGGAAGTATCTAGTGAATAATGGAAAGAAGAGAGTGCTTGTTATGTCTTGGAGAGAGTACTTCATGTACAAGCTACTAAGCACCGTACTCAAAGGGAAAAGTTATTTAATACTAAAGGGAGGGTAAGAGATACGATTTGTCATATTGTCATTAATAGTGGATCTTACAACAATGTAGCTAATAAAACCTACACCACATCCAAAGTCTTATTCTCTTCAATAGTTGAATAAGGAAAAGGGAGTCAAAGTAATAAAACAAACTTTAGTATCATTCAAAAGTGGTAACTATCATAATGAGGTGTTATGTGATGTTTTACGTATAGATGCATGTTGAATCTTATTAGGTAGACCATGGTAACATTATAGAAATGATATTCATAATAGTATTACTAATGAATATCTAGTTGAGAAGGATAAGAAGAAGCATAAACTTAAACCTTCTAAATGTGTTAATGAGAACATAGTTGAGAATATAAAGAGTTTATTCTTGCGTGAAAAGGCTATGGTCAAATGTATTAAAGAAGAAGGATGTTATTATGGTGAGAATATAAAAGAATCTATATAAGGGGATATAAATAATGATATTCCTCAATTAGTTAAACTCATTGATGAGTATCATGATGTTTTCCGAATGAATTACTACCTTGAATGCCACATCAGAGGGTAATAGAATATGCCACATATTTAATTCCTGATATGTCCTTACCTAATAAGCATGCATATTGATGTAATCTAGAGGAGGCTAAGGAGTTAGAAAATCAAATATAACAGCTCATAAGAAAAGGGTATGTGAGGGAAAGCATGAATCAATGTTGTGTGCCTCCATTACTAGTCCCTAAAAAATGATGGTACCTAACCCATGTGTATAGACTCAAGGGTTGTTAACAATATCACTATCAAATATAGATTTTTGATGCCAATATTTGATGATATGCTGGATGATTTATGTGGAGCAAAGGTATTCTCTGTGATTGATATAAGAAGCGAATATCATTAGATGAGAGTAAGAAGGGGGCATGAGTGGAAAATTGAATTTTAAATTAAATATGGTCAATTTGAGTAAATGGTGATGCCTTTTATCTTATGTAATGCACTGACTTCATTTATGGTATGAATGAATGAAGTTCTTTGACCTTTTCTCATAGTTTTCATCATAGTGTACCTAGATGATATACTTGTGTACAATAGGAGTGAATATGACCATATTATTGATCTACAGAAATTATTTGATAAATTGTGGGAGACTAAACTCTATGGAAAAATGGAGAAATGTGATGTTATGGTTTGGAGTATAGTTATCCTTGGGTATATAGTGAGTAGTGAAGGTATTAAAGTTCATCCCACAAAAGTTGACACTATTAAGGATTGGCCAACACCTAATGATATTCATGAAGTGAGAAGTTTTCATGATTTGATAAGTTTCTGTAGGACATTCATTAAGGGTTTTTATATTATTACCACACCAATAATCCAACTACGACAAAGGGTGAATTTAATTGCAGTTAGGATGTAACTAGGGCCTTTAAAAATTTAAAGAATAAGCTATGTAATACACCAGTATTAGCTTTACCAGACTTTGATAAATTACTTGAGGTCACATGTGATGCAAGTGTGGTAGGGATAGGAGGTGTACTCTCACAGGAAAGATGATTTTTTGTGAGAAATTAAATGGAGCGAGGTTAAACTATTTCACATATGACAAAGCGTTCTCTACCATAATAATAATAGTAGAAATATAGAGCCATTACCTATGCCTTAAATAATTTTTTTTTACATTCAGATCATGAAAGCTTGAAATATTTGCATAGGAAAAAGAAAAGTAGTCAAAGTCGTGCAAAATGGGTTAGTTTCTTATAATCCTTTATGTTTTCTATCAAACATTTTGATGGTAAAGAAAATGGCATGGTAGATGTTGTCTTATAGATCCATGATATTAGTCATGTTGGATGTTAAGTTATTAAGATTTGAGATGGTAAAGTAAATATATGATAAGTATGAATATTTTGTTGATATGTATAATACGTGCAAAAAGAATGGTAGTTGTGGTAATTATTTACTACAAGATGACTATCTCTTCAAACCTAATAAGTTTTGTATACCTTGTTCTAGTGTACATAATTTGCTTGTTAAATAATTACGTGAGGGTGGTATAGATGGTCGTCTTAGAGATCATAAGACCATGGAAATATTATAAGAATATTTCTACTGGCCATGCATGTTAAAACTAGTACAAACTATTATAGGAAGATGTATAAATTGATAACAAATGTAAAAATTTCTTACATAAGGGTTTGTATACTCCTTTAAAAGTGTTTGATCAACTTGGGAAAATTGTTGGCATGGATTCTATTTTCAAATTACAATAGACACAAAGGGGTAACAATTCTATTCTTTGGTAGTAGATCAATTTTCAAAACTTTCACATTTCATACCTCACAATAACTCTAATAATGTAACACATATATCATACTTATATTTCCAATAAAGAGTAAGGTTACATGTTGTTCCTAAAAGTATAGTTTTGAATAGAGATGTAAAATAATTAAATTACTTTTGGAAGAGATTTTGGCATGTGTTAAGTACTAGGTTGTTGTTTAGTGCTTCTCATCATCCACAAATGGATGGCTAAACTAAAGTAACTAATATAAATCTAGGTAAGGTGCTACAAGGGTTGGTGAATAAGAGTACAAAAGATTGGGATATAAAGCTTGTGCATACTGAATTTGCATATAATAGAAGTCCTTGTAGTACAACTCAAATGAGTCCTTTTGAAGTTGTATATAGGGTTAGTCCTTATGTATCCACTAGTATGTTATCATTTAAGAGAGGAGATGAGAAGAATTATGATATCAAGGAAAGAATCAAATTATTCAAAAATCTTCATTAACAAATTATATACACAGTTGAAAAATTAAATGCTAAATACCAAGCTCATGCAAGTAAAACCATAATTCAACAAGTGTTTAAACTAGAAGATTTGGTATGGTTACCTTTGAGAAAAAAAAGATTTCCTAACTTAATAAAGAATGAAATAATGCCAAAATCTTATGGTCCATTCAAAATCTTAAGAAAATTTGGAAATAATGCATATGAACTTGAATTGCCTAAACATTAAGCAGGAGTATCTAGGAATTTCAACAATGGTGGCTTATCTGCTTTCTATGGTGATGCTAATTTGAGGAAAATTTATTCTATAGAAGAGGAGAATGATGTAACAGTATCTCTAGATCACTCACAATCTTATTCTTCAAAGGATGAAAACGTAGAAAAATTAGCATACTTTGAGATGGAACCCATTGTACTTGAAAAATTTTATGCTTCTAATGTTTTATCAAATAATTTTTATAGGTGTTGTACATATTTGCAAGAATTTCATGCTAATGAAGATATTTGATGTACAAGATAAAAATAATGGTATTAAAATGATTACAAAGTGGAATGAAGAACAAGCCTATAATACACAAAGTCAGACTATATATGATTACATCTATGCATTATATTATTAAAGTTATGAAGGTTTGTTATTTTATTGTCTATTTTGTAATACTTGTAAACTGTCATTTTAACTCTTTAAATATGTGCTAGTATGATGTATTAGGGGTTAATTTCAATTATAAGGGCCAAAGGCCCATATGGGTGCATGCATACATAAAGACTTGTTCACAGTTATTTTGACATAATAACATGAAATAAGAGTTCATATGAATTTTGAAAGAGAGCCACATAAGGGAAAGTGTGATGTTTCTTCCTCTCTTCTCCATCTTCAATTAAGAGAATTGGAGATTTGTAATAGTGTTTTATTAATAAATAGAGGTTTTCTAAGTAGAAGGCCATTAATCTTAGAGTAGATGAATGCAATCCTACCAAAGTATTCTTGTATCATCAAATTTAAGTTGAAGCCTTTAAAGTATTTGTAACTTATAATTCCCAAGAAAAATTTCTTTGTTGAATAATATTGTTTGGATATTATATTCCACATCACTCAAGGTTCCAAAGGGTATTTTAGGGGATACCAAGGAGGACAGTCAGGCAGACACTTGAATGGCATTAGCCAGGAAAAGGATGATCGATAACTTGGATGTTGTTAATGGAAAATTCTCTATCCTCTCACTACTATCTTATGTATTGTTTTATTTAGGGGAAGATCTTTATTTTGTGTCTACTAACTTAATTGTTAGAGCTTCCTTATCATGATCTATTGGCATATCTATTTGTATGATGTTTCCTTTCGGAGATAGACTAAATTACACTAAGCTCTACTCGAGTGTGGCCTTAGAGATAAGTAGGGTAGATTTCCTTGTAGATTGTGTTGAGTTGGACCCCCAAGACATTGATGTTATCCTAGGGATACATACATTAAGGAGATACTAGGTAGTGAAAAACTACACATAGGAACAATTCATGTTGATGAGCCTTAGTATGCTAGGGTCTCTTATAAGGGATGAAAATCTTAGCCTACAACGAATGTTGTATCTCTCAATATATTATATTCTTTGGGGTAAAGAGGTTAAACCAAGTGTCTGTGCAAAGTTTAGGAGCTAAATAAGGACATGTCAACATTGGAGGATACTTTTGTTCCTTGAAATTATTTTGACATGTTCCTAGAGGAGTTTGAGGAATGTTGTCGGTACATGATATAGACATCACTATTGAGTTGGTACTGAGCGTTGAGCTAGTTTCAAAGGTGTGCTATCAAATTATACATGTAGAGTTGCAGTAGTTGAAGACTTATTTGAAGGACCTAGTAGCTCAAGGGTACATTCTCCCGAGTGTGTATCCATGGGGATTGCTAGCTCTATATGTGAGGAAAAAGGATGAGAAACTTTGTATATACATTAAATATTGGGTTTTAAACCAACCAATGGAGAAGAACCATTACCTGGTTCTGAGGTTCGTATTTTCCTATGTTTGGTCAAGTATTACAAAAGCTTTATTTAGGCCTTATCAAAGATATCTCGTCCCTTGATGAAGCTTCAAAAAAATACAAAAAGGTGTCAATGGGATGATTCATGTGAGGGAGCATTCTAGGAGTTTAAGAAGCATTAACAAAAACACTAGTGTTGACTTTGCCATGAAGTTCAAATGGGTTTGAGCTTTATAATGGCAACCAACATGGACTAGGCTTTCCATTGATGTAGTATGGTATGGTAGTGGCCTATGTTTCTTATTAAGCAAAGAAACATGAGTAGAATTACCTAACGTATGATTAAGAGTTTTCATGCTGAAGATTTGAATGTATTATCTATATAAGACTCGGTGTAGATTCTACACAGACCATAAGAAGCTCAAGTATATATTCACTTAGAATGAGTTAAATATGAGGTAAATGATAAGGATAGAGTTGGTGAAGGACTATTATATTGAGTTAACCTACCATAAGGGTAAGGCTAACTTCATTTTAAATGCCTTGTGTAGGAACAAATCACACTCTTCAAGTTTTTGTGTGGTGGCTATTTGGTTGCTAGAGGATCTTTGTGATATGGAGATAAAGATGATCCAACATGATTCATTAGAGGTATTTATAAGTTCATAGGGGATTATGCTAATGATTTCTTATAAGATCTGAGTAGGATAGTCTAGGGATATTAAGCTTGAGAGGATTCGATGGAAAATTTAGGATGGTGAATCTTAGGGTTTCCAAATTCATAAGGATGGCAACATTGTGTTGCTGATGAAGTCTACTTATAGTATGGATTATTTGGTTGATGCTTATATGATTTTTGTTGTGGGTAGGCATGGTACACCTAAAAATATATTCTCCGATCTAGATTCAAGATTCCTTTCACACTTTTGTTGAAAGTTGCAGGAGGCTATGGAAATAAGATTGGGGATGAATATAGCCTTCCACCCACCTATAGATGGGTAGACTAAGAGGATGATTCAGATATTTGAGGATATGCTACATCCTTTATTGTTAGACTACTATAGAAGTTGGGAAGATTGTATATATTTGGTTAAGTTCTTGTACAATAACAATTACCACACTAACATAAGGATTTCACCCTTTGAGGCACTATATGGACTTAAGCACCAAAAACTATTGTGTTAGAGTGACATCAATGAGACTATTGTACAAGGGCTAGAGATGAATTTGAGATAAGGGATAGAGTTTTATTGAGGGTTTCACCACTTAGAAGGATATGCATCAGATGCATCCTATGCTTTTTAGCCCATTTATATTAGGTTTCAGGGTCCTCTATCTGGTAAATAGTAGTCCTTGTTGTATAGTATCAACTTTGATAGGGCTAACCACCAAGATCATATTCCTCACTTCCTTTCTCCTTTCTTCCCCAACCTCGACTTCTTGACTTAAGGGATGAAGTATCTTTTAAGAAGGTAGTGATGTAATAAAACAAATTTTAGCTAACCCTAATCATGAGTAATTAATATCATAACATAATTCTAACCTAGAGAAATTTATTTTTCTATATTATCCTAACACCATAATCCTAAATCTTAGCTTATCAATAATTTTTATTTTTGGCTATTAATATCTTTCCTAACCTATACCAAATCCTCTATGATCATTTAAATAATATAACCTAATACCCTAACCTAAATTATTTTTAGCCTCAACCTAAATCTTAACCCACACCATCTCCCTTTTCTCCTTTTTACTTTTCTACTCCTTCCCCTTATACTTTTCCCTCAAAAAGTTCTCTTCCCTTCCATTATGTACATGACTCACTCTATCAATCTTACCCTCTACCACATCAACTTCCCCCTCCTAAGCTGAAGGGTTTGGGGTTGAAATTTTTGTTGATCACAACACCTATCCCTCATCCTTTCCTCTCTATGTGGATGTCTATATAAGGAATATTTAATGCCTAAACCTACCTATTTCTCCCTCTATTTTCTATCAAAAAAATTCACCACTAACCTAGCGTTCCATTCTCCTTCTTTCCCCTCCTTACCATTGCTAAAATAGCCCCAAAAACCTACCACCTACAAGCTCAATTGAGGCACCAACACCACCATCAGTAGTCTTTGCCATTTCTCTCCTACTACCAATAGCCAACCTCCCATTTCCTAGCCCCTACCTAAACTCCTTTGCTCCAAAGCCACCCACCCTCAATCGGCATGAATCATCAAAACTGCCCCCACAACATTCAGCCATTAACACCACGACATCATTTCTGCTTCAAATGTTTTTACAGAATCTCATCCACAACCACCATATAAAACAACCAGTACATCACTCCTCTCTTCAACCAAGCACCTTGCAGCCATCCTCCTTCCATTTCCTTTCTTTAGTTGCAACCATATACACCACAACTACACCTCCACCCTCGGAAAACTTCACCATAGCCACACATCCACCTTTGGCCAAAACTCATTGTACCCATCCCTTTTTATTTCTTCCTTAGTTACTGCATCTTTCACCAGTGCACCAATCCACTCTTGGGAAACTTCCATCGCAACCACCCTTCTCCATTTTTTCAACCACAACTACACCATATCACAAACTTTTGGTATTTCTAACCAAACAACACCACCACCCGTTGGCTCTAACAATCAGACACCTTCCCTCCTTATTTTGGCATCCACCACTATTTTTGTAATACCCCAAAATGAGCAGATTATATATGGATTGATTTGGCTACTTATATTAACATAGTATACAATCATTTTGGTGATTCTGTCTACGAACTCTACAATTAAGTGTGCTGGCCGTGGAGCAAGTTTTAAGATGGGTGACCTCCTGGGAAGTTTCAGAATTTTTAGAAAATTTTCTCAAGAAGTGCATGAGTGAGGACAAAGTGTGCTAAAAGGATTCGTGCTGATCTGTGCGACCATCTAATCAATCATAAAGTGCTCTAAGGTAGCCTCCACATGGTCATATTGACTCGGGGTGTTACAAATGGTATCAGAGCAAACCGTGACCATGAGCTGAACTTAGATGATCCAGTTAGCTACCTAGCAGGATGATTCTTGGGATGAACTATATTAAGGCAATTAGTGGTTCAGATGTAATGAGGACGTTGCATTCTTTGAGTGGGGGTGAATTTAATATCCCAAATTGAGCAGAGTATTATAAGGATTGATGTGGATACTTATATTAACATAGTATACCATCCTTTTTGTGATTCCGTCCTAAGAAATTTATATTTAAGCGTGCTGCCATGGAGCAAGTTTTAAGATGGGTGACCCCATTGGGAAGTTTCAAAATTTTCTAAAAAATTTCTCGGGAAGTGTGTGAGTGAGGACAAAGCGTGCTTAAATGACTTGTGTTGATCTGTGGGGCCAGCCGATAAATCCGAAAGGACTTTAAGGTAGCCCCCACATGATCGTATCGACTCAGGGTGTTACAATATCATCCCTCATAGAAACGACAACATGTGCCATTATTACCACCCCACAGATTGGCACAACTTTGTTGTTCCTCATCTCTTTTGTTGCATAAGTTGTCCCTATGGTTTGTTTTCATTTTTCCCTTTCTTTCACCCTCCATTTCTCTAATGGTTCCTTAGGTATATATTCTAAACCTAATGGTGTTTTATTAGGATTTATTAGGTGATTTCCTCAAGGTTCTAGAAGTAGAGAAATAGGATTTGCATGCTTAGAAACCAGAGTCATTTTTGTAAGGATATTTGACGTAGTCTTAGATTTTTGGTTCCTAAGTGTTATGCATGATTTTCTATTATACTTGTTATTTAATGAATTATTTTTAATGCTATTATATACAGTTGATATTTTATGATAGTTAACAAATAAGGGATGATTATGCGATATCGTTATTTTATGTGAACAACCCTTGCTGTGAAAGAAGGTTACATCATGGGTTTATTAAAGTATGATAAGAGAGAAATGAGTACACTAAGACGTATAGAGATAAATAGAGGATTTGGAAATAATGTTACAAAACATATAACATTTGCATGAAATAAAGGTTTTTTTATCGGTAGGGGTATTTTTGTCTATATGTGTTTAGTATGAGAATTCGGGTATATTAAGGTGTTATATCATCTAAAATATGATGAGGAATTTATATGAAGTCTTTAGAGTAGTTGTGAATCACCTATGTTTAATAAAGTATGTGAATTCTTTTGATATGGGAATTGTAATCCTAAAATGAGAAGTCTATTATCATATATATAAAATAGTAAAGTTAGACCATGAATTTAGAATATGTTGTTAATATTATTCTTCTTGGAATTTCTATTGAATATGGTGATTGTTAAGCCCTATAAAATATTTTATGATAGATTTATGAAATTAGGGTTTATAAACCTCGATAATAGAAACTATTAAGATAGGTTTATTATTGTATGTTTAAGACCATACAGTTAGTCCTTAAAATTTGGGTATGTTCATAATAATAATCATTAAGGAAGAAGTTCTATGTTTTGTGCTTAAAAGATTAATAGAAGAAGAGTTATGATAAAAGTGTAAAGTTAGAGTTTTGAGGAAATATAAATGTCTTACCTCTAGATACTAGCCTTATTATCTAATGATGTCCCTTATGTGTATCAAACACGTTCACCACTTATCAAATCAAACATGAATAATACATTAATTATTTAATGTGAAAGATTACGTGAGTCGAGCTGAGGTGTTTGTGGGTTTGTTCCATTGGACGATAATAGAACTCATGTGGGTTATCCATAAAAGGTGTTTCATAAAGTTCACCCATTTAAGAATAGTGGCTTAAGAACATCTTTCCTTTAAAGGTGTTTTATCGGTCCATTCCATCGAAAAATAATTGTGGCTCATGTGTGTTTTTCCTTGAAAGGTGATTTAGTCTATGGCACCAGATTAAAAATAGTGGGGCAATATACTCATTAAGAATAAGAATATAATTTGAGATAAATACCTTAATGGATAAGATATTTGAAAATTGGAAGAGTACATAAGTAAGGACCGAGGTTTTGGTCCATTCCACTAGACGCTAATAGTGGTTCAAGTGTGTTGTTTCAAAAAGGTGCTTTAAACCATTCAACTAGTTTAAGAATAGTAGCTCATAAATGTTTTTTTCCTGAGTGGTGTTTGGTCCATTCCATAGAACGATAACAATATCTTAGGTGTGTTGTCCCTAAGAGGTTCTTCAGAAAATTCAACAAATTTAAGAATAGTGGGGTCTCTTAACTCAATGTAAATAAAAGAATTAAAATGGTTATATCTAATAACGAGTCATACATTTTTACTCTCCTTCTGATACTATATATCTTTTATATTTTTACTCATCCTCTACGATGAATATATGTATTTAACTGTATCACTAACTCAACACTATTTTTACCTTGCTCGGTATGTAGCGTACCGACCATCTTTTTTATGGGTGCTCCTCATTCTCATGAGTAGATGACCTAGATGATTTCGTGCATGTATTTGAGAAGTAGTTGGGTGATTTTGCTACGTTTGATGTGTTGTATGGGGAGGATTGATTTTTCTTATACTGGGTGTTTGGGCGAAGAGTCATGTTATCTTGACTATGTTTCTACCTGGATACCTTTTAGACTCTTAAATCCTTGGTGTCCTTTTTGGTTGTGTTTTGTTATTGTATCTTAGAGTTAATCTCTAAACTCATATTTACATATATAAAGTTTCTCTCATTTCTATTTACTATGTTTTACTTTTAATAGTTTTAGCCTTGTGATTGATGTGAGGATAATTTGGCAAACAAGACTTACATCAATTATGGCATAACACCTAGTATTTTAGTTATAAGCTTCTGCTAAGAAATAAAAAATTTCAGTAGTAAAACTTTGGGTGTCATAACTTGGGAGTGAGAAAAAGGATGATGAGTATATCTCTTATGTATAGAATAATTATAGGACAAATGTGGTTTCTAACTTTAAATAAATAAACATATGCAAGAAAATTCCCACACTAAGATAAATATAAGAGAATTTTTCATAGAAAGAAGGCTAAGGTTCTAAATGATCCTCATAACTCTAATGTGATCAAGTTTTAATCCCAAAACTTAAATCAAACATATATTCATGAATGCCATAAAAATTATGTAGTAAAATGGTCTCTTACACCACTATAACTTATTGTCTATTTAGATTTATATATCTCTAGTATGAATGTAAAAATCAAAAGCACATTTATAAATATCTCTAATCTCATTGTTAATCTATAGAGACTAAACTAACACCTCTTAACCTTATGGTTTCATCACTAGTCATGTTAATAGAGCTTGATATAACTCATCTCACAAATCTTATCAAATGCTTTATAAAAAATAATAGAAAAAGTGATATTATTTTTTATTATTATGCCAATTAAAACATTAAAACAATACATATGGTAGGGAATTAGATTGGGTAGTGTTCAGATGTTCAACACATCAAGATAAAGGGATCCCCTTTCACCTTAACATAAGCAATTACTCAATCATGGCTTTTAATAAGAACAATATATTAAGCAAAGAGGATAAAATTGGCTCACCAATATATAAAATGCTCCTACACCTCCTTAGGGTTTACACCTATAAGAGAGAAAACACTAGGGTTAACTTCCCTCTTATTAACATTTTTATTATTTCCTTCTTACCTCTATTATGAAATACTTTTATTGATAATAATAATAATAATAACTTTTATAGTGAAAGTAAGGGTATAATCCTTAAAATGGTTAACCATGTTATTATTAGCAAAAATAGTGTTAGGTAGTTATATTAGTTATTGGTAGAATATTAGTAACAATATTAACAAAAATAATGATAATAACTTTAATAATAATGGTAATAATAATAATCATAATTGTAATGTTAGAACAATATTTATACTAAATAAAGTATACTAGAGGGCTAATAAAATTAGGGCATGACCTAGTGAGGGTGGCAGTTAGGCGGCGGCGGTGGTGGAAGTGGTGGGGTTGGAAAAAAAGGAGTGACATGGTGGTTGTGGAGGAGGTGGACTCTTTGGGGTGAGAGAGTTAGAGTGGTGGTGGTTGTGGTGGCTAAGGGTGATGGAGAAGGAGGTAGGAGGAAGGAGAAGGATAAAGAGAGAAGGAAGGGTAGGGGAAGGTAGAGGAGGTTCTATTGGGTTGATTAGGTGATAGGGATGATGGTGATTATGGTGGAGGAGGCGACGCATGGTGGTGAGAGTGGCGGCGATGGGGTGCAAAGGGCAGACTGAGCTACCTACTTTGAACGATTGGGGTAGCTTGTGTGGGGGAGTTAAGGGCAGTGTGTGGCTTTATTTGGTGGTGGGTGATGCAGGGAAAGGATTGGGTAGTGTTTTGGGCAGTACTGTTGCACGGCGGTGGCTTGGGCGGTGTCTGAAGTGGCAGTAGTGAAAATGGTTGGGATTTTTGGGCAAAGAATAGAAGGGTAAATAGGGGGCAGGTATAGGGTATTTATAGGCTAAGGGAGTGAGAAGAAGACAAAGGAGGAAGAGGACAAGGGGGTAGACATGGTAAGGGCTCGCCGTCCGGTAGTGGTAGGGGAGGACAGTGGCAGTTCACAAGTGTAGCCTACAGCGTGAGGACAGCGAGAAAGGAGGAGGAAGAAGAAGGGTGAAATGCCCCAAAAATTTCTAATTTTATAAACTACATTTAAAGGATATTTATTATAAGAATTATTTAAATAAATTATTTTTAAATTGAATTAATTAGGGCAAATTAAGAATAAATTAATAAGTATTTTAATTAGGAGGAATTTGGGTATTTTAACTAGTTAAATATTTTAATTTGGGAATTAATTAAATAAATTATTTTATTTAAAATAAGAAGGAGAAAATAGTTTCAAATTAATATTAATTTTATAAATAATTTAAATAGAAAAAATTAGGATGTTTTGCTAATTAAAAAGGAATTTATGGAAAATCTTTTAAAAATCCTAATTTAGCCTAAAATAGGATTTAAATATTATCTTATTCAAATATTATTATTTTTAAATATCCCAAATATTTTAATTAATTTAAATACACAACATAATTATTTTTCTCTTTTCTCTTTTCCTTTTTCTTTCTTCTTCTTTTCGTTTCTTTTTCTCCTCAACGAACTGGGCCAGCCCGGAGGCCCAGTTACCTTTTCTTTTCCTTCCTTTGGCCCAGCCCAGCCGTGCGACTGATGCACTGTCGTATGCACAACAAATTTAATAAATAAATCCTAATTCCCAAATACGTAGTATAAGGCAAGAAGGAGTCGAACCCACAAGGAATGGAATATAATCAATAATTCTGTAATCGATGTTAAAACCCCAGTTATGCAATAACATGTAATTATATCATCAAAATCTAAACTATGGATAAATAATAAAACACCGTACTCACTAATTAATTGAATAAAGACAGGAAGGTATTGATTATGGAATTAGGATATCAAATAATCATGGAGAAAAGAATGATTCCAAATGATTTAATGTTGACATGTAGAAACTCATATTAATTCATCTCTTTGCTTTCTCTCGATTCTAATAAATTGAATAAGCTCTCAATTTATCACCTAACCATTTAATAACCTAGGTTAAGAACACTAGATTCAATTAATGGCAGCATTACGAATGGAAAGCAGTCAACTACGATCATAATCACATAAGCTCGGATCATGCAATCGAACGAATTAATGGACAAGATTAATAATTAATCTTTTGCTACTATGGAAACGTTAATTAACAATTACGTGTTAATTTCGTTATCCTAGCGTAGATTAAGATCTAAACTAGATAGGTGATCAGTCTAATTAGTTTAAATTCTTAATCTATGATGCGAGATCATTCAATTCCATCCATCAATTCAATTAAATTTCATTTAGAGTCATGAATTCAAATTACATTATCATATCCGAAACCTTAATTCCGTCATCAAATCCTCCTACATTATACTATCTACATAATTACAATAACACACAATTAAATGCAATAATCAATAATTAACATCAATACTTACAAATAAATTAACAATGAAACACCAAACATAAGAAAAATAATAATGCCACAAAGAGAATTGAATTGCATTCAATCAAAAATCAAAACTTGCAATTAAAAGAGGAATGGAGAAGAACTTATCGAATTGAATTGCAGAGTGTTGATTGTTCAATTGATACAATGGAGAGAAATAGAATTGGAATTAAAAATTACATGTGGTATCTAGAGAGTATAGAGAGAAAGAGAAAATCCCATTCTCGAACTCCCCCGAACCACCTTTTCGAATGTTCAAACTTTAGAAATATATCGGGGAAACGTTGCGCGAACGGTTACAGAATTTGAGAAAAACACGGTCCGTGTTTAGGAAACACGGGACCCCCGTGTTTAGGAAACACGGGACCCCCGTGTTTAGGAAACACGGGACCCCCGTGTTTTTCCTTGAACTCTCGGCCAAATGCTAAATTTTAAGTGCTGAAATTTGTGTGCTGATAGAAAAACACGGGGGGCCGTGTTTCTTGTTCCTTCATTATTTCTTCATGAAATTTCAACACAATCTTCCCTTTGATATATATTCTTCATTTCCAGTCTTTTCTTCCATTGATTCCATATCTATTGATGTGTTCTTTGTTGCCTTTTCTCTTTCCATCGATTTCTCCTTTGAATTTCTTCATTTTTATCTTTTCCTGCAAAATCTATCCAAAAGAGAAAAACTCGAGAAAAGATTACATGTTATAAAAGTAATGAGGAATAAATGACATTTTTACTTAGCAAAATAACATATAAATCTCATCTATCAGCGACGCTATCCCTTCTTCCGCCCCTCGACGTGCCGCGTTTTGCTTCATTTACCACTGAAACTGGGCGTTTCATTTAAACGCCCCCCATCGCGCCGACCGGCCCGGTCTGTCTCCCTTCTGTTCTCTTCTTTTCCCGGCCGACCGGTCCAGCCACCTGCCTTTCTTCTTCCCCTGCCTTTGCACCTGCCAGCCCCGACGCCAGCCTGCAACGTCCGCCGCCCGCCCTGGTTTTTCGCCGGCGATCTCGCCATTTTGACCGGCCGTTATCCTCCCTTTCTCTTTCCCTTGATTCGACGACCACACAGACCCAACCAAATCTCCCCTCCTCGCGCGATTCTCTCTCTTTTCCACCAACCCACCCTTGCCCCGTTCTGCTGCCGCCGGCCAACCCTTGCCTCCGGTAAGCTCGAACCCTACTTCCTTATACCCTCACCGACCTAAATAACCCTAACCTCTCCTCTAACTCTATAAATACCCTCACAATATACCCTGGTTCGAGTTTGGATTTCCTAACCCAGAAATCCTTCCTTGTCGCCGCCACTTCTTTAGACGCCTCTTCCTCCGCCTACGGCCAACTTCGCCGCCCGTTCTGGCCATCCGTGTCATCCTTACACTTCCCTCTAGCTAACCAAATCTACCTCAACCTTCGATTCTTCCTGCACAAGCTGCCCCAGCTGTGCAAAGTTCTCTTCCCGATCAACCCTGTTTTCTGCCTCCGCCACCTTGGCGCCGCCATTAGCCACCGCCTCCGCCGCTAAGGCCGCTTCTTTCACCTCCAAAAATGTTCTGCAGACCCTGCCCTACCTTCCCCTACCTTTAGTTTCCTTTTTCTCCCTCTCCTCCTCTCTCTTCCTTCTTCTCCTCCATTCCGCCACCACCGCCGCCGCCGTGCGCCGCCACCTTTGGCTGCGCCACCACCTCTATTCTGTCCCTCTCCTTCTGGGAAACTCAAAACACCCCAGCCCCCATTTTAATTCCTCCTATCTTATTCCCAGCATGCAACTTTCCCCTCTTTCTTTCCTCTTTCCGGCCACCGCCGCCACCTCCGTGCACCACCGCCGGTGCCGCCTATCCCCACCAACATTTGGTTGAACCCTAGACCCTCTCAACTATTTTCCCTATTTTTATAACCCTTAAATTATTTTATTTCAATTATTTACATATAAATACTATTATTATTATTCTTAATATTTATATTTTAATATGCATTATTATTATTAGTAGTAGTATTAATATTTTTATTATTATTTATGTAGAGGGCTGAAGCCTAATATATTTTAATTCGATTTTATTATTATTCTTCTTATCAATTCTATATTTACTATTATTAATATTAAAATGTTATAAGCATAATTATTATTATTATTATTTTCTATTTCGAATTTCCCTTATTCTTATTCCATCATTATTAATACAAATATTTTAACATTAGTGTTGTTATTAATTTTACTATTATTATCATTATTATTATCATTATTATTATTATTATTATTATTATTATTATTATTATTATTATTATTATTATTATTATTATTATTTCTGAATTGGGTTATTTAATTTATAAATAATATTTTTAGTATTATTTTGGTAAAGGGTCCGAAGCCCTTATTTCACTTTATTTTTGAGTAATGCCTTTTTATTATTATTTCTACTATTTTATTATTCTTAGTAATATTAATATTGATATTATTTTGGTATTTTTGTTATTATTATTTTATCAAAAAAAAATATTCTTATATTAAATTAGTGTTTAATATTATTTTGATAGCAGAGACTCTAATTTTAGCTTTTCTCTCAAAATAGGTAAAACCAGTCAAAACCCTAAGGAGGCGTAGGAGCGTGCTCCAAGACCGGTGACGTTTTAGGTAAGGGGTGCTAAGGCCTTTTATGTGCTTATGTGCATTATGTGCTTCATATGCTATACATTCCATGTTTATGATTATTAATTATGTCGTATGTGGTATGACGTGGAGTGAAGTATGTTTTGTATGGCATTTGTATTATTTATGTATGATAATTTGTGTTGTGTCCCTATAAGACATGCATGAGAGGATGTCGATGTGGTTGTGTGAGAGAAAGGATGAAAAAGGAGGATGGGGAAAGAATTTGATTAAGGGAAGTGAGTTGACCTAAATTTTATGGTTTTATAAGGAATAATCTAGTTTATGATGCTATTTAGGATAATGTAATTTATAATATTATATGGGAGAATTTAAGTTATGATTTGATTGGGAGAGTTAATTATGGTTTGTTTGGGAGAATGCAATTTATAATATTATATGGGAGACTTTAAGTTATGATTTGATTGGGAGAGTTAACTTATAATTTGTTTGGGAGAATTTAGTTTATGATGTTATTTGGGAGAATGTAATTTATAATATTATATGGGAGAATTTAAGTTATGATTTGATTGGGAGAGTTAATTTATAATTTGTTTGGGAGAATTTAGTTTATGATGTTATTTGGGAGAATGTAATTTATAATATTATATGGGAGAATTTAAGTTATGATTTGATTGGGAGAGTTAATTTATAATTTGTTTGGGAGAATCTAATTCATGATGTTATTTGGGAAAATGTAATATATGATATTATATGGGGGAATCTAATTTATGATTTGCTTGGGGGAATTCAATTTATAGTTTTCCTTGGGAGAGTCTAATTTATGATTTTATGTTGAAGAATCTTTATGGCATGAATTTAGGGTTTGGTATGGAAGAATCTTTATGGTTTGAATTTAGGGTTTGGTATGGGTGAATCTTTTGTTTTGGTTGGATTGAATTTATGGTTTTGCATGACGGAATCTAGGGTTTACCTGGTGGTATTAATGGATGTATGTTGGTATTAGGGTTTGTATGATGATATTAAGGTTTGAATGGTGGTAATTATAGTTGTATGGTGGTATTAGATTTACATGGTGATATTAAGGTTTGCATGATTAAATCTAGGGTTTCACGTGGAATTTTAGGGTTTGCATGAAAAAGGTTCGAAGGTTTGCATAGGGAGATTAATGTCTGCATGGGTATTAAATTTACGTATGGAAAGATAATTTGGGATGTAAGGAATGTAATGTAAGTATTGTTTGGGTGTTTGAGCACTTGGGATAAATAAATAAAAATAGCACGTGGGGCAAATTAAGGGTATGGAGGAGACTGAATTATGGTTTGTTGTGGTTAATTGAGGTATATGGTGGCTGATTAGGGTTTTTGGTGTTATCATGTGTATATGGTGATTAAAGTGTGATTATGATGTGTGAAAAGATTTATGCATGTCTAGGGTAAAAGTCTTTGAATAAGATACTTAAGATATTAATCACGTAAAGTGAAAGATGTTGAGCCGAGCCTAGACCGATCCACCGACATAATAGTGGCCAGGTACTGCGGTAACCTGGAGATCGATCCACCGGCTTAATAGTGGTAGGGTATGTTACCCTAGTAACCGATCCACCGGCTAAATAGTGGGGTATCCCGAGCTCAACGAACCAAACTATACATGTTGATAATAAGTGGAAAGACATTATCTACTTACAGTGGAACACCGTGCGAGAAGGGGTCAGACCGATCCACCGGCATATAATAGTGGTAGGGCATGTACCCTAAGTGACCGATCCACCGGCTATAATAGTGGCCAGGAGCCAGAGTGCCCTGGAGACTGATCCACCGGCAAAATAGTGGGGTTTCCGTACTCGTATGGACTTGATAAAAAGTATGGTGTGAAATGAATTCTGATCAAAGATTAATTTAAAAATTAATCCAGTCTACAATCGGGCCTTGTACTCTTACTTGGATGGTCGTAAGCACCTTATGTCATTGTGTTGGTAATTATGCCCTTCTATGTTCTGCATGATTTATGTGTTTGTGTGTTGGCCTTAGTGATCAAGTCACCTTACTCAGTACTGGACCCGTACTGATACTACCTTGGTTGATGGGTCCTGTGATGATCCACTGATGGTGGGGAGCAGACCTCTTGTGCAGGTTTAAGATCAGAGACTATTTTGGGGTGGCAGGCCTGATTTGAGTGAGTAGGCAATCTGGAATTTGACCCATCGGGTTTTATCTTATTTAAATTTATTTCTATTTAGAAGTTACAAGTGTTATTTGAAACTTCAAGGGTATTGTAATTAACTCTTAACTTCTCGTACTCTGATTTTGTTGTATGATCTTTCGAATCCTTTTATGAATTGTTACTTTGAATTTAACGTAATTCTTTTATTTAGCCTTAGCACTTGGTACTGGAACGGTTTGAGAGAACCGGTCTGGTACTAAGTGTGGCGGTAACATTCCCAGAATTCATAGGTTTTAAGTATTTCTATTTTAATTGCTTCCGCTTTTCAAAAAAAAAAGTAGTGAATTTTGGGGTGTTACAAAGGGGGGTTGGGTCAGTCGTTTGAGGGAAAAGAAAAGAAAGAAAAGTAAGGGGAGAATGAGGCGGGCGAGGGAGGAAAAAAAAAAGACGATGTGGGCTTGGCCCCACAGGGAAGAGAGGAGAGGAGGGGGAGTTGGCCCGTATGGGCGAGGGCCAATAGGGGGAAGAAGAGGAGAAAAAGGTAAGGAGAAAGGAGAAAAAGAAATAAGAAGAAAAGAAAAAAAAAGGAAGGAAAAAAGGAAAAAAAAGAAAAGGAAAATATGTTGGTTAGGGTGCTAAGGATATTTTTGTATTTTTTTAATATTTAAAATTAATAAAAATTATTAAAATAATAATTAAATTCCTTTTTATACAAATTTAGAATTTTTTTAGGTAAATCCTCCTAAATTCTAATTTAATTAGAAAATTAACCTAATCTTCCCTAATTAAATTCTTTATTGTTTCTTTGCTTTTTTTTCTTAACTACTCCCATTATTTTTTTTAAATAATATATTTAATTATTTTCACTACTAAGTCCTTATTTTATCATAATTTCCTAAATTAGGATTTTTTGCTATTACATTACTAACCTCTTAAAAGAAAGAATTCATCCCCGAAGTCACTTACTAAATTCTAGGGATAAGGAAAAATGATTCTAACCTGATACTAAACCCTTAAAGAAAAGGATTTTCTAAGGATCATCGTACCTACAGCAAAAAGTTTCGGATACATCTCGTGCATGTCCTTCTTAACTTCCTAGGTAGCTTCTTTGGTTCCATGTCGGCTCTAGAAAAACTTCACTTCAGGAACTGCACTCCTGCAGGTCTTCTAAAGGTTGGTCTCAAGGATTTGCATAGGTCGTTGATCATAAGTTAGGGAATCATCAAGCTCTATCTCTTCCAGCCGGATCACATAGAAGGGATCACCAATGTACTTTGGCAACTAGGAGATGTGGAACACATTGTGGACTCAAGCCAACATTAGAGGAAGGGGTAAGCCAATAAGCAACCTCACCTACCCGCTCAGGATATCAAAGGGGCTGATGTTCCTTAGGCTTACCTTGCCCTTTCTTCCAAATCTCTTCATGCCCTTTGTGGGGGAAACCCTTAACAACACTTTTTCCCCAAGCTCAAAATCACTATACCGACGTCTACAATCACCATAATTCTTTTATCTGCTCTGAGATGCTCTCTGTAATCCTCCAAAAATTTAGAAAACTTATAATTTAATAAATAACTTTTATTTGAAATAAATTAGCTTTTAAAATTATTAAGTTTAATTATTTTATGGATTTTTGAGTATATAAATTTGGATAGGATATTTGATAAATTAAAACAAATATTTTGTTATTTTATCATACTCTTCTTATTTAAATAATTTTTGCCAAACCAATATTTTACTAAAATTATCCATTTTAAGCCCGTATATTTAAATATATTAAATTATTAAATAAATGTATTATTAAAAATATTAAATCCTATTATTTTATAAATTAAATTATTTTAAGTTCTCCCATTTTCCTTTTTCTTTTTTTCTTCCCTTCTCCTTTTTCTCCTTTTTCCTCCTTTTTTCTCCTCCTTTGGGCCACCCACACCTGGCCTGCTTCCTCCTCCCCAGTGCCTGGGCCTCTAACCCATTCCCTTCGTTCCTTCTTCTCCCACACACGACACAGCCCGGCCCCAGCCCCTCTCTCTGTTCTGTTTTTTTTCCCATACCGGACCGGCCTATCCTTCTTTCCTGCACCGGTCCGCCTGCTCGCACCCCTCCCCTTTCTTTTCTTTCTTCTTCCATGCCCGACCACCGCCCTCTGCCATGCTCGAGCACCCCGGATGCACCTGCAACTGCCATGCCCGACCACCACCTGCCTCCCTGCTACTCCCTCTCTCTCCACCGTCATTTTCTTTCCTAATTCGAACCAAACTAACCCCTGTATCCCCATCCCGCATGCCATTTTCCTTTCCCTCTTCGCCCCTTCCCTCTCCCTGCCAACCGACCACCCTTGCCACCCTACTGCTGCCCCGACAGGCCACCTACTCCCCCTCTCTCCCTCTTCTTTTTCTTCTCCTCACCAGCATTTCTTAGCCCATTTTTTGAGCCTTCTTCTCCATCCATGAACTCCTCCTCTCATTTTCTTCTCCTCCTATTTTTCCCGATTTTGGCACCACCACCACCCTCCGCTGCTTAAACCGCGACACTGAACCCCCTGCGCCACCTTCTGCCACTACTTGCTATTGCCCTGCACCATCACACCACCCCATCGAGCCCCTGCACTTCCTCCCTTCTCCCCCTCTTCTTTTCCTCCCCCCTTTTCTCGCTTATCGGTAGGCCACCTTCAACCGCCCCGTTAGCCGCCGTCCGGCCATCTCTGCCACCACTCAAACCACCAATCCACACCCTGCAACCTCCTCTACCACCCCCATACCTTTTTTGGCCAAAACAAGCCCCCTCACCCCTCCATTTTTCCCTTCCCTTTTCCTTCCTTCTCAACCCGGTCCACCCCAACAGCCCCCTTTGCCGCCTCGCCGCCGCCGTCTCCACCACCCTTGGCCGCCAACAACCTATCCCCAACCTTCACCTACACCCCCTCTTCACTCCTGCACCCTTCCCTTGCCTCCAAACCTCCCCCATCTACCTCATTTCCTAGCCTAAAGACCCCAAACCAAACCATCTCCCCCTCCCTTCTACCTCACCACCTTTGAACCTTTTCTCCCCACTATAGTCTTCATATGGCTCACGCTGTTCATGTAGCATGAGCTCCACATTGATTTGGAATTTATTTGTTTGAATCTTTGAGGTATATTAATAGTTAAGTAAAGTGTATTATTATTAATTAAGTTTTTATAAAAGTTTTGTCCTTTTAATTTCCTACTTCTAATATAAATATTATTGATATTATTTTTAGGTGTTGAGTTGCTAATTAAGCCTTGAATCTTTAATCAGGATACCAATAAGATTTGATTTTTTTCAGGATTAAGGTAATCATTAAACCCCACTTAAATGCATGGAAAAATGTATACTAGCACATTAGGGATTTTAGTATGATTTTATGCATGTTATGTGTTGCCTAGTATGATATATGTGGTTGCTTATATTGATGGATAAAAAGAAAAGCATGCTAGCTTTTGTGCTATGTGTAGAGATGATACTTAAGGAAGGAGTTTGATTATTGATGGAAATGTTAAATGCTTGTCAATGATGTATTATGTCATTAATGCATGAATAATAATAATATTGTGAGTCTAAGGGTATTTTAGTAATATGCCTATGTAAGTATGTGATCTAATATATGTAGTTGCTAATGAGTATTATATTGAATAATGAGAAGTTGGTAGAGTTAGATGATAAAAATGAAGTGCTAATATTAGTATTTTATTTATTGGTGGTAAATTCATAAAAGTGGTGTAATAAAGGGGTTAAGTGGCAATTCTATAAGGGAAAGGGTATTTTAGAAATTTTGTAGTAAAGGGGTATTTTGGTAATTTTGAAAGAAAGGGGTAAAATGGTGATTTTGTAAGTAAAAGGGTATTTTGGTAATTTCAAAAGAAAAGGGTGAAATGATAATTTTATAAGTAAAAGGATAAAATTGTAAGTTGTAAGAAAAAGGGGTATTATGGTAATTTTTGAGGCAAAAGGGCAATATGGTAATTTTATGATTGAATGGCCAAATGATAATTTTATAAGCAAAGGGGTATTATGGTAATTTTTGGAGAAAAGAATAAAGTGGTAATTTTGGACTCAAGGGCAATATAGTAATTTTATAAGTAAGTGGTCAGAATGGTAATTTTGGAAGTAAGGAGTAAAATAGTAATTTTAGATGTAAAAGGGTATTATGATAATTTGCAAGAAAAAGGGTAATATGGTAAAATTGGATGAAAGGGGGCAAAATGGTAATTTTTATAAATAAAAGGATATTATGGTAATTTGGAAGTAAGGGGTAGAAGGATAATTTTGTAAATAAAAGGATATTTATGGCAAACTTACGAGTAAGGGGTAACTTGGTAATTATAAAAATGACAAAGGGTAATTTGGTAATTAAATTATGATTATAGAAGGGCAATATAGTATTTATAAAAATGGAGAAGGGTAAATTGGTAATTATAATTATGGAAAAGTGTAAATTGGTAATTATAATTATGGAGAAGTCTAAATTAGTAATTATAATCATGGAGAAGGGTAAATTAATGATTATAAATATGGAGAGGGGTAAATTGGTAATTATAATTATGGAAAAGTAGAAATTAGTAATTATAATTATGAAGAAGGGTAAATTAATAGTTATAAATATGGAAAAGGTTAAATCGGTAATTATGATAATGGAGGAGGGTGATTTGGTAATTTAACTAATAGGAGGATAATTTGGTAATTTTGATAATGGATAAGGGTCATTTGGTAATTTATCTAACTAAAGGAGCAATTCAGTAATTGTGATAATGGAGAAGGAAAATTTGGTAATTTAACCGACTAAAGGGTAAATTGGTAATTATTTAACCAACTAAAAGGGAAAATTGGTAATCATGATAATGAGGAAGGGTATTTTGATAATGTATCCAACTTAAGGGCAATTTAGTAATTATAACAAAAGAGAAGGGTGATTCGATAATCTAACCAACCAAATGGGAGACATGTTAAGTGTAGCAATTATGAGGGGTGAATGGTGATCTAAAAAACGTAGGAGATAACTTGGTAACCTAAACAGAGTAAGGGGTAATTTGGTAATTATGCAACCTGAAGGGTAATAGGGTAATTTGTCAGGTAAGGAAGGGATGACTTAGCAATTGTATAAGTAAGGGGTGAATAAGTATTTAATATGATTCAAATAATGCTGATTAGAAAGGTAAGAGTATTTGATAATTAATAAGTATCACGAGAACAAATCCTAATTCAGAATTAGTTGAGATTATGATGGCCTTAATGGTTTCTTTGTGATATCTTGGATAACCGTCTGAATAAGAAATGACTAATGATATCAAAATGATTGAAAGTGAATATGTATCTGATTATTGTGCTTTTTTTTATCACCATAATTAAGACACTAATACTTAATGTGAAAGACCTCGAGATCAGGAATAGTGGCTCTTTAGGGGTCGCTACCCTAATGACGTGGTTTAGCCCACGATTATTCTGGTATTTGTTGGTGTGCCTTTGTTCCCCAATCAGGCCCTATATCTTACTCTATCTAGCTCTACGGGCCTAGTTAGGGGGTATGCATACTTATGGATTAAGTGTCATTATCGGTGGGGTACTGAGTAGCTTTATGCACCAGTACGACCAGGGTACCTTTACATCCCTGGGTTCGAGGTTGAAGGGTACTGAGTAGCTTGTATGCACCGATACCAACAGTGTACTTTTGTGTCCCGGGTTCTTGATCTCCCGTTTGAGGCAAATAAATGAAATTATTGTGCTGACTAAAGAAAGGAAAAATACTAATCATGAAAGTGAAAGATTAATGAGTCGGGCCCAGTTGACTTATGATAATGAGTACCGATCCACCGGTTATAATAGTGTCCCAGGAGCGTGTTACCCTGACAGATGATATTGAGTACTGGTCCATCGAATATAATAGTGGCCCAGGAGGGTTTGTCCTGGATGATGATTATATATATATCCCGGTCCACCGGCTAAAATAGTGGGGTTCCCAAGCTCAATAAAACAAGCATTGGATGTGAATAAATTATGGAAAGATATTAATTACTTATAGTGGAACACCTCGTGAGTCGAGGCCAGACTGGTCCACAGGTGAATAATAGTGGCCAGGAGCGTTCTGCCCTGGAGACAGATCCACCGGCAATAATAGTGGTCAGGAGTGTTCTGCCCTGTATGTATTCTGATCCACTGGCTATAATAGTGGGGTTCTTGCACTCACTTGGATATAACTAGAGAGATGATTGAATAATGATGGATGGCTTAAGGCCCAAAAGTATCGATCGTACTTTATAACTCGTTGATATGTAGTAGCCTTGTTATATATGTGAGTGTTATGTATGCACCTGTCATTACATATGTATATAGCTTGCATTATGTGTTGCATTGCGGGCCTGTTTTTAAGTGTGGTAGTAAAGGGTTACTTAGTACCATAGTACTGAAGGGTTCCTCTCGTGGGGCCCCTGCCTATTCAATGGGCAGCGTCCCTTATAGGTCTTTTCAGGTGCTACTCAAGTGGACAACGGGAAAGAGAGTAAGGAATTATCTAGAACCGTTAGGGTTTTTATCCTTCTCTTTTAAATTCCTAGTTTTAATGTTAATTTTATTAATGTAACCACCACTGGTGGATTTTATTCTTGTAAATAATTTGATACGCTACTCTGATATAAGTAGGTTTAATTTCTTGTAGATTGTATTTCATTTTTTTTAGCCTTAGCACTTGGTACTATAACGGTATGAGTGAACTGGTCTGGTACTAAGTGTGGCGGTAATATCCCCAAAATTTATAGTTTGTTGTGTTTTACTTCCGCTAATCTCTTAATAAAACGAAATTTTTCAGTAGTGAATTTTGGGGGTGTTACACTCTCATTCAGTCTTAAATATGACAAACCTACCTTGTCATCTGCCCAATCATCTCATATCCCAACACCACCATCTCGGTAATGTCACTCCAGCACAAGGGAGTCCTACACTTTCACTCTATATAGCCTTGAAGGGAGCCATTCCTATACTAGCTGGATAGTTGTTGTTATATGAAAATTCTATCAAATGCAAGCGCTCCTTCCAACAACCCTAGAAATTTAACACGCAAGCCCTCATCATATATTCTAGGGTTTGTTTGGTCTGCTCTATCTATCCATCAATGGCATGGTGGAAAGATGTACTTATCTTCAGCTTCCTTTGCACTTCCTGCAGCTTTCCCCAAAAATGAATGGGAAACCTTATATCCCTATCTGATACAATATCCTCCGAGACCCTGTGTCTACTGACTAAGTAATTCATGCAGGCACCCTCTAACTGATCCATAATCCACATGGACTTCATCAAAATAAACACGGCTACCTTAGTCAATCTATCCCTAATAACCTAAATAGTTTCACAACCACTTTAATTCATTTCTAAACCATTGATAAAGTCCATGGAGATAGAGTCTCACTTCCATCTTGGCACTTCTAAGGGCCGAAGTAGCCCCGTAGGTCTTCGGTGCTCAATTTTTACCTTGTGACATACTAAACACTGGGACACAAACACAGCCACATCCTACTTCATATAGGGCTACTAATACACCTTTCTGAGGTCCTTATACAGCTTGTCCCCTCCTAAGTGAACTAAGTAAGGGGTTTGGTGTCCTTCTTCCATAATATGTCGCTTCAAATCTAGATATCCCTATGATATGCACCAGCAGCCCTTGTAATGAAATCTACCATCCTTATGAACTCGGAACCCTTTTGCTAGCCTTCCTACAACTTTGATTGGATCCTTTTGAGCTTGACATCTCTAGTATAGCTAGCTTGAATCTCCTCAAAAATGGTGGGAATGATTGTCATGGCGCTCATATAGGTCTCGAGGTCTCCTTGCCTAATCAGCTCAACCTCCAAACCTGAAAACTCCTATATCATCCGATTGGCAACAACATAGCCATGCATAGAATGCGAGGACTTCATACTTAGGACATCTGCAACAACATTAGCCTTACTCTCATGGTAGGTTAACTAAACATCGTAGTCCTTAACTAGCTCCAACCACCTCCTTTGCCTCATATTCAGCTCCTCCTACATGAAGGTGTACTTGAGGACTTGTGGTTGGTGAAGAACTTACATTTCGTCCATTACAAGTAGTACCTCCAAATTTTTAGGGCAAAAACCACTATGGCTAACTCCAGGTCATGAGTAGGATAGTTTTTTTCATGCCGCTTCAACTGTCAGGAGGCATACGTGACCACTCTGCCATTCTACATCAACACATAACCAAGTCCATGTTTGGATGCATCACTATAAACCTCGAACCCTTCTAAACCTTTAGGCAAAGTCGGGATAGGTGCTATGGTAAGATGCTTCTTCAGTTTTTGGAAGGCTCCCTCACAAGTCTCGTCCCACTAGAATTTTTGTTCTTCTTCAAGAGATTGGTTAAAGGATGGGCAATTATGAAAAAATTATACACAAACATTTTGTAATAACTAGCCAATCCCAAGCAACTCTAGACCTCTGTTATGCTTAAGGGAGGCTTGCACTCTGTAATTGCCACAATCTTAGCAGCATCAAAAGCCACGCCCTTAACTGACACTATATGCCTAAGGAAGGCCGCTTCCTAAAGCCAAAATTCGCACTTAGACAACTTATCATAGAAGCAATGCTCTCTCGGTGGACGAGTGCAAACATACTACTCATTAACCCCATTCTCTCAGGAGTATACAAATTTGTCATCAATAAACACTATAATGAATTGGTTGAGGAAGGGTCTAAAAATCCATGTCATTAGATCCATGAATATTATAGGTGCATTAGTGATCTTTAATGTAATCACAGTAAACTTGTAGTGTCTATACCTGGTTTGGAAGTCAGTCTTCATAATATCAGCATCTGCAATTTTCAACTAATGGTACCCTAACCATAGGTTGATTTTAGAGAACACCGCGGCACCCCACAACTAATCAAAGAGATCATCAATCCTTAGGAGCAGGTACTAGTTCTTTATCATCAGGTGATTTAACCCTCGATAGTCGATGCAAAGATGGACACTACCATCCTTTTTCTTCACGAACAAGATCAGTGCTCCCCAAGGTGATACACTCTGTTGGATGTACCCATGATCTAATAACTAGTCTAGGTAGACATATAACTCCTCTAGGTAGACCTTTAAATCCTTCAGCTCAACATGCACCATCTTATAGGATGCCTTGGAGACAGGCTCAATCCTAGCAATAGCTCAATTGTAAAACCAATTTTTCGAATTGGGGGCATGCCCTATATTTCCTCAAGAAACACATCTAGAAATTCCTAGACCAACGAGATGCTTTCTAGAGTTGCTACATCTTTGTTCAACTCCTGCACATTGCACAGTCAGAGAGGGAACCCCTTTTGGTTCAAAGAGTGCAGGGCAACTGTCAATACCACCTTGGAAATGGGCTTATGCTGGGTTTTTCTCTATAAACCCTAGTTCCCTTTTAGCCTCACAATATCATGTGCTTCTGAATGCAATCGATCATGTTTTGATACCTCCCTAGCATATCCATGCGTAGAATCATGTCAAAGTCTCATAAATCTATCCTGATCGAGTCCACTAAAAATTCTACCCCGCCTATGACTAAGGCCATATTTATAAAAAAAAAACTCGGTATAATGCAGCTTATCACCGAAAGGAACCATTATAGATAATGTTACGCTGGCATATGGTGATAGTTCAACCTTAATAACAAATGTAGATGACACAAAATACAAGGATGCACCTGAATCGAAGAGGAAATGTACTAGTAGATATAATATGGTGAGTGTGCTAGTGACAATATCTAGTTGACGGTCAGCCTAATCCTGACTAATCACGTTTATGAGTCTGCTTGACTAGCCTCCTCTCTAAACAAAGGGATTAAATCCTTGAGGCCTTCCTTTGGCTTCTCGAATTGGGGCACTGACATGGAATAGGTGCTCGCTACTGGAACTATGGGGATATTGTCTGGATGTGCTACTAGTAGGCATATTGCTAGGGAACTAGGGGTTCCCTCTACTAGTGTTGCTTGGTCTAATACTGCTAGGAATGCGGTGTATCCAAACACTCAAATATCTGTGGCCCAACTTACCATAGTTCAAGTAGGTCACGAGCTTGCCTTCATAATCTCTGCTTAGGTGACTCCTACCACATCGTTTGCAAGTGGGTATCCTCGGTTACCCCTGACCTCTTACTTGACCCCTCGGCTATTATCTCATAGGTCCTCCTCCTCACAACTGGGTCCTACTCCTAGAACTCTAGCCTTGGGTTTCCTCTTCTCGAAGATGGTGGCCTACTTTTGGACTGAGTAGCAACGATATAGGCACTCTCATAAAGGGTGGCTAGGTTTGTGAATGATACTGCTCCCATCATATAATAGATACTGAAATTGAGCACTTACTAGAACTAAAACACCACCTTGGACTCACTAGCGGCTATCCCTAGGGTAAACCAAAGCAGCTTAGGGAAGCAAGTGTGATACTAGCAGACCTCCATGTTTCCCTAGGTGAGCTACATGAAATCCCAAATCTTTTCACTCATTAGGCTCTGGGGGTAGAATTAGGAGTGTAGGGCATCCTTAAATGCCTCCTAGGTAACTTGGGGACCATCTCAAGCATGGTATTCCACCCACAAGGCGTTTGCAATACCTCTTGGGAAAAATGCTACTATGTTAGGTTGCCGGGTTAGAGGGTAGTCCACCCTTCGAATGTGCGATCCATGTCCCGGATCTACCCCTCGAGGACCACCAATTCCTACTCACTAGAGTACGTTGGAGGGTGATGCTTAGCGACCCTCCGGAGCCAATCCTCACTAGTGCTCTCAGAGTGGTGGAGGTGTGCAGTCGGCAGCAGGGGTGTTAAAGTGCTCCTCACTGGACGAACTCCATAATGGCCTCGAAGGCCTCCCCTAGACGTCCCACTTGTCCATTCATCATAAAGTGCAACTACAAGGGAAAAGGGATATTAGAAGCAAGCCTACTGGTTCGATGCAATTATCACATATTATCTCCCATTTGAGAAACTCCTAGTCTACCCTTTGTTCCTCACTGTGGCTTGGACTCAAAGTTTTTAAAATAAAAAAAAACCTTTTTAGGGTTAAAAAACACTTCAAAATTGGGAAAAACATTGTTAATCAAAATTTTCTTTCAAAATGCATAGTGATCATATCCAATACTCTGATACCAACTTGTAACACCCCCAAAAAATTATAGTTGAAAATTTTTGTTTAATTAAAAACATACACAAGCACAGGCGGTGCTACAATAGTGATTAACACAAGCTTTGCCCCAGGTAGTCTCGCACAAACCATAAGGATAAAAAAAATTTGCAAGACATTAAACACACTTAAGATAGAGAGCCGTAGGAATTCAAAATACTCATAAAGAGAAATCAGTGTGCATGATTAAAAGTTATTACAAACTTGAAATAGTTAGATACTTAAAGCCCCCAAGGGGTTAGAATAATACAAACAATGGGACAAAAGTTGAATAAAGAAGGGTCCAGAATGGGCTCCATGCCAAGTCCTAAATGATCAACACTCAGCCACGCCCGATGTCTCAAATACATCATAGGCATCGAACACAACATCTCCTACTTGCACCAACTCAGAAGGGACATTTACTTATGGGAATAAGTAGCACCCATGAAATAGGTGAAATGTACGCTAAGAACTAAGCAAGGTAACCATGCAGCTAAGGCCATACATGAAATACAGATAACACCAGCAAGTAACCATACAGATAATCCATACATAAAAGACAAATAATATAAGCAGTGATTCTGTCCGATTAAACCTAATCATTAAATCTATGGTCATTATTCCCATTTCACACAATTTTTATTATAAGTACATGCAAGTATGGGAACCCTACTATTATAGCTACTAGACCAAAAAACACCTAAGGTAGAACACACTAAGCCACTATTATTCATTGGTGGAACGGTCTCTATGGCATAAGGTACCTAGCCACCATTATTAGCCGGTGCACTGGTCGGGCCCCTACTCTCATGGTATTTCACTGTAAGTAAATAGTATCTTTCTATGGTTTATCAATATGAGGTTTGGTTAATTGAGCTTAGTATCCCCTACTACTATAGTTGGTAGACTGAAAAACACCTAGTGCATAACCCACCTGGCCACTATTATTCGCCAATAGAACGATCTCAAAGGCACAAGGTACCTAGTCACTATTATTTGCCAATAGACTAGTCTAGGCCCGGTTCAACAATATTTCTCTTTAAATGGTTAATATCTTATTCATGTATTATTTGATAAATATTTCCACCCAAGACATGCATGCCCCTTGGACTACCCGCTGACACAACCCGTCTACTCCTATTCTCCTAGAAGGCTCGTCTAATTTCTTAGGAATTTTACACCTCCTAGTACATCTAGAAATCCTTTCCTCCTTTTCCATACTTACCATGAATACCCAACTCCTATGTGCATCGGTCAAGCCCCACTTTTCCATATCTCTATGTCAACTCACTATCGCCCTCTACAGTTTTCCTTAGAAAACTCTAATCTAGCTAACTTCCACTATCTCACAAAGCCCATGCTTTCCTTACCCCCAACTCATCACCCCACTTATTTCATCCCCAAGCTTCCCACTTTACTTACCATTTTGCACATGTGGCCATGATACCCTAGTTAGCCACCCCAAACCCTAGCACCTCTCTTTTCTCATAGGTTGTGCCTCCATTAGTCCTACTTATAATTCCCTCTTCCACATCGCACATATTCACCCTCCATGTGACATACTTCCACTCTCGCAATACGCCAATCTTTCCCATTATTTCTCTCTTCCACATTACACATATTCACCCTCCATGTGGCATACTTCCACTCTCCCCCAATACGCCAATCCTTCCCATTATTTCTCTCTTCCACAATCCCTTCCACTTAGGGTTTTCCTCCCAAACCCTAGCCAAGTCCCCCATGCACCCTTATACCAAACCACATACTAATTTTAACATATGGACTCCAATCACCCCCCATCAACTCTTCCCTTACCTTACTTAACCATCAAGTCAACTTTTCCCATGTAAGGATCATCCTCAAGTAAAGACTATCCATCCCATTTAAGCCGTATACTCCACATGCAAGATTTATTTCACTCTCTTATTTTATTTATATTATCATTTTATTTGTCTACCCATAAGCCATGAGATACTTAGGTTATTTTTAATTTCCTCTAGTCAACTCACTTCCTTTACCCCTTTCATCTTTTCACCACCACGACATATCTTTTAAAGAATCCTAGTATACATGTCCTAAAGGGCCATATTGCATAAGCACCACAAAGCAAAAAATACATTATCTTATTACACAAGCCATAAAGAGAACACATACAACTTACCTTAGCTCGACGCTTAGCAAGCTGCGCTACAAGTACATAGTTCATACTCACATAAGGTACACAAATATATCATCACACATAACATATAATACAGATAATATACAAATCAAACCTTAACCACATCCTTACCTAAAATGACACAAGGCTTGGAGCATACTCCTACGACTCTTGAAGTGTCCAACCTGGCTCACCTATAAGAGGGAAAACACTAAGGTTAACTTCCCTCTTATTAATATTTTCATTATTTCCTAATTGCCTCTATTATGAACTAGTATTAGTGATAATAATAATAATAATAACTTATATAGTAAAAATGAGGGTAATATGCTTTAAATGGTTAACCATACTATTATTAACCAAAATAGGGTTAACTAGTTATATTAGTCAATGGTACAATATTGATAAAAATATTAGCAATAATAATGATAATAACTTTAATAATAATGATAATAATAATAATAATGTTAGAATAATAATTATACTAAATATATTATACTTAAGGGCTAGAAAAAAATAGGGCATAATCTAGTGAGGGTGGTAGCTAGGTGGTGACAGCAGTGCATGAAGGTGGTGGTGGAAGTGGTAATTTGGGGGAAGGTGGGTCTTTTAGGGATGGAAGAGGGAGTGTGAGATGGTGGATGTGGGTGTGGTGGACTCTTTAGGCTAAGAGGGTTGTAGTGGTGGTGGTGGCACATCAAGGTGGTGACGTAGGTGGTGGTGGTTGTTTTGGTTAAGGGTGGTGAAGTAGGTAGGAGGAAGGAGAAGGATACAGGGAGAAGGAAGGGTAGCTGAAGGAAGAGGAAGTTCTGCTAGGTGGATTAGGTGGTAGGGAGAGATGGTGATTGTGGCAGAGGAGATGAAGCAAGGTAATAAGAGGGGTGGCGATGGGGTGTAAAGGGCAGCTTGAGCTACCTACTTTGCATTATTGGAGTGGCTTTAGTAGGGGGAGTTGAGGGCGGTGAGTGGCTTAATTTAGTGGATGTAGGGAAGGGATTGGGCAGTGTTTCGGGTGGCAGTGGTGCACGGTGGTAGCTGAGGCGATGTCTGAAGTGGCAGTGACAAAAATGGATGGGATTTCTGGGTAGAGAAAAGGGGGTAAATGGGGGGTCAGTATGGGGTATTTTTAGGTCAAGGAAGGAAGATGAACACAAAGGAGGAAGGGGACAAAAGGGCAGACATGGCAGGGGCTCACTAGCTGGTAGTGGCAGGGGAGGATGGTAGTACATCATAGGTGTGATATGCAACTCGAGGATGGGAAGAAGGGAGGAGGAAGAAAAGGGGGGTTGGGCCAGCTAGTCAGGGGAAAAGATAAAAAAGAAAAGAAAGGGGTACAAGCAATAGTGCAAGGGAGAAAAAAAAAAGATGAGGTCGGCTAGGGTGTGTGGGAAGGTGAAGAGAGGAGAGGGGAGTTTGGCTAGACAATTGAGGCCCAACCAGGGGAAGAAGAGGAAAAAAAAGAAAATTAGAAAAGAGAAAAAGAAAGAAGAAAAAAAAAAGGAAAAAGGAAAAAGTGAAAAAGGAAAAAAGGAAAATAGGTTAGATGGGATGTTTAGGATATTTTGATATTTTTAAATATTTAAAAATAATAAAAATTATTAAAATTATAATTAAATTATTTCTTTACTAATTTATAATTTTTTTAGGTAAATCCTCCTATATTCTCCTTTAATTAGCAAATTACCCTTATATTCCCTTTTTAAATTCTTTATTATTTCCCTCCTTTTTATCTTAATCACTCACATTATTTAATGAAAATAATGTATTTAATTTATTTTACTAATAAGTCCCTATTTTATCATAATTTTCTAAATTAGGTTTTTGGGTGATTACTAGGTTAGAGAATAACACTTGAATCCCTTATAGTACCCACTGTAACAAACTCACTTCAAAATAACATTAGTCAAGCTATTGAATTTTTCCTAAATACTTAAATAGTATAATATGTATTGCTTTTTAGAACACTACACAATCAAATTTTTGCCAAAGTAACTGTTAAATCCACTAATTAACCTTATATCATCATGTTGATTTGCTCAATGAGCATCACTAAAACTATTCTAACTTAAGTGATTAGAATACCTCAACATAAACCTTCTTCATGCATAGCCTTAAGTTTTCTTAAAATGAATTTAACCACTTTTTGTTGTGTTTCTAAAGAGTTATGCATGAACTAACATACCCTTTTTATAGGAATATAACTATCATGGATTATGATGGTAACGTACTATAGGGTGTGGAGCTCTAAAGGCTAGCCTATATTTAATAGGGTTTGTAATATGATTTCCCTCTTGTTTAGAAGGCCTTAGATTATTAAACATAGCTCTAGGTAAAAACTTAACACCATTCATCTTTTCCTTATTAAGAAACACTTGACTTATTTTGTGAGAGATACAAACCATCCTTTGAATGTTTAAAATCTATTTCATGGAAGTAGTTCAACCTTCTTAATTATGTCATGGAAAAGGAAATATGAAGATAATAAATCCACCTTGTTTCTTCTGCATCATCATTTTTTTTGGTAATTAATTGGGATTTATATTACAAAAAGAGAGAGAATAAGTACAAGTTCTAAGGTGTGCTTTTAAACTAATTCTAGCGATCCAAGTAAATCAAGACTTGTCGATACAACTTGTTTCATCTACTATGAATCCTACCAATGATATCTTTAACCACTAATCTTGGGAGAGAAACCTGTAGTCTAAAGATGGAGAGATTACACCCTCTCTAGATGTTGTAAATCCCACCAACAATAGTTGCTCAAATCAGTTTTCCGTATGCAAAATCTCAATTAGCAACTTCAGATAGTGTGCAAATGAATTTCATCCAATCTAGAGGGAAAAAGTCCAGCTCTAACTAGCCAAATAAGAATTGCCAATAGAACTTGGCAAAAGCACAATGCACAAATAAATGATTTAAAGTCTCCTCATGGGCACGACAAGTACCAAATAAGTTCTGAATGCTAGGTATCCACTGAGATAACCTTGCCCTAGTGAGGAGCACATTATGAGTTTCTAGACAAGCAATAAACTTATGGCTAGGGAATCCATCATGTTTCCAAACAAAAGCATACCAAACTTGAGGAGCATCCCTGTATCGAATAAGATCACAGGCCTTTTGAATATGATAATTCTCACAACCACATTGACCATCAGTAATCACAGAGAGAAAGTGATGTCTGAGCTTCAACACACATCAAAAGACACATGATTGAGTCACCTTCACATCTAATTCATGGACAGGTTTGTTTTTAATATAGTATCCATGGACCCATTTTATCCATAACCCCTCTTTATCATGTATAATTTTCCACAACCATTTCCACATTGCTACTAGGTTCCATCTCATAAGATCATGAATGCCCAGACCTCCCTCCTACTTGGGTAAAAAAAGAACCTTCTAGGATGATAAGGCAGTGTGTTGGTCCATGGTACCTGACCATAGAAATCATCTACAAATTTTATCAATGTACCTGACCACACCAACAAGGAATAAAATGATTTGAGAAAAAAATCTAATGGTTCCCATGATGATTGAGTTAATGAGTTGTACTCTCCCAATGTAGCTTAGTAGCTTACTATACCAGTGCTTCACCTGAGATAATAACTTATTAAGTAATACATGATAGTGCTGCATACTAAGATAGGAATTATCCAGAGGAACGCCCAAATATCTAAAAGGGAAAACACCTTCAACACAAGCAAAAATATCTAGCAAGAAATGTTTAACCTCAGTAGTAACCCCACAACAAAACAATGAACTTTGATAAGGTTTACTTTCAAACTAGAACAGCAGGAGAAATTAAGCAAAGCCTCATGGAGGTGTATGGTAGAAGCTACATCACCTCAATAGAAATGGATTAGATCATCAGCAAACATTAGGTCAATGATGTTCATCTCAACACACCTAGGATGACCTTTAAAATCCATCTTGTTCCACAACAATTTCAAAATTCTATACAAATACTCCATAGATAACACAAAAAGATAAGGGAAAATTGGATCACCTTAGCATAAACCTCTTCGACTAAGCAAAGGAGAAGTAAGAGAACCATTAATGTTGATAGATAACCTAACTATAGAGACACACTGGATTATCAGCTCAACAAAATTCCAAAGGAAGTGAAAAGCAAGTAATACTTGTTTGAGAAAACCCCACTCCAGAGTATCATAAGCATTCTACAAATCAGCCTTCAGCATCATTCGAGCACTCATAATTTTCCTGTTGTAATGCTTATGAAGGTCCAAAGCCATAAGAATGTTGTCATATAAGACCCTATCCTTAATAAATGCTGCATGTGAGCGATCCACAATCTCATGTACCACCTTCTGCAACTTATTTGCAAGGACTTTGGAAAAGATTTTGTAAATAACATTGCAACATGCTATAGGACGAAAATATTTTACCTTGAAAGCACCCTAGAATTTGGGGATAAGGGTGATAGATGTATGGTTCATTTGTTTTAGTAGAATTTGAGTCTTCCAAAAAGCTAAACAGCCTCACAAATCTCTTCTCCTATGATGCACCAAGATTTATTATAAAGTAAAGCATTGAAATCATCTAGACCTGGAGCTTTAAGATCCCCCATCTAAAACACTGCATTCTTGATCTCTTGAGTACTGGGTATTTGTAACAAAAAGCTTGAACTTTCTTCTGTCAAAAGAGGGCCACTTTAACAAATGGAAGAATCAATACTCTGGATGGAAGAAAAATATTTTCCAAGTAATTCCTTATAAAACTCTGTAATGGTCAAAGCAATGTTATCCTCACCAAAAATAACTGAATCATCATCAGTTAATAACTTGAAAATACAATTCTGTCGACTCCTAGCCTTAGCAAGGGCATAGAAATACTTTGTATTCTAGTCTCCAAGCTTAATATGAGTAAGCTTGGCCTTATTTTGGTAGAAATTCTCCTCATCTCTTGCTCTTCTGAACCAATCCAAAGCCACCTTTCTTTCATTGTTAATATAGACTTGATTTAGTGGGTCTACAAATAAAAGCTTTCTATTAGTTTCCCAATCAGTCCAAGCTTGATTGGCACGAATGGATACATAGCCATTTGAGACATTTAACTCACAGAGCCTGTGCTTGAGGAGCTTAATTTTTTTAACTATTCTGAAACATGGACTACCCACAATATCAAAACTCCATATTTCACTCATAAGAGAAAGGAAATCTTCTCTGTCAGCCCAAAAGTTCATAAACTTAAAATGAGGGGCTTTCCTAATAGCTAGAGATTTTAGATGCAAAAGTAGAGGGGAATGATCAGAGATAGGCCTATAGAGTACTTTAACACAGCTGTTAGCAAACAGATGATACCAAATACCATTACATAATCCACAATCCAATTTACAATACAACTTAGATTCTGAAGTTTGGAAATTAGTCTAGGTATATATATTACTAGAAAAAGGTAAATCAGACATACCACACTCATGCAAACAATTTGAAAAATTGTCTACATCCTGTTGATCAATACTCCCACCTAACTTTTCCTCAACACTGAGAACCACATTAAAGTCTCCTATAATAATCGATGACTATTCATACAAGAGCTAATGTCCTATAACCAAGACCACAGATCCCTTCTTTGGGCATTAGTATTAAAAGCATACACCATAGTTAGATAAAAACAAATAGTTGAAATATTGTAGGTCACTTTGCAATGGATTCCCTGTGAACAAAAAACAAGTTGTACAATGTCATAAAGGTCAGAATTTCAAAACACCCATACCCTACAATTTACATGACACTAATAGTTCTGAATAAGTTGTCAATTCAATCTCAGATTCTTGCAAACCCTAGTAACATTATGTGATTTAACCCTTGTTTCCATTAAATCAAGTATACCAACATTGTACTTATGCACAAGAGACCTAGTATCCTTATGCTTGAGGGTTTTATCTAACCCTCGTATATTCCAAGAAATTAGGCTCATGTTAACAAGGAGGAGGATGATCCTCCGCCTCTATCCACAGTTCCAGCAATAAGTTTGTCTAATAAAGAATGATAAAATTTTGGAGAACGATGAGGAGTTAAAGGAGAAACTGACACTTCCTTTTCTTTATTCAATATAGCCCCATTCAGCTCCTTTGCCTGAATCTTAGGATTTCTAGTTGGAGTAGTTTGGAGAGCATTGGTTGAGGGAGCATGTTTTGGAGCAACATTAAGAGCTGCAGAAGCATTCCTATCAGTTGCAAAAGCCTTATTTGCCACTATAATTTGTGCCATTCCACCATCAAGATCTTATTTCATCACCTGCATTTTCTGTTGACCATCCACTTTAGGGGCTGGCTATTTAGCATGCTTACATTGGAAGTTAGAATGCCAAGCAACATTACACTAGGTACAAAAGGGAGGTTTCCATTTAAAAGGGACCCTGTGTTTCCAAATATAGCCATTAGGTAAGGCAATGTGCACCTCTTTGGGAAAGGCTCAACTAATATTAATCTCTACCAACAACCTAGGAAAAGCGATTCCTCCCTGATTTTACGTAATATAATCAGCACATATAGGTTGTCCAATTAAATTGGCAATTCGACTTAGGGAACCCATTGACCACAAATGCAAAGGAAGTCTAGGGAAAGTAACACACAAGGTAATAATATTCCAGCCAGAAGGTGACATTTGAAGTCCTAGATGCGACCTCCTTAACATCATGGGTCAAACACCAAAACTCCAATACGATTTCTCCATAACAGCAACAAGATCTTGTTCAGATTTAAATTGTGGAAGACAATACCCAAATTCATGTGATAGAACTTTAGGCAACTCAGTTAGAAATGTTCATTTAGAATGTACAAATTTATCCATCTAGTTATGTGGTACTTTCTGTCCAGCAATAAACACCACCAAGGTATGCTTCCAACGATCAGCCTCAACTTTGAGTTCAATAGCTTGCATTTTAGCACGATTGGTACCATCCACAATGGTCGGAGGGATAAAATTTAAGGGAATACCCATCTCTGGGGATCTATTAGAAGAGATCACATCCTTCTATATAGGTTTTACATGATTTGTAGGGTTAGTGTTGGTAGCATTAGGTGAAGACATTACACTTGGAGAAAGAGGGGCCGGCAATTCAGCATTAATATCCAATTTAGAATCAATAGAAGACAACCTCAATGAAGGATTAAGCATCTCAGAAACTGTAAAAAAAGGATCCATCACATATAAGTTTGGACTAATAGGATCTATATCAGAACAAGTAATTGAAGGTTGACGACCTTTCAAAACCCTATTCATTCCTAGACAATCAAACTCATTTTCAGAATGAGAATTATGAGCCTGAATATTTTAGCTTCCAGTAGAGATAATGGTAAATTCAGTATCACAAACATGTACCATTTATTAAGACAACAAAATGAAAAAGTCAAATGATATAATCTTGTGTGGGATCACCATGGCATTCCTAGACACAAAATTATATGTTGGATGGCCTACTAAGAAGTGCTCTTAGTGAAGAAAAAGCTCAAATCATGGCAGGTAATTGATAATGATACATGTGAAGTCTACCAGAAGGGAGAGGAAGACCTAAATCACCTCCTAGTCCAATGCACTGTTGCACATCATCTTTGGAGATGAGTACTCAATTGGCTCTTACTACCTCATATTTTCACAACATGGCAGAGTTGTATCCACTGGATGATTAGGTATACTAAGGGTAAAAATGGTAGAACTAAAGTACTAAAGATTACTTTTGCTGCCTTGACATACAAGCTATGGATCAATAGGAATGATGTTTTGTTCCAAAAGAAGCAACCTACAATTGATATTATCTACAAGTAGATTGTCTAGGAAATCTTTATCATAGAAAGCCTTGTAAAAAAAGGAAAAACACATGAGTTCTTGAAGAGTAGAGACCACTGGATGTAGACTTTGCGTTGAAGTGGTATAGTCTATTGTGCCATTTTAATAAGCCTTCTTTTTTGAAAAGCTTTTGATGTACATATTGCATTTTTGGTAATAAAAATTTATTCACTTACCAAAAAAACATATTCATCCCACCACTACATTCAAAACCATTTGAATCTAAAATCTCAGCTTGTTCCACCAGCGATGATGCTTATGGGGAATGATAATTGTGATCACCGATCAGAATTCACTTAGACAATTTCTTATGAGTCATTACTATTTCTCAAGATCAGGAACAAATTGAGGTTGAAAATCGTTTAGCACGTGAGGCACGTTCCACCAACATCCACCATCTATTCTCTCTTCTTCTACATCATCATTATCTATTATAATTATATCATGAACATATGCCGAGATAAAGATAAAATTTTCTTAGTATGAAGACCAAACAATAACTAATTAAATCAAGCCATTATTAATTCAAATCTCCTAAGAAAGGCTTTTAACATGTCAAACCAAGAATGTAGACTTGTCACAAACCATATAAGCCCTTATTTTACCTGCACACCAATTCACATACCTAAATCTAAGAAATTTCTAAAATCATATTTGGTTGTTTTTTGGTACCATTTTACTTGTTGTCTATTAGAACCCTTCTCTATCTGATGTGCTACTATTCATTCCTCCCTTATGTCCTACAATAAAACCTATTGTAGCCTAAAGAAAATGGAAAACCTTTCCATTTTTTATGATTTGAAACCTAATTATCCAAAATATTAAGGCCTTGTGAAAATCACATGGGATCTACCTAGTTACTTTCAATTTTTTTTTTTTTGCTTTTTAATCAATTTATTTCCATTTATGTTTGAATTTGGTGATTAAAACTTTAGCCTAGATTTTTATACGCCCATCTATGTATATCTAGTTATGGATTTTAAAGTGACTAGACTTCCAACTTTTCATTTAGAACATCATATTCATTCAACTAGTTTCTTATTCATTACCAATTATGAAGAGAAAATTTTACAAGTAATAAAATTATATAATGAAAAATGTTATATTTTTATATGCTTGTGAGTTAGGTATAATCTATTGTTAGGAAAAATATGTTGAGTACATCGAATGTATTTAAGCTTACATTTTAGGTGTGAGGTAAAAGTGGAACAAATGGCTTAATTACACCATTCTTTTACATTACAACTATAGGTATCTTAGAGTCTTTTAGGCCTCAACTTTTGTCTTTGTATATTTGTAAGGTACCCTCTTTTCATGTTGTTCATGATTTGATATTTTGAGTGTCTTGAATATTCTTCCATATCTGCTCTACCATACTTAGATAAGGTTGATTTGTAAGATATTAATGGCATCCTTGTAATTTAGTAAGTCGTCCTACCACTTAAAGTACCTTACAAACAAACTTGATTTCAGTTGGATCCCTACCCTTTTAGCCTATTTTATCTATATATAATTATCACAGGAACCATACTAAATACATTTTACTGCACTCAAACCATAGGTAAGATCATTAGTGCAATTCAACCTCCAAATTTTAAAAATAAATATCCATATTAGAATACGATATATATGGAGTCTAAAATCAATAATTATCTACATTGATACTCCTTCCCATGGCATTTTGGATATGGATTTTTCCTCATTTAGTATTTTTCAACCATAAAATGATGATACAAATAGTAAGATTCAGCTCAAAAGGTTTATAGGTTACTTCTCTTTGTCTCAAAGTAGTCTCAAACTAGTACCCTATAACAATCCCTTTTTAGGTCAGTTATTTTCTTAAGATAGAGAAATTCTTTTTCTTGAAACACACTATATTATTCTTCTTGCTCTTCATTTATTTTACCTTGACATATATAGGGTCTTCTACCTATTTTGGAGATCAAAAATCATATTATTACTTTCTCACTTTTACTCTATCCTTTCTACTCTCTCCTCTCTCATCTAATTTTCACCATAGGCATTCTACAACTTCCAACTACTACTCTAATTTACCAAGAACTTCTTAGTTCACAAAACATGAAAAACAATTACTATATTAGTTTCTTGTTGTTCTTGGATAATTTTTGTGAAAGGTGTTCAAATAATGTAGGGTTTGAGATCAAATAAGGAAATTTGGAAAATAAAAGTGAAATGACATGTTCATTCAATCAATAATGTGTTCATTCAACTAGAATAAAATAGTATACAATAGGCCATATATAAGAACATAATGGTAGAAATGAATTTTTATTTATATATATTAAATCATGAAATTAATTTTTTATGTAAGTTATTTCAAATAACATGTATTAATTCACTTAATAATAGTAGTATATTTCTTGAAAAAGGTTTAATTTGAGAATTTTTCTGTTATTTTTGATGTTTTTTCTTACTTTGGATGAGAATGCTATGGTGTAGTGAGGATTTTTTTTGTGATTTTCTTTCCTACTTTAATGGTTGTTTGGATGATGTAAATAGTTGTATTTAATATCATTTTTTTAAGTTAGGTGGTGATAGTGTTGACTTAGTTTTGCTTGATTAGTTGAATTTGTTTTGTTTTAGTTATTTTTTACTCTGCATACTCTATAGGAGCTACTTAGATGAGATAGGGTTGATGGTAAAAAAAAATTTGTAGGTGGTTGATAGTAAAGAAGACAAAAGTTGACCCTACACACATAAAACCTAATCTGACATAATCCGATAAATTCATCAATCTGACCTGACCCAAAACTGACACAACCCAACACCGATCTAAATATAAGTGACTTAACCCTACTCAAACCTGACCCAACTCCAATCTGTAACCTGACATCAACCTGACCCACCACCAACTTGACTAATTATTAACCCTACCCAACCCAAATATAGAAAACCAAATTTAATATTAATCAGTTATGATAATAAAATAAATACATATATCTTAATATTTATTTAAAGCATTTCAAAATATATTATTCTTTAAATTTTATTTATTTTTCTTATTTTTATTGTAAACATACTTATTCACCAATGATATTCTAATTTTACTAACTTTTTTCATGAGAACACAACATTATAAAGCCATAATAATAATAATAAATAACAATTAATAATAAATTATTAGTCACATGTTTACATGAGGTCAAGCCTAATTCTTACTTATGAGGTCAACAATCTAGATTAATTTTGGAAGTCAATATCTAATTTGAAAAAAAATTAAAAGTTATTAGATCTAGAATTAGCTTGGTCATAATCCCACCTAACCCATCAAAACCTAAAAAGATGTGATTTGTCAAGTTAATTCAAACTTGACATGTCAAATTAACTCGAACAAGAAATCACCCATATACAAGGTTGCTAGACCTAATCCTTACCTGATAGAGATGTACACCCATCCTCATATCCATACTCATACCCAAATTTATATCTATACTTGAATAGGTATCCACTTACACATCAATATCCTTATTCGTTGGATATCTGTTACCTAATGAATAGTTTATTTATCTATTCATAGATATTATCCAAAGGATAAATCAATTACCAAACAGATAAACCCATTTAGAGTTAAGACAAATGAAAGTTTTAACCATAATTTATACTATATTTATTTTCAAATTAAGGGTAAAAGGGTAATTATATATCGGGTAAACAGGTAAGAATATGGATAGGGGTATAGGTATGGGTATGGGTACGGATATGGATATCCCATACTTATATCTAACAGGTATTTTTTTTTTATCCTCCATATCCATTTATGTATCCAACAAATAAAACCCAGTATATTTTGGATAAAATCCGCCCCGTTTACACCCATAGACCCGACATGCTAATGTAAAATAATTTGAAACCCACCCGACTCAAACCCAAACTATCTCAACTAAAACCTGACCCACCTCTGTAAATTAACCTGATATACCCCGAACCTCATCGACCTTAACCCAAACCCGACCCAACCCAAATAATTAGGTGACCTAAAATGACCTAGAATCAAAATGACCCGACCAAACCCACAACCAACCAGCAAAAAGCCCGACCCGATATAACTGACCCAACCCCAACCCAATTGCCACCTATAGTTGATAGTGCTTAATATGAATAGTACTAACTCATTTTGGATATTATTTTTGTCTTTAGTTGAGGAGTAATAATATATTATTCTTTTTATTATTTGGCATATGTTTATCTTTTTATTTGATAGGGTATGCCTTTATCTCTTGGATACTTATATTAATTATTATTTTATATCTTTGTGTTGTGGTAAATCGAATTCATTTTACAATGAAAAAAATTATATGAGTTTTTTTAGTAATATATTTAAATTTGGATAAATATTTTGTACATCCCAAACATTTTTTCCCTAAATATATTGTATAGAAAAATTATTCATGGTATAAATTATTTGTCAGTATTTTATTGAATGTGTGTAGATATAGACATAGAAAATGATATCCATGTGTTAAAATGAATATATATATATATATATATATATATATATATATATATATATATATATATATAAAGAGAGAGAGAGATAGAAGATTAAAATATTAGTTATATTTTTGAATACATGATTGTATCATCTGTGGCCCATGATTTTTGCTATTAGAAATAAATAAATGGATTGTAATAGTAGTGAACACGTTGGTTGCTATTGGTAATGAAGATTTTATTATTTATTTTTCTATGATAGAAAAGATTGATCACTAGTATTATTTATAACATTATATTATTTTTGGAGCTATTATTTCTAAAAATCAATATTATATATTATTTCTACCCTAATTGCCAATATTATATATTAGCACTATTGCTTTAGCAGCCAAAATTGTTAGTCGTCAATATTGTTTTAGGAATCAAGGTTTATATGTTCTCATTATTAAAATAGTAGCAAAAAAATTTTGGTTAGTTGCTAAAGGCTTTAATGAGAGAGTAGTAGTGAGCACGAATAACCATTAATATTTTTTGTTGCAATTCACATTAGCGACCAAAAGTTGACTATTAACAACTAAAAATCTTGGTTGCTAAAAATTTATTTCTTATGATATAAATTTCATTTTTATATATATATTTTTTAAAACATGAAATTCTTAAGTAGCTAAAATATTTTTGGAAATAAAACTAGAAAAAAGTCACCAAACCATGACATTAAAAATTCTAAGGGCCACGTTATCTTGTCAAAAGTAATAGGTAAGTGGTTAAAATATACAATAATAATTTTTTTGTGTTCTTTTAGCTATAGGATATAATTTTTCTTTTTTTTTTAGAAATTAGCAATAAAAGTAGTGAAATAGAAAATTAGCTAAATAAAATTCAATTTTGGAAAGTTCATTTTTGAAATTTGAGTACCTCATCATCCTCATAATTAGTAAAAGAAGTTGTGTAATACCCCATATTTTTGTAAAACATTGGAATGAAAGTTATACCCATTTGGGGTATTTGATTTTGATTTGGTATTCTGATTTTATTTGAGGTAAAGTTTGATTTGAAACAAGGTTGAAAAATGAGATTTATTAAGTTTTTTAGGTGAACCAATTGAGTTGTTCTATGAACCAATCAACTAGTTCATCAATTCAGAAAAATGGGGTTTTTATGACTAAATTAATTGACTGTTTGGGGAACCAATTGATTAATTTTTAGAATAATCGACTAGTAGGCAGAAACCGATTGACTAGTTTTTTGAGCTGGGCATATTATCAAACACATTTTTTTAGGGAAATTTCTTATACTGAAATGGCACCTTGTTAACCCTTGGCAATTTGTCCCTAAGAGATTCATAACTTTTTCATGATGCATTTAGCTTAAAATAATACATTAGATTAATTTGGAGGTCAATTGGGACAATGGAGGGGGTTAGATCACCTCAGCCTTATCTTCTTACACCCCTCTCCTCCACATAATTATGAGACCAATGCTTTGATCTCAAGCACGATTCTGATCAGTTAGAAAAATTTTTCCACGATAACCTTCCATTACCTCTCTTGTGAATTCCAATTCTATCCCAATTGACACACATTCTCTCAAAATTCATTCATTTGAGCTCTAGAGAATAAGTCAGCATATCTTTGACAAAATCCGCCCATTTCACTTGATTTCAAATAGTAAAAATTAGTGTTTCAAATTTTTCCTAGACCCTCTCTGATTCTCGTTAACCATTTGGCTATAAATAGCCCCAAACACCCCTTTTTTTCACATTTCGTTTAGCCATAAAATATCTTTAACTCTCTATAATCTTCCTCTTCTTTTCTACACTTTGAGGGTTGAGGTTGTGTATCAGCTACTGAGGGTTGAATAAGGTGCCGGTGAAGAATAGTTATCCATTGCCAAGGATCAATGACTTGTTCGATCAATTCAAGGGAGCCATGGTGTTCTCCAAGATTGATATTTGATTAAGCTACCATCAACTAAGGATAGCAGAACAAGAAATCCCTGTAACAACTTTTCAAACAAAGTATGACCATTATGAATTCACAATTATGTCCTTTGGACTCACTAATGTGCCAGTAGCTTTCATGACCCTCAAGAACCATATCTTTCATTCATTATTGGACATGTTTGTCATAGTGTTCATCGACAACATCTTTATGTACTCTAGTGACCAAGAGATGCATGAGCAGCATTTTAGGTAGACTTTAACATTGCTGAGATCACACTAGGTATACACAAAACTCTCTAAGTGTACGATCATATCACACCAAGGAGCCTTCCTTAGACATGCAATCTCTAAGGATGGAGTGGTTGTGCATCTTGCTAAGATTCAAGATGTTTATGAATTGTTTGCGCCCACTTTTGAAATACCCCGAAAATTTTAATTTTATTATTTATTATTAAATAATATTTTATTATGAAAATTAATTAAATAATTTATTTTTATTAAAATAAAGGAAATTAATTAGGGTAAATTAATAAGAAATTTTATAAATATTTTAATTAGAGGAAATTTTGGTATTTTAACTAATTAAATATTTTAATTTGGAAATTAATTAAATAAATTATTTTATTTAAAATAAGAAGGAGAAAATATTTTCAAATTAATAGTAATTTTATAAATATATTAATTGAAGAAAATTAGAGTGATTTGCTAATTAAAAAAGAATATATGAAAAATCTTTTAAAAATCCTAATTTAACCTAAATAGGGATTTAAATATTATTTTTTTTAAATATTCTTATTTTTAAATATCCCAAATATTGTAATTAATTTAAATACCCAATATAATTATTTTTTTCCCTTCTTTTTTTTTTCCTTTTCCTTCTTTCTTTTTCTTTCTTTTTCTTTCTTTTCTTCTTTTTCTTTTTCCTCTCCTTTTCCCCATTTGGGATGCCCCTTCCGTAGCCCAGTTTTCCTCCTCTTCTTCCTTTCCTTTGGCCCAGCCTGCGCCGCGCAGCCGCCCCCTTCTGCCTAGCTTCGCAGCGCTGCGTTTTATTTCTTTTTCGCCCTAAACTTAGCGTTTCATTTAACTCACCCTCATCGATCCCGGTTCGCCCGTCTCCCCTTCTTTCTTTCTTTATTTTCCTTCGCGAACCGCCCGGCCTAGCCCCCATCTTCTTCTTCCTCTTCCAACCCCGACGCCGACCATCGACCTACAACATCGCCGCCGCCGCCCTGGTTTTTCGCCGGCGATCTCACCCGATTTGACCGGTATTTTCCTCCCTTTCTCTTCCCCTTGTTTCGGCAGCCTCATAAACCCAATCAACTACCCTATTCCCGCGCGTTTTTCTCTCCCCCAGCTGACCACAACCCTTGCCCCAAATTTTATTTTCGTCGGCTTTGTCACCGCCGATGACCATAACCCTACCTGCCTTACCTCGTAGCCGACCCACAAAACCCTAACCTCTCTTCTAAAGGTTATAAGTAACCCCCATAATCGCCCTTTATCAAGCTTTTATTTCTTACCCAGAGATGCCCGACCTTGCCACCGCTGCCACTTCAGACTCCTCTTCCGCCGCCTCCGGCTAACTTCACCGCCATCTCTGGCCACCAAACTTTTTCTTGCACCTCCCTATAGCTCACCAAATCATTCATATCTCTCTATTCTTCCTATATACGCCACATCGGCTGTGTGAAGTAGCCTTCTCGAACAACCTATTTTTCTGCCTCCGCTGCCCTTTGAACCACCATTAGCCACCTAATCTGCTGTTTCCGCCGCTCCTTTCACCTCCAAAATTATGTTGCAGATCCTCCCCTACGTTCCCCTACCTTTATTTTCCTCTTTCTCCCTCTCCTCTTCTCTCTTCCTTCTTCTCTCCCATTCGGCCACCGCCACCACTGCCGTGTGCCATCGCCTTTGGCTGCGCCACCACCTCTATTTTGGTCCTCTCCTTCTGGGCAACCATAAACACCTCAACTCCCACCCTAATTCTCCCTATCTTTTTTACATCATTCAACTTTTACCCTTTTCTTTCCTTTTTCTGGCCTCCGCCACCGCCACCGTGCACCACCGCTGGTGCCGCCTATCCCTACCAGCCTAAGGTTGAACCCTAGACCCTCTCAGCCATTTTCCCTATTTTTATAACCTTTAAATTATTTTATTTCAATTATTTGCATATTATTATTATTATTATTATTATTATTATTATTATTATTATTATTACTAAATTTAATTATTTATTTTACCAATACTATTATTAGTATTATTTTGGAAAAGGGGCCGAAGCCTTTACTTTACTTTGTTTTTGAATAATATCCTTTTTATTATTATTATTGTTACTATTATTATTATTATTATTATTATTATTATTTATACTCTCATTGATATTATTTTTAGTATCTTTGCTATTATTATTTTAGTATCATTTTTATTATTATTATTAGGGCAAAGTCTTCAATCCTATATTATCAACTTTTATAATATTTCTATTATTTCTATATCTTTAGTAAAGTTAGAATTTTGTTAATGTTATTAGTATGTTATTATTTGGTCAAAGCCCTAAGGAGGCGTAGGAGCATGCTCCAAGACCGGTGTCGTTTCAGGTAAGGGTGTTACTAAGGCCTCTTGTGTGTTTATATGCATTATCTGCTTCGCATGCTATTTATCCTATGTTTATCTTTATTAATTATGTCATATGTTGTATGATGTGGAATTGAAGAATAATTTTATGTATTTTTATGGCATATGTATTATGTATATGTGACGATATGTGTTGTGACCCTGAAAGACATGCATGTGAGGATGTTGATGTGGTTTGTGTGGGAGAAAGGATGAAAAAGGAGGATGGGAAAAGAAGTTGACCAAGGGAGGTGAGTTGACCTAATTATTTTAATGATTCATAAGTGGAAGAATAAAATGGAGAATTTTAAGGTTTCATATGGGAGAATCTAATTTATGATTTTGTGTGGGAGAGTTTAATTATGGTTTTGTATGGAAGAATCTAATTTATGGTTTTGTGTGGGAGAATATAATTTATGGTTCTATTTGGGATAATCTAATTTATGGTTTTGTGTGGGAGAATATAATTTATGGTTCTATTTGAGAGAATCTAATTTATGGTTTCATGTGGGAGAATATAATTTATGGTTATATTTGGGAGAATCTAATTTATGGTTTCGTGTGGGAGAATATAATTTATGGTTTTATTTGGGAGAATCTAATTTATGGTTTCGTGTGGGAGAATATAATTTATGGTTTTATTTGGGAGAATCTAATTTATGGTTTCGTGTGGGAGAAAATAATTTATGGTTCTATTTAGGAGAATCTAATTTATGGTTTTGTGTGAGAGAATATAATTTATGGTTTTATATGGGACAATCTAATTTATGGTTTATATGGGAGATTCTAATTTATGATTTTATGTGGAAGAATCTAACTTATGGTCTTGTATGGGAGAATCTAATTTGTGGTTATAAAAGGGGAGAATCTAATCAATTGTATTATATGGACAAATCTTTGGGTTTTCTATGGTTTGAATCTAGGGTTTAGTATGGATGGATATTTGGTTTTGTGTGGATTGAATTTAGGGTTTTGTATGACGGAATCGTGGGTTGTTTGGTGGTATTAGGGTTTGTATGGTGGTATTAATGGTTGTATGGTGGTATTAGGGTTTGCAAGGTGGTGTTAGGGTTTGCATGGTTGAGCTAGGGTTTTGCATAGGAGTTAATGATTGCATGGGACGTGTAAAGTTTGCATGGGAGTGAAATTTACGTATGGAAGGTTGATGTCGGATATGAGGAAGATAATGTAAGTGTTATTTGGGTGTTTGAACATTTTGGGTGAAAAATAGTACGTGGATTTATATAAGGGTCCATAGGAGACCGAACTAGGGTTGTGTGGACAATTAGGGTTTGTTGTGGTTGCTTACAATTTTTATATTATCATATGTATTTGGTGATGTAAATGTAATTACGATGTGAAATTTTATGATTTGTGATGTGTGAGGTATAAAGATAATGATTCGTGCATGTCCATGGTGAAGGCTTTTGAATAAGATACTTAAAACATTAATTACGTAAAGTGGAAGATGTTAAGCCGGGCCCACACTGATCCACCGGCATAATAGTGGCAGGGAATATTTCCCTTCTGACCGATCCACCAGCTAAAATAGTGGCAGGGCATGTCCCTCACGACTGATCCACCAGCTATAATAGTGGGGGATCCCGAGCTCAACAAAATCAAACCCTACAGTTGCTAAGACATAGGAAAGACACTAATTACTTACAGTGGAACACCGTACGAGAAAGGAGCCAGACCGATCCACCGGCATAAAATAGTGGCAGGGTATGTTACCCTCCCAACCGATTCACCGGCTAAAAAAGTGGCAAGGCATGTACCCTCGCGACCGATCCACCTGCTAAAATAGTGGGGTTCCCGTACTCGTATGGACTTGATAAAGAGCATGGTGTGAAAACATTTCGATAAATGATTAATGAAGTAATTAATCTAAACTATATTGGACCTTGGCATTTCACCTGATCGTTCATTTTCCATTATATTATTGTGTTAGCAATTATTCCCTGTTATTATTTTGCATGGGTTATGTGTTTATGTGTTGGCCTTAGTGTTCAGTTACCTTACTCCGTACGTAGCGTACTGATCACCCATTTCATAGGTGCTTCTCATTCCCACGAGTAGTGTGCCCTTCTGACTTTGTGCAGATGGGCGAGACATCAATCGGGGCTGAGTGTTGAGCATGTTTGGCTCGAATTTCGAGAGAGTTGTGGCCATATTTCATTCTTTATGTGATTTTATTTCCTTTTGTTAATCTTTTATCGATTGTAAGCTATTTCTCTTTTTAATTTGAATAATAATTCTTTATGCGTACTCTGACTTTTGTTTTACAACCATTTAATGCTTATTTGTAATTTGGATTGTATTGATTTATAATTGATTATTTCTTTTCTTTAGCCTTAGCACTTGGTACTAGAACGGTCGGAGAGAACCGATTCGGTACTAAGTGTGGCGATAACATTCCCAGAATTCACAGGTTTTAAGTATTTCTAATTTAATTACTTCCGCTTTAAAAAAAAGTAGTGAATTTTGGGGTGTTACAACGTTTGTCAATGAGGTGTGCAGCTTTCTAAGGTTAGTCAATTACTACCATCGGTTTGTGGCAGACTTCTCCAAGATGGTGTGAATTTTGTCCCACCTACTAAAGTAGACTACACATTTCCAATGGTATGAAAACCGTAGTGAAGCCTTCGAGGAGTTAAGGAGGCGTTTGACTTCAATCACCTTTCCAAGTGAGTCTAATGGTTTTGAGATGTACAGTGATTCTTCTAAGCATGGTTTAGGTTTTGTACGAATGCAACATGGAAACATAGTGGATTATGCTTCTCAATAATAAAAAAAGGTGCATAAAAAAAAACTCCGTAATGCATGACCTAGATCAAGTTATGGTAGTGATTGCCCTTAAGATCTAGTGGCATTATCTCTATGTAGTTCAGTGTAAGTTCTACACTGACCATAGGAGCCTCAAGTACATCTTCATATAATAGGAGTTGAACCTTATACAACACTAATGATTGGAGTTTGTTATGGATTACAACTTGGAGTTGACCTACCACAAGGGTAAAGCTAATGGGGTGGCATATGCATTTAGCCAAAAGATAGCACATTCCTTAGGCACAATCATATTATTAGATCATCTATGCCAAGAGATCAAAATTTTAGAGATCGAACTAATCATTATTGTTAGTCTAGAGGTAAGAGTAAGTGCACTCACCATTACACCTTCAATCTTTGAGGAGATTTGAGCTAATCAACTTAGAGGTATTAAGCTTGAGAGAATCTGGACTAGTATTGTAGAAGGTAGAGCTAAAGGATTCTAGATCCAAAAGGATGGCAACATAAGGTATTGTGGTAGCTAGTGTGTGCGACAAAGGAATGTAGAGCTAAAGAGGAGGATCCTTAAGAAAGGATATTGTACTCCTTATTTTTTCCACCCTAGAGGGAAAAATCTATACAAGGACCTAAAGAAGGTATATTTGTCGCCCTATAAGAAGGAAGAACTGAAAACATTTATTGTCCGATGTTTGACCTATCAAAAGGTTAAGATCGAGTAAAAGAGGCAAGTAAGGTTAGTGTAACCACATGAGTTTCCCAAGTGGAAAAGGGATAGAATATCTATGGACCTCATAGTTAGTCTTCTAAGAACTAGTAGAGGATTTGATTCCATCTATCTCATTATGGATCATCTAACTAAGTCAGCCATTTTCATTCCGATGAAGGTGTCATGGAATATGGAGCATCTCCATAACACCTATAGAAAGCATGTGGTGAGACTACATCGAGTCCCTAAGTACATTGTGTTAGATTGAGACTCTAAGTTCTTGTCACATTTTTTGTCAAAGTTGCAAGCCACCTTTAGTACTTAATTGAAGATGAGTACGACTTTTCATCTAGCTACAGATGGTTACATGAAGACATGATTTAGGCATGTTTGCTAGACTTTGGGGGAAGTTGTTAAGACCATTTAGACTTGATCATATTATCCTACAACAGTAGTTACCATGCTAGAATCAAGATGACACCTTTTGAAGCCTTGTATGCAAGAAAGTGCCTTAGTCCCTCATGTTAGAATGACATCAGCAAGAAACTTGTGTTGGGACCTAAAATGATCGAGGAGATAACTAGGCACTTTCGTTTGATTCAAGGCCAGATGAGAACATCCCAGGACAAGCAAAAGAGCTATGCAAATCTGAAAGGACAGAATGATGGTTATGAGGAGGGAAACAAATTCCTTTGGAGGGTCTCACCCACTAAAGGATTCATGAGGTTCAATAAGAAGGGTAATATTAGTTTGAGGTATATTAAACTGTATAAGATTTTGGATTGTATTAGTGAATTTGCTTATTTCTTAGCTCTACCAACGGAATTTTTTTGTGTGCACAACTCCTTCCCCATATTGTAGCTGAGGAAGTACGTAGTGGATCCTTCACACATTATCAAACCATAATTGCTAGAGCTCGATGAATCATTTATGTATAAAGAGTGACCGGTGAGCATTCTAGATATAAGGACAAAATAGACACGTACGAAGATAGTCCCATTGGTGAATGTTCTTTGGTTATAACATGTTACAGATGAGGCTACTTGGAAGTTCGAGGAGGATATTCGAGCTAAGTATCATAGTTGTTTTCTTTGCTTGTTACATTAGTGTATCCTTTTTCTTTAAGGGGGTAGTAACCCTTTTCCATGAATATGAATGTGTTGTGTGTCTCATTGTATGCTAAGTAATGTGATTGTTTATAGGCTTTGGGAATGTAGCCTCTTTAAGGGGGTAGTGTTGTAATACCCTATATTTTTGTAAAATGTTGGAATGAAAATTATGCCAAATTGTTGTATTTTATTTTGATTTAGTATTATGATTTTGTTTAAGGTAAATTTTTGTTCAAAACAAGGTTCGAAAATGATTTTTATCGTGCTTTTCAAGCAAACCTTTCGACTAGTTTCATAAACCAATTTATTTTTTCATTATTTCAGCAAAAATAATTTTTCTCGACTAAATCGATCAACTAGTTGGTAGAACGGTCTACTGGTAGGCATAAACTGACTAACTGATTTACCAAGCTGGGCATATTTTTTAACTCAATTTTTCTAAAACAAATTCTTATACTGAAATAAAACCTTATTAACAATGCCAAATTGTCCGTGAGAGATTATTAACCTTTTTCATGATGCATTTAGCCCGAAATAGTGCCTTAGATCGATCTGGAGGTCAATTAGGACAATTAAGGGAGAGAGATAACCTGAGCCTTTTCTTCTTCCACCTCTCTCCTCTACACAATTCTGAGATCACTACATCGATCTCAGGCATGATTCTAATTAGTTAAAATATTCCTTTCAATATGACCTTCTTATAAATTCTGATTCTGGCCTAATTAACCTACATTGTTCAAAACACCTTTTGAGCTTTGAAGAATAGGTCAATATATCCTATACCAAATCCATCCTTTTAGCTCAAATTCAAATGGTAAGAATTAAGGTTTTGAATTCTTCCTAAACCCTTTGTGATTAATGTTGATTGGTTGGATATAAATAGCCCCAATCACCCATTTTGTTCGCCTTCTTTCAGCTATTGAAAATCCATAGCTCTCTATATTCATCCTCTTCTTTTCTACACTTTGAATCTTGCAGTCAGTTCCTTTCACTCTTCTAATCATTTCTCTAGCTCTTTCTTGTTTTAATTTTTAAGTAAGGAAGAGTTAGATTTGGGAGAAAAGATTGAGTGGTTTAGTTAAGCATTCCCTCTTTTTTACTTTAAGTCTGGTATATTCCTTCTTTTCTATCTGTTTCAAGTTTGAAATTCTTAAGGTTTTGTACAAAATTTTGAGTATAAAATTTATTGTTTCTAAGGTTCTGAAAATTGTGAGATTTATGCTTGAAGAGAGTTTTGCCCACAACAAGTAAGTGATTATTGCTTCTAATATAGATTATGAGTAATCTTGATTGGTATGATTTTCTATAAGTCGTTCTTATATGTTGGCATGAATGCATAGAGCCTACGAATTGATTTGGATGGATAGTTATATATTTTTGAGTAAAAAGCATAAAAATAGATAAAATGGGATATGATGATTAAATGTTGATATATGCAAGTTAATTCGGTTAATAGTGTGTTATATTTGTTAATAATGTTCTAATGTGGTTTAGGGTTGATTTATAAGCATGGTCTATATGAAAAATAGTTCTTTAGTGAAGTCTTAAGGCAAACCGATCAACTAGTTAGGTCAAATAGATCGACTAGTTCCTAAAACAATCGACTAGTTTACCCAACCAATCGATTGATAAGCATGCAGAGACATTGTTCTTGCTCTCTATTTAAACGCATCAACTAGTTGGGAAAAACCGATTTAGTGGTTTACCTAAACCTATCAACTGATTGAGAAAAAGCATGGTTTGGTCAAATCAAACCAAGTGACTTGTTAACCTAAAACATCTACTGGTTGGTGCAACTGATCAACTGGTTCGGCCAAACCACTCCACTAGTTTGGTTGGTTTCTATGATTTGTTTCATTTTGGTTTGGTTATACATTGAGGCTATGTTTGGGACTACCTTATGATTATTATTGGGATAAAAGAGAGATTTCATAATGGATTAATGGCCTAATGTAAGGATTAAGTGGATCAAACCTTATGACATACTCTATGAGTATTACACAGGCTCAATGGGTATACCTTTTATGATATGTGCAATTTTGAGATAAGAGTAATGAGCCAAAACTTGGGCTTGAATAAAATAACATGATGGGCATGATTAATATTGGACAAGGATAAATGGAAACCTCACATGGTTGGAAAAATGGAAAGGATTAATATAGAAGAAATGTGCTAAAGCCTTGCTTGTTCCTATATGGGCCTTGTGTGATCACTTACCATCATGAATAATGTTCTAATCACATAAAGCAAAAGATAATCGAGTTGTGTATGGGTTTGGGTTACTCAATCCTTGATTAGCTACCTAGGGTTAGTTTGCCTTCGAATGTGTACTATTGCTTTCAAGATTTTCCCTTCGCCAAGATCCTTAGAGGGCCTGGTGGCTTATCTACTTTAGTAACTTATGATATACTAAGGGGTATCGATAATAAATGATTTGGTTACCTAGGTGGTTGGGTTTGGCATCGACTTATGTCCATAATGATTGGCTTTGGCATGTACTTATGTCCATTCTTGTGATTGGATTATGCCTAGACTTATGTCTGCTTTTGTGATTGGCTTTTACCTAACTTCATGTCCCTCATTTCTATAGGCTTTTAGGGTATGTGAGATAGTGGGGTGGTGCATGGTCTATAAATCAATAACAATAATAATAATAAATTAAGATGATAAGTAGTTAGATGGTAAAATATGAATGATGACTAACTGAATTATTAATAATTGAATATTAATGGGAATAATGGTATGGACAACCAAAAAGAATATAATTTATTATGTACACTTGGATAATGTCTTAAATGACTTACTAGTTATTGATTGAAATGTTTGGCGGGATGTTAACTTGTGTCCATATATGGATGTAGAAATGTTATAACATAAAGGTTTGAGCAATTGGAAATAAACCCTTGTAGTTACCTAAACTAATTTTTTTAGTGCATGTGTGAATCCTACGTGATTACAATATGAAAACAAGCATGACATATCCTACATTATCTAAGTTATGCATGATAGTATGATCTGGTGTATTGCTACCTTTATGTATATGGCATCAGTATGATGCATGTTAACTATGATATCCTTATTATGATAGATTGTGTATTGCATCCTTGTACTTCAATTAAGGAAACTACTTATCTTACTCAGTCAGAAACGTAACATTGTGCATGTTTGCTTAGTCACTTGTTCATTCCCAGGAGTAGAGGGCCATGTGTAGATTTTTGGGGATGTCCATGTGATACCCCGTATTTTTAAAATCCAGATTTATTAAGTTTAATGATTTTATTAGCGTAATTTAATGTAAACAATTAATTATTTTAATTTTGATTCGTTTTATTGATTTATCGACGATTTTGAATTCATAATTGAATGTAATTTATCATTTTCGGGAAGAAATATTTTATTGATGTTTTAATTAATTGAATGTAATATTTTCTGGAAGTTTAAATTAAAAATATTTTCGGAACTTATTTAAGAATTTCTTTTCGAAATTAATTTTCTTCCGTTCTACGCTTTTTAGTTTGCGGAAAACCGATTTCGGAAATTATTAAAATTAGTCTTGATTTATTAGAATTTGACTTAAATATTTTATTATAGGTTTTTAAATATTATTTCAGGGTCTTATAATGTATTTCCGTAAATAATATAAATTTTTACGTTCGATGGTAAATTCTTCCGAAAATGTTTCCGAAATTCTTTATATAGCTTTTTATTAATTTTAAATCTTCGGATCCGTTCGAAATAAATTTTCGTTAAATAAATTTTATATAAAATCTTCCAATAATATTTTTATATTTTTAGTATTTTATTCTATATGTATTTGTAAATAAATAAATTAAAAAAAAAAAAAAAAAAAAAAAAACCGCAACCCGACCGGTGCCCCAACTCCTCTCCCTCTTCCTTTTTCTCTCCTTCTCTTCTTTCTCCCCTCCCCGTGCGTCCCTGTCCCGCAACCCTAACCCTAGCCAGCCGCCCCTTCTCCCAGCTGCCCCTCTTAGCTTCGCCCCGCCGGCCGAGCTCTGACCGCCACCGACCCGCACAGTAGCCGCTGCCAACCGCCGCAGCAGCAACAGCTAAAGCCGCGCGACAGCAGCCCATGCAGCAGCGCAACAGCGGGCAACGACAGCAGCAGCAGCAGGCCACGCAGCTCACGCCACCACCCGACCACCGGCGAGCCCTGCTGACCACCGGCGAGCCACCGTCGTTCCTCGACGAAGCTTCTCCTGCATTTTCTTGTCCCGATTTGTGTTGATTTCGTTGGTATAATTTCCGAAAAACCCTAATCCTTGTTTTGATTAATTGGGTATGAATTAGCTTATAAAAAGCTAAATTGATTGTTTGATTGTGTATATATGTGCTGTAAGAATGACTTGGATAGGTTAATTGCATGGTTGTGTTAGAATTTTGGAAAATTTGGATTTTTCGTCGGGTTATGCCCGAATTTTTCGGATTTGTCCGTTTTTGCGATTTCGGACAAATTGATTATACAATATGTTTTAAAATGTATCCAATTTCATTTTGGAACCGTTAATTTGAGAAATTTATGCAGGTTTTATCGGAATTTGATTCCTAGGTCAAATTTTGGGTGTAATGAAATTGGGTCGTATAATTGAGCCGTTTCGCTCAATTGATTTTATAATATTGTTAAAAATTTATTTAATTTTAAATTGGAAGTGTTGATTTGGGAAAATTGTGCGTAATTGATCGGAATTGTATTTTTAGGTCAAAACTCCGGCGGGTTTAAATTGGTTTGAGTAATCGGGTTATTTTATTCAATTGACTATATAAATTACATTATAATATGTTTAATTACATTTTCGAACTGTCAATTGATATGTTTTGGCAAAGATTGATCAGATTTGCGTTTCGGGATCAAAAACCCTAATTGTGCTAAATTGCGTATTTCTTCTATTGGTTTTGAGAACTTGATTATTTGATATGTTATAAAATGTGTTTAATTACATTTCTAAACATTCAATTTGATTAAATTTATAGAATTTTAACGAATTGCATTTTCGGGCCTCAAACCCTAAATTTCAAGTGAAATTATGAGATCGATTCCTTGTATTGTTGTTTTTCTAAAATTGAATGTATAGAAATAGTTGAAATGGTATTAATTGCTTCTAATACCTTTAATTAGAATTGATTAAATTGAATTAATTGAGTTTGTGTCGTGGGCTTTAAAACCCTAATTTTCGGGGATGATTTTATAAAATTGATTTTGCTATATGTATTTTATCTAATCGAATTCTATCTTTGGGTTTTAAATCATTTAAATTCTGTTTTAACCTAATCGGTTTGGATTTGGTTCTATGTAAATGATTAGGTTACCTATTTAGTTGTAAAACCTAATAAATAAGTTATTTTCGATAAATTAACTTATGATCGATTATTCTTTCTCGGGCTTTCCAAATTAAGTTGAAATGTCCCAAGTGATATTTGTATTAATCTGTTTTCATTTAGTTTTAACCTTAAATCTTAATAAAGCTACGCTTTTAAGTTCTAATTTTTGGTCACATTTCTAAGAAAGATCATTTGGGTTGTTTGTGTTTATTTAATTAGAGTATGTGAATTATTGATTGATAGGATAGTTTCTAATTTAGTTTTTCGATTTCTATCGGATCTAGGAAAGCTTTCTCGTGGATCCACGAGCTAGGGATCTCTCTCCCTCTTATCTCGCTTAGCTAGCTTCGGATCCAGGTAAGTCTCTACTTACCTCTACTTATGGGTGTTTAGTAAGGACGAAGCTATGGCCTTGTGCCATGTGTGATGTAATGTGTGGGTGAATGATGAGCATGCCATGTTGATGTGTATTATGCATGTGTTATGAATAACTTGTTTTGTGTAGCACAGCGTGGATTATGAGGTATGTTGTGTGTACCTTGTATTATACGTGTATGACATGTTCCATGTTTGATGTTGATGTTGACGGTGTGACTTGTTATGGCCCTCTAGGGCATGCATGCTAGGGTTTGGGGTAGCATGAAATGATAATAAAAGAACAAGTGGAAGTGGACGTTTGGGAAGTTTGCATGGGGGGACTAGACCTTGTATGGGCATGATCCTTACGTGTGAAAAGTTGATTTGGGTTGTAAGTAAGAGCTTGGGAGAGTCTTGGAGTGATTGGGAACTTGGTATGAAAAATAGTACGTGAGTTGGTGCATAAGCGACCTTATTAGGGTTTTGGGTGTAAGTGGGGGTTGGAGAATCTGCATGGAGTGTTTAAATTATGCATGGGAATGAATCTTATGTGAGGAAAGTTGATTTAAGAAGTAAATAAGATAATGTCAAAGTTACGGGTCCATTGGAGACTTGGGTGCAAAATTCCACGTGGGTCGATGTAAGGGTGTCTAAGGGACCCAATTAGGGTTTTTGGGAGGAAATGAGCAATTTGAAAGGTACAAGGGTAAAAATGATCAAGGAGGGATGGAGTATGGGGTTGAGAGTGAGAACTCACTTATATAAAGGGTGAGTGAGGGTTTCTAAATGAGAGAAGAGATTTTGGGGTGAAAGAGGGGAGGTTACTTGGGGAGGAAGTAAAGTGCTAGGGTTTGGTGTGGCCAACTAGGGTTTGGCGGTCATATGCGGAGTTGGGAAATAAAGGGATATATTTTGGGAATTTCTTAGTAGAGACAGGATGCGAGACAAGGAACAAAGTAAAGTTAGGATGAGTAAGAAAGAGTTGGGCCATATAGGCCCCAAATTAAGGTTTTCCAAGGAGGAGCCCTAGAGGGGTGAGGACATGCGGGACCGGTATCGTTGTGTTAAGGTTAGACCACGTCCTCGGGAGAGTGTGCCCTTACTATGTTTCCTTACGTATAAGAGTAAGAGGGGATGGACATCGGGCGTGAGAAGGGGAGAACATTCTCAAGATATGGGATGGGCCTCCTCGAAGGGAAGAAGTAGAGAGTAGTAGACATGCATGTCAAGGGTGGAACCTTATTTAATAATACATGAATAAGACATTAACTACTTAAAGAGGAAGATTTTTGAGCCAGGCCCAGACCGATCCACCGGCATAATAGTGGCCAGGTGCCGGGGTGCCCTGGAGACCGATCCACCGGCGTATAATAGTGGTTAGGTGCGTTCTACCCTATAAGTGACCGATCCACCGGCTATAATAGTGGGGGACCCCGAGCTCAACAAACCAAACAGTATGTTGTAATTAAATCATGGGAAAGATACTATATACTTACAGTGGAACACCATGAGAGTCAGGGCCAGACCGATCCACCGGCATAATAGTGGCGAGGAGCGTTGTGCCCTGGGGACCGATCCACCGGCATATAATAGTGGTTAGGTGCGTTCTACCCTATAAGTGACTGATCCACCGGCTATAATAGTGGGGTTCCCGTACTCGCATGGATTAACAAAGATTATGGTGTGAAATGACTTATAAACAAATAATGGAAAGATACGTTATAATCACAGTGAAACACCATGAGAGTTGGGACCAGACCGATCCACCGGCATAATAGTGGCTAGGAGCGTTCTGCCCTGGAGACCGATCCACCGGCATATAATAGTGGTTAGGTGTGTTCTACCCTATAAGTGACCAATCCACCGGCTATAATAGTGGGGTTCCCGCATCCTCATGGATTCATAACGATTATGACGTGAATCTACTATATTTACCAGAGATCTAAAGAATGAGTCTACCCGGACCATAGCCGGCTTTTATTATCTATATTACCCCATGCTGCTTATGTGCATAATGAGTTACTTTACATTCTGGTCATAACACCCTTATATGTTTCAATACGATGTTACACATGTTTCATATGTTACTATATGGGTATGGTAGGACTTGTGATGTGGGTTTTGAGTATGCATAATAGTGTATCAACGTATTGTATCATGATTTAATATGCACTTGATGATATCTCTCCTATAAGATAGGATAGTGGGACTTACTCAGTATTGGACCCGTACTGATACTACCTTGGTTGAATGGGTCCTGTGATGATCCACCAATGGTGGGGAGCAGACCTCTTGTGCAGGTTTAAGATCAGATACTGTTTTGGGGTGGAAGGCTTGACTTGAGTGAGTAGGCAATCCAGATATTGATCCTTCGGGAATTGTTTTTGTTTAGTTGTATTTTGTATTACATTCCTGTTTTGAGAAACATATTCTGGGGTTGTAATCCTAAATCGTATTCTAACTTCTGTTTGACTTACCTCTTGTTAAGGATTTATTTTAAATGTTGTCTTGCGTTTTTGATACTTTGTACTAAAGGTTGATAGGATATAGCCTTAACACTTAGTACTGGAACGGTAGGAGTGAACCGGTCTGGTACTAAGTGTGGCGGTAATACCCCTGAGTTTACGATTTTATCATTTGCTCCCGCTAAACCTTTTGATTTTAAACGAAATTTTTCAGTAGTAAATATGGGTGTGTTACAGTCCAGTAGTAGGCTAACCTCAGTTTTGGTTTGGGGCTTAACAGCTTGAACATCTAAAGATTTTTTGTGGGGCCTATGGTAGATCATGATTTTTGGTGTGGGTCATACTCTAATCTCGTTTTAATGTAGCCCCATGCTCTTATCTATTTGTATCCCTATAATGATTTGGTCAGGGACCATTGAGGCCTTTTGATATAAATAATATTTTAAAATATTTATGTAATTTATATATGTGTACTGTTTTAAACTAGTTTGTTGGTTTTAGCCTTATATCTAATATGGGATAGGTGGCAGATGTTTATCCTATATTAGTTACAGTAATAACACTTCGTTTTTCCTAATGTGTATTTTTAGATTCCGCAATCTTTTAAATGAAATTTTTTAATAGTAAAAAATGAAGATGTTATAAGATGTAAAATAAGAATATAAATACTATTAAAAAAAGTAAATATTATAAGTGAAAATCCCAAAAGTTATCTAAGAAAATTTACCTTTACACATTAATTGAGCTTGTAACCATGATGAAGTCAAAATTTCCCAACAAAAAAAATATTTAGAATAGTAAAATAAAATAGAAATAATTAAAATATAAATAAAAAAAATCATGAAAATTAGATCATGACAATGTGGAAAATTTATAAAATAAAACATTAAAAAGGGTATATATCGAAGTCATAAATAAATTTATAAAAATAGAGCTCCAACCATAAATAAATAATCAATTCTTCGTCCTAGATAATTTATAACTTTAAAAATATAATTGTTTTTGAAGTGAAAATTATAGAAGAATATAATTTCACTATGAAAGTCATCAATTAAAGATTGAGTCAGATGAAGATAAAGTTTAAAAAATAAAAGATAATATATATAGTTACAAAGAAGGATCATTTTATATTCCTTCTTTATCCTTTAGTCTTAGTTAGTTTATAATCTTTATGTAGCTATCTATATCTTTTCCTAACAATGATCAAAATTAATTCCTATGATACTTTAATTGGGATAATTAGGCATTTGGATTCCCTTCATAATTATTGTACCAAAATTTAAATCGATACTAATTTGCAATTGGATGGAATAGTTGTTAGTGTTGGGTCATGAGTCCCTTCCTATGTGGAAAAACTCGTATTTTTATTCATCTTATTTATGGGGGTTCCTCTAAGGGTCTTGGCTCATTTATTATTTGGCTTCCTTGAGAAGTATTTTACTCTCTGTTTTTTTTAGGAGTATTGACAGAATTCAAAAGGCCATCAAACACTGAAACCGGGAGTGCAAAAGTTTTTTACAATGTTCAGTTCTGGGCGTTTTTCTCATGCATAGTCTTCATCAAGTGCTCTGATCGAAGGTCAAACGTGCTCCGATTTAGCTGAAATTTGGACAAAACCTTCAGGACATTTGGCTCTTCAAATTAAACAGTCATTTTGTCTATGAATGCTCTATTTTATGAGATATCGCTACTGTACCAAGCCCCTATTTTCTTGTGATGAAACCTCATCATTTTTCTTGGTTTGGTTGTTTGTTGGTTGATGAGTTTTTTGGTGGGTTGTGTAAACTTTAGGTGCTCATTTTAAGGGTATTGTTATAATCATCTTTGATTATAATGGAGCAATTTTCTAAACTAGGCCCCGTGAGTTTTACCTCTTTCACTTTGAGGGTTTCGCACATAAAAATTCTAGTGCCTCTCTTTTAGTTGTTTGCTTAGTAGGTTGTGGTGGAAACTAAACACCATCTACTTAGTGTTGGGTAATTTTTAGTAATGGGAACCCCTTGTTTTTCTCATCAACTAATATCAAAGCTTTGGTTTGTGATTTGTGATTTGTGGTTGTTCGTTTATGTAAGCTATGGAATCATCTACTGTCAACTCTAGTAAGATGTCTCGTTTGAATAACCCTAATTATCATCTATAGAAGGGAAAGATGAAGGACTTGTTATATGTCAAGAGTTGGCACTTACCGGTGTTTAGTAAGACCAATCCCAAACATAAAGAGGATGATGTATGGACATTTGAGCATGGGCAGGTTTGCGCTTATATTTGCCAATGGGGTAGATGAAAATGTTCTCAGCAACATTAACAATGAAACAAATGCAAAGAGTTTGTATGACAAACTTGAATCTTTGTATGCTAGTAAATCTGGTAATAACAAGCTGTTTTTAATCAAGAAATTGATGGGTTTGAAGTACAAAGAAGGTGTTGCTATGTCTGATCATTTGAATGATTTTGAGAGTGTTATTCAACAACTTTCTTCGATGGAGATTAAATTTGATGATGCAGTACAGGGACTTTTATTGCTTGGTACTTTATCGGATACTTGGGATACTCTTCGTATGACTCTATGTAATACAGCTCCTAATGGCAAGATTACTTTAGATATTGCTAAGGTTGGTGTTTTGAATGAGGAAATGAGAAATAAGTCTCAAGGTTCATATTCACAATCGGAAGAGACATTGGTTGCCTAGAACAGGGGGAGAATTAAGAGCAAGGGTTCAAGTGACAGAGGCAAGAGTAGAAGCAAGTCCAAAGGCAGGTACAAAAACATGCAGTGCCATTATTGTAATAATATGGGTCATATCTAGAAATTTTGCTACAAGTGGAAAAGGGATAACAAGCAATGCAACAACAAGAAGAAGCATGACAAGAGTCAAGATAATGAGCAGGGTAATAATGATCATGTTGTTGCCACCACTACTGATGATCTTCTAGTTGTTTATGATGAGAATTTGGTGAATCTTGCTAGTCATGAGTCAAGTTGGGTTGTTGATAGTGGTGCCTCTTTACATGTTACATCCAGGATCGATTTCTTCACCTCTTATACTCTTAGTAACTATATGGTATTGAAGATGGGTAATGTTGGTTTTGCAAAAGTTGTAAGCACTGGTGATGTTTGCTTTGTGACTAACAATGGAGTAAGGTTACTTCTCAAGAATGTCAGACATGCTCCTGATATGCGCTTGAATTTGATTTCCACGGGTAAGCTTGATGATGAAGATTTCTACAACACCTTTAGTGGAGGACAATGGAAGCTCACCAAAGGTTCCTTGGTGATAGCTCGTGGTAAGAAGTACTCAAGTCTCTATGTTATGCATGCTTCTATTGCAAAGGATATTGTCAATGTTGCAAAGCATGACCCTAGTACATTATGGCATAGAAGTCTTAGTCATATAAGTGAGAAAAGCCTAAACTGTTTGGCTAAGAATAATTTTCTATCTGATGAGAAGAGTGCAAAGTTAGAAATATGTTCTCATTGCATGAATGGTAAGCAAACTAGAGTATCTTTCAAGACTCAACCTCCATCAAGAAAGCCGGGTTTATGAGATATTGTTACCTTCATTGATGACTGTTCTAGAAAACTCTGGGTTTATGCTTTGAAATCCAAAGATGAAGTATTTGGGGTCTTCAAGCAATTTCATGCTATGGTTGAAAGACAGTCTGGGAGAAAACTCAAATGCTTGCTTTCTGACAATGGAGGTGAATATATCAAGCCACTGGATGATTATTGCAAAGCACATGGTATACGACATCAAAGAACTCCAAAGAAAGCTCCTCAGTTGAATGGAGTAGCAAAACGGATGAACAGAACCTTGGTCAAGAGGGTCCTTTGTTTTCTTTCAGAAGCAAGACTGCCCAAAAGCTTCTAGGGTAAGGCTTTATGTACAGCTACTCATGTGATCAATCTTTCTCCTTGTGTTTCCTTGTAGGATGATGTTCCAAACAAGGTTTGGTTTGGCAAGGAGCCTTCTTATGATCACTTGCACGTGTTTGGATGCAAGGCTTATGTGCATGTGCCAAGAGATGAAAGATCAAAGCTTGACTCCAAGACCCACCAATGAATTTTACTTGGATATGGTGAAGATGAGATGGGCTATAGGTTTTATGATGCAATTGAGAAGAAATTGGTTCGAAGTAGAGATGTTGTGTTTGTAGAAGATCAAACCATCATTGATATACCAAAAGAGACGTTGTCTACAAATCCTAGCAATAACAACCATGGTGATTTGATTGATCTTGATTTGCCTCCAATGACACCTACTCCTACACCAGCACAAGATGATACTCAATAGAATGATCATGAGATTGAGGCTCGAGATGACGATGAAGATAGAGATGGAGATGGAGATAATGTGCATGATGATAGTGATACTGATGATGTGAATGATGGTCATCAAGATAATCATGAGATTCAACCAGCCCCTTTGAGAAGGTCTTCTCAATAGCCTCAACCATCAACCCGATACACTCCGAGTCAATATGTGTTGTTGGCTGATGGGGGAGAACCTGAATGTCTTTAGGAAGCCATGGAGAGAAAACAAGCAACAGTAGCTTGAGGCAATGAAGGAGGAAATGAATTCTTTGCATACTAATCACACATATAACCTTGTCAAGTTACCTAATGGTAAGAAAGCTTTAAAGAATTGATGGATATACAAGTGGAAAATAGATGAAACTACTAAGAAGCCTCGACCGAAGGCTAAACTAGTTGTTAAGGGCTGCAATCAATGGAAAGGCATAGACTTCAATGAGATATTTGCACCAGTTGTCAAGATGTCTTCAATCATAGTGGTCTTGGGGCTAGCAGCAAGTCTTGACTTGGAAATTGAACAAATGGATGTCAAGACAGCCTTCCTTCATGGTGACCTCAAGGAAGACATTTACATGGAGCAACCAGAGGGTTTCAAGGTGAAAGGAAAATAATATTATGTGTGCAAATTGATGAAGAGTTTATATGGCCTTAATTAGGCTCCTCGATAGTGGTACCGAAATTTTGAGTCTTTCATGGGGGAGCTTGGCTACAAGAAGACTTCTTCTAATCATTGTGTCTTCATAAAAAGGTTTACTAATGATGATTTTATAATCTTTCTTTTATATGTTGATGATATGCTCATTATTGGCAAGTATATGGCAAGAATCACTCAGTTGAAGCAAGAGATGAGCAAGGTATTTGCAATGAAAGAGCTTGGGCCTACTAAGAAAATACATGGTATACAAAATCAATCATGACAGGAAGACAAGAAAGCTTTGGTTATCTCAAGAGGCATACATCAAGAAAGTTATTAAATGTTTCAACATGGACAAAGCCAAGCCTGTAAGTACCCCTCGTGCTATGCATTTTATGTTGAGTTCAAGTCAAGGTCCTTCTACCATCGAAGAGAAAAACACTATGGTGAGTGTTCCTTATGCCTTGGCAGTAGGTAGATTGATGTATGCAATGGTTTGTACAAGATAAGATTTAGCTCATACTATTGGTTTAGTTAGCAAATTTCTCTCTAATCCTAGCAAAGAGCATTGAAATTCTGTGAAAGAGATCATGAGATATCTTAGAGGTTCTGCTAATATGAAATTGTGTTTTGGAAATGGGAAAGCTGAGCTAGTTGGGTATTCTAATTCTGATATGGCTGGTGATATTGATTCAAGAAATTCTATTTCGAGTTATTTGAACACCTTTGCAAGGGGAGCTATTGCTTGGCGATCACGACTAAAAAAATGTGTTGCATTATCTATAATTGAATTAGAGTTCATTGCAGCAATGGAAGCATGTAAGGCGTTGTTATAGATGAAGCATTTCATTCGAGAGTTGGGGTTCAATCAAAAGAGGTATGTCTTATATTGTGACAGCCAAAGCGCAATTCATCTTGCAAAGAACCCAACCTTCTATGCTAAGTCCAAACACATTGATGTGAGATACCATTGGATTTGAGATGTTCTTGATGCGAAGATTCTTGAGTTGGAGAAAATTCACATTGATGACGATGGCTCTGTAACACCCCAAAATTCACTACTTTTTTTTAAGAAAGGCAGAAGTAAATAAAATAGAAACTCTTAAATTAAAACCCGTGAATTCTAGGGATGTTACCGCCACACTTAGTACCAGACCGGTTCTCTCCGACCGTTCCAGTACCAAGTGCTAAGGCTAAGAAGAGATTAACATTAAACCAAATCAATAGTTCATAGAAGAACTAGAAAGATCATAATATCAAAATCAGAGTACGCATGAAGGTTTACAAACTAATAGAGTAAAATCAATCATAAGATAGAAATCAGAGTGCGAAATCAAAATTCCTCGAAGGGAACAATCTTACAATCGATAAAACCTTCATTTGAAATACTCAGTACAAGGTAGTAAATCAAATAGGATAAATCTGATACAAGAAAAAATAATATAAATAAATAAGATAACAAGAAGAGTGGATCCGGCCACACTACTCATGAATTTTGAGCCAAACACGCTCAACACTCAGCCCCGACTGATGTCTTGCCCACCTGCACAAGTTAGAAGGGCATACTACTCGTGGGAATGAGCAACACCCATGAAAAGGATGATCAGTACACTACGTACTGAGTAAGGTAATCGAGCACTAAGGCCAACACACAAGCACATAATCCATGCATAATAAAAGATCATAAGGAAGATCATGATATCATAACAACGAATAATCATTCGGGTACATACGTAAAAGCCTAATTATAATCCGGATTAATTATTTAATTTATCTCTGATCAGGAATCGTTTCACACCATGATTTTTATCAAATCCATGCGAGTACGGAAGCCCCCACTATTATAGTCGGTGGATCGGAGGCACATAGGGTATCATACCCTAACTACTATTATAGCTGGTGGATCGGAGGCATATAGGACTACGCGTCCTAACCACTATTCCTAACCGGTGGATCGGTTGGCCCTGGCTCGCATGGTGTTCCACTATAAGTAATTAGTATCTTTTAGGCATTTTAGCAAAACTCGATTTTGTGTTTGTTGAGCTCGGGAACCCCCACTATTATAACCGGTGGATCGGTCACACATAGGACATCATGTCCTAACTACTATTATAACCGGTGAATCGGTCGCACATAGGGTAAAAACCCTAACCACTATTCCGAACCGGTGGATCAGTTGGTCCCGTCTCAACGATCTTCCACTTTAGATAATTAATGTTTTAAGTATCTTATTAAGAGAATTTCACCCTAGACATGCATAAATTATCACACATCACAAATCATAAAATTCCACCATCATAATTATACTTTAATCACCACATACACATGATAACACAAAAACCCTAATCAGCCACACCAAACCCTAATTAACCACAACAACCCATAGTTAATCATTCCAAACCCTAATTCAGTCTCCTCCGTACCCTTAATTTGCTCCACATGCTATTTTTCATCCCAAGTGCTCAAACACCCAAACAACACTTACATTACCTTCCTTACATCCCAAATTAACTTTCCACATGTAAATGTCATACCCATGCAGACATTAATCTCCCCATGCAAACCTTCGAACCTTTTTCATGCAAACCCTAAAATTCCACGTGAAACCCTAAATTCAACCATGCAAACCCTAATACCGCCATTTAACCATCAATGCCACCATGTAAACCCTAATACCACCATACAACTATAAATACCACCATACAAACCATAATTTCAATTCTCCCATATAACATCATAAATTAGATTCTCCCAAACACACCATAAATTATATTTCACTCTTCCACTCATGGGTCATTAAAATACTTAGGTCAACTCACATCCCTTGATCAACTTCTTTCCCCCATTATCCCTTTTCATCCTTTCTCTCACCCAAACCACACCAACATCCTCACATGCATGTCTCAACACACATATCATCACATATACAATATTTCATCATATATAGTACTCATGCCATACAAAAACATACTTCAACTCCACATCATACCACATACGAAATAATTAATAATAATAAACATAGGATACATAACATGCGAAGTACATAATGCATATAGGCACACAAAAGGCCTTAGTATCACCCTTACCTAAAATGTCACCGGTCTTGGAGCACGCTCCTATATCACTTGAGGGCTTTGGTTAGGCTCACCTACTATGGGAAAAATACTAGGATTAGGTTTTCTCTTAAGAATGCTATTATTTCTAACTTATCCCAAGACCTTATTTTTAATTAAAAATTATTATACTAGAATTGACTCTACAAAATACTAGTAGAATATTAATAATAAAAATAATGCAGTTCAAAATAAAAAGGTGATATAAGGGTTTCTACCCTTCACCAAAATAATATTAGTAAAGATAAAATAATAATAATAATAATAACAACAACAACTAAATATTATAATTAAAGATAATATTAAGAATAATAATAATATATAAGCTTTAAATTTAAAGTGGGGTTTCGACCCTACTTATAACTAATGACCTACTATTTATTAATATTAATAATAAAATTAATAACATATATAATAATATTAAAATAATAAAGATAATAATAATATTATTATTAATGGTTATAAAAAAATAGAAATAATAATACTAAAATACATAAGTGCGAATGTTAATACAAAATTAGGGCCTAAGATTTTTTCCAGAATAATTAATAAAATGATAATAATAATTATTCTAATAATTATAATATTAATAATAAGAAGAAGAATAATAATAATAATAATCATATAATAATTCAATTAATAACTTAAAATTCGAAACTAACAAAAAAATTATTTTATTACTACTCTCTACCCTGCAAGTAAAATTCAGCATAAATTTTATATCAAATAATAATAATATTAATAGCAAGGAAATAATTATTATATTCAAATAATTACTAATAAATAAAATAAAAATAGAATAGTTTACAATAAATAGTAAATAATGACTAAGAAGGTCTAGGGTTTCACCTTGAGTCGGCGGGAATAGGCGGCACCAGCGGTGGTTCACGGCGGTGGCCGGAAAAATAATCTAAGAGGGAAAAAGATGAAGAAAAAGAGAGAAGGAGCAGGGGAAAATAAAATAAGGTTATGGTTCGGTGGAGGAGGATTAGAGGGAGTTTTTGGGTGGTTCAAAGGGTAGTAGAAGTGGCAGAAGCAGCGGCTTAAAGGTTGCGGGTTACAGATTTTTGCGAGGCGGCTAAGAGATTTCGCACGGCTATGGCAGCTCGTACAAGAAGAATCGAAGGATTTGGAGAGCTTAGTTAGCTAGAGGAAATTGCAGGGAAGAAATTGGAATGCTGCGGTGGTGCGGAGGTTGGCTATCGCCAGCGGGGGAAGCGTCTAAAGTCAGGGTGGCGGCCAGCTCTTGCTTAGGGTTTTCGGGGAAGAAAAACTCCAAAAACTCCTACAACTAGGCTATTTATAGATTGTAGATGGTATAATAGGGTTTTGGGGGTCGGCAAGAAGGTATGAGGTGCGAGGATTTGGGTGGCCGGCGGCAGTAATTGGTCGGAAATCGTTTGGGTTAGATCGAAGTTTCGCGAGGCTGGGGAGAGGAAACGGGCGAGAGATAACGGACGAGAATTATGCCAATTTATTCCTCGAGTCAAGGGGAATACAATGAGGCAAGAAACGACCGGTCAAAGTCCCTGTAGCCGGCGACGCCATTGTTGGGGTCGGGAGCTGCAGCCGCATCGACGGAGGAGAAAGGAGGAAGAAGGAAGGAGAAAGGGAGGTGGACCGGTCGGCCGGGAAAAAGAAAAGAAAAAGGGGGAGAACCGGGCCGGTTGGCGCCGGTTACTCCTTCATTAAACGAGAGGTGTCGTCTCGACATAAAACCATACAAAACGCCGCGTCTGGGCGCACGCAGGAAGAAGCTAGTGACGTTGGGCTGCAAAGGAAGGGAAGAGAAGGTGGGTTGGGCCGCGTCCAGGCTCAACCGCGGAAGAAAGAAGAACGGCCCAACCGCGGAAGAAAGAAGAAAAAGAAAGAAAGAAAGAAAAAGAAGAAAACAAAAGGAAAAGGAAAAAGGAAAAAGGAAAAAAATTTAAGGTTTTGGGTTTAAATAAATTAATTAGAATATTTTGGGTATTTAAAATAAAATATTTATTTAATAAAAATATTAAATTCCCTTTTTAGGCTAATTTAGGGTTTTTAAAATATTTTCCATAAATTATATTTTAATTAGTAAAACACCCTAATTTTCTTCAATTAAATTATTTATAAAATTATTATTAATTTGGAAATATTTTAGCCTCCTTATTTTAAATAGAATAATTTATTTAATTAATTTCCAAAATAAGATCCTTAATTAGTTAAAATACCAAAATTCTCTCCTAATAAAAATATTTATAAATTTCTTCTTGATTTATCCTAATTAATTTCCTTTTATTTTAATAAAATAATTTATTTAATTAATTTTTATAATAAAACCTCATTTAAATATAATATTTAAAATTAGAAAATTTCGAGACATTTCGGGCTCGGACATGATGAAAAAGGCATTACAAAAGGGCAATTTTGAGACTTTTTCGTTCCATTGTCGGGATGGCGACCACTTCCACATAGTTGGGAGGGGGAGATTTGTTGCGCCATGAGTCCCTTCCTAGGTGGAAAAACTCATATTTTTATTTATCATATTTATGGGGGCAGTTCAAAGGGTCTTGGCTCATTTATTGTTTGGCTTCCTTGAGAAGACTTTTACTCTCTGTTTTTTTAGGATTATTGAGATAAATCAAAAGGCCATCAAACACCGAAACCAAAGTGCAAAGGGTTTTTACAAAGTGCAGTTTTAGGCGTTTTTCTCATGCGCAGTATTTATCAAGTGCTCCGATCGAAGGTCAAACGTGCTCCGATTTAGCTGAAATTTGGACAGAACCTTCGGAACATCTGGTTCTTGAAATTTAATGGTCGTTTTGTCTATTAATACTCTAGTTTATGAGACATTGCTACTGTACCAAACCCCTATTTTCTGGTGACGAAACCTCCTCATTTTTCTTAGTTTGGTTGTTTGTTGGTTGATGAGTTTTTTGGTGGGTTGTGTACCCTTTAGGTGCTCATTGTAAGGGAATTTTTATAATCATCTTTGATTATAGTTGAACAATTTTCTAGACTAGGTCCCGCGGGTTTTACCTCTTTCACTTTGAGGGTTTCCCACGTAAAAATTCTTATGTCTCTCTTTTATTTGTTTGTTTAAGCATTTGCACTTGTTTACTTGCTGATTTGATATCATTGTGAATTGCTATATTGTTGTGGTTGAAACTAAATACCATCTACTTAGTTTTGAGTAATTGTTAGTATTGGGAACCCCTTGTTTTTCCCATCAATTAGGTAATTAATCACACAATTATAATATTTTGTTGGAAGCTAATTAAAGTAGAATTTAGTTGTATTTCCTAAATACTTATTATCCATATATAATTTTAATTTTGAGAGTTCATTGTTAAAAAATAGCATGTAAATAAGGGATGAACTTCTAATTTTCATTAGTTTCGTATACACGGTACTAATTAAACTGACAATTTATCTTTTACGTACTTGTATCTTGGGAGAGTAACTTTACATCTATACCTACAAAAAACCCTTTTATTATGAAAAGTACAATTTCTTATAGCGATGACTAGTCTTCCTGGTTCATGTATGTAAAAAGAACTCCTTATACTCTCTGAAATTTTCTTTTCCTTCTGAATTAAGATCTTGTAGGAGCCTTCGTCATCTGGAACAAATTCCTCCTTGTATGTCACATTCCATCCTACTACCATAACATCCCAAACCAATGTAACTTGGCCCTGCCATTAATATAAGAATGGTATATTAAAACTTTCCATATTGAATGAGTAAAAAAATAGAAAATAAAGATATATGTATGTAAATATGTACGTGCGTGCGTGCGTGCCTGCGTGTGTGTGTGTGTGTATGGAAGGCCCATTGCCCCAAAGGCAAAATAATGATATGAACGTCCATTAATCAACGCAAGGTAATTATATAAGATGTATTAAAAATTACTCGTGAAGTATTGTTCACATACATGTATAACTTAATTGTATATACCTCAGTGACAGGAATTTCAATTTTCTTAGTGATTGTTCCCTGGAGAACGATCTCTGAAACTTTATCTTGAGAAGTAAACTCATCATCATTTTCGCGCTTCAGACCACCATATTGGACTGGTATATTTTCGGGAGCTATGTACCTTTTCTTTTATAAAAATAAAAATATTATATGGAAGTTAAGAAAATAATAAGCTAATCTGATGTCCAAATTAAACTATAAAGAAACGAAAATGAAAAATAAATATCTTAATTTTTCTGATTAATTATGAAATAGTAGACCAGATCACCTACTTGAGAAGTGTTTGAGTCACATTATGTGGTCTTGCAAACACAAATTTTTTTCTAGTTCCTGGAGCACAATACTGCGCAAGGACTCCACGATACATGTAGCACCAAAATGGCGTATTTATGATAATCTGCAGCAGAAACAATAAAATTAGGAAATATAAAAGCTACTACAGTAACATATTACTGACTAGCAAATTAAAACCACTAATGTTTGGTGTAAATTATAAACTACTACTTGAAGTAGCTTTTCAAAAACTAAAAGTTAAAAGGTAGAAAAAAGTTTATCTTTTTTAATTTCTTTTTTAGAAAAAATGGACTAGTTTCCCTAACCTAAACTCTAGTATATAAATTACCTTTTATTCGGTCAAACGCACTAAAATAATAACTCTTGAGTTTCAAATATGATAAAAGTAAATAATTATAATTAGATAAATAGAAAGAATAGATGACAAGGGAAACAGATGAATATAAATAAATTAATTAATTACGCACATTCTTATAAATAAGCTCTGGATAATGTTGTTGAAAAAGAGTGAGAGCGGTTTTACTAATCGGAACCAAATCTCTACCAGGACCAGGAGAATTTTTCAAATCCGTGATATGAAGGAAGGAACTTGTGCCACCAGCTTTAAACTCTAATTTCTTCCTTATACTTTGTTCCATGTATTGAATTCTCCAATGGAGGAATCCCATGCACTTGTCTTCGGTCCCTAACGTTTTCCCATACATTCCCTCGTCTTTAAATTGTCCGTAGACGTTAAAGCATATAGGATGCCCCCGTCTATCGTGGCCATCAATATATACCACTTTGTCGAGATTATTACTATTGTTGTCGCTGTCGTTGGTTTGATGTTGTCGTTGATCATCTTCGACGAGTGCCAATCGATCTATGTTGTGTTTCTTACGCCATTTTAGCGTTGCTCGTAGCATCTCGAAGGCTTCATCGACTTTCCATTCTCTGGCTTTCAGGAATTTTGTAAGGATGATGTCTGAACCTGGATGTTCTTTACTTGCTAATAGAGGTATACCCCAAAGTGTAATGTCCTTCAAGACCTCTTCTCTTCGTTTCCCTCTTTCCTCCCCCTCCTCCTTCTCTTTCTCCTGGTCTAATGTTGAGGGTTGTTCCGCAGAGATGAGGGAGCTGTCCTGGATTGCACGTTCTAGTCTGGACCGGAATTCTTGAAGTGCTTTTCGAGCTTTCTTGCTCATTTGTTTGGGTAACGCTTTCTTTGTTAGGCAATCGATCAATTCCTCCGTGGCTGCAGGATTATTATCAGGATGATCGTCACTACGTTGGGTGTCTGATGTGTTGATGGGTTCTACGTCTTCTTCATCGCTCGATTGGGTAGGTCCACATTCGCGGTCTTCCTCCATATCTAAACTTTGAGGATTATATTTTCTGGGGTTCAATCAATTTTGATGTGGTACTCTTGATCAGACCCCTCGACCGGAAATTCTGCACTTAGGTAATTAATAATAGCAGTGAGGCCAAAGAAAACATGCATATACGTGCGTTGGATATTTGTGTAGGTTTTTCTTATCCTTAGTTTTGTTCTGCTTCGTTTAGTGCACTTAATCTGAGTTGGTGTTCTTGATTCTGACCATCAATATTTGTTCTCACATCCGAAATTTTGGTCGTTGGCTAGACAGATTTAGGCCGGGGAGGGTTGTGTACTACTGGTTCTGATTCCCTCTTGATATAAACGGTTGGAGAGGTCCACAATTTTTGGCAAATCTCAGAAGCTCCAGATTCAAACTCGTCTAATTAAATTACCAATTATGACTACCGTTCATATAGTCGATTAAACTGAAAATATATCCTATTCTGGCCTTTTTCTTTCAACACATGGGGAGGATCATAGCTAGCTTCTAGACCTAACACTCGTGAACGATGGGTATGCATAAATGGTATGCCTACGTTAATTATAAGCCCGTTGCTTATCTGAAGTAACTGAATTTCCCAAATTCATACAACAAGAAGCGCATAATGTAATCTCCGCTAGCGACCGAGTGAGCATCTAAATGAGATGTCAAGAAGCACAAACTAAACCACATATTATAAAACACCGAAGCATAAAGGGCTTGTAAATCCTTCCTCCTGATCGAAAGGCAGTTTCAAATTATTGGAACACATTACAGAAAGAACCAAATTAGGTTTAATAAATACCGAAGTAGTCCGTCCACTGCCAAACTCATCAAAATACCTGTCTGCAAAGTCAAAGAGCGGCAAAAAAATAAAAAAATCTTTTGTTATATTTTTGGTCTTTGATAAGACGCCTTTTGGCCATGAGTTTTTTCTTTGGTGTGGACACGCATACTTTGTATTTCACTTTACCTATACTTCCCTTCACTTAAGTCTAGAAATCAAGAGAAGCACGCCAATATCTTACGTTTTAGATTATTATTATTTTCATAGCCACAAACATTAAGCATATTTGTTACTACTTGACTCTGCTGCCATACCGTGGAATTTCACCTAAAAAACAAATGGACAAAAAAAGTTGAGACGAAGGGCTAGTGGATTTATATAGCCGCTTGATATTTTTAGGAAAAGGAAAATTTGAGGGTCTGGACCAACAGTAGTTTGCTCGGATGATATTAGGGTTAGATGCTTATGTGGATGACATCAGTTTGATATCTATTAAGGAAGCTGATTATACCTTCAAAAGAAGGGGAAAAAATTGATTATGTGGGATTTTATTTGGTTGTCTTCAAAGTTTTTTTTATCATAAGACTATCCTCTTATTTCGAGTTACATATAATATGTAATTATTTTGGATAATTATTTTTGATAAATAGATTCAAACAAATCACGTATCTTTTAGCTAAAATCTTTCTTGATTATTTACTAATAGTGGTTAGAGATTCTCAAAACTCTAGTTTCTCTCATAATACACACTTGTAATCATTTATTTTTTAATCCAAACAATAATACTTTCGTTATACATCTAATAAATATCTTTAGCCAGTAATTATTTAAACTTGCCATGATCCTTTATTTCATTTCCTAGCTAACAATAAGTAGTTTGGTTTTATCTTTTTCAGGCGATATCAAAACTAAATGATTGTTTCTCTCACTAGAAGGCTTATTTGATTCCTATTGTTTTCTTAGTCAAAGTTTCTATAAATTATCACTAAAGCCTCTACTAAATTAATTTTAATATTTTTCTTTGACTTTTATTTTTTCTTTGTAATAATAGAGATTAGAACAATAATTCGTACAATGTTTTATAACGTTATATTTTTGCACACTAACATATTGTTTACAAGTTTATTTGTAATATCTAAAATTTTGCCAATAGTTTTCTACTAATTATAATCTAAAGAAATAAAAAAAATTATATCAAAAAAATTATATCCATATTTAGATGAGATTTTTTCCATTAGATGGATAAGAAGTTCAAAAGACCAACACTATAGAAATAGGAATATATGGTAGTTCATAAACAATGGCTTGAAAGAACTATTGTGTAAGATTGCCCAGTAAAAAAATTGAAAGAAGCAGAAAGTAATAATTTGGAAAACACAATGTACAATGGTATTGATGAAATAATTGCCATATAATCTTTAACTAAAAAATTGGCATTTAAGGAAGAGATTATAGAGTGGTTCTTTAGTGAAACTATCATTTATAATCGCATGGATTTTAATCTACCTTATTTTCTTTGTGAAAGACCTCATTTGCCCTTTTTTTTATTTCTTTGCTTTAACCAAGTTCAAGACATTTTAAACTTAGTTACCTCATGATTAAAAAGAAAGTGTTCCTAGCATGTGATATAAAACTATACCACTTGATGCATAGGGAAACACAAACTCCTAAAGTAGATCAATTTAGAATGTGTAATAAGAAAATCAAACCAAAAAAATAGAAAGGAATTGATGAAAGGTGTGAATTAGGATTCGGATTTTAGGTTTGTGTTTAGTTTTGATGAGTAGGATGAATGCAGATTTGTATAGCAATTTAAACCATGGTTTGAAGATGAGATTATGGATTTACTTAGAGGCTAACAATTTTGGCTAATTAATGTGGTGGTGAAAATTTCAATAGACTTAGGTTTGGGTTAGGGTTTCACAAGTAGAATATTATGGAGTTTGCTATTTTATCTAAATGTATGTGTATGTATGGCTTTAACATGGCTATTGTCATGAATTTATTTATATAACTTGGATTAGAGCACTATATAAGACAAGATAGATAGAATATAGAGAGTGTTTAAATTTTTCATCAACAAATAGTGAACAAAAGAAGAGAATAAGTCACATAAAATTCAATTCAAGGTTCAACTTCTAATTCTCATTCAACGCATACTAAACCAACATGATTAAATTATTGTTTTATATTAGATTCAAAACAAAAACTTGACACGTTCCTACCCGCAAGTGCACGGGGTCAGAGTAGTAGTCAAGGTCGATCCCACAAGGATTGGTGAATGACCACTAGGACAATGATAGAACTTAACTATGTCTAAACTACGAGATGATATGAAATAATAAATTGTAAGCTAAAATAACTAAATAAGCTAAAAAGAAAGGAAAATAGCACTCAAGTCACTCAAATAAATAGAAGAGCTAAGGTTCCGGTTCATCGCCCCCGATCCTCACATGTAATCGAAGATCACATCACAAAATAATTCAACAATCATAATCAATCATGCCAACAAGGATAGAAAGTGTTGTGCTTTCTCAAGCCACAACCACCCTATTACATATCTATGGTCCTAACTATCTCTAGCTTAGAGTCTAATAGAATGTAATGCATTAAAGTCTATAAAGTTTCCTCCTTTATTGTTGAAGAGGTCAAATCGATCGTCTCTCGACCTATAATTTAATCTCCTGTTGTGCTATTGGGTCTAATACTGGATTATCTCTCGATCTCACCGGTATTTCCCACACCGAAAATCAGAACCCGGTCATGGTTCAAGAATCCGTCAATCAATCAATAACACAACACATACATTATGAATTGAATAAAAAAGGATGCAATAACTCAACACATTAGGATCGGGAAAAATTACCCTTCACCTTAGCACAAGATCTAGCCCATCAAATTCATAGCAAGAATATTAAAAACAATAAGAGATTCCATAGATAAAGAAAATATCATTAGATAATACCCTTGATGTTCACAAATTCTTGCAAAAATTTAACTTCTTGAACCTCCGTCTCTAATTTACAAGAGAGATCTTGATGAATTGGGGAAGAGGATAGATAAGAGAGAAAAGAGAGGGAGTGGAGGCTGCCTCGAGATATTAGAATAAGAGTTTTACACTACCGCCTCGTTGATCGCTAGGGTTTCCGTAACGATGGGCTTCCCGTGTCAACTTTGAAAATGATTCATATTTTGACCATAACTTTTTCATCATAACTCCAATTAAGCGGATTGTGGATGCGTTGGAAAGCTATTAAAAATATCTAAAACTTTGATGGTGAAAGCTTCTCCAAATTCAGACCTTTTCTTGGTCTAAATTTCACTTCTTTCAGGCCATGCATTCTTTCTTTTTCCACTTTAACTTTTGCTCCTCTTTGCTCCTTTTTTCTCCTTTCTTCTCCCTTTAAGGTTATTCTTTTTCTTCATCCTTCATGATTATTTTTGTTGCTTGAGACCCTGCAAATTTTCACAACACAAAGGCAGTAACAAGAACAAAAAGGGAGAATTCTGAGTGAAATTAAAGGTAAAAACTCTTATAAACCTTAGGAATAAGATGTAAAAGTCACACTTATCAAATGTCCCACACCAAAGATAAGCTAAAAGCTCAAAGAAAAAGTGCACAAAATCTTAGATGAATCACGTCATATATACTCATAATAATCAAAGATTAAACACACAACTAAAATTAAACCTAATGTTCTAAAAACATGATAATTATTGAATAACTATAAACTAATAACTGAATAATACTAATTAAAATCATCCTAAGGAAGTTCCAAACCATTCCATCCATGTCCCATTCATATGTTCTCATTAAACTCTTCATAATTACCGCCATATCCTTTCATAATCCATGCTACCTTCTTATTTAGACATGAATTTTTTTCTAATGGGTAAAATCCCCATATTTTATTCCTAAATCTTTTGCTTTAAAGAATAATGTGAAAGTCAAAATAGAAATACGGAAAGTTGCCACTACACCTAGCATATGACAAATGTCTATTATCTATTTCATGCTAAATGCAAGGATAAAACCTGTACAAATAAAACTTAAACATAATCTATGTCAAGAGAATAAAATCCCACAAGGAGATATCAAATGGTAGTTGAAAAGAAAATAGTTTTACTAAGGAAAATCAATGCTCTTAAAATTAGCTTAAAACCTATGAAATAAGACTGGATTTTAAAAAACCAATAAGGTAATGTGAAATTGAAATTTGGTTATAAAATCGTCATAATTTCAATGCAACACTTGAAAATTTTCAAAATAAGTACAATCAAATAAATAGAATTTCTGAGAGACAAGAAATCCAGGTGGCCTAACATTCTCAAAGATCAAGTCTTTAACCCATTAATAGCAATCTATCTCAAGCATACATGAGATATCTACTCCCCACCATCAGTTAATCATCATAGGGTCCATTCAACTAAGGTAGTATTCGTATTGGTCCAGTATTGAGTAAATAAAAACTACCTAACTCACAGAGAACATATGAAGCACCTAAAGGCATGGTTATTTTCAACTTATGATACTCATGCTCAAGTATACATGTAATACACACACTATTCTACTCATACAATATTATAAGGAGATGGCATAAAATTTATCATTCATCCATAAAGTATGAAGGAATGTTACACATGTAGTGATAAGAGCCAGGCACATATATGGTGAAATAAGTAAGGCCTGTTCATATGAAATATCATAGCTTAAAATATCAATGGTGCATATAGGTACATGTGATAATAAATGAGGTTATATGAGATATGTGATAATCGAGGATAAAACATGCAGTAATGGATTCATGCTTATAAACACATAATTAGACATGGTAACACATGGGTATAAGTGAACAATAAAACAAAAACTCATGCTAAATATCACAACTATCCTAAAAGATAGCATTCAGCATATAAGGCCCACATGTGAATAAAATAGTAGATCATGTAATAGCAAGATAAGAGCATACATCATATGGTAGTATAATTGTAAGGAAGACTACTAAGAGATATAGATAGGATAATGAAATATGAAGCCCGTGAGTAAATGACAATAATCAATTATTTTTATAACAACCATTTATTAACCTGAGGGTAGAAAATCAAAGAAACCTTAACTACTGATATAATACGCAAATGATATAAGCTCTAGTTGGCCCACCCAAAAATGTAGCTAGACTACCAATAAATAAAATACCTAACCACTTAAGTATGCATACCCCTTATAGGATTGAAATATATCGTGATACATACAAAGTAGAAGAGGGAATCTCTAGACCTTGTAAGACACCCATGATCATAGAAAAGAAAAAATATTGGAATGATACTAAAGGAATACTAAACCTAACATAGATAAGTAGCTAAAGTAATATAAGTACAAACTCAAGATCTTTCAATTTATATGATTAGTGTATTATTTAAGGATTTACTCAAACATGAATCAGGCTCACAAAATAACACTTTAATAACTCCCATCAACACAAGGTAAATTTATTATTACATCCACTCCAAGTGGCAGTAAAGACAATCAGTTTCAAGTGGTATTAAAGCATATCCATTCTAAGTGGAAATAAATCTGATCCATTCTAAGTGGAATTAAAGATAAACATTTCGAAGGGGCATCAAAGCTAAAGAGCTCCACCAACATTAAAGCTAAACATATCCAAGTGGTGGTAAATTTAAACATAAGGCATCGCAAAATTTCAATCTATTCTTAAGCAATTAAATAATTTTACACAACCAATTATAATTATAAAATATCAAAACATGTAAGATATATTTGTAATGAAAAATTATAACCTTATAGATACATAAAAGTATCATACAAGACATTATATATGTATGACATACATAAATCATATAAAGCATACCTATCTCTTTCAACCTCAAGATTACATATATTTTATGATTCCACCATAAGTAAAGGTAAGTAGAGACTCGCTTAAGTATAAAGATAGCTAAGAAAATAAGAAAGAGAGAGAGATCACTAGCTTGAGAATCCGCAAGAATTTTTTCTTAGAAATTTGATAGAAATAGGAGGCTTATATTAGAAAAACTAATTTATCAATCAATAATTCAAGTACTATAATTTAATTAATAGAGAAAAGCATAAGTAAGATTTCCTTGAAGTCATTACCAAAACCTAAGGCTTAAAATTATTGCTCCAATAAGATTTAAAATTGATTCTTAACCAAATATAGTTTGATAGAGATCACTTAGCCATTTCAAATTGAGTTGAAAACCTATAAAATGGCTATAGAGGTTTCATAAATTTTATTAAAAATGACTTGTTAATTAGGTATTGCAACCAAAAAGATAAACCAATCAATTTTAGAGAACTAATCAAAATTGATAGGATGAAAATGTAATTAGAAAGATTTTATACCAAAATTTGAATTAAGTAAAAGAAGCATAAACAAATAAATTTTATAAAATAATCTCTAAAAATTAGGGTGTATAGGCTCGAAATGCAAATCAACCAAAGCACTTTAGTTCCCTCAACTTGGTAGTTTAAAAATATAATTAAGAAAATTCTAGAAAAATTTAAACATAATTTTAATGAAAATAAATTTACAAATAACTAATTAAGATATTAGCTTTCAAAAATTAGGGTTTTTAGCCTAGAACACATATCTTGTTGATTCTTCCTCAAATATTCAAATTAATGATGCAAATATAAAATTAAGACATATTAAATAATAAGTTTGATAAAAAAACCATAAATGCATGTCCCAACATAACAAGACTAGATTTATGACCTAAAAATTCTAGTTCAATTGATTCTCATAAATTTTACAAAATTAATGAATCAAAAATATAATTAACAATATTCTAAAGAATTTCATAAAACTAATTTGTAGCAACAAAGCTAAGGTCAAACCCAATTCAAAGACACGACTCTTCAATTTTGGTTTGAGCCTAGAAATCCTAATTCAATCAACTTCTTCAATTTTATCAAATTAACACTACCAACATAAAATTAGATATATTTTAAAGTATATTATATAATCAATTTATCAAACCTAGCTTAGTCAGATAAATCTAACCAATCTAAGCATATCTTATTTAAAAAACTAAATTCCAAAAATCAATCATATATTACACAATTAACCCATCTAAATCATTCATACAATACTTACACACTGAATTCAGCACCTAATTTAGCTTAATTATGGCTAGTTCTTACAAAAATTAATTGAAAATAGAATTAGGGCTTGAATAATTTGTACGGAAAAAATGTTGCAAATTGAAGTGGGTAAGAAATGTTAGAGCTTTTTCGAAGTTCAAGAATCATTTTCTAATGGTCGACAAGGCTAGTAATGGCTAGATGTTGCCGATGCTCCTCGTACCTATGCTCCTTGGTGTTTCTCATTTCTCTCATTCGCATAACTATGTATTGCAATAGTAATGGCAGTGAAAAGTTGGAGTGCTTGGTTGTGGAACTATGCCATGGAAGTGATTGACTAATTGTTGAACACTGCTATGGTGGCCCTGGCTAGAATTGGTGAGTTCATGCTACTAAAGGCTCGAGCTAATGTTATTACTCTACCTAGTTATTGCTAACTTCAATGAAGAGGAGGATGAGTGCAAGAAGTAGTGATGTGGTGCACTAGTGGTGTGGTGGTAGCATTGGTTTGACAAAGGAGAAATAGAATAGGAAGATTAAGAAGGGTTTGTAGAAAAGAAATGGGAAACAAAGAAAAAGAAGAGAGAAGAAAGAAGGGGGCTAGTTGATGCATAGCTTTGACCTTTTTACATATACACATACATATTAGAGGACAAAAATATCTAAAAATATTAATGAATAATTTTATTTAAGATTCATTTAATGAAAATCATTTCGTAAAGATAAAATCTATTTAATCAATTTTAGAAAAGATTTCAGAAAAAACACCAAAGAGCTTGAGAATTGGTATTATTTATGAAAATACATAATAAGATCTCAAAAAATATTTAAAACAAACTTGGAAAATATTCAAATCAAATACTTTAAAATATTTCTAAAAAAGGTCATTTGTAAACCAAAAAGGAAAAATGCTAGAAAATTAATTCTAGAAATAAAGTAAAAAATAAGTTTGAAAAAAAAAATTTACAATATTCTAAAGATCTTATTGACTTCGTTATAATGAATATATTCAATGAAGGTAATATTTGATACTTATAAAAGTCATTAAAATACATTTACCACTTTAAAATAGATTTTATAATTTAAATAATTTATTTAATATAACTTTAAAATAAGGTTGTAATGAAATGATGGAGTTATAATAAAAATAAATAAAAAATATTAAAAATAAAAACTCTACAAAATAGAAATATATATTTTCAAATGAACCTTGAAATCATATAAATGTAATAGAATTCATGATTGTGAATGAATTTATGTAGAATAATTTGCAAAATAATTGATTAAAAAATTCTAATATGAATTTAAAATTATTAATAAAACCACAAAATAAATTAAAGTTAAAATAATTAACTATTTTCCTCAAATTATATTAATAAATTCACTAAGCTTAAAAAATAAATTTTAAAAAAATACGAGGTATGACACAATGCTTCAACAAAGCCTTTGTTGATTAGCGTAATAACTTCAATAGCTTTTACTTCAAGTGTAAAATTTTGGCAAAGAAGAATATGTCTACAAATTTTTATTGTTTATGTTTAAGATCCTAGAAACATTCTTGAGTGTCATCATAATGGGTAGTCTCATTAGAGAGCCATTCCAAACCATAATAAAAAAAAGTGCACCCCTTGTTCTTTGTAGTTGTTGTCACCCTTTCTTGAAGCTCTTTCGTAATCAAAGTGTATGACCATCCTTATTTATGTGCATCTTGAGATAGTGGCCTCAACTTAAAATTCTTAGCATCCTTGCACGATAGGTGCATTATATGCCCTATATTTATGGTGTTAAATCTCATATTTTACATGAATTTCCCATTAAAAAGTCTAATTTACACTCTCTAAAACCATGGATGCTCAGATAGGTCAATTATGAACGTGTGGAGCAAAAATTGAGTGGTTTGAAGAGTTTCATAAAAAAAATGTCAATCGCATCATTAGCAGGAAATAATAAAAACAACCATGGGTATTTTAAGTATAATGTTTTCATTTAAGCTCCAACTATGGTAATTTAAATTATTCTAGAAAGGTAAGATAAATTTATATAACTTTAAAGCTGATTATGTCATTAGAGCATAGTCAAAAATTGTGTCAGAAGTAGAGGTTATTAATCAAAAGATGTTAAATTTAATATCCTTTTTATAGAAACCCTAATTATAAAACTAATAATTATGTGAAATTAATTATGATAATTATTGTTGGATAATTTACATTAAATGTATTATTATTGTTATTATGTTTGTTATTATAATATGTTAGATATAAATTTATTTAAGAGAAAATTTGATAGAATTTAGGTTATTAGTTTTAAGCCTAGTTGGATCTTAACAGGTATTTGTTTTACCATGGGGTCCTAACTCTACTTACCATATAGTATTTTTTCTCCTCCATGTCCCACCTTCCCCGACATAATTTTCTCCTTGATAGTTTTCCCTTTTACACTCCATTCCTTTGGCTTCCATGTTCTCATCTACCTTTTTTGCTTATCTATTTGCATATCATCACCCATATAACCCCTTTATTTCTCCATTTATTTGATCTAGCAAAAAATAAGTGCTCTGTTATTTGCTCTATAATACCTTGTTTTAATAAATCCTTAATTTAAATATCCAAAACTTAAAATTTGATTAGCAAGTGTAATTAATCCTAGAATTGTTTAGGATGAATGTCTCGTTATTATGAGTAAACCTATAGTTATTAAATTGTGATAATAATCTAGGCTAGTGTATTTTTAATTAGAGGAAGATAATAATTAATAATGGTAATAACAACAATAATAAGAACAGTATATATAATGATTAAAATGGAAAAGATGGTAATAATATTAGTCTTATAATAATAACACTCTTAAAATAATATCGATAACAATAATTGTAAGAATAATAATATTAGAAATAATAATAATAATAATAATAATAATAATAATAATAATATAATAATAATAATAATAATAATAATAATAATAATAATAATAATAATAAAGAGTGGTAGTAATAACACTAATAATAATAATAATAATAATAATAATAATAATAATAATAATAATGATAATAATAGCGAGAATAAGGGTGTTAATAAAACATTGAATAGGTAGGATTCTTCCTTAGTATCTAATATACTCTTAAAAGCCTAATGCTATTGGGTATTATTGCTAACTAATTGTTAACCCAATTCCCATCATTATTTCACCTTTAATCTTAGCCTAATCAAACCTAAACCCCCCCCCTTGACAGGTCCTTCTCCCCCATATAGCCTGTTGTCTCCTTTTCTCTCCATACATGCACACACCTCACTCTACCCTACACACCTTGCATATCCGAGCAACCAACCAGCCATGTATCCCTTTTCCTCTTCCCCAAACACATCCCATCATTTTCCCTACTACACCTTTCCCTCACGCCACCACAATCCCTAGCAGCCCCAGCCAACCGACCTCTCTACCCAAACCTAACCACCTACAATACCAGCCACACAAACAACCCAGCCCCCAACCAATCGGTAGCCCTCCCTCTTCTCCCCCTACCTGCACACATGAACGCCTCTCCTAGCCCAACCACCTATCTATTTTCCCTTCCCCCATGCAATAGCTTGCACTCCAGCATGTAGCTTTCCTTCCCCCATGCACTCAACCCCCTACACTAGCAACCAACTAGGTTCATCCAGCCTAGCCAGACTCTACAGTCGCCCCATCTTTTTCCTTTCCATCCCCATTCCCTTCTTCAACTCGACATGCAGCCTTTCCTCCTCCCCTCTCCCTTTTAGTACTCTCCCTTTTTCTCCCTGCAATTCCCTTCTTTTCTTCTCCTACTTCCAGTGCCAAGTGTCCTTGCCTGCAACCTCCACCCTACTCCTTTTCACCACCGAGCCAACTACCAAGAACCACCCAACCTGCAGCCCTACCAAGCCTCCCTCTCCCCTTGTGACTTACCTCACTGAGCAGTAGCTCCTTTCGGAGTAAGTGTCCTTCCCTCTGGTGTGTGTGGTACATGGTAGTTCCATGTACCTACAGCCTTGATTAATTCCATAATCTTATTTTGGGCATTAGTTCTCATAGGTTGTTATCTTATTATTTTATCTAGTATAGATACTAATACATACATAGTTGTGTGGATGGTGTTATTAATGTTTAGGTAATCCCGACCTTGCATAAGTTTTCCTTGGAAGAGGCTTTCTGTGGTATTATTTTCTTAGCTCAAAGATAAATCCAACTAATCTATAGACGATGGAATCTTGTGTGAAAATGATTGGTTAATTGTGTAGAATAAAATTTATGCTCGGTTGAGGTAGCAAATAATTTGTATTTTGTCGGAAAATGAAAGCATGTTGTAGTTCGTTTCTATGTCAATATTATGATTTGTAGAATAATATATGCTACCATGCTAATATTTATATGCCTAGGTAGTATTATAAAATTTAGAGTGTATGCTTATGACAACATATACGGATTTTTACTAATGAGAAATGTGCATGTTAGGGTTAGAGTTCAACCCAAAAATTTGTTGTGTGTTATGCTAGACCTACTAATGAGTTAAATTTGTCCCTTGGATATTTAGATAAATTTGGACATATAGCATGTTAGCTTTAGATTATAAATGTGTTTAAATGGTGATTGTTATGTGTCATATGTTCTAGGGTTAGAAATGTAAATTTTGTATACCATGATTTGTATTTGTAATTTGTTTGTGGAAATTGCATGAATATTATGATACGCTAGAAATGCATGCTAGGATTGTATACGTGTACTATGTATCGTCCATGCTTAGGGGTAATATGGTCTTTTGTCGTACCGAAGAAATTATTGTATCATAAATAATCGTTAGCTATTTTATTCTAGCACTTTCATGACAATTATCCTATATAGGTAAACTTGATAATAAAGTGAAGGAAAATGTGGGAGTTATAGGTTAAAGGGTATTTTAGTCATTAGGGAAAAAATGTGATTCAAAGCAAATAATTGGGCTAGTTGACTTAAGTGTTGGCCTTAGAATAATTTTGAATATGATTAGACAAATGGATTGAATAGCTGGATTGGATAATTATTTGGGCTAAGGCATGATGCCTAACCCTATATCATGTTAGCTTGGAATTGTTACGACCCTCATGGTCCTTTGGATTTGACATTAGATGATTGATTATTGTGGAGACCCTTGTGATCTTTTGGTTGATCGATTGATGGCTAAATTATACTGTTATGGACCTTGGTATTCTTAAATAAATAACTTGGAATTTCATAAGACACTAACAACTTAAAGAGGAAGACTTGAGTTTGGAAAGCCATCTCATGCCTCAGATTTATCCCCCGAGTGCATAGTTGGGCCTTCAGGTCAAAGGGGCCACTTTTGCTCTATAGGTATTCCAGACACCCTATAGAGGGTACACGTACTTAATGACTTGGGTTTTGAGGTTTAGTATGGGCAACTAATATGTCGTGTGGCTTCCTTGGTGAGCGTTGCCCTAGAATTGAGTGAACTGATTTGGTACTACCTCCTTGACGATCATTTTCTTGGATATGGGATTATATTCCACTCAAGAATTGATATATGAATGATATAACTTGATTAGACATGCAACATAATACATCTGTAATAATTGGATTAGGCGTGGCTTGAACTTGGTTGGATGGTATGGAATATCAATAAATTTCCCTATTATGTTTAAAGTATGATTGTTAGCACCTTGAAATGGTTGTGAAATTCAAACCTTGTTTTTCAGTACCGTTACTAGAAATTTTTGATCTAACTAACTGTAATGTGGATTCGGTTATGAAATTTTGGTTTTGCATGTGATCGTATGTGTTTTGTTAGAATCCCTTATTTTTATGTTAATTGCAATGTGGGTATGCTACCTCTCCAGAGGCATTATGATTTACTCAGTATGAGGAAGTCGTACTGATACTATCACTTTTTAGAGGAGTACATTCGTGGCATGTAGTAGCTAAAAGATTTTGAGAAGCATCATCCAGACGACTAGTTAGACTAAGGGAGTGAGTGGACCTTGTCCGTATTCCTCCATTTATTATAATATTTGATGGAATGGATGAGTGTAAGGGCAAACCAATATCGCACCTTCGTGTGCACTTTTTTTTAACTGTTTTCCGAAGTATGTCACTTAATTATTTAGATGAACTTATTGTACGGATAATCTCTCATTTGCAAAACCTTTGGCTATGTATCGTCTTTCTCTCACTTTTGTTTGATCTGACTTGTTTTGAGCCTTAGCACTTGACATAAGGAAGATGAGGAGACCGGACTTATGTTGAGTGTGGCGGTAACACCCACTATTTTGTAATTATCGCTTTCGCAAAAGGAAATTTTCAAGTCATGATTTTGGGGATGTTACATGCTCAACTCCTCCCTTGCTCTTGAGCTTCTATTCATAACCTCATTCAACCTACTCTTTCATTGTTTGCCATTTCTTATTCAAACCATCTATGTCTAGCTTCACAATCTCACACCACCCCTTACCAAATCAGTAACCCACATGGCAGCCTCATTAGCAATATGAACCATTTGTGTTGTTCCCCATCTATTGCATCCTTATCTCACATTATTTCCTTGAGTCTTCACCATGTCCATTTGTTGTGTGTGAGTTTTTTATTTCACCCCTCGTTTCTGCATGACTTCTTCACACTAAACACCACCATTATGTGGGTAAGTGATTCTACACACCCCTAGCTACATGAATCCTTAGTGAAGCTCCCTTAGCTTGCATAACCTTTTGATAAATCCTTCCCCCTCTTGCTTAAGATATTGGAACTACTAGGTGCCCTTGTATGAAGACCTCGTAATTCTAAGCCTCGATAGCATGGGATTTTCTCTTTCATATCCCTTTTCTGAATTTGTATTCTCGCACATCTTAGTATAGTTATTTCTTGTTGTTCCATTTGGTGGCTACTGATTAATTCTAACCCATTTATTTTTTTTTATTTAATAAATGTGCCGGAGTCTAATCCGAAGTGTAAAAGGATGTAATGTTTTGAAGGATGTAAATTTTGAAAGAATGGTCTTGGATAATTAACATAAGTTCAACTTATTATTAAATACGAGACATGTGCATGTAAAATTTATAGGAAGGTTAGCATATGCATATCTAAGATTTGTTAGGGTATGCGACCTTTTCAAGTTATTATGTCTATTGTATGCTAAATTTTCCATGATTTATTATTGCATTTTGTATCTAAGGTTGATAAATACAACATGATAGCAATCAAGCATCATTAAGGTTAATCTTTGACAATTGATATTGATATGGGCTTGGGATAGTTATACACTATTGTCTACATCAATATATTCATTATCATCTTAAATATTGAGTCATACTACAAACCTAAACGTAGTTGTTGCATGGAATACATAACACATTAGAAATGCATGAATAGGGTTTGTACATGTAAGTTGCATAATGCATGCATAATGGAAAATGAGATAAATTGCTAAACCCCATAAATTACCTATTTGATAAAATATTATAAGCTATTTTCTTTTATCCATTTAATGATAAATTATCATTATAACAAATTTTGGGGTGGAATTAGATATAATGGCATAATTAGGGTTTTGAGGGCATTTGAGTCAGTTTTGACCTATTGTGAATAATTGGACATATGATGGAAAAAGAATATTGTTACCTTGAACTTAGTGTTGACTTCAAATTTTACATGGAACTTTGGCTTTAGATTTGACCTGAATAATTGAAAATAAAGAAAAAATTGGTTAAGTGTAGAATTTGAATTTTTTGTAATCTTTGATATCTATGATCACCACATAAGTATTAATATATAAAGTATAATATTTTTTTGTGGGGTTGGTTGCTCATTAAGGGTAGATAACCTAAGGATAAGGTGTATCCCTTTGGTTGTTTTAGTTTTTTTAGTGTGTTGTTTAGTCCTAGTAATTCCCTAGTCTACTCCATAGATAACCTACAAGCCCTATAAAAAGTATCAATACTTAATGATTAGGTGAACTAGGTTAGAGAGTACTATATTGGGTATGTGCACTAGTATGGCTAGGTGTAATAAGTGTCCCTAGGTTCTAAAGAAATGGTATTTTATGCCTTCGTGCACTAGCATACAAGAGCAATAAGGATATCTAGGTCTTGGGATAAGATTCCATTCTTAGAATGAGATTTTATTTCTAAGATTTAGGGGTAAACTAGTGTTGTATCTTTTGGTGATAGTTTTTGTTCTAACCAGTTTTCTTTGAACTACTATGTCCTTTATTATATTTTGATTATCATTTTTAGATATAGATAATTATTCTTAACATTTATATATGTTAATGTCTCTTATTTTAGATTCTTTGTGTTGGATCTAACTTATTTTAAGACTTAGCACATGTCAAAAGAAAAGTGGAACTATACTTATGCGAAGCGTGGCAGCAACATCTATTACTTTTAGATTAATGCTTTTGTAAATTGAAAATTTTAAGTTTTGAATTTTGGGGTATTACACTAAAATTGACCCTTAGACAAGTGGTTGATCATCCATTGATCAAAGGTCATCTAGAGAAATTTAAATAACTTTGCATGAATATTTTCTTAATATATTATAACTTTTATCTTATTATAAAACCCAAAAATTTACTATCTTTTTTTGTACAGTGGGAAATGATATTCAAACATGAATGGGTTCTATCACCATAATTGATATAAGTCTGGCTTACGAACCATATTCATACTAATTATAAGGCGAAAGTAAATCAAGATGTGAGACATAATAAATACAAAGCAATGGTACTCTATAAGTAACAATTTAGAGTTTACTTTAATAAAGGAACAAAAATACATAAAGTAAATATTTTGAGAGAAATGAAAAAGAAGGAAAACCTCTTTAAAAAAACAACCGAAGAACATAACTCTCTGACTCCTAACCCAAGGCATAAGATGAGAGCATCATAAGCAGCACAGGCCTTCATTTACCTACAAAAGATCAGAAGGGGTCTCTTCTCATAGGAATGATCAATACCCATAAGAAAGATGATTAGTACACTACATACTACGTAAGGTAACAATACAATATAAAAAAAGTTCATATGATCACACTAAGATATGACATGCACATAGGATAATCTTACTGATTTATTTATTACTCTCTAAATTGTACAACAATAGCATAATATTATTTACTAATGATTTTATTCACATGGGGTTTAGGGTCCCCAATTTTCTCAACAAGTTGAATGATAATCAAAGTACATCCCCAAGGAAAGATTCTGCTAGCCATTATTCTTGACTAATGGAATGGTAATTAAAGTACAACTCCGGGGTAAGACACACTTAGTCATTGTTCTTAACCTGTGGAATGGTAATCAATGTACAACCTATCCTAACCCATGTTTTAACACCCCCAAATTTAGTACTTGAAAATTTTGTTTCACGTAAGCAATAATTACAAAATAGTGGGTGTTACAACCACACTTAACATAAGTCTAGTTTCCTTACCTTCCTTATGTCAAGTGCTTAGGCTCCGGACAAGTCATATAAAAAAAAGTGAGAGAAAAGATAATACATAAATAAAGGTTTTACGGTTAAGAGATTCTCCATACAATAAGAATATCCAACATAAATAATGGACATAGGAGGCCAAGGAAAAATGAGTCAGGCCAAGGAAAAACAAGTCACAAAAGAGCACGTGACGGTGCAACAATAGTTTGCCCTTACGCTCATCCCTTCTACCAAAATATTAAAGAAAGGGGTTATAAGGGTAGGGACCCTCACTCCCTTATTCTAGCTCTTCATTTGGATGACGCTCCTCAAAATATTTCAGCTACTACATACCATATGCATATTTCTCTGAAAAGTGATAGTATCCGTATGACTTCCTTATACTGAATAAATCACAACACCTCCGTAGAGGTAGCATACCCACATTGCACATAACATATAAATAAAGGGATTATAACCAAAAGCATATGACCACATGAAAAAACAATAGTTACATAATATGACCCCACATTTTAGTTGACAATGTTAGTTAGATCAAAATTCTTAGCAAGGATACAAAAAACATGATTCAAATTTTACAACCATTTCAAGATATTAACAATCCTACTTTAAACATAATAAGTTAATTTGTTGATGTTACCAAGAGAACCTACCATGGTCAAGCCACGCCTAATCCAATTATTGTAAATATATTATTGTGGTTGTCTAATCCAATTATATCAATTAAATATCAATTCTTGAGTGAAATACAATTTCATATCCAAGACAATGATCGTCAAGGAGGTGTTACCAAATCAAATCACTCAATTCCAGGGTAAACCTCGCCAAGGAAGCCACAAAGGTCTCAATAATTCCAAGCCAACACGACCTAGGGTTAGGCATCTTGCCATAACCCAAATAATTATCCAATTCCAAACTATTCAATCCATTCATCCAATTTATTTTCAAAATTATTCTAAAGCCAACACTTAGGTCGACTAGTCCAATTATTCACTTTGAATCATATTTTTTCCCTAATGACCAAAATGTCCTCCAACTTTAACTACCACGTTTTTATTCATGTTATTACTAGATTTTCTCTTCTATAGGATATTTGTCATGAAAAGGCTAAAATAGAATAGCTGACAATAATTCATCATACAAAAAAATTCCCTCATTACAACAAAAGACCATATAACCCCTAAACACGGACATAATATAGTACACATATACAACCCTAGCATGCAATTCTAGTATATCATAATATTCATGCTAATTCCACGAGACAATTTCATATAAAAGTCGTGGTATGTAAAAATTTACGTTTCTACCCCTAGAACATGCAACACATAATAACCACCATTTAGTCATATTTATACTCAAAGGTTAACATGCTATACGTCCAAATTTATCTAGAATATCCAAGGCACATATTTAACTTATTAGTTAGCCCAGCATCAAACACGACTAAGATTTTGGTTAAACCCTAACCTAAGACATGCACATTCTTCTCTAGCTAAAATTTATATATTTCCATAAGTACATAGTCTAAATTTTAAAGAACAACCAAGGCATGCATAAGTTATTAGGTATTAGCATGGCAACACATATTATTCCATACTTCACAAAATTCACACAGAACGATATATTGTATGCTTCCATTTTTTAGCAAAAATACAAAATATGCGATAACATACAAAATTTATCTGCCACTTTTACACAAAATTCTACTGTCTACGGATTAGTTGGATTGACCTCCAAGCTATGAAATTAATGCCACCAAAATGTCTCTTCCAAGGACACTTCAAGCAAAGTGGGGATTACGCTCGAGGAGGAGAGGGGAGTTAGGCAAGGATGAGGGCGGTGGTACCTCATTGGCTTGTTCGGTGGTGTAAACGAATCAAGGTGGAGGGCTATTGGAAGTGAGTTTTTTTTACGGCTAGAAGTAGGAGAAAAAGGTAGGGCAGTTGCATAGGGGGAAGAAGAGAATAGAAATGAAAGGGGGAGAAGGGTGGGTTACAGGATAGAGGTAAAAGAAGAGAAAACGAAGTTGACTGGGAGTAGGACAGTATGTAGTGGTTGATGGTTGATGGTTGGGTAGGAGGGGTAGCATAAGTAGGAGGGTGCATAGGAAAGGAGAAAGTGCATGGCATTTGGTTGATCAAGGGAATTTGATGAGGGCATGTGTAGCATGGGGAAGAGCAAGGGAGCTCAAAAGGTGACTGGGAGTAGGACAGTGTGTGGTGGTTGATGGTTGTGTAGGAGGGGTAGCGTAAGTAGGATTGTGCATAGGAGAGGAGAAAATGCAGGGTATTTGGTTGGTCAAGGGAAGTTGATGAGGGCATGTGCAGTATAGGGAAGAGCAAGGGAGGTCAAACGGTTTTGTTGGGGTTGCTAGTAGGCAGGGTTGCATGCATGGGAGAGAGGAAGAGGCTGGATGTTGGTTGGAGATGCTAGTAGGTAGGGTTGCGTGCATGGGAAAAAGGGAGAGGCTAGGCATTGGTTGGGACTACTAGTGTGTAGGCATGGTGGATGAGGAAGAAGAAGGGTTGTACGATTTAGTTGGGGCTAGAAGGTTTGGTTAGGTGGCTAGTGCAGGTATGGTGCACGGGGAAGAGGAAGAGGTGGGGTGCTAAGGTGTAGGTTTTAGGTTAGGTTAGGTTAGGTTTAATTAGTTAAAAGGCTAGTTAATTAGTAAATGAATAATACTAATAAATCTATGAGGTTATTAAATACTAATAGGAGATCCTGTCAAAGTAATATTTCCTTATTATTATCATCCTTATTATTACTATCACCATTATTATTATTACCATTATTATTATTCTTAAGATTATTGATATTACTCTTATTATTATTGTTGTTGTTGTTGTTGTTGTTGTTGTTGTTGTTGTTGTTCTTATTATTATTATTATTATTATTATTATTATTATTATTATTATTATTATTATTATTATTATTATTATTATTATTATTATTATTATTATTATTATTATTATCTTTATCTTTCATCTAATTATGAATATACTAGTCTGAATTATTAACACAATTTAGTAAATATAGCCTTACTCATAACAACAAGACTCCCGACCCTAAAATTATTCTATGATTAATTACACATACAAACAAAAATTTTAAATTTAGGTATCTAGTTTGGGATTTATTTAAATAGGGTATTACACATGTAGTTTCCACTATAGGTAATTAGTGTCTTATTAAGGTCTATGATCATTCAATGGTTTTGTTGACTTGAGTTTGCAGACCCTAATATTTTCAACCAGTTGAATGCTAATAAAGTACAACCCCAAGGTAAGACTCTCATTGCCACTATTTTTGTCTGATGAAACGGACAAGTACAACTACCATCGACTTAGGTGATCTTCCACTTTAAGTGATTAGTATATTATTCATATTTTATTTATTTCAAAGTCTTCATACAGTGAGTACACATGCTCATACAAGGCACCATCACAACATAGTCCCCAAAACAAATTATATTTCCCTTAGAAACACTAATCTCACAACCCTATCATACTTTCTCCTCTAGCACCCCTTTAGTACCCAATTTCCATAACCAATATTAAATTTTTATTATGAACAACATACTCAAGATTCATTGTCTAATACCCATGTATTACACATAAGATAATAACCTACCCCTAAGGTTACTATTTGGACCTCTTCTAAACCCCTAATTTCTCATACCTTGCATAGTCCCTTCCCTAGCGATTTTTTAATCACAAAATTCCATTCCCATCCATAGAATATTGTTGCTTACTATTAAAACCAAAATCGTGGTCTAAATCCCACACCATACACATGTAATAATAGCCTAAACTTAGGTTTACTATTTGGGCATCCTCCAAAACCCTAATTTCCCCCATTTAGTCATAACTATTTCCTTAGAGTTTTTATCGATACCAAATCTAGTATACATTCCCAAAATTTTATTTTTGACATCATATCCCAAGGATGGAATCCAATGCCCCCATCTTGATTATGCAATAATAACCTACCCCTAGGGCTACTACTCAAGCCTCCCCGAAACCCTAATTTCACATTTTAGTCATAACTCCTCCCTTGGAGCTTAAATGACTCCCCAAAATTGTATGGCTATCCAAGACACCATCATTAACCTCATATTTAATCCTTAGTACTAATTTCCCAATTCTTGCACATATGATCATAACTCCACCCCTATGTCTTACTAATCACACTTATAACCTTTCCCCTCCTTTATTTGCCATAAACCCTTCATATTCACTCCAATTATTCTATATAGTACCCTTAATATTTGTAGTCAGCTAACACCCTAATATACTCAACATGTCACTTTTAAACTATGTTAACCAATGTGCCACTAAACCACCGAAATGCCTATTTCCCCTTCCTCAAATTATAGGACCCCTAACATGAAAGACTCTTCAACTTTCCCACATAGAATATTAAAGAAAGCATGGCCATAATTATATATATATACTTCTTATTCAACACAATCATATCTATACAGCTTTCTTACCATCCTCTACTAACATGCAAAATTGTATATCATATATAACACCAAAGTCATGTAACATTTCGTACCATGCCATCACACACCAAAAAAATAGGGACATATATTATAGTATAACAAGAAACTATATATAATGGTATCCTTACTAAAGCGTCTCCGATTTCTAAGCATGCAACACCTACGCTTCCTCCTTTTCTACCACCAAAATATCCCCTAGAAATAAGGGAATACATAGTATAGATATTTTAAAGACTTTGACCTAAATTAAGACTAAAAGAGGGGGAAGGAAATAAAGGTAACTAAAGTGGGAAAGGTTAGATAGGGTGATGTATGACAATGTCAGCAATGGAGGTGATGGTGGTGGCGTTTAGAGGATGGGTGAGGGTTAGCATCTATGGTTATAGTGGTGGTAGTGTTGGGACTGACAAGAGTTGGTGGTGGAGTTGGCTATCGATACTAGTGTAGGGAGGAGAGTGGCTAAGAGAGGGACAGACACAGAAGAAGGGGAAAAAGAGGGCTTAGTGTGGTGGTGATGTTGGCTAAGGTGCCTATGTGGGATGTTTTCGGTATGGTTGTTGCAAGGAGGGGGAGAAAGTGGATTGGTAGCAGTGGTGTAGCTAGCTTCAATTACGGTGCCAGAGAGGAAATAAAAGGAGGATGGCATTGTAGGGGGTTATTGGCATGGTGAAAGAAGGGAGGGGAGATGGCAAGGATGTTGGCTAGGGAATGGCAAGAAGCGAGGGGAGTTTGTTCAGAAAAGTTGGTAGTGGCATAGGAAGATCAGATAGAGAAGGAGAAAGGAGGAAAAATAAGGAAACATGGCTTGATTTTAGCTAGCTTAGCAATGAGAGAAAAAAAAAAGAGGAGAAGAAGAGAGGAGGTGGTTTGGGGTATATATATAGGTTAGGGTTGAGGGATGGAGAAGAAGATAAGAAAGGAGGTGTAAGGTAAATCTTTAGTATGTATGGTTGTAGAGGATGAAGGATGGGGGTATAGGGTGTAGGGGTAAGATGGAGGCATTGCAAGGTTGGAAGGTGGCATGGGAAGGCGACGGTAGGGGAGTGCATGGTCAAGAGGGGTGAGGGAGGGGTACTTGGAAGGGTGTAAGTCCCTATTTGGGATAAAAGAAGAAAGGATGAGGGGCATGGGGAAGAAAAAGAAGAAGAATATAAATAAAAAAAGAGAGAGAAGAAAAGAGAAGGGAGAAAAAGAAAAAAAGAGAGTCAGGCTTGTGCTCATCTAGGGAGGAGAGAAAAGAACGAAAAAAAAAGGTAAGTTACGCTAGGGTGGTGCAATCTAGGAAGGAGAAGGAGAATAAATAAAGGGAAAAAAAGGAAAAAAATGAAAAAAGAAAAAAGAAGGAAATAAAGAGAAAGGGAGAAATTTTGAGTGGGGAATTTGAGTTTAGGTTTTAGGGTTAAATTTTTTGGATAAGTAATCGTTAAAATTTTATCTATAAAGTTTTTAGGTTAGGGGTTAGGTTAAACTAAAATATGATAAATTTGCATATTAGGAATTATGTTAGGTTAACATATCCAATAAATCAAAATTAAGATTTTAATAAAATTGGGGCATTACAATTATAATCTCATAAACCAAATACATAAGTTTTAGATCTATTAAGCACAATTAAGACACATCCAACCTTAATTCATTAATCAATTGCGTCCATGTTTAATATTTAAGAATTAGGGTTTCCATAATCATCAACCTTTTCCCTTTAAATTAATTCCTTGAATTCCATCAATTTTTACTTCAATCCATCCATTCATTAGTAATTCATTTCATCTAATAATCATCTACACTCAATTTTTAATTTCTTCCATTAATTTAGCCTCTATTATAGGATTTGCAATCTATGGTTCTTCATCCATCTAAATTCATTCATCTTCCCAATTCCTCCCACTTGTGGTTCAATTTCTTTAAATGATTCATGGAATCATCAATTCCATACGCATAGTGTAATACCCTATTTGTAGAAACCCTTATTATAAAATTTAAAATTATATGTTATTATAATTTTTTTAGTATGTTCTATGTTAAATTTATTATTATTATAGTGTATTAGATATTATTTTAATTAGGATAAAATTTGGATATACTATGGTGTATTAGTTTTAACCATAATTAGGACCCTGATCTATATATGTTTTACTGAGAAACCCTAATTATACTAACATGATGTTTTTCCCTAGTTTAATTTTCTTAAATAGCACCCCTACCCTATTAAGATTATATCATCCACCACCAAAAATTACTCTTTTATGCCATCCTACTCCTTAATGGCTTTCGTGTCTCTACCTATGTTTTCCTCATCAATTTCTTGCTCAATCTTGCTCCATTCAAACACCATCATCCATATAAGCATCCCACTTCTCTTGGTCAGTGATTTTGATTCAAAATATATATTAAAAAAACCTATAATATTTTTCATTTTATTCTTATGCCTTCTCCTAGCCTTTGGTTTTCTTTCAAACCAACATAACTATCCCCATAACCCCTCACAACAACTAACTACCAATAACCACATTTTTCCCTACAACTCTTGAGAACTACCTCTCCATCAGAGTCCTTCATCATTGCCTAACCATCACCACCTCAAGCCACTTTTTTCCTTCTCTTGTCCTGCTCCATTTCTTTTTTTGTTAAGGCGCCATCCTTTGTAGGCTTTCATATGGTTGTTCTCTCTCTCTCTCTCTCTCTCTCTCACACACACACACAGCACATAAAGACACACATACAACTCATTCCCTCTCTCCTTACACACCCATACACATCACTCACATCCCATGGGCACTCTTCCTCCTTAACCTATACATCCTTTAAATGCTTAATTGTGTCCTCTAGGATTTTTCTCATGCATAACTATGCTTATACCATGTGTAGTCCTTCACTTAAACTGCCTTTACATAAGCTATCACCATTATACCCCTCTTTACTGTAGCAAGATTGGCCATTCCTCCCCCTTGCTAAGTGACCTTCTACCATTTCTGCCCCTATGTGACATTATACCATTGCTAATGTGTTGTTACCTCATATAGCTTCCTTTTCCCTATTTATTTTTTAACATTTTTCTTAGTTTGTTTTCATTAGTTGATCATTATTATGTTGTATTAGATACTAATATATGTGTTTTTGGGTGTGGATTGCTTATGTAATCCTTGAAGTATTGTGGAGAGAATGACATTTTGGTTTTATGTAGCTTGGATTTAGGTTAATCCAATAACTCATGAGATGGTAGCTTTTACATATGAGCACAAATTGGGCTTGTATAAAATAACATGATAGGCATGAATAACATTGGATGAGGATAAATGAAAACCCTATATGGTAGGGAAATACAAATGATTAATATGGAAGAAATATGTTAATTCCTTGCTTGTTTGTGTATGGGCATTGTGTGATCACTTACCCTTAAGAATAATGTACTAATCACGTAAAGTAAAGGTTAATCGAGTTGTGTATAGGTCAGGGTTACCCAAACTATGATTAGATACCAAGGGTTAGTCCACCTTTAGGTATTTATTAGCGTGTTTGGGTAGGATCCTTAAAGGTCCTAGTGCCTTAACTACTGAAGACACTGATGATCTATTAGGTGGTATTGATACTAAATGGTTTGGTTACATAGGTATTTGGCTTCAACCTAAACTTATGTCCATATTAATTGGCTTCAATATACACTTACGACCATTCTGGTGATTTGCTTCGGCCTAGACTTATTTCCACTTTGATGACTGGCTTTAGATTGGACTTTATTTTCTTTTATTTGGATAAGCTTCCATGGTATGTAAGACCATAGGTAGTGTATTTTCCTTTGCTTGATGATAAAATCTGGATGATAAGTAAATGGATGATGAAACCGGAGTAATGAATAAATGGAATGACAAATGATGAGTAATGATGGGAATAATGATATGAATGACCAAAAAGGATAAAAGCTAGTATGTACACTTGGATAATGGCTTGACTACCTAACTGGTTAATGATTGTAAGGATTGACTAAGTGTTGATCTATATCAATATATGGATTAGTAAATGGTGTAATCAAATCGATGGAGAAAATTAGAAAATGACCCCTAGTGATTAATAGGATTAATTTTTTTTGTACATGTGTGATTGCATTTGTGATTATAATATGAAGATAAACATAATAAGTATTCTATTTCTCCAAAGTTTTGTATGATGGTATATTCATTATTATCTTTACATATATGGCATAGCATGACCCATGTTAAATATGATATCCATGTTATGATATATTTTGCATACTTGTGTTTTAGTTACGAAAGTAACTTGGTTTACTCAGTACGTAGCATATTGATATGCTCGTTTGCTTGGTGACCTACTGATTTCCACGAGAAAAGGGTTATGTGTAGGTTTTTTGGATTGTCAGTAGTGGTCCTACCTCAACTTAGGTTCAGGGCATGGGAGGGGGCATCTAAAGGTTTTTGTGTTGTTTGTAATAGGCCATGGTTTTAGCGGTCAAGCTTAATATCGTTTAATATAGAACTACCTTTTTAATTCATTTATCTTACTATATTAATTTGGTTAAGGACCATTTAGGTCCTTGATATAAACAATCTTTTAAATGTTTATGTAATTTCTGTCTGCACACTTTGTTTTAAATTTATTGGATAGTTTAGTCTTGTATCTGATATGGGATAGGCTATAGACGCCTATCTTGTATTGGGTACAGCGGTGACATCTCATTTTCCTAAGTGTGTTTTTATCTTTTGCGTCATTTTAAATGAAATTTTTCTGTATTAAAAAATGGGAGTGTTGTAGTTTAGGAGTAGTATATCATTAGGGTTAGTTATCCTAAACAGAATAGAGGACCCTCAATTTGGTTTGGGTTCATTGTGTGCTATTTTACCCTAGTATACTATATTAGAGACCTACAGGGCTTATAGGATTTTTGATACTTAAAATTAGGTGTCCTAGGTTTAGAGTGTATTACATTGCTTCTTTGAGCTAGTTTGACCTTGTGTACCATAGTATGCCTAAGTTCTATGGTATGGGTATTAAGATACCTTTGTGCACCAATATGATCGGGTGTACTATAGTGTCCTTGGTTTCATTGTACCTCCATAAAGTAATTAAAAATGGAAGTAACTATTGTGTAAGAATTTAAATGGATTATTGTTTCTATGGTTTGGTAGTTGCTTCGATGCGTTACTCGATTTTGGTGGGTTGGTTAGTAAATGTGTTAGTGCCCTACCTTTGGTGTCCAAAATTGATATAGATTGTTGGTTCTGTTGTTACCTCAGTAAACTACACTAGGTTTTTGGGATTCCCTTGGTTGGTTGGTCTTTAGAGGCTTAGGGCACTACCTTGCTGGTCATGGTCGTGATATGATTATTGTGTGCTTTGATATGATGTGAATTTGTTAGTTGCGATTGGTTATTGAGCATGACACTTTGATTTTGTATGTATTATTCCATGATTATATTGTAAAGCTATGGCATATGTTTTGTGCTTTTAACATGGTTTTAGATTGTTTTGTAGTTATGGTAATGTGAGCATGCTACCTCTTTTGAGGTATTATGATTTACTTTGTACGAGTAGTGGCTATATGACTATATAAAGGTCATGGAGTAAAATGAAAAATATAAGAGTAGCAAGGATTTTTGGAGCTCCTTAGAAGAGGCTCCATTCCTTGAATGGTCTTACGAGTTTAAAAGTTAAGGTAAAGTGATTTTGCACATTCGAATGCTATTTTTTATGTTATAAGCTTTCCTTTAGACTCTTAAGCCCATTGTTGTATTTTTTTTCTTTCTATTTGAAGTATATTTATCTGTAACTTTATATATGTTATTGTCTCCTATTTTAGTTGATTTATTTTACATATGGCTTATTTTGTACCTTAGGACTTTGTATAAGAAAGATGAAGGAATAAGAATTATGTGATGTGTGGTGCTAACACCCATTAATTAAGATAACGCTTTCACAAAAGAAATTTTGTATACTTTAAAAAATGGGAGTGTTTCACACAAACTCTTAAATTCTTAGTCTTGGGCTAAGAATGTCACAAAATATAACCCATGTTTGGGCATTTCTCAATAATGAAAGAAAGATTATTCATGTAAGGAAGAAGATGTAGTCCACTATTGATGGTTGACCGGGCCTTCACTTGGGGTCATTTGCTTGACCAATTTTGCTTCTCTTCTCTTCATTTTTTTTTGTATTTTCTTTTCCCATATTTATATATTCCTTTTATAATTAATTTTTACATGATGTATAGCTAAGTTCTTTATTATTAGAGGTAAATTGAATTCTTAGACCATTGTTTGAGATATTAATAACATGGTCTTCATTTCCTTAATTATCATGAGATTATCCTTTGATTCTCCTTTAATTGCAATCTCTTATATGTGTGATTCTATCAAATCTAATATATATGGTGCAGGATTTAATTTGGCTTCATTATTGTGATAATATATAGGATTATGTGGTTCCTAAGTGGCTATATAAACATGCTATACTTCATGCATATAAACTATAGTTGGGTTAAAAAATAATTCACCTGATAGTTTTATAATTTTAATTAAAGTTGTGAAATGCTTAGATATATGTATGTAAGAGGAGAGGAGTACAAATCCACACACTAGCACTAATAGTTTGGGTACTTATATTAACATCATTCCAATTGTGATCGATACTTTTGATCTACCAAAAAAAATAGGATTCACTATTACATATATACTGCTATAATTTTTAAAGAACTAAATATTGGTGTTAGTTCATATTGATCATTCTAGGGAAGTATCAAAAATTATATTGGTTTGTTAGTGGCTTGAAACTTGATCAATATATTTCTTATGAGTAATAGGCAACTTAGGAATTATTTTATTACTTTTTGACCTAATCTAGTAGTAGATATTGACTCCTCCAACATGTTCACCACTATTGTGTTCACCCATATTTACTATTTGACACTATTTATTTATTATTATTATTTTCAACCCTTCATACTTTTTTTTCTTATTATTAAATTTTTTTGTGATTTATATTTTTTTTCTCTAGGTAAGCATATGTAATCCCTCCCAATCCACCACTTAGAACAATATTCTTATTCATCAATACTCTAATCATAAAATAAGAGGATTTAAATTTTATGCCTATTACAGTCACATAAAATTTTTATGGAATTTCGGTGATTGGTAACTTTATTTTTGTTTTGCTAGTGTTTTTACATGTTATTAGTGTGTCATTTTAGTATTTTTCTATTTTTTTTATCAAAAACGCATTATGGCACTCTTAGATATTCAATTTCTAGAGTTTTAGGGGGACTTTTTTTAGTGTGAGTGTCTTTTATGTGTGCTTTATCAAGTTACTATTTTTTTCTTTTTATTTTTCTTTGTAGATGTTTACTTTCATTTTACTTTAATTTTTTTTTAGTTTCTCTTTTTGCATTCATAAAATAGAAAATCCAAAAGGAGAGCCTTCCCCATTGAACTTTGAGATAGAAAATCCCATTTACACCATTAGGAAGTTAAATATTTCTTGTTCTCTATCATCACATAGAGAAGAGGACAAGATTTTTAGTTCTTCCTCATCTTCATCATAAGGAGGAAAGTATACTTTTTCACCTACAACACCAAACTGAAGAGTCTATCTATTTTGCACCAATTAAAGCTATTTGGAGTTTACGATAATTAATAGCCTATAATGTAGAAGAAGTTATCCCTATATATATTGGTTATCCTAAGCCCACCAGCAATAATGAATTTTTTAGGCCAATTCTCTCCTACTTTAGTTACTATCCACTTTCTAGGACCTTGTAGTGAGGATCCTAATATGTTTTAATGGAGCTCTAATTCGTATGTGTCTTCATGTGCCTTAAGGATGGAGATATTGAAATCTTAAAGCGTCAGTATTCCTATTTACTTTGATGGATGGTGCTAAATATTAGGTTTATGAGTTAAGCGTGGGACAAATTTATTCATGTGATACCTTATCTAATACATGTTAGACATTTATTTTCCTATGTCACATTTTACGGTGCTAAGGAATAGGATCCCTAGGATCTAAAAAGAGCCTAATAAGTCATTCCACGCCTATGAAAATGAACATAAGGCTTTGCTACCACAATGCATGCAGCATGGGAAGAAGAAGAGAACTAGTTGCAAAACTTACATGAGGGACATACTCCTCATGAGAGGAACATGGTGGATGTAACTAGTGGAGGTGCTTTCATGGATGAGGATATTTCCTTAGCCCAACCCCTATCGAAAAGCTAAGCCTCCACCACACAATAAGATGTAGGCTTCTCCACCCTTGTAATAGTAAAGTAGGTAAGTATAAATTGATTTGATGATAAATTCAGCTAACTCACCACTCTTGTTTCACAAGTTGCTATGGCTAATACACCACTCACTCTATGTAAAGTCATCTTAGTAATAAGACATGCTAGCAAAAAATGTCCATAATTGATTGGAGGATAAGAGAATAATAAGGATAATTCCATTAGATTTTCTAGCAACTACCATCCACGAATGCCAAAACATCCTAATTTATATGGGAAATAAAATAAAATTGTTCTTAATCCTCCAGGCTTTAATGAAATGGCACTAGTCATACATCCAAAAATGTAAGAAGCTCCTCTTAGGCTCAAGCCCAAATTAATGTAACTTATGACAAGATGCTTGATACATTGAAAGAAGAGTAATCCTATATGACACAAAGATCATTAGCCATGTATAAGAGACTGTCAAATATCAAGTGTTAAATGGGAGAAGTGGTAAAGAAGCTTAATTACTTTCTTGATCCAAGGAGGCTTCTAAGTAGCATTATACCCAAATTGAAGGGAAGCTTTCAGTTAGCTAATATTGTGATAAGGTGTAACATCCCCAAAATTTATGACTTAAAAAATTTATTTTAAAGAGTTAATTATGGAAACCAAAACATAAAATGCAGTGATGTTATGTAACATCCAACCTAAAAAAGGCACTCCTTATACATAGTATATGTAGGGTGCGAGGTAAAAGTAAGCTCATACCTAAGAAATTAGGTATGGAAAGCACTTAATTTGATCATGATATAGGATACAAAATAGAGATAAAGGAACACGTATAATGAAAAGAAAAAAGAACTCAGAGGTTATAGAGAGATAGAGATATCCATATAACCATACCCTATACCAGTTCAATCATGCACTCAATGAACGTAAGAAAATTAAGAGTAGTAATGAACAATCATCTTAAAAATAAGGTGGTATTTTGTTATGGGATTAAGTATCATCCATGAAAAAATATGATCAATACACTATGTATTAATTATGGTAAAAGTATATTTAAAAAGAGGTTACAAGATATACATAATATTGCATAAGAGATTAAACATACATGTACGTTAATATAATATGATGCAAAGTAAAAATGAATCCTATAATTCATTATTATATATAATCAAAAGCCTTATGTTTTTATGTTGAGGTCAAAGATCTTACTATTCTTAATCTGGTGGAATACATTTAAGCACATTTTAAGCAAAACACAACTAAACCACTATTATCATTTTATCAAACAAACCCAATAGACAAATTTCTCTTCACCACTATCCTTAAACATATGGAATTTTTAGAAGCACCTCTCAACATAGAACACAATGGAGCAACTATTTTCATCTAGTGGAAATAACACAACACCTCAGTCCTAACTCAACTATAAGTGATTAGTATCTTATCCATTTTTTTTTAAACTAAAGATGATATTCTTAGTCACAATGTGTTTAGGGATAAAACTATTATTACTCTAGTAGAACAAACTAATAAACCTCTGATGGAAAAGGCTTATGGGATACTATTATCCTTAAAAGGAAAAAATACACAACACCTCAACCTTAGTCCACGTGACATTTCACTTTATGTGCTTAGCATCTTATTCATGGTTTTATATCTCTATATCGTCATTTAGGAACATATAAAGGTATGCATTTCACATAATCCATCTTAACATAATTACTCAAAACACATAAAATACAACCACATGAATATTACGTTATCCCCTAAGGAAAAGGCCATATATCTCTTAACATAACCCTTATTCCACGTACAACATGAGCATAACTAATTCATGGTGGATACAAAGTGGGTTAAGTTAGCCTAGAGAAATGGTGGCTAGGAATGACCATCAAAAATGGGCTGGAAAATAGGGGATGAAGATGATAAACATATGAACTAAGTACCCCTTAATTTATATCCTTGATTCTACCACTTGAGTGATGCAACACTCAAGATAAAAGAGACAAGAATTTTTTGGATAACATTAACTAGTGTATGCACTAACCATAGAGGTATGAATCTCAACCAAATGGGAGGAATGGCTGGCAAAAGACCCCTCCATTCAACCATTTCTTACCTCTATATATAACTGTATTTATCTTATTATAAAGTAACTACACCCAACTAGATATATGGGCTTGTTAGACTTAAACTATCTAGTTACTTATCATGTAACTATCCTAGTTTAAATCTAACCAATCCTTGCATAGTTTTTCCCAGAAAATTTTGATCATGCGTCCATTCCCTCTCCCAGCCCATGCTTGGCAGATTTTGGTAGAGTACAAATAATATCTCCTAATGACATGCTATTATATTATTAAAGCTAAATAAAATGCTAACAAATAAAGTCAACCAACAATGAGGCTCTCACAAGTATAAAAGGTGACAAATTTGAAACTTCAAAAGTTGTTGTATCTCTAAATTTGTAGGCTACAAACTTCCTCCTTTTTTCTTTGTAAGTTGTCAAGCTTAGGGTCCTATCTGACGTGTTCTACAAGCTGGAATAGTGATGGGGAGGCTGGAAGTAGTGGCCTATATAAGAGTGATGAAATGATGTAGACATAAGGTGGGTAAGGTGGCTGAAAACTGGTTGTAAGTGACTTGGTATTTTGGATATAAATATAGGGTGGCATAGGGTGAGCTTACATGACTTTCACATGGATCCTTTTTACATGCAAGAGGGGTTTAAGGGGGTCTATTTATATAATTCATAATTAGGTTACAAAAATGATAGGTGAGGAAGGTAAGTTGAAATTTTTATGTAACCTCCTTGATTATGATAAAATTAGGAAGATAATTTTGTAGAGTCCTTCCCAAGTTAGAAGAATTTTTGGTTCTTCTAATTTGGGGAGATGAGTGGTTAATGTTTGATATTGTGAAGGGTGTAAAGGGGATGCTCCTTTGACATTCTCCCTCTCATGAAAATGTTCCTAGGTTGTATCAAAAGGCTTGTTGTGGATGTAAGAGATCATGTCTCCTACATTGAAGGTGTTGGAGATGTTTCCCATATCTTCTAGGAACTCAGGCTTATAAGCATTATCGCTTATTTCCTCCAAGACTCTATATGGTCCATCACCCCTAGGCATCAACTTATTCTTTCTTCTTTTAGGGGATCATTCTTTGTGTAGTTGAAGCCAAATTAAATCTCTAGACTCGTATATACACTGGTTGCAGTGCTTGTTGGCCCTTGTTTTATTTAGTTTGTTCACTTTCTCAATTTGTTTTCCTACTTGTTCATGAAGTCTTTTCATTATTTTGGTTGATCCTTGAGCTTTAAGACTTATTATTTCACCTCTGGGGAGTGGTAAGGGGTCTATGGGTGACATGGGATTTACTCCATAAACAACCTCAAATAAGGAGCATCCACTAGCATATGTTAAGGACTGATTATTTGAAAACTCGATAGAGCTAAGTTTGGTGTCCCAATCATATAAGTATTTGTGAACTAAGCATTGAGGAATCAAAGTGAGGGTGCGATTGTTTACTTCGGTTTAGCCATCGGTTTGTGGATTGTAAGCAATACCAAAGAGGAGTTTTGTACCAACTAATATCCACAAGGTATTCTGAAAGAAGCTAAGGAACATGGTATGCCTATCTAAAAAAATGGATTTTGGTATACCATGTAGCATAACTATATTTTTAAAGAAGAGATCGACTACATAACAAGCGCCATCCATTTTACAATAAGAAATGAAATGAACCATCTTAGAGAATCTATTTACTACCACCATGATAGCATCATGTTAGCTTTGTGTTTGAGGCAAGGCTATAATACAATCTATGCTAACGTTATCCCATAGGTGGTGGGGGATGGGGACAGGAGTATATAAATCTTGATGGAAATGACTCTCAGACTCTTGGCATATGGAACATCTCGTCACTATACCATGTACGTCCCCTATCATCTTAGGCCAAAATAAGTATTCTTGAAGCACATCCACTATCTTGTTAATCCTAAAGTGACTTGCAAGTCCTCCACCATGCACTTCTTGGATAAGTAGCTCTTATATTGGGCTTCAAGGGACACATAATTTTTTATTTTTGAAGGGGAACACATCTTACAAGGTGAATAAGCCCTTAACCTTGTCAAGGTCTCAAAAGTAGCCCTCGGAGTCCTCATATTATTTGTATAGTTCTTTACTCAAACAAAGCTCTAGGATTCTTGCCTCTAGTAGAGAAAATATACAAGATTTCCTAGAGAGGGCATTGGCTACATCATTGGTCTTTTCACTCTTATGCTTAGCTATAAATGAGAAGGCCTGTAGGAATTCTTCCCATTGAGCCTATCTAGGGTTGAGCTTATGTTGACCATTGATGAACTTGAGTGACTCATGATTGGTGTGTAATACAAATTATTAGGGCCTTAGGTAGTATGACCAGTTATCTAAAGCCCCTATAAGTTCATAAAACCCTTTATCATAGGTGCTATAATTCATGGAGATCCATTGAGCTTTTTCATAAAATAGGCCACAAGCTTTCGTTCTTGGATGATGAATACCCTAATGCCTACTCTACTAGCATTGCACTCTATTTTAAATGGTTTCTGGAAGTTGGGTAAGGCTAAGATAGCTGATTCTCCCAACTTGGTCTTTTACAGCTTCTTGAGCTACCCTTGTCCATTGGAACTCTCCTTTGTTTATGCATTCGGTGATGAGAGCTAAGAGAGTGCTGAACCCTTGGATGAATCTTAGATAAAAGGAAGCAATTACATGAAATGACCTCACTTGAGTAATGCTACTTGGGGTTTTCCAAGTATTGATGGATTCAATCTTAGAATAGTCTATGGTTGTCCCATATTTAAATACAACAAAGCTAAGAAATATAACCTTATTCACAAAGAATTCACATTTTTCTTGTTTGGCACAAAATTTGTTGTTTCTAAGGTTAAGAAATAAAAAATCTATGTGCTCTACATGTTCTTTTTCATTTAGATTATACACAACAATGTCGTCAAAATATAGTACAACAAATTTGGTAGTAAACAGCTTGAGTACCTCATTTATAAGTCTAGTGAAGGTACTAGGAGCTTTGACAACCCAAAGGACATTATCATCCACACATATAACCCATTTTTTATTTTTTATTTTGTTTTTAATAAACACTATGAAGGTTAATTTTGGATAAAATAGATGAACCATGCAAATAATCAAGCAATTCATCAAATCTAAGTATGAGATACCTATACTTAACAGTGATCTTATTGATAGCTTTAATATCAATACACATCCTTATAGAGTCATTCTTATTTAGTGCTAGCAAAGTCGTTATTGCATGAGGACTAAGGGATTGTTAAATTAATCCCTTTATTAGTATTTCTACCACTTGTTTATGAAGCTCAATGAATTATATGGGATTACGACGATAAGTGGCCTAGTTAGGCAAGATAGCACCAAGTATAAGATCTATTTGGTGTTCTATACCATATATGGAGGTAGTACATGGGTAAATTATTTGGAAACACAAGTCCCTCTCATTATCGCCTACCAATAACAATAAATATAACATTATTCCTTTATCTAAAGCCCTAGATACATATTTTTCATCTACGAATAAGGACTTTTGATATTTAGTGGCATCTCCAACTACTATAAGTTATGAATTCAAGGGTGAGAGGATGGTGTTCTTCTTTGCATACATCAACGTGTATGTGTTCTTCCTATCATTGTGAGTCATATGGCGATCATATTTCCAAGGGTGACCCAAAAGCAAGTGGCATGTGTCTATGGGGACTATATAACATAGCACATGATCATGATAGTTTTTCCTAACGGAAAAGGCGATAGGTACCTACTTGGTCACCTCTGTAATAGTACCAATGTTCAAACATTGTAATTTATATGGTTTAGTGTGGGGTGTGGTGACTAATCCTTACTTTTACACCAACATGCATGAGGCCATATTTTCATAACTCCCACCATCCAAAATGAGGGAGAAAACCCTACCAATAATGGTTCATTTTTTTTTCAAAAGATGCACTCCCTTTGGCTATCATCAACTTAGATTTCTTTATCATGAAAAATCCACCTCACCATAAGATCTTCTCTTACATTAGGTGGTCCTCTTCCTCTTCTTCTTAGACTAAGACATCTTCTTCTACATCCTCCTCGAGTATGGCTACATTAAGCTCCACAAGTGTCATGACCCTTCAGTTGGGGCATTTATTTTGGTAATGCCCTACTCTTTGGCACTTGAAGAACCTACCATTCCTTACTCTGCTCAATTCACTCACACCTTGTCTCCCTTTCCCTTTTGAGTCAAATTTGATAAGGGTGGAGGGTAGCTTGGATGGCGTTGGCATGCTTTTAGGAGGAAAAACACTTGGTTTATTGATGTCAAACTAAGTGTTCTTCTTCTCCTTCTTATGATTTTTTAACTCTATCAACCAAGTGGAAGAGCTCATCTAAGGTGTAATACCTTTCCATCTCCACTTTTCTAGCAAGGTCTTGCATAAGGCCTCCCACAAACCTTGATATTGTGTGCTCTTCACTTTCTTTAATGCCAGGCCATAGCATTAATTTGTCAAACTCTTGAATTTACTCTTCTCCACTCATTGGACCTTGGTTTAGGGAATACAATTTTTTGAACAAGTATTGAGTGTAGGAATATGGCACAAAACTTTCCCACATAAGCTTCTTCATTTTTTTCCAAGACTTAACCTTCAATTTTCCCCTTCCTCCTTCTTTGGTTGGCAAGGTTTTCTGACCAAAGAGAGGTATGGCCTTTGATCTTTAATGTGGTTACTTTGATGTCGTTATCATCCTTATACTCTTTAGACTCAAATAGCCTAAAGCATCTCAACTCTCACTCTAGGAATTATTCTAGATTATGTGGGCCTTCAAACTCTGGGATCTCAGTTTTCACATCCCCAAAATCTCTTCCCTTTTCTTTTTCCTTTCTCTTTTTCTCATGAGAAAAATCATTCATTGAAGAGTCATCCTTACCTTAAAGATTTCCACTCCATAGGTCTCTTCTACTTGAAGGGGGTTTTTATAGTGGTGTGGGTTTGGGGTGTTTGTGTTTTGGAAAAGTTGTTATAGGAGGGTTTGAATATGGCTCAATTCTTCTTGCAGCTCTACCAAAATTTGATCTATAGGTTGAGTGTCTCATTGCAAAGATTCAATGGCATGCTATTTTCTTTCATTGTGTGACTTATTGAGGTTTAAGCCTTTAGGAATAGGATGATCATCCATAGGGATAAAAAATGTTTTGTAAGTGTAATAGGCTTGATTTTGATGAAAAATTTTATTTCTTACGGGAATGATTTTGGAGGCGGTTTTTTAGGGCTAAAAAATTTTTCTTGCTTGTATGAGGTGGTTCAAAGGGCTACAACAAAAAAGATTGTTGGATGTTGCAACTTCATCTCTCGTTTGCATATCCTTACTCTCAACCTTGGATGCTAGGTTTGAAAAAAAAATTGTGAAGGCTAGGCTTAGATAAAGGATGAGAAATGAGGATAGGTAACCTAATTTTGAACAACCAAAGCTTTGATACCAATTTGATGCGTGCAGGTACAAATTATGTTAAGTTAGGCAAGAGAAAAGGTGGCTAGGAATGACCACTAAAAATGGGGAATGAATATGAGAAATATATGAACTAAGTACCCCTTAATTCATATACTTAAATCTACCACTTGAGAAATGCAACAATCAAGATAAAAGAGAAAAGATTTTTTTGATAAAATTAATAAAGGTATGCACTAACTATTGAGGTATGAATCTCGACCAAATGGGAGGAATGGTTGGAAAAAGACCCTTCCATTCAGTTATTCCTTAACTTTATATAGGAGTGTAATTATCTAGTTATAAAGTAACAATGCCTAACAAGATATATGGGTTGGTTAGGTCTTAAATTATCTAATTACTCGTCATGTAACTATCTTAGTTTAATTCTAACCAATCCTTGCATGGTTTTCCCTACCTCATTTTGATCATGTATCCCCTACCTCTCCCAGCCCATGCTTGGCTAATTTGGGTTGAGTGCAATTAAGTCATATTTAGTACATGATATTACATTATTAAAGATACATAAAATGCTAACAAATAAGGTCAACCAACAATATGGTTGTTCCAAGTACAAATGGTGAGGAATTTAAGACTCCAAAAGTTGCCATATCTTTACACTTATAGGCTGCCACCTTCCTCTTTATCTTTTAGGCTGTGGAGCATGGGGTCTAAACTGGCATGTTTAGTAGGTTGGAATGGCAGTAGGAAGGTTAGGAGTAGTGGCGTGCAAAGGAGCCATGAACTTGTGCAGACTTGGGGAGAGAAAGGTGGCTGGAAAGTGCCTACATGTGGCTTTATATTTTGGCTGCAAAACTAAGGTGGCTTAGGGGTGATCTTACAAGCCTTTTTCAAGGCTTCTTTTTACGTAAAAGGGGGTTTTAAAGGGCTATTTTGGTTCCTCATGTTTAGTTAAAAAAAGGATAGGTTGGGAAGGAAAGTCACAATTCTTATATGACCTTCTTATTTGTGAGAAAATTAGGAAGACAATTTAGTGGGGTCCTTCCCAAGTTAGAAGAATTTTTTGTTCTTCTAATTTGGGGAGAAAAGTGGTTAATGTTCAATTTTTTTTAAGGATGTGAAGCGGATTCTCCAACATCAATAAATCCTCCCATAAGTATCATTTAAGAATCATATTAAACACAAGTTTCTAAAATGTCATTATTCACAACATATCCAAAATAAAGGTTTAACTTTAACCTCTTACACATGTGATAATAGCCCTGCATCCACGAAACCCTAATTTTAGAATTTAGTCATTCCTTTCCCAATAAGACTCACATAATCACTAAACTCTCTTTACATTCCTAAAATACCATTTTTAACAACATATCTCAAAACAAAGGTCTAAATCCAACATTTTACACATGCAGTAATAACCTACCTTTAGGGTTACTATTCACCAATATCCTATGAAACCTTAATTACACAAGATAGGCATAACTTTTCCCATAAGATTTATATGGCCACAAAAAATAAATAGACAATCATAAAATTTAAATATTAACAAATTAGTAGAAAATAAAGCTCTAAATCCTACATATTACATATGTTGTAATGGCTTACACCTCGAATTATTATACAAGATTCAAGTTATTTTCTTATTTTATTGAATGTAGGCAATTCATAATTACTCAAAATATTCCATATAATGTATTCAACCTGTTTTGAGCCAACCAAAAAATTAAAATACAAAATATTCCATATTTAACCCATATTGATCAAATGTCCCTAAAGATAGAAAAAATGCCCATATTAAAAAAAAACATATGAGTATAATATTATCAATTTCCAACTTCCAATATATCACAATGGAAAAAATTTATCACCCTAATTAACCACTTTACATACCTATTCAAACAAAATTAAAAAATCATAGGTCATACTAATATACTTAGAGTATCAAAATGAGATTTATTACAATAATGACATATATGCTGATGATCTATGCATATTATAACTTTCAATATATATTCTATAACACATAATCATACCATAACATTATCAACAGAACATTAACATCATATTAATAACAACCATGATTTTTCATACTCATTTATAATTCATACAAAAATCCTAACTATGACATGAATCCCTACAAGAAAAGGACTCTAATGTCTAAGCAGTTATAGCCCTAAGTTACCTACTTTGAGGCCATCTAAAAATCAAGTTTAATATATCCTTGTAAATTAAGGAAACAAATGAAAATATAAGGAAAAAGTGGTTATAAAGGGAATAAAGCTAAAGCAAATAAAACTCAGCACAAAGCGGTGCAAGTGGAGCTTACTGCATTATGACGTGGCACAACCAATGGAATTACATAAGCTTTTCATGAAGCTATGGGGTTGCAACATGATGATGTCATATTGGTATTGGTGGGTAACATGATGATATAAAATTGGTTGGGTGGTGGTCGCATGAAGTTTTGTTGTTTTGGTAGATAGTAAAGCATGATATTGTGGTGTATTTGGGGGGTTATTATGTGAGGTTGAGATATTTTTTAGAGTGATAAACATGATTTTATCACAATGTTAAGTCTAGGAAATGTGAGGTTCTCATGAAAAAAAGGTGGTGCAGCATGAATCTGGTAAAAGTATGCAAAATCTCATTGCATAACTATGATGGAATTTGACCAAATGAAGCATAAGGAAGCTGAGGATGAAAAAAGAGAGTATGGGAAGAGTTGTGGGAGTTATAAAAATGGATTATTAGATGGGTATTTATATGGTATAACGGTTTAGGATGTAAAATGAGCATGCCAAAGGTGCAAGTTCATGAACCTATGTTTGGCCTTATATGCGACACAACCAGGGATAAAGAGACACGGTGCGTGGGGCAAGTCTATTATAGGGATGGGAAGGGAAAGAGATGGCCATGTAAAGGGATTTTAATGGAAAAAAGGGGGAGGAGAAAGAAAGAGCCAATCAAGATGGGGGATAAGGATAAAAGGGGAAAATGGGAAATAAAAGATAGTAAGGTGAAGGAAAAGGGGAAAAGGGAGATAATTTAGGTTTAGGATTAAAATTAGGTTTAAATTATTGATTAGGGAATTAGAGTAAAATTAAGTTATCTATCATTATAGTTAAAGTTAGACTAAAATATTAATGACCTATAATTAATATTATGATTAGGAAATTAGTGTAAGATAAAAATATAAATTACCTATGATTTAGATCAAGGTAAAATATTACTTACTTAGGATTATGATTACATTAAAATATGGGGTATTACATAAGGAGTATTAATATAGGCGATAATGTTCCAAACAATTTAAAAGTGGCATGAGAATAGCAAGTGGATCAACCCCTAATAATAGAAGATGTGATCATGCAAACCTAAGTGGGAAATAGTAAATTTTGGTAGGTGGTTGAATGATCGTGATGATCTAAAATAAAATTAGCGAGCTGACCAAGGACTCAAAACTCTCAAACCCATATAAGCAAATCACAATACCTAAAAAATAATGGAGAATGTGTGGAATCAATACAACAAGCGTACTTAGTAAACATTACCAACTATAATTGATAGCATGCCAGTATAATACACATAGTATATACTAAAGTAGAGAAATATAAATAAATCATGTGATCCATATTAACATAAGGAAGATTTGGAGTTATAAACAAAGGGGTCATAGTAATATGTAATTTGTCATACCCTAAGGGTATAACAAGTAAAAACATAACAAAATTAAGGGGTACACTTAATTATATACAGAACTTAGGTAAAACCTATGTCATACCTATTGGGCATTTCCTATATGCGCCATAACTTTTGCTACATGGCCGCACATGTATCACTAAAAATATGTTAATATTCATTTATGGACATGTTGTACTACCACTAATGGAAAAATATCTGAAGGGGAACATCATAAACATATATAAAGCTCACATATGAATAATCATATCCTTCCACAAACAGATATGTAGCTAATATGCATATACATAATCATTATGCCAAATAATCAATAAATTGTCATTTTAAGAAATTTATCAATAATAAAAGCTTGAATCCATTGTTATTGAACATATGTTCCAAAGGGTTAGTACAATAATGACATATCCTATAATACCTGAGAGATTTGACCTATGATATGAGGAAATTAATGTGATTAATGTTGATATGATGGTAATTGATCTTTTTTTCATCATTTATTTTGGTTGTAAATTGCAAATGGTTTAGAAAAGTTTGGAAACTAAGGAAGAAAATGATTTTTCTAGTAAACTAGTTTTATAAACTTGTCAAATGGTTCGTCATCTTCAACATAGATTTTTTGTTTAAGGTAACTAATCGACTGGTCTGGGAAACCAATCAAATGGCCTATAATCAAACTAATAAAATTGTTTAAGGATTTGTGAAATTTTTTAAAACTCAACCTTTTTAAGAAATTTTGTTGAAAACTCTTAAATATTGGTAATCAAGTTTTGATGTGTTTATGAATCATCTTCATCCAAGATTCTTATTACCTCTAATGGATTTGGGTAGCAGAGATGACAAAAATGAGGAGAATGAACTTACCTATTTTGATCTCTTTAATCTATGTAGATATGGACAGACTATTTTAGTTCCAAAAGATGACTATATTGAATGCTTTCCACTTCATTTTTTCACGTTGCTATTCTAATGCTTAGATTCCCCTATAGCACATTAACTTAAAATGTTCCAGCCATCTCAAATTGAGCCATGAGAAATGAAAAGCCTTTCCTTAATAATTTTACCCTACATTACCTAAATTCAAGATGGATAATTATTCTTTTACTTAGATATGTCTCTCCCCTTCTTGTCACCATAGATTCTTGATATATAAATATCTTTAACTCTCTTTTTATGTCATTTTCTTTCATCCACTAAGATTGCCTTGTTTTTCTTAAACTTGTGTCTCCACGTCATTCCATTTTTTTCTCTTCAATTTTTACTTACCTCCTCTAACTCTTTCTTTCTTTAATATTAAGCATGGTATGGTTAGATTTAGGAAAAATTTAAGGATTCATTTTGTTCTTCTAGGCTTCCTTTAATAAAGGGGTATATTCTAAATTTTTTTTTCAAATTTGTGTGTGCTTGGGTTTACAAGTTTTAAAGTTTTTTGGACTTTTTATATTTTCCTCTAAGATGTTTGAGATTTAGACTTTTACAACATAAGATTTTTGATAAGATGCACTATATAAGCCATTCTTTCCTTGAGCTATGGAGTGAAGGATCATGTGAGTTAGTGTTTGTTTGGAAATTATATTTTTTCACGATTATATGATAGCAGTAATATTGTAGCAATCCTTAAATTTAGTTGTGATATATTGGAAAATATGAGTTATGGCTATGACTTGATGTTTCTCTAGAAATATAGCATGATTTCGATAATGGATCATGTTAATCATAATTTTCGGTAACTTATAATGGCATGGATATGACATGATTTGTAGTTATGGTTTGAATTATGTTTGATAATGGTTTAATATGATAGCTCTTCGTGGACTGATAGAGGCATTCGATAAAACCAATCAACTAGTCCTTATAATAGTCCAACATCTAGCTAAACCAACCAACAAGCCTATTGGAGGTAACTTTGATTTCTCTTTGCTTGAACCCATCAATTAGTTTTTGATAGGAAAGGTAGGATTTGATTGTGCTAAATTAATCGATTAGTCTACGCAACTGATTAACTGCTTCTTCTAGAATGTGTTGTCTTGAATGATGGAAATCTAATTCTTAGCATGAATTAACGAACTAATTAGGTGGATAAATTTGGTAAAGTATTAACAGTGGTACCATTAAATGCCCTTATAAGGTTGTGAGGAATAATTTGGATGGCTATGTGAATAAGGTTGGCTTGGCTTTCTATAAGACCTTGTATGGTATATAAACTAGAAACAAAATAAACTAAATTGGAAGATCACAGAATACTATGTGGGTTTAGATTATTCAATCCTCAATTAGCTAATAGGAGTTAGTCTGCATTTAAGCATTTATGATGTTTGCCTCTTGGTGGGATCTGAGTTAATCCTTTTTCATTTCTTAATCTATACATTGATGTTTTAATTAGGGTACTAGTAATAAAGGGGCTTGTTACCTAGGTGTTTAAATTAGATTCTATTAAACTTTATGTCCTTTAGTGGTCTACTTTGCATCTATGGAACTTTATGACCAGTGGTGGTCTTTTGGATTTGGGTGGACTTTATGTCACTAGGTGATTCATTTAGCTTGGCTAAACTCTATTACTTTCTTCTATTGATTTTAAATCCATAGGTATTGAGAGATCATGGGGTATAATCCAACATATTGATTGAAAGAAAAGTGAAACATAAAGAATTAAGATAATGGATTTGATAGAATCGCAGTGTAGACCTCAAGAATAGTTAAGTAAAATAAAACTTACAATTATATATTAACTTGTACCCTTTATTTGTCATTGTATGAATATATGCTAGTATGCATGATTTTAGAGTTTGGTTATAAGCATGATTAACTATGAATTTTCTAAACCTATCATGATAAATCATATTTTGTGAATCCTATACCGTGATCTTATCTTGGCTTCTATGCATGATTAGTTACCATGGTGAGAATTCCATGATAATAAAGTGTGTTCATTGGCATGCCACCGCATGAGAATAAGTATGCATATAACTGATATCTTTTTCTATGGCCTTATATGCATCATAAACTCCTATTCAAATGGTAAATTGGCTTGCCCAATACGTAGCATACTAGCATGGATGTTTATCAAGTCACCTCAATTCTATAAGTAGAGGGCGGTGTTTGAGGGTTACTAATTATCAACCAAGCTATGGGTTGGGATTCAAGTAAGTAAATGTGGACTTCTAGTGGTATGAATTCATCGATCCATGAGAGACCTAAGTGTTATTGTTACGTCCTATCCTTGTCACGCCCTTCTCTTATATTTTGAATCATTTATCCGTAATATGGTCACATTTATGAACACAAAGACTTATGATCTTTCATGTTATCTATACTTCATTAGATTTTTGTTGGTCAGATAATTTACCATATATCTAACATAGGATGGAGAGTAAGACGTTTATCCAATATTAAGTGAGGCATTAGCAACATATTTTCCCTTAAGGTATATTTTTACTTCCTCAAATTTTTAAAAGAAAAATTTTGCATTAGTGGAAAATTGGGTTGTTAAAGGTTATATCATAGTTTTTGTTTTTTACTCTTGAGTTGATACTGAGCATTGATGTTTTCCTAATAAAGGATTAACTGAATTCTTAAAATAAGTTTGTGTATTAGAGACTAAATCCCAAGTGTTTTCAAACCTTAAATAGTCCATGAGCAAGAGTGAGATTTGGAATGTATTGTTAAGTGTTATTTTTTCATTTTGTTGTGTTATCCTTAGCGCTCAATGTTTTTTTTCTTTTTATTAGCTATAGTCCTTAGGGGGTCGATGGTTTCCAACTACTATTTCAGGTGCATCAAGAAATTCATAAAGGTAATTGAAACCTACCTAGAGGGCTAGATTGAAGTTCCACATCCATCGCAACTAGTACCTAAACTTGCGCCAAAAGGATTGGCTTAAGAGGTGAAAGCATCATCATCCATCAATCTTTGATGGTTATGAGAACCCTAGCATTATCTATATGGGATGAGAGACATAGATAAGACCTTCATAGCTTGTGAATGCCTCATAGGTTGACATATTAGTGTGGTGGTGTACTACTAAAGGGGTCAAGTAGATGCTTTGTGGAGAAGTATCTAACTTAATTGGTGGAGATACTACTTCTTGGGACCTTTCCTTGAGGCGTATGAAGCCTGATTATACCTTATCCACCTCTATATTATGATGAGTTTATGGCACTTTGATAGGGAGCATGACAATGGAGAGTATTATATAAGGTTCATGCACTAGATCTAATTTACCATAGAAGTGGAGGATATCAAGGCTATGAAGGTCCATTACTTCGAGTTGGGACTCAAGATTAAATATATGAAGATGTTAGTTGGAGTCCTCACTATACATGACTGGTATATATAAGTAAGCCTTAGAGGTTTCTTAGGTTATCTAAACTAGGAGTGCCTAGTAATAGGGTAAGAAGAAGTTTGAGGGTCATCAGAATCTCAATGGTAGGAAAAAAGGCATTTATAAAGGTAGTGTACCACCTAGGCATGCTAGAGCTATAAGGTAAGAACTCTAATTAGGGGGTTGGTTTGGAGGAATTTTGGAGGAGTGACATTACCATTGTAAACATTGGGAGGGACACCACTCGAGGAAGGATTGATTGAGTAGCAAGGTAACTTATCATGATTTTGGTAGGTTGGGGCACACATCTTTTTAGTTTCATATTAGAGAAGTTAGTGCTTATAATAATTACTCTTGGGCTTAGAGTGATGGGTTAGTTCACCACTAACAATAGGGCATAAGGGTTTCTCCGTCATTAACTATTGTTGTCAGTCGTTCCTACCAGTTAAGCGATCAGAAACTCCTTACTTTTTAGCTAGGTCAATGGTTAATAAATATTACTAGAGTTATATTAGTCGGGTATCTAAATGTTACGAATTAGAGGCTGATTATCACACTACTGTGGTGACCAGTATGCTTAATATTTCTTCCTCATTAGTATGCTTATGATTTAAATTTTGTGTATCCTATTCCTTTGTGCCATATACATTTTTTTCTAGGGTTGTTTTTACCTCCTTTGTCCAGTATTTCTACTTTTGTTGTGTTTCCTTTTAGGGATAGGATTAAGTGTTCTACACTTTATAAATGAGTGACCTTAGTAATTAGCTTAGTAGAGTTCCCCTTGTACCTTATAGAACTTGAGTTACTTGACTTCAATTTGATATTTAGGATTGATATGTTGGGAAAGTATCAAGCATTAATAGACTATACAAAGAAATGTGTAGTTCTTCATGGACCAAAGGGTGTTACAGTTTTTTACTGAATATGTAAGTCTATTCACTTTATGATAGTTGTGTCGGCTATCATACTTAGGACCCTTGTTCTAAATGGGTAAGTTCTCTTCTTATGTGGTATTAAAGATGTTGAGGCTGATAAGATGTGCCTAAATCTAATTCTAGTAAGTCAAGAGTACTCAGAAGTGTTTCTTAATGAGATTTTGGGTATGCTCTAAGTTTGAGATGTTGAGTTCACCATCAACTTGTTGAAAATGGTCGAGCTAGATAAGGGTTTCATATAACCTCATGTATCACTCTAAGGAGCACTAGTCCTCTTCGAGAGAAAGAAGGATAGGATTTTCAGGTATATTGAGGGTTAAATTAGGTTTTGATAAAGGACTATTACCCTCCACCTTACAAAGATGACTTTTTTTATTATATAAGAAGAGCAACCATGTTGTCAATGATTGATCTCTGGTTAGGCTTCAATTAATTGACAATAGTTAAGCTAGATATTTTGGAGACACCTTTTTGAATCTGATATGGCCATTATGATTTCACAGTGATGTCTTTCAGACTTATTAGATTACAAGCAGCATTCATTACTCTCATAAATAAGGTATTCAAATAATTCTTCGATTAGTTTGTTAATGACTTTCTTGTCTTGTCCACAATTAATGAGGTGCACAGACAACATCTAAGAGAATTATTAGCATTTTTTGAGAGAACACTAGCTGCATGAAAACACTCAAAGTGTGAATTTTAGAAAGATCAGGTAGCTTTTTTTAGGGACCATGATCTCAAGGGATGATGTGTTAGTAAATTCTTCAAAGATTTGTATTATTTTTGAATGGCAAGCATTGAAATTAATTAAGAATGTGTGAAGCTTTCCAATTTTTGTATGGTACTATAAGAGGTTTGTCTATAATTTTGCTAAGATAGCTCATGTAATATCCCAAAACCTTAATTTAGAAATTAATAATAATAAAATAGGGATCAATAGGTGAGATCAACTAAATATATCATTTTTAATAAAATAATTTGGTTATAGTGGAAGTACTTAAAACAAAAAAAAAGAGGAAAATAATGTAGGAATTAAATTAGTGGAGGCTAGGGTAATTTGCTAACTAAAATGAATTTTAGGAAAATTTAACCAAGAGTTCTAAATTAATATAAAAAGAAAATTTAATTATTTATTTTTAATAATTTTATTATTTTCAAAAAAATCAAAAATATCCTAAATACCCCAACCACCTTATTTTCTTTTTTCCTTTTTTTTCTTGTTTCCCTCTTTTTCTTCCTTTTCTTTTTTTTCTTCCTTTTTTTTCTTCTTTTTCTCTCCTTCCACCAGTTTGAGTCGCACCTAAAGTAACCCAACTCTCCCCTTCCTCCTCTCCTTCTTTCCCCCTACATAGGCTAGCCCACCTCTCCTTTTTTTTATATCTTCTATCTTCCTCGTGTGGGCTGATTTACCCCTTTTTTTCTTCCTTTCTTTTTCCCTCACCGACCCGACCAACAATCTCTCTCCCTCCTTTCCTTTTCTTCTTCTTCCTCCCCTACCTCCCATCGACCATGAGCACCTGTAACTCTTGCACCTGCCAACCATCCCTCTCCTTCTCTCCCTCGTCCCTTGCCTTTCATTTTCTAGCCTCGACCACCCCTGCACGCATACACCCCCCTCATTACCCTTTTCTCTTCCCCTTCCACCTATAAGACTGCACCTTGCAGCCCTATGCCAGTTGCCACCGACGACTAGTAGCCACCTGCCCCCACTCCTTTGTTCTCATCTTCCCATATCCTCTTCTCCTCCCCAAGCCTATAAAAACACCAGCCCTCACCCTTCTTCCCCCTCTTTTTGCTCTACCCGGAGAACCTCGAAGCCCTCCTCCACCGCCACATCAGAATCAACCCCTACCTCCTCCATACATCGCCACGATCCAAACATCCACCCAACCTATTCCCTGTATTACCCTACACAAAAAAAAAGACAACTCCCACCCCCTAACTCCCTCTACACAGCCTACCCTACTCGTGCAAAGTGGGTAGCTAGAGCTGCCTTTTGAACCTTCTCGCCACCCTACGCCACTTCATTTGCCACAACCACCACCCCCACTACCTCCCTCTCAACCCATCAAGCCTTCCCCTACTTCCCCATACCCTTCCTTTCCCCTTTCACCCTTTCCTCCCTCCTCATTTCTTCTCCTCCACCTTCGGCAAATGTAGCTACCACCACCTGCGCTACCGTCTTGACACGCCACCACCAACACTACAACCCTCCTTGTCAAGGAAACCTTCTACCTCACAACCACCACCTTCATTTCCCTGTTCCAACTCAAAAGTTTAGACCTTTTCAAATCGTGAACACACCAGCTGCCCGCCGCCCCCGTTGCCATCTCTGCCCCTAGTTGTACCTTAACTCTTACTTCTATTTATGTATAAATTATTTTGTATAATTATTATTTTATCTCTTATTATCATCATCATTATTATTATCATCATCATCATCATTTTCATTATTATTATTATTATTATTATTATTATTATTATTATTATTATTATTATTATTATTATTATTATTATCAGTATTATTATTATTATTACTACTATTTTTTCCATTATCATTATTATCATCATCAATACTACTATTAATCTTATTATGGTTATTATTATTACTATTATTATTGTTAGTATCATTAATAATACTAATCTTATTATTATTATGACTATTACTATTATCTTCACTATTATTAGCCTCTTACTATTAATTAGTGAGGGGATAATAAAAGAAATAAGAGGGAAGCTAACATTAGTGTTCCACTCGTATAGCTGAATCAAACCCTTCCCTTAAGAGGCATAGGAGTCGTGCTTCAATTTTGATATCGATCTAGGTAAGGATGTGGTTAAGGCCAAATTATATGTTATGTTTTTATGTGTGTTTGGTTATATGATTGTATCTTATGATGTTATGGATTATATTCTTGAAGCGCAGCTTGCTAAGCATGGAGCTAAGGTAAGATGTATATCTATTATGACATGTGTAACGTGGTGATATGACTTGTATTTTGTGTTATGACTTATGTAATTTTGCCCTATGTGACATGAATGCTAGGATTCCTTAAGTTGTATGATGAGGTTGTGAGGAGATAAAAGAAGTAAAGAAAGTGGAGTGGTTAGAGGGAAGTGAGAGAGACTTAAGTACCTTATGACTTATGGGTGGACATGTAAAAGGATAATATGAATAAAATGAGATGTTGGAATAAATCTGAATGGGAAGTGTAAGGCTTACATGGGGTGATTAGTCATTGCATGAGGGTAACATTTACATGGGAGAAGGTGATTTAAGGGTTAATAAAGGTGATAGAATAGTACTTTGGGTGGTTAGAGTCCATGTGTGAAAAATAGTATGTGGGTTGGTATAAATGTGCATGAGGGACTTAACTAAGGTTTGTGGAAAAAAAAACCTAAGTTGGGGAAGTGTGTGGAAGAGATTGTTGGTGGTAGATTATTGAAGCGTGGAGATGGGAAGGTCATCACATGAAGAGGGAAAATGAGTTAAATGGAAAGGAAGGTGGTTTGTGTGTGATGAGGGGATAACAAGAAAGGAGAAGTACTTGGGTTTGGGGTGGCCAACTAAGGTTTTCATGATCATATGTGAAGGATGGGAAGTAAGGTTGTAATGTTTGGTGTGGATTTGTGGAGTGTTGGTGTTGGAATCAAAGGGAGCATGGGCTATGTATGTAGGGAGATGTTAGGCCATGTAAGATATGTTAGGGTTTTTTAGCAAACATCACTTACATTCCTCACTACCCAACCACTTTTAATACCTTGTTATAAGCTTCTTACCTTATCCATCCTAATCCATACATGATTAGTCTAGATCATAATTCTTGATATAGTCCTGGGTCTTAAGCAGTTGGTTGGTGACATGTCCTTAGCTATGGTTTACATGTAACAATCACATTTTATCATATACTTCAACATCACATAACCCTTAAATTATGTCATATAGTGTGTAGTGGTGTATATATTTTCCCCCTATCTCATATACTACTTTACACACATACATGCCCAAATATAAGAGAGTTGGTGATTATATACTTGCTATCATGTGTGTTTTTCATACATTTCCTGCTTTCATTCCTAATTTACATTAACACTTATGTTGAGATTTTTAGATGATAAAGGATTGATATATTAATCTTGACTCATACCCTTGAGGGGGTTGATCTTTAAAGTAACACTTAACCAAATATATCTTTATGATTTTCTCTCCTATTCCTATAATGCATACTTTAACAAGGTAACTCATTTTCTTATTATATCCTTTGATAAGTGGGGTTTTTATGTTACACCCTTCTCCACCTTTAGTTGATGACAAAAGGGGGATAAAATCTTGTGCTTCCATATAAAAGATGTAAATATGGAAAAAAAATTATCTTTTCATATTTACACATTACAAATACCATTATTGCACCTTGTTGTTTATCATCATAAAAAGGGAGACATTGTTTAAATAATAGGTTACTATTCCTTAATTTGATGATAACAAACCTAATTAAGGGATAAACAAGTTTAGTGAAGTGTGCATGTTCTATAAGGTCTCATATGAAGTGCATGCAATCAACCAAATCCTCATAATGCTTCATTTAAAAGAACAATCAATCTCAAGCTCCAAGGAATGAGATTGTATCCAAAACTTCAAGACTTTAGTAGAGTTAATGAATTATTTTTAGGTTATTGTGTTTACATGTTTGATCTTTAAGAACTTAGGGTTTCTCATGAAATGTGCCTTTAAAACCTTTAAAATGTTCAAATCTAAAAGGTTTTTAAAGTTGATTTAATTTGAAAAATAAATTGCATGGTTTAGGGCTTGGTATTGGTTCCCTACTAATACCGATTAACTAGATTTAGAATAAACCATTCAACTATTATTTTAAAAGAAAACCTAGATTTTACTAGGTAATGGACACTAGAGAATTAGTCCACTATTTATTTGGGATACGTGCTAACTAGTCAAACCAACCAACTAGTTTTGACCAACCAATCAACTAGATGAATGCTCATTTCTAAGGTAATTCAATTAAAAAATGAAATTCCTAAACTAGTTAATCAATTTGAGTGCCTTGGGAGTCCAAGCTCTGACCTAAAATCCAACAACTCAACTGGTTTCAAACACCAACCCACTAGTTAAAACTAGTTGACTAATTTCTTAGTCTAAGAATTATTTATACTCTCTAGTTTTTATTAACCAATCAACTAGTTTTTAAAAACAATTAATTTATTTTGGCTACCAATCTATTGATTTCTTGATCTTAAAATTCCTCGCTCTATGTCTATCCCCTAAACATGATTAACCATTCAGCTAGTTTGTAAACTAGACAACTAGTTCCTCATATCCATCAACTAATTTATGGATGTCAATCAATTAATCCCTTGTAATGACTATATTTTTACCAACTATAATAATTTTCTATAAAGGGATCTGGGCATTAGTCAATTACCTTTTAGTAATCAGTTGGTTGGTTGTGCTGTACAATTAAAAATATGCACATTGGATTGTCATTTTGTGCATTAAATGCATACCAATGAACATTATTAATTGAGCAACTATATAAGAGAGTATGAACACAATTTACCACCAACTTTTTCCACAACACTATTAATTACATTAAAATCTAATTATCATTAAATTCTCAAGTTACTCAACACATTCTCACTTTCATTTCTCTAAATTTCTTAAGTATTTTGTGCTTATCTTGAAAACATCAAGGCTAGTTGTTATTCACTTTCAAATACATAAACACTATCTAGATTGCTTCATCACAATCATTCTTCAATTTCTATATTGTAATTGTGAGGAAATCATTGCAATAAACCACAACACTCTAACAAAAGTTAATTCCTAAGGTTGTGTGTTACCTAGCATTCTTGTAGAATTTTTTGTGTAATACTCTGTTTTGTAAACCCTAATTTAGATACCCAAATTTAAAATTTGATTATTATGTATAATTACTTATAAAAATTATTTTAGGCCTAGATGTACCATTATTATGTGTTGTTGTTATTATTATTATTATTATTATTATTATTATTAAATTGGTGTTAATAATATAAACTAGTTGATTAAAATTTAAAGGAAAGATAACACAACAACAATAATAGTAGTAACGATAATAATGATGATGATGATGATATATTAATTGGGTAGGATTTTAAACTGATGATGATACAATGCCACTATTCATATATGTTCTTTAAACCAACTATGTACTGTACATAATCGATTGACTGGTTTGAATAAATCGATCATCTGATTTGCACAATGATAAATTTCACTTTTGGTATGAACATAAACAGTTGACTGATTTGAACGACTGATCTACTAGCCATACAACCCATCGACTGATTCAAACATACTAATCGACTAGTGAGCATTAAATGTTGAATTTTTACTAATTGGCCGATACAACTTTTTGGAAATTTTGTTTCTAACAGCTAAATGATGGTGTTAACCCTTATAAATAAGGTCGCTCTATATTTATTACAACCACTTTTAAAAACACTGATTGTGTAATTAATATCTTACTCCCAAATCATTCAATTGCTCACTCAAAACTTCCAAACTTTCATAATTCTGAAATTTTATTCGAAAGTGTTCTTTACTCACTTCTCTTAGCTAGAATTGTTCTCTAATTTTAATATCTTTCATTACATATAGATAGATTACATCTCATCCAAATTTCTACATTTTCATATCTTATATTTTTTGTGAGAATTATTTGTAATCACAACCTCCTCACAAAATTCATTTAAAGGAGTTAGTGAGTGTTTCTCTATCATTCTTGATAGATTATTTTGAAAAGTCTAGAGAAGATAAATATGTTAAGTTGTAAATAATCTATTTGATAATCAATGAGATAGTAAGGCTTATAAACCAAGAGAAGAGTAATTATCAATAAAAACACATCAGTATTTCAAAATCCAAAATGTAGAACCTTTTGGTAGTGGATGTGAAGAGTAATTCACTTTTTTACCACTCTATATTGTATGTTAATTTTTATTTTGTCATTTACATTCCACAAAAACCTATTCAACCCCCTCTAGGGTGTTTTTTAGTTGGTATCAAAGTAAGGCCACATCTCAAAAGATTCAATAATTTGAGGTGAAAAAGACCCACAAGTGGACTAGATTCCATTGGTCTAAATGAAGGCATCTCCATTACTAAACCAACATTATTCAGTGGAAAAAATTGTGTGTACTTGAAGGAATGAATGATGTTCTTCATCAAATTAGAAGACTATGACATGTGGTCAATAGTCACTAAAGGGCCAATTAAAATCACAAATGAGGTTAAACGCTAACTTGTGGAAAAGGCAAGGGATGATCTCACGGATGTAGAAAATATGAGGCTAATTTTCAACAATAAAGCCATTATTATTCTACAATGTGGACTTGGTGAAAGGGAGTACCATCGGATCTAGTTGTGCTCAACTATAAAAGAAATATGGGATAAGCTCATCCTCACCTATGAAGGGACAAAGCATGTAAAGGATTAAAGAATCACTATTCACACTAGAGAGTATGAACTTTTTAGCATGAACCAAGGTAAAATCATTAATGACCTAAGCAACTACTTTACCTCCATTGTCAACAATATTAAGGCCTTGAGGAAAGAAATCAGTAAAGAAGAGCAAGTAAGAAAGATTTTGCAAGGTATTGCAAAAAGAATGGAGCCCCAAAGTGACCGCAATTGAAGAAGGCATAGATTTAATTAAAATGACAATTGAAGAGCTCTTTGATAATCTTATGGTTCATCAATCAAAATGGAAGATGGTTCAGAATAAATAAAGAAGAAGCCCCTAGCATTTCCTTTAGATATCAAGAAGTGGTTGAAGAGATGGGTGAAAAGGAAGGTGATGAAGGAGAATAAGAGCATCCCATGAATGATGAAGAAATAGCCTTCATAATCACTCAATTTAAAAGGTTCATCCAATCAAGAAGAAATAGAAATAGAAGACCTTCCTCAAGCAACACAAAGAAGCCTTTAGAATTCAACATAGATGACAAGATCAAATGCCACAACTGTGGAAAAGCCAGGCATGTCATCCATGACTACTATGAGTTTAGAAATGAAATCTTAAAACAAATGGCAAAGGGAAAATAGGTAACAACAAAAGAAGGCAAGAATCACGAGAAGTCATGGCTATCTTTGATAAAAGTAAAGGTGAACCCTCTGAGAAGAGGAAAAATTCACCAACCTTTGTTTCATAGATCTAGGAGAGGAATCATCAATCTCCACCTCACCCACAAGCTTTGATGATGAAGATGACATTGATGAGCTACAATCTAATTTACTATATGCATATGATGACTTACTATGTTTTTACATGACTCATTGCGTGATAATGATAGACTAAGGAAAAAAGAAAACATGAAGTGGCTACTTAATTACTTAAATGACTAACACACTCTTGTATTAAATGAAAATATTCTTTTTGAAACTCGTATGCTTCTTATCAAAACTAAGATAGTAGATAAAATAATTGAATTTAATGAATACAAGGAATACATTTGTTATGATCATGAGGTCAATATAGAATAATTCTAATCCAAAATAGTTGAACTATAAGCCAAATTTGATAAATTTATAAAGATTGCATATACCTTCACAAAGGGTGAAGAAGGCTTAAATGTACTATTAGGTGCTTAATGGTACTCTAAAGACCGTGAGGGCTTAGGATATGGAAATAAGAAGGTAATTATATGCCAAACACTAAAGAATTTATTTGTAAGAGCCTCCAAAGCTTATCAAGTGAATGCTTACCCTACGTCAAACAACGGTAATGTAAGTGGAAAAAGTGGACACTTATCTACAATATGTAGGAATGTAAAGAAGGTAAAATTCACCTCCACTCATAAGAAAAGAATTTTGTGCCATACGTGTGGTAAATCTAGTCACATTGCTTTATCATGTGAGTTCACAAAAAATACCATAGTGATTCCAAATTTTAGGTAAGTGTGGCTACCTAAGGGGACCATCCTGTATGAATTAAACACTAACTCGGTAATTACCCATTAAAAAGGTACCTATAATAGGACACTAATGCTTGCAGGTATGCTTCAAAGTTAATACAAGAAGCCATAAATGGACTAAATAGCGAATGGTCAAGACACATGACAAGTGATTGAACCATGTTCTCCAAGCTAACTTCATATGATGGGGGAGGCATGAAATTTGGAGACAACTCAAAAGGAAAGTTCATCGGTATTGGTAGCATTAGTATTAGTAATTCTAAACCTTTTCATAAATGGTGTATATCTGGTTGACGGCCTCAAGCATAATTTGATCTATATTAGTCAACTATGCGATAAAGGATTTTTATTAAACTTTTCAAATTCACACTACATGATTTTAAATGGAGTGGATCAATCTATACTTTTTGTATGCCCACATATCAGCAATGTGTACTTGCTTGATGTTAAATCAATACAATTACACAATACGTGTATAAGTGAAATTGATAACGATGTATGGTTATGGAAAAAATGCATTGCACATGGTAGCATACACTTATTAAACAAACTTGTTAGAAAATAACTAGTAAGTAATCTTACAAAGTTGAACTTTGCAAAAAATAGATTATGTAATACATGACAATAAGGGAAAAAATATAGGGTTATCTTCAGACCCAAAAATGTTGTTACCACATCTCAACCACTTGAATTGTTGCATATTGATCTATTCCGGCCTACTAGGACCCATAGCATGAGTGGTTGTAGATATGCACTAGTTATTGTAGATGATTACTCACGTTATACCTGAACCTTATTTCTTTCTACTAAAGATGATGCTTTTAATGCTTTTCTTTTGCTTGCTAAGAAAATTCAAGTGGAATAAGGAACTATGATTCATGCCATAAGGAGTGATCATGGAAAGGAGTTTGAGAATGACATATTTATGGACTTGTGTGATCAAAATGGTATTACCCTTAACTTTTTAGCGACAAGAGCACCACAACAGAATGGTGTAGTGGAATTAAAAAATAGAACCTTAGAGGAGGTTATAAGAACCATACTATGCGACTCTAAGATTCCAAAATACTTTTAGGACAAAGCCATTGCCACCACAAATTATGTAATGAATAGATTACTGAAACTCATCATCTTAAAAAAAAGACATTATATGAGTTTTGTAGAGGTAAGAAACAAAATGTGAGTTATTTACACACATTTGGTTGCAAATGCTTTATCCTCAACGATGGAAAAAACAGTTTGGGTAAGTTTAAATCCAAAGTGGATGAAGGTATCTTCATGAGGTACTATTTATAAAGTAAATCTTACCAAATCTACAATAAATGAATAATGTTAGTTGAATAATATGTACATGTTACTTTTGAAGAATCATGCTTTAGTGTGTAGAAAACCCAAGAGGAAGAAGTAGGTCATCCCATCCATATTGAGAGCTTGTTGGAAAATGATGGCAAACAAGAAGAACCTCAAATTAATCAACAAGAGGATGAAGTGATAGATGATCTTCCTAAAGAATGGAGATATGCTTATGGGTGCCCTTAAGAACTCATCATTAGTGATCTAACAAGAGGAGTTGTAACAAGATCCTTACTAGGTAACATTTGTAATCATTTAGCATTTCTATCGCAAATGGAACTAAGTCTCACTTGGAAGCCATGATTGATGAAAATTGGATCATGGTAATGTAAGATGAGCTTAACCAATTTCAGAAAAATTAAGTTTGGAATTAGTCATGTTGCCTCCAAATAGGCCCATTATTAGGACTAAATAGATCTTTAGAAATAATCTAAACGAAGAGGCGTTGTGGTTAGAAACAAAGCCCCAATTGGTTGCCAAAGGATATAACCAAGAGGAAGGCATTGACTTAAAGGAAACATGTGCCCACGTAGCTAGACTTGAGGCTATACGTATACTCATTGCATTTACATAATCTATGTGATTTACATTATATCAAATGGATGTCAACAGTACTTTCTTAATGGTTTTATGGGAGAAGATGTATATGAAGTAACGACCCTATTTTGAAAATGACTCAAAACCTAACCATGTTTATAAAATCAATAAGGCTCTTTACAGTTTAAAACAAGCTGCTAAAGCCTAGTATGAAAGGTTGAGTAAATTTTTATTGGTAAAAGGCTTTGAAAGAGGTAAAATTGATAGAACTCTTTTTTCTAAAGAAAAATAAAAATGACTTATTCTTTGCACAAATATTTATTGATTACATAATATTCAATGCTAATAATGAGTCTATGTGCAAGGATTTTTATACATTAATGTGTAGTGAGTTTGAAATGTGCATGAGTGGTGAGTTGACCTATTTCTTTGGAATCCAAATCAAGCATTGAAAGAAAGGAATATTTTTCAACTAAGAAAAGTACATAAAAGAACTACTAAATAAGTTTGAAATGAATAAGAGCAAACTTTGTAATACACCTATGACTACTACCACAAAGTTTAACTTGGATGACAAAGGTAAGCTAGTTGATCAAAAGTAGTATCAAGGTATGATCAGATCACTTCTTTATATTACAACATCTAGATCTAATATCATGTTTGGTGTATGTCTATATGCTAGATTTCAGTGTAATCCCAACGAATCTCACATGCTCGCTGACAATAGAATTCGTAAGTGTCTTATTGGCACACATAACCGAGGTTTATTTTACCCTAGTGATACTCTTCTAGACCTAAAAGGATATTATGATATTGATTTTGCTCGATATAAACTTGACAGAAAAAAGCACTTTAGGTACCTAATATGAGTTGATTTGTGTGGATTAAATGGCCTTGTGAGGATCATTATATGTATGATTTTTTCCACATGAGGAAACTATAGGGTATGTTTCCTAACAATTTTTCCACCCTTGAGCTCTTGCATGACTCCCTTGAATTTAATATGAAAAGAGCCTTAATTTCCTATGAATTAATAGTACTTGCACTCTCATGTTTACTCACAAACTTATTACCTTTACTCACCCGGTTACAAAGCATGTGTAGGGGCAATTGCAACTTAGCAAAATCAAACAACATTCTTACCCTACCAAGACTACTGACCTTGCTACCTAGTCACCATCAAGGGTCTATAACATCGAAAAAAGAAGAATACCCAAATATTTGAATTTGGTAGTATTCACCTAGGGACCACTGCAGAGTACAACCACCTATTGTAGCACAAGATGACACTTGTCTCAACCTACACATTTTGCGCACTATAAATACCCATTGGATTAAGAAGTACAGATAAACAGAGAGGAGGATAGGAGAAAACCATAATGAGATATTAGAAGAAAAGAGAGGCAGAAGGTGAATAGTGCTAGAGAGTTATACTATGGAAGGAAAAAGAAGGAGAGATTAGGCTAGATAGGGGTTGGATTACTGTGATCTACCCGGTACCTTCCCTTATTTCTCTTCACTAATTAATTGATTGGCTTGAGGAGATTTAGCATTAGCTTAGCTCCTTGGTTGGAGAAAATATTGAGTAGCTCTTTTTGTTGTAATTTGTGACATTATAGTCATGTTTGGTTTATATGATATTTCATTTCGTTGAGCTTCATTTGTTGATGTATTGAATTTTGGCTGCATTAGGTACTCATACGATTTTTGTATCATTTGTGATAGGTAATAGAATTTATGATGATGAATGGTGATAGGGTTAGCACCAAAAGGTGATATGACCTTGCCATTAATTCTCCAACACTCAATGCGTGACATTGCCTTGGCCCGTGCACAATGATGGAGACGACCTTATAGTATATTTCACCATTTAGTAAAATCTAGTGAGTTTAGAAGGATTAATATCTCCTAAGCTTGATAAGCTATGAATTGTCATAGGGTGAATGCATTTGGTGTTCAGAAATCTCCCTCTAATGAATTTACCTTTTGAGTTCCTTTTTATCTATCTAGTGTTGATATTGGCGAACTCCTAAGTGCTCATTTACTTCCTTGCATTTTTACTATCTCCCTACCAATATTTTGTTATATAGTTAATTATGTAGAACACTTGACTTTATTAAGCCACACTTTGTCCGATTCCCCATGGAAATGATACTCACTCATCACTCTATTATTTAGATTGACCTTGTATACTTGCACGATTGTGTTGTGTTGTGTTTATTTTATTACCCTATCAAGCATTGTTGAATCAAGCACACACCAGTACCTTGTCAATTTCTTGGAGAAGCCCTTGTTAGTTGGCGTAGCAAGAAATAATCTAGTATAGCACTTTCTACAGGTAAATTAGAATATATATGAACCGGTGCTTGTTGTGCACAATTAATCTGGATGAAACATCAACTAGGTGATTATGGGTTTAAACTTGAAAATTTTCAATTAAATGTGACAACACTAGTGGTATATGTCCCATTAAAAATCTCTTTCAAAACTCCAAGTCTAAACATATAGAAATAAAGTATCACCTCATAAGAGACCATGTTGAAAAAGGAGTTGTAAGTGTAGAATTTGTAGATACATTACATTAATGGGACATCTTCAGTAAGCCATTAAATGAAGAAAGACTCACAACAAATAGGAGAGAACATGGACTGACATTTTTATGATTAAAATTAATACTCTCCTAAGATTGTGAAAATTTTGAAAAAGTAAGGATTAATCATGACATTAATTAAAATCATAATAACTTGCCACACATTTAATTAAAAATATGACCTATGTGACTATTGATTAATGTGATATGTTTCATATATATATATGTATGTATATCAGACTATGGTTCTCAATCAAAGGAACTTAAATATTATTGAAAATATGACTGACTAGGCGAACCAGTTGACTGGTCGACAAACCAGTCGATTAGTGAGTATAAACTGAAGGGATAAAATCATTATTGGTTTGTGTCTAACCCAAACGAAACCAGTTAACTAAATAACCAATACCAGTCAATTGGTATTATAAAAAATTGACTAATATACTAAACGGGTCGACTGGCCTATTGGGTATATAAATACACACCTCACCTACTCAACCAAACCATCGACCCTAGTTCTTCAAAACCTGTCGACTCCTCTTTGCATCATCCGACTCTCTCTTTCAAATTACTCGATTATTTTTCAAAATACACAAAATTAAACTTCTTAAGGTTGAATTGATGATGAGAATACATTTCTTGTTGATCCTACTCTCCCTCACCTAATTCGAGGTAATTTGCCTAATGAAACCTAAATTTTCAATTTGCCTAATGTGCCTTCAATCAACTCATCTAAAGGCCAAATCATGACTTATTTTGTACTCCCTCATATAATTTGACACAGATTATGCTTTTCTTCCTTTATTTCTCATCATTGGTGAAACACTCATTCCTGCACAACCTTGTTCAAATTTTCTCCCTTAGCAAAAATTTGCATAGCTTCATGCCTTATCATTTTTGAATTCTTCTTGACAAATTCTCATTAAAGTGAAATGACAAAGAATAAATCACCAACCTCAACCACCATTTGTGGGGGTGTTGGTGTACCTCCCACTAAATAGAATCGTACCCAATCAACTTGTCCGACTCAGACAACAATTTGCATAGAAGAGCCCACTACTTCACCTCACCGCACTCCATCTCTAGAATCCTCATCTTCTTTCTTTTCTTCAGAAGAAGCTATTTGCCTATCTTTGCCTCATTCTAGACCTACTGCTCATCCCAATCCTTCCTCACCCACCAAGACACCTATGCTATCTCCTTCTAGCTTAGCTAGAACTAGCGACACATCTCCTCATTCTATCTATTTCTTCTAGAGTATGGATAACTAACAACACTGGATCAAATCCTTCTATGAAAAGAAAGTACGTCCTAGGAAATGCATTGATTTAATATCATGTATTGATCAATTCAAGCTTCTCAACATGTTGCCCCTTTCTAAACTTCACCTTTGACCTCTTTTCACTCTTATTGATCTAGTTTACCCTAACTTGGTTCGACTTTTCTACTTAAATCTCACAGTCCATGTGATGGGAAACACCATCACCACTCATGTTTTAGGTGTTCCCATTGTAGTGGATGAGGCTAGACTGGCTCGAATTCTTGGCATTGATCACAACATCGAGTTAGGCATAGATTACATAGAGTGGATGTGTAGTAGAATTCCCGATGAGATTCTATTGGGCATGCATCGTTGCCACTTTTTCTATAGAGGTATTGTTAGCTCCTCTAGCCTACTACCCTTCAAGCAGGGTGTGTCACTATATGGTATCCTCCATTCTTTTTCTTAGAGCTGGGTCAGGAGCATAAATGACCCTCAAATACTGGTATAGAGTAGATCACATTCTTTCTTCCACCCCCATATGGTTCAAAGTTGACATCTTTAGAGACATGTCTTTAATGGTTGAGCATAATCAAGCAGTCTTAGGGTATGACTCTCTCATTACACAAATTCTTCGTGACTTTTGTGTTAATCTTGGAGGGTTTTTGGCTATCCCACTTTGCTTACACAAAAGCTAGATATCTTAGATGTTGTTACCTTTTGAAGAATGGGCTATTAGATGAATATGGATGGCCAAACACTTGAGCTTGTACCTAAGGCTACTGCCTCACTACATCATAGTGGTCGCCTCTCTACATCATCTAGACCACAGTCTTCACAACATGCAGAAGATGATCTACTACCTCCATCAGATGACCCCTTAGCTTCAACTAACATACCATTCTTATCCATTAGGGAAGCTTCCGCATCCACTTGGATACCTCCCATACAACTTCTATGCTTCTTCCATCCAATCATGTGAAACTTGTCAGTGTCCATGATGTTCTTCTTTGTGTTGTTGGAATGTTACCTCCAGGGGGCAATGAAATATCACTATAAAGACAAATTTTCATGTGCTCCACTCTCACTTACAACCCAACTTTGTGCTACATCATCAGTTTCACATGGATATCTAGACTATGCCTACTGTCACTACTCTAGCAACACCCTCAGCCTCGTCCACATCCGATCTTCCTTGACTAAGACTTTTACATCTATTTTAGGTTTAGCTTATCCTTAGTTTATTTCTTCAACATGTATTGCTTGTATGTCTTCTATCTCATGTATTACTCAATGCTAATTATTAATGAGATATTGACCTTTTTGCTCTCTCTCATATCTATCGCTTCTAGATGCACATCGTATTGATTGTCCCTTCAATTTTTTTTACAAACAATACTCACCTTCAAACAATCACCTATCTCTTGCTTAGGGGGAGTATTATTTTTCTTCCTATCATGTATACTTAGCCTAATCCATTATGCACATATGCTAAGGGGGAGTTTTTCCCTCACTATAGGGTGATTGTTTATCTCTCTTTTTTTTTCTTCTTCTAGGATGCTCCAACTTTTTACCTTTTGCCGACGTCTAAAAGGGAGAGAGAATATGAGAGTTTTGATTAAAGGTTGCATAACTGGTAAATGTTTTTCAACTTCATACTCATTACACTTTCACATTTATAATTATGTAATTTTTATTTGTCATCACAAAAAATGGGGAGATTGTTGACCTCCAAGGCCAAACAATGTCATTATACTTATTTTGATGATAACAAATGCATTTGCTTAAATGTGCATGTACAATAATTGATCTAAAATGCATTCACTCAAAGCATTATCCTAATGTGAAAATGTAAAAGAGCAATCAAGTTTTCAAGTACGAGAAAATAACACATGGATGATAACCAAGGCTTGAAAGTTAAGGATAATATTTCTCAAGTCTTAGGTTTCTTGTAAATAGTTAAGTTGAGCAAATTTTATATTTTAATCAAAAAATTTTAAAACACTTTGTTGAAAAATACTTGACTTGAATTTATTTCATAAAATCTTTAAAAGTGTTTTCAAAACTAAATGATTGATTCCAATAAGAACTAATCAACTGGTCACTAGACTGATTGACTATGGATTAACTGGTGCATTAAACTGATTGATTGGTCTAACCAGCTAGTCTATGGATTTCATTATTGTAGACACCTCATTCATCTCCATTTAAACTCATTGATTGGTTTTGAGAAATTGATCGACTGGTTTGATGAAACTAATCAACTAGTTTAACAAACTAGTCCATGAGTTTGACTTCTATAGAAACCCATTTGTCTCTGTTTAAACACATCGATTAGTTTTGTGAAACTAACTAACTGGTTTGACCAACTAATCCATGGGGTTCACTCTTGTAGAAACTCATTCATCTTTATTTAAATACATCAACTAGTTTTACCAAGTCAATTGACTAGGTTGGGGAAACTTTTCGGTTGGTTTGACCAACCAGTTTATATGCTTGCTGGGCGATATAGATTTTTGAGGATTTTGTATCTAACGACTATATGACGAGGGTAACCCTTATAAATAAAGTCCCTATATATTTATTACAACCACTTTTCAGAACATTAATTGTGCAATTAATCTCTTATTTTTAAATCATTTAATTGCTCACTCAAAATTATCAAACTTTTTATGAGTTTTTATAAGGAAGTGCTCTTTGAACACTTCTATTAGTTAGAATTATTCTCTAATTGTAATATCTTTCATTAAATCTAGTTAGATTACATCTCATGTAAGGTTCTACACTTTTATATCTTATATTCTTAGTGAGAATTATTTGTAATCACAACATCCTCATAAAATTCATTTAAAGGATTTAGTGAGTGTGTGTCTATCATTCTTAATAGATTCTTATAGAGAGTCTAGAGAAGATAAATATGTCAGGTTTTAAATCACCTAATAGATGATTATTGATACAGTAAGGCTCATAAATCAAGTGAAGAGTGATTATCAATAAAAACACATTACTATTTTAAAATTCAAAAGGGAGAACCTTTTAGTAGTGGATGTAAAAAGTAATTTACTCTTGAACTACTCCATATTGTGTGCTAATTTTTATTTTGTTATTTCCATTCTATAAAATCCAATTCATCCCTTTTAGGGTGTTTTTCAAATCAAATTTAAGATGTGCATTTGTATTCTTATAGAATACTAATAACTTTGTATTAGTTGTGAAAACATATGTAATGGGTGAAAAAATGTGTATGCATTTCAATAATGTGTATTAATGCTCTATTCAATTTTTGTTATTCATTAAATATAAATTGCAAATCCATACCTTATAAGATGTGAATTGTAGTCTAAAACGTGTGTTCTCTAGCAGAAAGTATCATACTATATTCATTATTTGTTATTAGTATAGAATCATGTATTCATTAATTCATAGTTTGTATTAATATAAAAAAAATGTGACATGTGTATTCTAGCAATAGCTAATTCTCTCAAACATGTGTAATAATAATCACCTATGCCAAAATTCTAATGCAAATGTGATGCATATTATGATAATCACCTCACATTCAAAGAACCCTACATAATTGTGTGAATGAAATATAGATGAATCAATAAAAATATAAATTATTGCACCATCTTTCCATAATCCCTCTGACATTGTTCTCTATCAATACTAGAACTTCATATTAAAAAATATACATCTTAATCGATTAGAGATTGCAAATAGAAATGAAGATGAATAAAATTAAGAAGAACAAGAAGACGAAGAAGAAGAAGAAGAAGAAGAAGAAGAAGAAGAAGAAGAAGAAGAAGAAGAAGAAGAAGAAGATATAGGGTGATAGTGTAAGAAATATATATCAATAACATAGAGAGCAAGAGAGTGATTAAAAATTCAATAAAATAAGGTTTTGAAAGAATTGACTTTAAATGAAGCAAGTTATTCCTTGTTAGGTGCTAGTAGTAGATAGGTAGGATATAAATTGCATGTAAAATAGGTCTAATGGTATGTTCTATTCATCTTATTTTTAGAACTAATTAGATTAGATTAAATTTGTTTAGATTCCTTCATCGAGATCAAATAAACCACATTTTAATAACAACAACAACAACATACAATAGTGATAATAATTAAAATTAGAGTAATAATAGTAAGGATAACTATAGTAGTAATACTAATAAAAAATATTAATTATAATGATAATAATATTACAATAACCATATTAATATATTATGAAAATTATTAATTCAGGTCACATCAATTGAGAAGAATAAGAATGAGAACCGAAAGCCGGCTACAACTTTTCTATGAATCATTTATGCTTCATTTAGTTTTTGGAAAGTTTTAAAGAAAAGAAGAAAATAAAAAAATAATTTTTTATGTTTGATTTACATAAATTAATAATGTAGAAAAAGAGTGATAAATAAAATTGTTAAATATAAATTATTTTAATTATTTTTTTAAAATAAAAGTATTTTAATTTTATTTACGATAGTCGATTAGCTTGACCCAATTTTTATTTCATCTTTTTCGTACTGATGTTAGGTTGGAAACGGAGAACGGGGATGCAATGCAGAGAACTTAGGAACGGAAAAGGCAAGCGGGGGCTTTAAGAGTCGAGACGATAGAGGGGCGCTGCTGCCATTTTCGCCATAGCTCCGACAGACAGGGTGAGGTCAGACAAAGTGAGTATAGCACTCGAGTCTTCGGAATATAAATAAATGGCTTCCCTATCGACTTGGTTCCGATACATTGCTCACAAGCTCGAATACTCCGCCTCTCTTAGCTACAAGGTATTTAATTCACCTCTATGTTTATCTATTAGAACTCTACATTACTCGTACTTGGATTCCTCTTTTTCCTTTGTATGTCAACCCTGTCGAATCCAATCTTGCGTCTTTAATAGTCAAATTCTTGAAGGCTTCTTGATATTGCCGGACAATTGTACTCGCTGCTGCTGGCAAGTGGGCAATTCCGGGTTTAGATTGAATGGGAGTAACATTTAGGGATTTTGGAGACTTTACCTGATCATTTTGGCTTTTCCTAGCCACTTTCGATTTACCTCAGGGCATTCATCGTGTTTTAGATTTTCATTTCCGATAGCTTTCGATTTGAGAATTGGCCTTCTCAGAAATTGTTGCAAATAAATGCTGCTGAAAAGTATTATTTTACAGAGAAAAGGATTAGAGACAGAAACATAAGAGAATTATTTATTGAACTACTACAATTTATTATTCACTGATTAATGCCTTTAAATAGGCACAATTCAAACGGCTAATAGCTAGAAATTAAGAAATCCTCTACCAAATTATCTGCTAAAGACATGGTCCTTTTAACCAACTGCTTGGACTCAATCAAACTCCACGCACACTCGTGCAGCCTTAACAGACTCTCCCTTAAACCAAGATTTGCAAATATTTGGTTTAAAGGATTATATCTTCAAACCGATGGATCTTCCAAAGTGCAGACACCAAGCAACCTTCTTAACTTTTGAAATGCAGTTATCTTTAAAGATTTAGTGAAAATATCAGCAACTTGGTCTTCACTCCTACAATAAATCAAATCAATGACTCCATTATTTGTGAGATCTGTCAGATAATGATATTTCACATCTATATGCTTTCTTGGTCCATGTAACACCGGATTCTTGGAAAGTTTGATTGCTGAATTATTGTCACAGAAAATTGTTTTTGCTCCTTGCTGCAATAAATGTAGTTCTTCAAGTATTTTCCTCAACCAAACAGCTTGACAGATACAAGCTGTTGCAGATACAGACTCCGCTTCAGTTGTAGATAAAGTGACAATTGGTTGCTTCTTTGAACACCACGAAATAGTCGCTGAGCCCAACATAAATGCATAGCCTAAAGTACCCTTTCTATCATCTTGATCACCAGCATAATCACTGCCTGTAAAGCGAAACAAATCTGATTTTTCACCCTTTTTGTAGAACAGACCATAACTAGCAGTATCTTTCATATACCGAAGTATTCTTTTTGCAGCTAAAAGATGAATTTCCTTTGGGCACTTCATGAACCTACTTATGAGACTTACAGCGTGCGTAATGTCTGGTCTTGTTGCAGTTAAATACATCAAGCTTCCCACCATTTGCTTGTAGATGGTGCTATCAACCTTCCTCCCTTTAGGATCTTGAATAAGCTTCATGCCCACTTCAGTAGGTGTGCAAACAGGGTTGCAATTCTTCATTTGAAACCTTCCTAAAATTTCTTGCACATATTTCTTCTGAGAAATAAAAATTCCAGCAGCAGATTGCACCACATCAATGCCCAAAAATAATGAAGTATGCTAAGATCAGTCATATCAAATTCAATCATCATAGACTTCTTGAATTAGTTAAACAAGGCAACATCATTCCCAGTAAAAATATGATTGTCAACATATAAGCAAACAATAATCATCTTATCTCCATCATCAACCTTGGTAAAAAGTGTATGCTCATATGGACACTTTTGAAAGCCTTCTTTTAGAAAGTAAGCTTCGATGCGACTATACCAAGCCCTTGGGGCTTGCTTCAATCTATACAAAGCATTCTTTAACCTGTACACCTTGTGCTCATTTCCATGCTTCACATATCTAGGTGGTTGATCAACAAAACACTTGTTCTTTCAAATCACCATGTAGAAATGCCGATATCACATCTAATTGGAAAATAGTCCATGAAGTTTGAGCTGCAAGAGAAATCACCAACCTTATTGTATCATGACGAGCATTAGGGGTAAAACACCTCTTCGTAATCAACACCAAATTCCTACTTATAGCCTTTAGCTACTTAGTGCTCCTTGAATATGTCAGCCTCGCCATTTTCCTTCAGTTTTTTCTTGTAATCCCACTTCACACCAATTGTTTTATGCCCTTTGGGAAGATCATTCAACTCCCAAGTGTTGTTGTGTTCAATGGCTGCCATTTCTTCATTCATTGCCTTCTTCCATTTGGACTCTTTGATAGCCTCTTCAAAAGCTATAGGATCACAATCTGAAAATAGAGCAAAATGAGTAACTTCCTCTTCATTAATTCCCTCTCCCACAAAATTCTCCATCCATGCAAGTGTCCTCCTATTATGTTGAGGACGCTCATTTGTTGGTTCAGCTGCTTATTGCTCACTTTGCACTTGCTCTATTGGGTGCTACCTCTGATCTTCATTATCACCATCAAAATCAGCTTGTATTTGTTGTTCAGCTTTGCTTGCATCCTAATTCCAAAACTGATCCTCATCAAACACCACATCACGGCTAATGACAAATTTCTTGGTGATAGGATTGTATGCTTTTGATTGCTCGCTAACACTAAGAAAAATGCATTTTTTTCCTTTGTCATCAAGCAATTTTCTCTTTTGATTTGGAACATGGGCATAGGCAACACACCCAAAAATTTTGAAATAATCTACGGTGGGTCTTTGGTCACTCCAAGCTTCTTGTGGGATGATATTCTGAATAGCTACGATGGGGCTTCTATTCAAGATATGGACACTCCAATTGATTGCTTCAGGCTAGAAAGCTTTTGGAACTCCACTCCTTGTCAAAAGATTTCGTACCATGTTCAAAATTGTGCGATTCTTCCTTTTACAAATACCATTTTGTTGATGCATGTATGTTGTAATTAGTTGCTTCTTTATTCCTTGCTTATCACAAAAGACAACACTTTTCCGAATTGTACTCTCCACCATGATCACTGCACAACACCTTGATTAGAGTCCGTGCTTCTTTTTCAACTAGAGCTTTGAAACTGTTAAAGGCTGTGAGAGCATCAGATTTTTCATGCAAATAATATACCCAAGTTTTTCTACTAAAATCATCAATGAACAATATAAAATATCATTTACCTCCATTTGAAATCAGAGTGATAGGTCCACACAAGTCTGAATGCACAAGCTCCAACGCCTTCCTCGCTCTCCATGATTTTCCTTTTTGAAATAGTTCTTTGTTGTTTACTGATGACACATTCTTCACATACTTGAGAATGAGTTTGGATTTGTGGGAGTCTTGTCACCAAATTCTTTTGTTGAAATGTTTTTAAACCTCCAAAATTTAAATGCCCATACCAAAAATGCCAAAGCCAACTTTCATCTTTTAGCCTTGCAGAGAAGCATGAGTTGATAACAATGTGGAGGTATAATGGAAACATCCTGTTAGATGTATATCAATGTGGGCAATTAATCCCAATTTTTTATCTTGAATTTAGCAAACTCCAATTTTAATGGAAATCTCATATCCCTTTTCTTGTAGTTGACTAATACTCAAAAGTTTGTTCTCCAATCTGGCTCAAAAAGGACATTAGATATAATCTAAACAACATTGGTTTTGGTTTGAATTGTTACCTCTCCTTTTCCCATCACAGAGACTCTTGAATCATCACTAAACTTCACATTGTCACGACAGGTCTTGTCTAACATGGAAAACACAAACTTGTGATCGCTTATAAGGTTGCTGCAACCGGTGTCCAAGTACCATAAATTCTTTTACATTTCTTCTTTGACTTGACAAACCATCAACAAAGACACTTCTTCATTTTCTGCAAAGTTAGTTCTTTCTCCATTTTCATTATTCAAATTAACTTGACATTTTGATTGATAATGGCCATACTTATGACATCGAAAACACTCAACATCAGACTTGTCTACTGACTTTGTTCTGAAAGATGTAGAGTGATGGCCTCCTCGTCCTCTTCCTCTCCTTTGGGAATGAGACTCATGCTTGTGGTGGTGATTTTGGTAACCATGATCATTGTTTCCTCTACCTCCACCTCTGCCTCTACTTTTTCCTCTTCCATGACCTCCTCTAGTTGTGGACTAATTATCTATAGAAGCCTTCAATGCATGCTCCTCCTTCTCCTGCTGGCAAATTTTCCTCTCATAAATCAGCAAAGAACTTTGTAGCTCATCAATTGAAAGGTCCTCGATGACATGAGCTTCCTCAATGGAACAAACTACAAAATTAAATTTTGGAGATATGGAGCGAATTATCTTCTCAACCACAACAACATCATTTGTTTTGTCACCATGGATTCACATCTTGTTGACAATGGTCATTGTACGCAAAAAATAATCGGTTACTGACTCACTTGATTTCATTCGCAGTGTTTCAAATCGGAACGAAGTGCTTGAAGTTGCTACCTCTTTGTCCTTGCAGAACCTTGATATTTTTCTTCATAGAATCCCAAATATGCTTGGACATGTCCTTGCAAAAGATGGTTTCCAAGATTGAATGATCAATAGCTTGGAAAAGATAATTTTTTTCCTTTAAATCTTCTAAGCACAACTCTTATATTTCCTTTTTCTGAGCCTCTGTCACTGCTGTGCCAGTTGCCGGTTCTTTAATTCCCTTAGAAACAACTTGCCAATACTCCTTAGACCTCAAGAAGTTCTCCATCAACATACTCTAGTGACTGTAGTGTCCATCATAGCGGGGAATAGATGGTTTAACAAAGTTGTCGGTGGCCATCACTTTGTTTGATGTTGCTGCTGCAAAAAACAAGACTTGAAAGCTTTGTCACGGCTCTGATACCACTCTTGCAAATAAAAGCTGCCACAGAGTATTATTTTATAGAGAAAAGGACTAGAAACAGAAACATAAGAGAATTATTTATTGAACGGCTTCAATTTATTATTCACTGATCAGCGCCTTTAAATAGGCACAATTCAAACGGCTAATGGCTAGAAATTAGGAATTCCATTACCAAATTATCTGCTAAAGATGTGGGCTTTGCTTTTTAACCAACTACTTGGACTCAATGAAACTCCACACACATGTATAGCCTTAACAGAAATGACAAATGTAATGAAACTTGTAAGAAGGAACATTTAGCCAAATTAATGTACAGCTTGTGTTCCCTTGAAACATGACAACTAATCTAAAATGCTTCAAATTTTTATCCATAGAAGGGCCGTAAACAGTGGCGGAGCTCCATGATGTCCCCTTATAAAATATTACTCTTAATTAATATGAAAAATTAACAATACATTACACTTGAATTAGGGTTCTGTAATTAAAGCAAACATAGGGTTTCTTAATCCTAGATTTAGAAATTATACAATTTAATAAATCAACTAAATTATACACTTTAAGAGATTTAACAAAATTTAATAGGTAATATAATTTTACAACAAACTGACTCAATAATTAACGAAATAACTAAATAATTGATCTAATTAACAAACTAATTGGTGAATTAATTTAATCAAATAACTAAGAGGTTTAACAAAACTTAATAGGTATATAATTTTACAATGAACTAATCCAACAATTAACTAAATAACCAAACAATTTATTCAATTAGTAAACTAATTGGTGAATCAAGGTTTTATAATAATTGAAAAAATTAATCAATTAATAGAAAGTTATCAATCTCTAATCAATTAGGGTTTCATGATCAAATCAAAATTACCAATCTTTAAATTATCAATTAACATAAAGCTATACATTAGTTCCTCCCTACTAAATTAAGCAATTGAGGAGTTGAAGTGCAAATTTGTGATTGGCGGTGGCGGCGGCAAGGGGCGATGTGGTAGCAGTTTAACCAATGAAGCAACAATAGAGGCGTAGGTGCTAGACAATGGCTAATGGGCAGCTTGATGAGTTGATGACACAAAAGGGAGTGAAGGAAAAGGAGCTGAAGGTGAATTAGGGAGCATGAAAGAGACAAAGACAGGAAAAGTGGGGAGGGAACTAATGTGTTAATAGTTTCAAGCATCAAAGGCAACATTTTGAAAATAAAAAACTCGTACAAAAATATTGCAGTGATCTTCCTTATACAATATATGTCAATAATACCCAATGTCCCTTAACCAAGGCTTTGTGTTTTGGGACACCATACAGAAGCCTTGGCTTCACCAATTGCCATAATTAAGGATATCACCAATGTGCTTGGTGCATTAGTTAATCCAAAAGGCAATATTAACAGCTCAAATAAACCATAATAGTTTTGAAAGCAGTTTCCCTAGCATTAATCTTAAGTTGGCGATAACCAGCTCAATGATCAATTTTTGTGAACTGTTTTGATCTAGATATTTGATCCAACATATCACCAATATTTGAATGTGAACTTATTAATGGATATGCTATCAACACACATTCTCCATGAACTAAGAGTTGAGAGAGCAAGTGCAACACAATGTCTAAGGCTATGATGACTGAAATATGAGGAAACCTTGCCATTCTTAGTGATATTGGATGTATTGTTATGAGGCAGGTACCTACATTGATCATGGTCGTGTCTAGTTGAAGGATAGATAAGGATACCCGTAGTGCCTACCTCAATACCTATCCCTAAGATAGTAAAGCTGGAACTCATCAAAACCATTAAGATTTTAATTATGATCCCCTTTTTCATCTAGAATATGAATTGGGACTCTAGGAACATAAGGTGAGGTGTGGAGTCTCCTTGCCCTTTAAGTACAATCCTACCACCCTAACTAGTTGAGGTATGTGCTAGACATCGTTGTGAATTTGTTAGATACCCTTACCATTGCTATGTTGTGGTGCTGGTTGGGCATTACTAGAGCTAGCTATGTCATACTTACATAAAGGCAAATGGGGCTCATTATTCTTCCAACTTAGCTATTGACCCTTGTATGACACCTTAATAGTTTTGAAATCCATTGACACAAGATCTAAGGCTTTGAAACTATCTATTGAGCACATCTATGCATTGGTGATTCTCCTTGATCTCTTTGAAACATTCCTCTTGTAGTCCTTCCATATTATATTTTAGCTTGTTGACCATTATTTTGACCTAATTTGTTAGTATAAAGCCAATTGTCACATAGCGCTTATTTTTTTTTTCAAATTTTGCCTGTAAGGTTTTAGAATATTTTATAGTTGTATAGACTATAGGAGAATTGTATAGAAGTGTCAAGAAGCTGTGGATCCTTATGTAAATATCTAGAGATCTCCTAGAATGGTGTGGAACTCTCTAGAATCCCAAAAGCTAGAACGATCATGAAGGGATCTAGAAGAGTCTTCCAAAATATCGTGTAATCTAGAAGGATCTCTAGAAATATTTAAGGGTTACGGAATTTCTAGAACCTTCCACTCAACTATAAATAGAGGACCGCCTCATTTGCTCTCACCATCTCCCAAATTGTAAGCTTTCTCCTCTCTCATTAATAAAGTGTTATCTTATTACACACAAATACTCTCTTACTCTCTGTAAGTTTCTTAAGATCTCAAAGTATTTTTACCCGTCCTTAAAGGCTTGGTAATAGCCTTAGTGTTGGAAATGCTGACTTAGTGAGCACTAAGGAGTTGTGCTTTTAAGTGCCGCACGGGAAAGACTTAGGTGAAAGAAGTCACCCTGTAACACAGTGCTCTAGTTGTTGGCATGCAAAATTAAATCACTCTCCTTTTGCCAATATTAGATTCAAATACACACAAGAAATTAAATTGTAAACTAGGCCTAAGCACACATGTAACAAGATGAAGCAAATAAGGAAGAAATATAATTGTGTGAATAGTCTATTTTTGACTCATTTTTATTCTAGCTCCATGCAAATTGAATAACTTGTCATTAATATTCTCATTTTTATAATTAATAAAGAGAATAGATAATATAATCTATTATTGAATTATGCATTTTGAACCCGTCGAAGGTTGCTAGTTAACAACGACTCTAGAATTAAGGCATCTCAGATTTTCACAGAATGAGCTAATGAATTTAAGAATTATATGCTGGGGCTTACATATGATGAATTTGTATCAGTGGTAAATATCTTAGATGCTCTGCTACAAAAACTAATGGGGCATAAAGACGAGAAGTGAGAATAAGGGGATGAAGGGAAGAGGAAGAAAAGTGACGAAAGAGAAGGAAAGAAATGAGAAAGGGATAGAGAGGTTTGGAGCTGTAAGCATTTACATAAAGTCATTCCAAAATGAAATGAAGTAATTGGGATATATAGTCTCAGAAGCGAGCCTTAGAGCATCTACATTAATACCCTAAATTTGCAATACTCAATTGTTGTACCCAATTATTTTCTTTCTTCTCTTTCCAATTTTTATCAATTTACCTTAAATTTAATTCTTTCCTAAATTTACAATATCTAATTTCGTTTATCAATCACATCACCATTCATTAACACTTTATATTATTAAACTTTTAATATATTTTTAATACACACACACACGCACCCCAATTAATAATTTTATATAATCAATTAACATAATTTTCCTGCCTCCTTCTTTCTCCACACTTAGGGTATCTCAATTTTATGAGGTGGTAGCATTTTTGGGGCAATTCACATTCTCTCACATCAAACTCCACAAATTTGAGATTTGGAGCCATTTTAAAACACCAATGTGGCTGCTCTTAGAGAAAAAAGAATAAAATGTGGGCCCAAATATAGGAAACTTACAACTACTGTATCAATCCTAACAAACTAGAAACAAAATGACAGCGAATTTAACAAACAAGGATTTATTGTTATTTTAAATTATGGATAAATTCTACTTAGGTACCTTGTAATTTATTTTCACTTGGGCACCTTAATGATAGAAATGGTCATCCCCCTCATTTTATTTAGGTACCCATGTAAAAAAAAATTTAAATTGTGAAGGTTGGGTACCATGAAATATGAGGTCTAAAATTAAGATAGCTAAATAAAATTTATCCAAAAATGAATCCTAACTAGTGTTTGAAAAGGCATAAGGCACGCCTAGCTGATAGGAGTCGCGGAGCCTAGGTGCTCGGTGCAAGGCGAAGGCAATCGCCTAGGCAAAGTGAGGCACTGAAATTACTTAAAAAAGTCGTTTCCTTCTCTACTTCTTACATTCTCTTCCTTCTTTCTCTATTTTTGGTTCATGATACGTCGTAGGTGTTTTTTTTTGCTCTGTTTTTCTGTGATCTAAGTTTTTGGTGCAGTGTGTGTGCGTGAGTTTTTATTTCTTCGTTCCCTCACTCTCGTTTCCTTTTCTATCTCCTTTATTTGCCTTTCCTTTTCTCTCTCTCTCTCTCTCTCTCTCTCTTTTTATGAAGACTTCGCATCTTCTAAAAAAAACTATTGTTTTCTTTCCTTCTTTGCACTAAATTTTTCCCTTTCCAAAAATTTCTATTGCTCTCTCGAATCCCTATATTGATTGCATAGTATTTTCAATGCAATCAAACATTAAAAATAGGCAAAAAATTATATTGTTCTAGTCTCTGCACATATTGCAATATGGTACATAAGCAGTTGGGCTGAAATTTATGAAAGGTAGGTCGCTTTGGTTGCACCTCCGTCCCCTTAGTTGCACCTCATTGCTAATGCCACGCCTAGCAGAAGAAGAGACCCCCACCCCTGTCGCCCAACGCTTTGTGCCATAGGCCCGCCTTAGGCGCACCTTTTAAAGCATCGATCCTAACAAGTTGGAAATAAATATTGAAATACCAATCCCTATTCTGAATTTTTTTTTTGCTGAAATAGATTTTAAGATTTCGATTTCTGACTGTGGGATATATAGAATGAACAATGTTCCAAGGAAGAAGATTGAGTTAATTGACTGTCTTGTTAAAGGTGGAGTAGAGCTAAGAGAAATAATGTGAAGTAATTACACAAGATGAGGTGATTCTTCCATTGCATAATGCTATTTCCATGTATAGTGTTGTAGATATAAAAGATAGACTTGATTGAATCTCCAATAGGACTCGCTAACAATTCATGTGGATGTGGCACATAGACAACAGTAGTGGCAGCAGGGTAGGACAACACATGGCAGCAACAATGGCTAGGGTTTGTGATAGATGTAGGCTTAACTTTTACTTAGTAAGGCCCCAATTCCTTCGTCGTTACACCAAGCATGAGTTTGCTTCTAATGATGGTTTCGAAGACCGAAAATGGCTAAATTGCTACAATCAATACTTTTAGACACAACAAATATCGGAGTAAGAAAAGGTGAGCCTAATTGCATACCATCTAATTGGAGAAGCCCATCTTCGGTATTAAATCTTGGAGCAAGTAGATTCTGGCATGGATGGGACAATACAACCTATAAGAGATATTGCCTCATCGACTCAAGAACAACACACAACTTACCCTTGCTTCACCGAGCAAGGTTCCAAGTAGCTATTGCAAGCAATAAAATTGCAATTGTGATTGCGATCATAGTGTTACGGTATTATGGTGTCGCAAACGATATTTTATATGTCATGGTTGTTGCAGGGTATTTTTTTTCACTATAAATATTAGAAAATATTAAATATCGATTGATAACCAATATATCATCGATAAATATGTAAAATTCTAAAACAGTCACGTATCACCAATTTTTTGTATCTTATACCCAAAATCTAATAAATATTAGTTGATATTGTATATTGGGACCGATATTTAATTATATGCTATCGCTAGTAGTGAACGCATGCCAAGTTTAATAGTATGTTGATCAACAAAAGTGGGAATAGGGTTGAGTTATGCACACTACCATTGTGTGTCTTTGATATGATAGGGGGGATAAATTGGTTGCTAACACCAAGCTCGGATCTAACCGTGCTTGTAACCGCTAATAGGCGACAAATAGAATGGAGTTGCGATAAGTAAGAAACTATCAACCTTTGCTCGTGGGTTATAAGTGGATGACTTCAAATAATTTAGACTAAAAGTTGTTAGATCACGTGGTTCTATTATTTATGGTCCTATTCCAAGCATTGGCCGCCCTACCTTGAATTCACCGCTTATGAAAGGAGATTGTAATCATTGCTACGAGGGATTATTAGGCATAATCAATCTCCCCTCTCCTTGTTAATACTCCTTAATAAGAATGATGCTCATTCCTAGTGGATCTATGTACTATCAAGAATTTAATGCCATACTCGTGAAAGATAAGTTACTTATTGTAGTGTGGAAGAGCTTCTCAATGAACTACAAAGGTCCATGTACTTTAGGAAGCTAGATCTTTGATTTGGTTACCACCAACTCCAAATGGTAAAACAAGACATTGAGAAGTTCATCTTCAAAATTGTCCATGAGCACTTCAAGATTCTTGTGATACCCTTTGGATTTACCAGTGTGCCTTCAACCTTCCAAACTTTTGTGAATGAAGTTTTTGGACCCTATATGAAACTTTTCATACTGGTTTTCTTCCTTGAAATACTTATATATTATAGGACTTGGGTCGCGCATATCAAGGATGCTCGGGGATGGCAAGTCACCGCCGTTCTGGGGATGGGAGTCACATTAAAATCTAGTGGGGATGGCAATATGGAAAACAAAAAGTTTTGCCATCATTATCTGTTGTGTTGATTCAATCTCAATTTTCCTTCCTTATTCGTTGTCATGACCTTCATTGTTCTTTGACTTTTGGGTGCCTATCAACTTTCGTGCATTTTCATCTATGATTATGTTACGCACATTGTTGCCGTTGCTTGCTTTGAGTTTGTCTGTGCTTCAACTCACTGCAAGTTCAAATTGCGGATTGATTTTCATACAAAACGGATAAATGAGAGGTGGAAAAAAAAACTAGTGGTGTGGAATTGAAGGTGAAAGATGGAAAAATGTAGGGAAGTGGGATGAGGGAGAGAAATGGAAAGATTTAGCTTCTCTCGCTGTAAAAAAAAATTAAATGAAAACAGTTTGGCTTGTAAAGGTAAGAGTCTTAGGGCTTGTTTTGGACTAGATTTTCTTATTACCTATTCAGGTAGAATCTAGACCGCCCAAAGCTAAAGATAATTTCAGCCTGTGAGGTTTTCTAGGTTCAAAAGGATACTATTGAAAGTCTATCCAAAGGTATGGGTAAATCATGATGCCACCCATTAACCTACACTAGAAAGACATTATCTGAAGAACCCTTATACCAAATATTAAAAGAATCCTTCTCCATTGCCTTTGTGCTTTTGTTGCATAACTTTGATTAACAATTTGTTGTTGGATGTAATGTATTTGGAAATTGGAAGTGATATTAGGGTTGTTCTCTATCAAGATAACCATTTGATTGCCTAATGGAAATTGGTGGATCAACATCATAAGCTATCGACATATGAATTGGAGGTAGATGGGTTAACTAAGGCTATTCAGAACCAAGCAATAAAATCTCGGTCGCGGTCGTGGTATTTGAGTGTCGCAAATGATATTTTATATGTTGCGGTTGTTGCGGCGTGATTTTTTTTTTCACGATAAATATTAGCAAATACCAATAAATATCGGCAAATATCGGTAAAATATCGGCAAATATTGGTTGATAACCGATATATCGCTGATAAATACGTGAAATTCTAAATCTGTCGCATATCGGCTAACCTAAAATCCGATAAATATCAACCAATATTGCGTATCGGACCGATATTTAATTGTATGTTTGGAACTTTAATCCGACATTTATATCGTACCTTGCCACATCACTAGGTTAGGTGCCTCATAGGGTTTACTTTTTATGTTGAGTATAACTTTAGCAGCTTCAATCGTGTAGTCGATGATGTTACAAGAAAGAAAGTACGTTATCCCCATATTTGGACATTGGAATACTTGTTGACTCCATTAAAAAAAGGGTAATATCCCCCAAGCTGCACAAATCCGGGAGTCACCATTTCAAAACCTTGGAATGTCCAAGATGGACTAATTTTATACAAAGGTCATATTTTTCTCCTCACATTACTCACATTGCCCCTTACAATCAGGATCCTATTAGCAAACCACATCTTGGACATGAAGTAACATAGAAGACATTATTTATTCAAGCTGTTCTCTTTTGGAATGAGATGCGGGTTTGTTCTTGTGTAGTATGTTTACTAAATAAGATAGAGAAACATCACTTTGTCCGTCTCTTGCAACCCGCAGAGATACCCACTCAAGTTTGGGTTGACATCCCTAAAATTTTTGATAGGATTTACTAAGCTAACTCTTTTTGTTCCTTGAGTCACCCATACATAACAAGTGTACACATAATGATCTTCTTTCCCAACACTTTCTCTTGCACGTAATACTAAGCCCATTGTTTGTGGTGGTGACTTGGTGTTTACTAATGAAATAACTCTTCCGATGTTATGTAATCAAATGCATTGTCTCCTTCATTTATCACCTTGGAATCGAAGGCTAGATTGATGCAGTTAGTCATGATAGAAATGTACTTTAGGAACTTGATTGGCGATCAACCCACGTAGTTGGTATGTTAGGTAACCTAGAGAAGATACTGCTACAACACTTCATATCATGCATCCTTGTAGATTTCTCCCATTTGGTTAGGCTACGGTTCAAAACCTTCACGACTACCCTTTTATGATAAGGTTTTTACCCACATCAACCTCTTTGAACAAAATCTTGCTTCACGTGACAAAGCCTTAGTATTAGTAGATGTCAGTTGTAAACTATTAGTAGCACGTAATAGTATGTAATAACAATACGATGCCAGCCACCGTGAGCTTAACTTTGCATTGGCAGAAGTTATTTGGCTTGATATTTGCTTAATAGTTGCTAGCAAGCTTGATGCCAAGTTAGCTCTTCATTTCTATTGTCCTTACTGCATCCTTTGATGTATTGGATCCATTGCATATGAGCTTGCCCTGCTCGAGACTCATCGCATTCACCTAATTTCCCATGTTCATCTTAAGCACACCAATGCCACCTCCAACCACCTCCAACCCTTCTCGCAATCTTGGAGAAATGAACGACCCTTTAGCCATCTCAAGTTCTTCGCTTCTGCCTCAACCTGGGCTAGTGCAAACTATTATTCTAGTGATTTGGCCTCCCTCCCTCCGAAAGTATCCTCATGTAAACTCATGGCCGGCCTCTAGCAAGCTTGAGGACAAGCTTGTTGCCTAAGAGGGGATTGATGTTATAGATGCATTCATAGGGAAAACTTGCTGATGATGGACTCGATGGAATCTCCAAAAAGACTTGTTGCAAAAGCATGTACTAGTAGCCAGCAAAGAGAGCAGTAGAGATGGATGGCAAAAAATGATACCATGGTGGTTAGGGATTGTGCTTGATGAGCTTAGTTTGTACTAAGTACGATCATTGGAGCTTAAGGCGTGGGAGTGCTTGGGGCCCAACCTTTGTTTTTTTCATAAAGTGCTTTTAGTACATGTTTATAATTGTTCTAGGTATAAGTTGTCATAAAATTGGTTGTAGTTTATAGTAACCGAAGGCTTGTATAACCTAATGTAAGGGGTCTCTAGTTCTGGAATAAAGGTAGGCTGGGAAAATTAACAAGAATTAGTTCCCTAGCTATCTTCTTCACTATCTTATCTCTCTCTCTCTCTCTCTCTCTCCCCCATGCTCTCTCACCAATTTCCCTAGTACAGCTGACTTCCTCTTCCTGCCTCCTTTTGAGAACATCATAGGCTCTTTTGAAGACTTCCCTCTCACAGCCACTCACCAAAAAAAATTCTGCCACATCACCCTGTGACTACATCCTTAACTCGGGGCCATAACAGACTAAATTTCACAAGATGTATCATATAGTTTTGCCTGATGTTTTGTTCATGTAATAAAAATACAAATAATAATAATAATAATAATAATCTTAGGCAAAGTTCTCAAGAGAGTGAGGTCGCTGTTTTTGGGTGAGTGAATATTTTCATGGCTCCGGAAGTTGAGAAATCGATACCATCCATGGTTTCAATTAGTTTAATCAAAGATTTATACCACAATATGAGAATCAGATGCTTTTGGTTCTGTTTATTATAATCTAAATGCTAGATCTTGATCCTGTGAACAACTGTTTGATTGGTGGCCTGCTGTGGGTCTGAACAGTATGGGATATTTATTTGAGCATCTTGTTTTTGTTAAGTGCTGCGTACGACCCTAAAATTTGTTGCTTAATACATATACTACATCAAATAGTTTCAGATGATATATGTTCAGTGCGATGAGTCTTTTTTTATTTCCTTGGAATGTCTTACTTATTTTCATGTTGTTAAGTCCTGCTTAATTTGAGTTCTAGTATCTGCAAGTTTCCTTTCGGATACTCCTTGCTGGGATCATATAATCTAGTTGCTAGATCTTCAACATGTAAACAGCTGTCTGATTGTTGTTGGGGATTGGTTGACATGTGGTGAGTCTGAACAGCATGTGATATTTATTTGTGTATAATGTTTTTGTTTAGTGTTGAGTAGGATCCCAAAATTTGTTTATTAATGCATACACATGCTCCATCAAATAGTTCCAAATGACATATGTTCTGTTGGACTGGTCTTTTTTTCCTTTTTATTTCGTTGGATTGTCTTATTTTGATGATGTTAAGTCCTGTTTAATTTGAATTCTAATATCTGCTAGTTTCCCTTTGGATATTCCTTGTTGGGAATATAGGCAATGCAGAATTACAAAGGAGGTCAGATGGCGGATCGAGCCATAGGTGATATCTTGTGGAAAAACTTTCTTCAGGGAAAACTGACATATTTAGACTGGAGTAAAGGAGAGGAAATGGCTCCATTGATAGGTCCACCGGGTGGAACTATTTTGGTCCGAAAGATTGCACTTGCCAGTACCAGGTAATTCTAAAGTATGTTTTCACATTGTTGCCTCATATTGTGGAAATGCTGTTAGTGCTGTTCCCTTTTCTTCCCCCATTTTGTTTTCGCAGCAAAGAAGCCTGGTAGATGCTATGTAGCTAGAGTAAAGTGTTTTTTTTTTTTTGTTAGACATCAAATCTGTCTTCTTGTTGACATTGAGCCATACTTGCAGATAGATCCATGGATCAACAAACTTTGCCTTATTTTTTGAGCCAATGTTACTTCATCAAGGTAGGAGTAGAACCCAGTGATTTGCTATCTGTGCACTGCATTTGGTCATACCTTTTCATCTATGAAATCAGGGTGCTTCCTATGCAACGTGATGCTTATCAAGTGCCACTAAAACTCAGCCTTTTCTTTTAGATTCTCTGTCAGTCTAGGAATAATTGCTTGTAAGAAGCATTCAGTGACAATCCTGCAGTTTTTGGGTTTTTCTAATGTGTAAGTATAGTGTATGGGTTTGTTCTGCTGGATAATGGAACAGTGTTCAGATTCACATTTACTGTCTTTATTTTTTACGGTGTACTTCAAGTGACTGGTGATGTAAATCTCATTGCATGTCATGTGGCAATGGATGCTGAGATCCTTGATTCAGTCAAACTTTATCTCGATCCAGGTTTATGGTAATTGTATTCTATCAGGCCACAATTTTACATGCAGCTAAGTTTTTCTGTTTCCACAAACCTTGCTTTCTCAACTTTATTATTTCACATTGGTTTCTTTCTTTTCTATTGATGGCAGCCGTGTTTTTGTTGGAGATGTGGTGGTCCTGAAAGACCCTGATGACCCACAGAAACATTTGGTGAGGAGGTTGGTGGCCACTGAGGGATATGAAATGGTGTCAAAGGATGAAAAAGAAGAGCCTTTTATTCTTGACAAGGATGAATGCTGGGTGGTAGCGGATAATGAAGCATTACAGCCTAAGGTTAGTTTTTATTATTATATAATTTTTCCATAAGCGAGAACTTTTCTGCATGGTTAATATCTAATTATTCGTTTAAGGAAAATGGAACCTAGATCAATGGTATTTACTAATAAATAATGGTATGGACATGCCCCTTGTATACTTTTAAGGTGTGTCGTTATATCCTCTTTATCTCTCTGTCTTAGAAATTTCCGAAGATTTGTTGGATATATGACTCAAGCTTTGTTCAATAAATGATATATTTAAAAGAAATATCTTACGTAGTCTTTGCTAGGGTGTTTACAGATCGAATATCTGATAAAAATCTTCGGTTATGCGATATAAAGCTTTGGATATGTGGAAAAAAGCTTTGCATATTTGACACTTTGAATCAAGCAATAAAATTGTAGTTGCGGATGCGATTTCCTTTGCGGTAGCGGTGTCATAGTATCTGAGTGTCGCGAATGATATTTTATATGTTTTGATTGTCATAGCATTATTTTTTTATTTATTTTCATAATAAATATCGGCAAATATCGGTAAATACCGATAAAATATCAGCAAATATCTGTCGATAACGGATATATGACTGATAAATACGTGAAATTCTAAATCTATCACGTGTCACTAATTTTGCATATCGGCCGACCCAACAAATGATTTGATTTGAGTCTTAAATTATGTGACATTCAATTAGTAATTCTAAATTTTGGATAATATTTAAATATTTGATAAAAAATAATAATTAAAAACTATAAAATTTACTTACAATAAAAAAAAATAAAAAATAAAAATACAATCCATGAAGATATACCACAATCTTTGCAAATCGTTTATCTTGATAAATTTTTCTACCATTAACTCTCCATTTGCATTATATATATATATATATATATATATATATAATTTATCAATATTTTTTGTATTTTTTGAATCGGATAGCAATTTATTTGTCTTTTTATTGACTGGATTGGGTATTTGATTTAAAAAAAAAAAATCAGATTAGTTATTTAAAATTTTCGGATCGGATTGGATTAGATCGATTCATATATCAGATAGATTTATCGAATATTGAATAACATGAACAACCCTAGTCTTTGCAAAATTGGCTCCTTGGAGCAGATTGGTTTAGGTGTAAAAATTATGGTGTGGAAGGCAGAACATGAAGAGGTGAATAGTATTGGTTTACAACTTTACATGAATATAAATGATGATGACCTTCCTAGGATAGTGTCCGGCAAAGTTTATCATTTAAGTTTGTTGTCCATGACTCTTAGCATGCGTGAACCTTTCATCTAGACCATTCTTTCTTTTCTGCAATCCAAGATGCTTCATATGATTAATATCTTAATCATGAGATCTGAGACTATATCAGACTTAATTCAACATTTCCTTAGGTTCTATTTGGTTCGAAGAAAGTTATAAGGAAAGAAAATTATAATCAAAATACTTTCTTTCAAACTTTTTTCAAAGAAAATCAAATGACCAATCTTTAATAATTTTATTCCTTATTCTTTTTCTATCTCATTATCTTATGTAAACAAAACATAAAAAAATATTTTCATCTTTATTTTATTTCTTTTCTTTGAAACTTTCTATGAACCAAATGTAGCATTAGTGTTCTCTACTGGAATTGGAGCATGGCCCTGGCTGGTAAAAGAATATGCTGAAATGAAATTATGTTATTGACATTTTGGGGTATATACTTTAATCATTTTTTTATTGGTTGAATATATTTTGTAGTAAGTTATGATAAAATATAATAATTTTGAACTCTCAAAATGTGATGCTCACGTTTACTGAAATGAATAATTTGAAACAAATATAGAGGTGTATAAATGAATTTTCATATCCATCTATGCTCTTCTAATTGTTAATATGTTTTCTATTTTATAAAATAACAATTATTATTTTATGTATAAAGTATTTTATATAGTTTAAATCATAGCTGCTAAATTTTTGATCTAGATTTTACGATTCTATGATCCAAAATCTCTAAATGATCTAGGATCCTAGGTAGAATATTAAAGTAAGATAATTGTGGTAGTATCTTACGATTTTATGTAGGATCAATATAATCTTACAACTATTATAATTTTTTATCTATTTACCTTTAAATCTATTTTTTTTTCTTATTTCCACTATATTTCTTCCCTAACTATAAACTTTGGCTATATATATATATATATTTTTTATATATACTATATATTGAGCATCAATCAATGTGAAAGATGCACGAATGGGATATTAGCGAAGTCGTTTGTTGGAAAGAAAAATATTTATAAAAAGTCGTAACTCTATATGTAGAGTAATTAAATATATTAAATTTGGGATGTTGTTGGTTTACTAATTTCTATCTAGTTTATTGTTATCATTTTTATGTTCATTTATGGTATTGTTAGATTTTTAGTATGTGTATTCCATATAATAATAACTTTTGTATATATGTAATCAACACTTTGTGTTGCTTGTTACTTGCTACAACTTAAACATTGTCTAAAATAGAGCTTAAAAATGAGTTTTTTTAGTGTGTTTAGCTTCAATTATGGGGTTTTATGATATACAAATATATTGGAGTCATATTTTTGTAGTATTTGTAAGGTTGTGCGATTCGATTCTAATGATATAAAGATTTACCATAAAATTGTATTTAGCATGGTCTATTACAAGTGCATTAGCTTGATTGTCTCTTGTTTTGATGGTAGTAGTAGATGTTGGGTAGGAGTGGATGCAAGTATAAGGTCATGTGTCTAGCATGTGTACATAAGGGGATATGGAGGGAATTTTGCATTTGAAAACATTTGAACATGTTTGATAAATTAGAGGGGCCAAGCCCCCTTGATTTAGTTACAACTTCAAGAGCCCTTGTGTGACTTTTCCTTCTTCATCCCTGCACTTTGTACATGCACGTGAGGAGTAGAGAGATAAAATTGGGTTAAATTTTCTTCCATCAAACACAATAATTCAAGTGAGGTAAACTAAAAGAAGGTTCTCATACTTGTCTTTTCATCCATAACACACCAAGTGTGAGAATAAAAGAAATAGAATCGGTTGTGTTCATTTGTTCATTGACAATGGAAATTCGTTATTCCGGTGTAATAATTTCAATCAATGGTTGGAGGTCAATAATTATATACATAATATATGGATATATTATGTTTAATTCTGCATTTAGTTGTATAATTATGTGTTGTGTTGTGCATGAATTTGGGATGTTGGATGCGTTTAGATCATGATTCATGTCATAATAAAGTCTTACATTTGGTACCAAAGCATGGTTTGCCTTTGTCTTGACTGAATTTTGCATATATGCTTTATATGTTGTGTTTTAATTGCTTAAAAACAGGATTTGGGAAAGCTCATTAGCATTTTTAGGTTGTGTGTGCCTTTGTGCCTTTGGATTTGATTTATCATAGAGAACACCATATGTGTTTATGATCCAAGGGAGGTTTTTTGTTTTTAGGCGATCAATGTTTTATAGGAAAAACCTTGGTTTCCCATATTTTGTAGCTTATTTGTGTCTCTTACACGATCAGGCATGTTTTGTGTTTTCCCATTTGATGTTTGTGCTTTCTCCTACGATTATATGGCCGATGCATATTTAGCCTGTGTATGGAGGATTTTTGATTACCTAAATGTATGTTTAGTGTGATAAGTATGATTTAAATGATTAGGACTTAGTCACACCTATCCAAATCTTGGATAATTGTGCATTTATTTATTTATTTATTGCCTTGATCACATCAAGATTCCATTTTCCTAATAGCAATGTGTTACGTATATATGATGAGTGTATTCCATTAGGATCACTCGTATGTGATGCATTGCATTAGAATATTGAGGTATTATTCCTATTTTGCTCACAAGGATCAATGATTTAAGAGTTTTAATATATAGTTGCCGGAGTCTATTAGAGTTAAATTTTTAGTTCATAGGCAGTCTTTGATTTATGCTTGTTTATTTATTTGCATGCTTTGTATTGGTGAAGTGTGATTTTGTGGTTTTGGCTTCAATTTGACTATAAGCATGTGTCTGTTTAATTTGCAATATTAATCTTGGGTATAAAATTATATCCTATTTGAAAGTATTCCCTTAGTTGAGAAGGGATAACTATAAGTTCTGGAAAGAAAGAGTTCTCCTTGAATTGGGTTATTTTGATTTAGATGAGTTGTTTAATAAAGATGAGCCCTTGATGATAGCAACATAGGGGAGATAGTAAGTCATGAGTGATTATTATAGCTATTATTAGCATGCAATTTAAACCCTCTTTTTGTACAATTGTAGTATTAGTTAGAAAGGTATTGTTTTATGTTAAAGATTGTGAGGGCTTACCGAAGTCTAGCCACAAAGTATATAATCTTACATACTGTCATTATGAGGAATCCAGAATGAAGTGTACAACATAGAAATCACACTTGATAGAATCATATATATAAATAATAGCAATTAAATTAGAATCAAAGAATAATATCATGATATATAGGGGAAAAAATATTATTAATATCTCAAACTATGGTCTAGGGTTTCAATCTCACCCCTAACAGCTAGGAATTTGGCCACACTAGGTATAAATTAATTATGCAAGACATATGTAAGAATAAGAAAAGAAAAGACCAAAAACCAAAGCTGAAACGAATGAAACAAGGCGGGTGGATGCTCGGGTGACTCCTAGATGAGTGCCGGTCAACCACTAGTTGTGGATTTCATCTTCTTCCTCATGTGAATCAGTCTTCTCTGGTTGACTGTTAAGTTGAATTGGATGCTCTTTTGTGTAAATTGAGTGACATGATTAATAAATTAAGGGTTTGTGTTAATGGAATTGATAAATTTGTGGATCAATTGGGAGAATTATCCTACAAAATGAAAGAAATATGGAGATAGATGAAGGTTTGAATATGGTGGAACCCTAAATTAAAAATTCCATAATGGAGAATCATAATTAGGAATGAATGATGAATGAATTGAATGCATTATGAATTAATTGAATGATTGGAAATATGAATTAAGAGAATTAATGGAGGTGAAGGGGAGGAAATTGAAGTTGAAAGTTAAAGAACCCTAATTCTTGAATCTCAAAGGTAGGGGCAAAAAATTCGTGAATTGGATTGGAATTTGAGTTAATTATGTTAATATGGGTGATAAGAGGGCTGAAATTGTGTTAGTTTGGTGGGAAGATAAAGTAGTAGTTGGAAAATATTTGTGCAAAGGTCAAGATTGCCATGGTTGATTTAGTGGCTTCAGATGACTTTTAGTCGTTGGTCGATTGACTGCCTGCCCCTAGCTGATTTGAGTTAATTATGTTAATATGGGTGATAAGAGGGCTAAAAATTGTGAGAGGTTGGTGGGAAGATAAACTAGTAGTTGGAACATATTTGTGCTAAGGTTGAGATTGCCATGGCTGATTTAATGACATCGGATGACTTTCGGTCGTTGGTCGGTTGACCGCCTGTCCTTGGTTTATTTTAGTTAATTATGTTAATATGGGTAATGAGAGGGCTAAAAATTGTTAGTTTGGTGGGAAGATAAAATAGTAGTTGGAGAATATTTGTGTAAAGGTCGAGATTGCCAAGGATGATTTAGTGGCTTTGGATGCCTTTCAGTTGTTGGTCAGTTGACTACCCATCCTTGGTGAAATTCATCATCTTCCGATTGAAAATTTTGACTTTTGATGAGATTTTAACCATGCTCAAGTCTGATTTAAGAAAAATGATAAACATGAAAGTTGTAGCTCTTGATCATAACTTTCCAATGCAATTTGAATCACTTCAGTTGGAGTTAGGATGAAAAAGTTATGCTTGAAATATCAATTTTATTTTATTTTATGTGAACAATCTACCTTTTTGCTTGTAAAACACTTCAAAACACCCTATTTTTGCTCCTTTTTTTTAGTTAATTAATTTATTTTATGATTGATCCAAATAAGTATCGAGAGGTTAAATTGATCTTTTTAAAGGAAAAGTAATACCAAGTATGGTGATTAACACCATAAAAATAGGGCATAAAATACATGTATCACCGATGATAGAAATCCATACAAGTGTCATGAACATGAAGATGTGATATCTTCGGCTAAAGAACACTTATGAATTTATTAGGAATATTGAGATAAAGCTTGTTCATGAATTTTTCATCAATAAATATCGCTAAATATCACCATTGTTAGGGGTTTGGGAAAGTATGTAATGTAAATAAGAGATTTGACAACTTAGTTAAGGATTTTAGGGTTGATAGGTCGGTTGCATCCTCGATTCACTTTAGTTGAACTCTTTCAAGGTAGTATATTCCATTTAAAGTCTCTTGTCACAACAAAGGAAAATAATTCATTAGTAAATTGTTGTCTATGTGTGCCTTAGAGTAAGTGAGGTTTTAGTTTTGGGGTTGATGGTTTAGTTGCATCCTTGATTCACTTTTGTTGAACTCTCTTTCAAGGTATTATATTCCATTTAAAGTATTTTATAACATCAAAAGAAAATGGTCCATTAGTAGATTGTTGGCCATGTGTGCATAAGAGGAAGTAATGTTTTAGATGGTTGTAATCATCCTTCTTTCGTAAGTAATAAAATTTCTTACTTATCGAAAAAAAAAATGTTTTAGATGGTTACTGAGGAGTGTGATGATAGTTACGAAGGGTAAAGACAAAATTAGCAAGCTGAAAAAGGTAAGGAGACGATATTCCAACTCAATTTGAAACCAAGTGGCATTTGAAAATGCTTCTTTTGTAAAAGAAAGGTAATGCAACATCTCTAGTATGTCATATATCTCATATAGTTAATATCAATCATAATGCATGTTGGATTGATTTTGGTTCAACTATCTATGTTTGTAACTCTTTGATATGCATGGAGTGAAACTAATAGATAACAGACATTTGTTCTAGTCGTTGTTCATGTAGTTGGTTTTAGCTAGTGGATATGTACTAGGATTGGAAAATACTTTGAATACCCCACTATATTTGGAGAAACATGTGTTTGCTTGTTTCATAAAACAAACTGTGCTGAGTAAGGTACATAGTCATAAGGTCCATACTGCATTCATTTCTAACATGTTTCCACTATAACTATAATGAGCATATGTATTGGTTCTAAAGGTTGTGTTATAAATGATTGTAACACCCTTATTCTTAGCACCAAAAAATTCTATTTAAAAGAGTTATTTGTGGAAGCTATAACATTTAAATGTAGGGTGTTATAGCTACACTTAGTATAAATCTGGTTTCTTCTACCATTCTTACACTAAGTATTAAGGTTAAAATATTTATGTGCTTAAATTTAGCAAGAAAAATTATAAGAAGCAGATAAGAGATATTTCATCATAGATTATCACTATTCCAATATTACGAAGGATCAAACGAAAAAGTACAATAGCCAGAAGAAAGAAATACAGAAGGGAAATAAAAGTCCAAGAATTATCTAGATTAAAAGATGTCAGAGTGGACACCGGATAGTCCTAACTTTCAATCCCAAACCCTAGCTATCTCATTTGGGTCCTTCAAAATACTCGTGCAAGGTTATTACTGTTCGTTAAATAGGAGGTAAGGGACCCTAAAACATAATTTTTCATTACAATGGTTCTGAGTAAATCACTATACAACACTGAATATGTAATGATCTCATGAAATACATAGAAGGTATATACATGGTAAGCATGGCATAAACACATCAAATAATGCATGCGATAAACATTCCATAACATATACATCACCAATGCCATATGTTCATTATGCCTTAATACTTAACCATATTACAATTATTTCATTAACCAATTAACTAATTCATGCTAATGCTATTTCACGAAGGGAAGACACTAAACCATACTTTAACCATTTCCAATAACAATCACAACATATATCATAACCATAAGGGTAGAGTACTTAGGCAACTACCGACTAACCACCAAAACCAAATCCATCTACAAAAGAGGTAGCACATTAAGGCGACTGCCAAATCAATATATGAAATCTAATCCAAAGGTCATAATGCAAGAGTTACTTTCATTTTATTTACTTAAAGGGAAATAATATCAACTGGGAGACACTAAGGGTGTGTTTAGTTAGAAAAAACAGTTTTTCATTTCTAGTTTTCTATGAAAAAAGAGAAAATAGTTTTTTATGGAAAATTAGTAAAATGTTTTTAATTGTCCATATTATAAAAGTACTTTTAATTATAAAAATTTGAAAACATGTTTATCTTTCTCTATATTATAAGATGATGGTGGTAACAAAGGCAATGATGATGATAATTATGCTATGAGAGACGAAATGAACTCCATAAAGATCAATGATGTCTAGGGCCTTATATAGTTACGTGATGGAGGTGCACCTTTTGGCTATAAGTGGGTCGTTAAGACAAAAAGGGACTCTTAACGTAACCTTTTTTAGATATAAGGTTGGGTTAATTACTAAGGATTGACTTAGAAAGTGGAATAAGATTATAAGTGATGCAGGAACATGTCATTACGAAGAAGATTTGACTTTCCTAATTATATATAGAGCCAATCACATTTGATTTGTTTGGAAAAGAAGAGGTCAAATTCTTAAAAGGCTCAAATAAGGAAGGAGGTGACTTAAGCATGGATTTAGGCTAATACACGTGAACAAGGGATGTTCGTGTTTAAGCCATGCAACGTTGTTATCGTGTGATTAGGGTTGGTCTTATTTGGTTAATTAGATTTTTAGTTAGTTACTTATTCATTAAGAAGTTTAGTTGTTAAGGTGTTATCATTAGGTGGTGTGTTATCTTGTTATATAAATAGCTTGTGATCTTTGTTATTTTATGTGAGTTTTATCTAATAAATTGGACAACTTTGAGTTCAAGTGAAATATATGAAACAACCAAGACTTTATAACTGTATGCATCATATAACCTTAGTTTAGGGGTTAACTTTTTGTTAGCCTAAAAATGGGTTAACTTTATGCTAACTTCAGAAAAAGTCGCAATTTTTCGTGTAAAATGACCAATATACCTTTGTTTCTAAAAGAATCTGCTGCTCCTTGTGTCCCTTTCTTTTTCATTTATACTTATTCCTCCACAACCAAATCATCAACCCTTTTTCATGAATCAGGTATCAAATTATCATTATTATTATTTGATATAAAGGAGGAAAGTTTCAATCAACCAGGTTAAAGAAACAAAGTCTAATATGCAAGACAAGTTCCTCAAAGTCTAAAACTACCCAAACAACTTCTTATGATTCAAAGAATACATGGATCTCATAAAACCTGAAGCCACAAACTACCCAAAGAAACACCTAAGGTGCATTGTAGATGGTAATGAACTCCTTTGTTACCATTCCATCCATATAATCAAATATCGGTCTCGTTACGCAATATCGGTCGATATATATTGTTTTTTGGATAGATTGATACTTGAAATTGGTGATACGTGATGGTTTTAGAATTTCACATATTTATCAGCTATATTTTCTGATATTTGCTAATACTTGTGTAAAAAAAATAAAAAATCACACTATAATAGCTACGGCATATAAAATATCGTTCACAACATCCCGATTTGCGACACCATGACTGCAATTTTATTGCGTGATTCCATCACATTCATGAGTTCTTAGGGATTCCATTCCTCTATTATATTGTCATCCGGGACGCTTCAGACTTGGCCTTTTCTCTCCATTTGAACTTCCCTTCCGGCCTTTCTTTTTCTGTTTCCTACCATCCAACCTTTTCTGCCACTATTGCTAATCCCATAGGGTGCTACTGATGCTTCCACGAGTTCAGCCACTTACCCCACTTCGCTCCCTCTGAAATCCAGCATATGCCTATTTGGGGTTGCCACAGGATTCTCTATTGATCGTCAATGTCCAATTCAGCCTTCATAAGTTGAATGATCTGAACCCTGCTCTTAACTCTTTCCTCTCTCTCCAAATCAAACCCCAATTTGGAAAATTCACTTTGGAAATGTGCACCATCATCAAACCCTAGCTCAATTCAGTGCTCTTGGTCCAAGCCAAGGGAATTGCCAAATGGGGTTGTCTAGAATCCTGAATCAGCAAATGGGTTTACCCTAGGTAGGCCGTTGACGTGGAAGGATTTGCGGAAAGTAGAGACTTTTGGTGATACACATGAAATTTTGTTAGGAATATTTGTCACAGCCATGATGCCATTGATGAAGTGTTCTATAGTGAACTTCAGGTGGGGTGTGAACTTCATATTTTTTTCTGCAAATCATTTGAGCAAGGGCTAAGCTGTTCATCGAGCAAGGTAGAAAAAGAGAAAAGAAAAAGAATGGGGAATGAAAGAAAGGATTGCTTGATATGTTTTATTTTATTTTATTTGTTTATTAATTTAGTCCAAACCATCACTTAACAATATGTAACAGGTAGGGTAAGGTTAAAATGGAGATTGCTCATAAAATTTGACACCATTAAGTGAGGATTTGCATAGACTCAACGAGGGTTATGAGCAATATTACCATTAAGTATAAGTTTCCGATGCATAGGCTTGATGATGTATTGGTTAAACTCTATGAAGCTAGGATTTTCTCCAAATCAATTTGAGGAGTGGGTATCATCAAATGAGGATAGAGGAACGTGATAAGCGAAAGATAACTTTTAATACTAAATATGGACTCTATGAATGGTTGGTGATGCCATCTTTACAATGCACCAAGTTCTTTCATATATTTGATGAATGAGGTGCTGATACCTTTTCTTTGTGATTGTGTGATCATATACCTTGATGATATTTTTGTTTATAGCAAGGGGGAAGAAGATCATTTTATACACTTCATAAAGCTCTTTGATAAATTGAGGTAGGTGAAGCTATATGACAAGTTTGAGAAATGTAGTTTTATGATGACAAATGTGGTTTTCCTTAGTTATATTGTTAGTATAGTGTGAGGAGGCAATAAAGTCACGGCCAAAGCCCACCAATGTGCGTGAAGTGAGAAACTTTCATGGTTTATCAGATTCATCAAAGACTTTTCCACAATTGTAGCACTAATCACACGACTTGTGAAGACAGCTGAATTTAAGTGAAATGAAGCCGCCACTAAGGCCTTTGAGGAGTTGAAGAACAAGTTCTCTAATGCACTAGTGTTATCCTTACCTAGCTTTGATAAACTCTTTGAAGTTATAGTGCCTGTGGAGTAGGAATTGGTGGAGCACTTTTAGAAGAAAAGAAACCAATAGGCTTCTTTAGTTAAAAGTTAAGTGGTGTCAAGCTTAATTATTCCATACATGATGGGGATTTTTATGCTATTATTAGGTGTTTGGAGATGTGTAGTCATTATCTAAGCCTTAATCCTTTTATCCTGCATTTGGATCAGGAGAGTCTAAGGAATTTACATGGTGAGTCATAAGCATGCTAAATGGGTAAGCTTTTTGTAATCTTTTGTAGCCGGTGTACTTTCAAGGAGATCTGTGCTTCCTACACTCTTGGATGCTAAGTTACTAGGGTTTGAGATGCTTAAGGAGTTGTATTCTAATTTTTTGAAATTTGGAGTTTATGTGTTGCAAGATGGGTTCATTTTTAAGAACAAGTTATATGTTCCAAGGTTGTTCGTGAGAGATCTTTTGATTAAAGAGGTTCATGAAGGAGAGATAGTAGGACACTATCGAGTCAACAAGACATTGGAGCTAATTCAAGAGCATATCTATTAGCAAATGATGTTCAAGGGAGTTTAAGCCATGGTTGGAAGATGTGTTAGATGTCCAAAGAGTAAGAGTTTCTTCCACGAATAATTATATGTACCGCAACCCATGCTAAGTAAAACATGGGAAGGGGTGAGTGGGTTGTCAATAACTCAAAGAGGCAAATATGCAATTATAGTAGTTTTTGTTGTATTCTCAAAGATGATTCACTTCATTCCATGTGACAAAGCATATGGTTCTACTCATAATAGATCTTTACTTCAAAGAGGTGGTGAAACTACAAGATATTCCTAAAAGCATTACATAAGATAGACATGCGAAGTTCCTAAGCTAATTTTGGAAGACACTATGACACTTGTTGGGGACTAAGTTGCTATTTAGTACATCTCATCATTCACAAATGAATGGAAAAACTGAGATGACTAATAGGACTCTTAGAACTTTGCTAATAAGAATTTTTGTATCAAAATCACTAAAGATTTGGCTGTCAAGCTAGCACATGCTAAGTTTGCATACAATAGAAGCCATTTATATCGACAAGTTCAAGTCCATTCAAATTGTGCATGGTATAAATCCTTATAAGCTGATTGATTTAATACTATTGAAGAAGGAAGATCTATGGAGTTATGAAGCAAAATAGTGGGTTGAATTCTTTCAAAAACTTCATCATTAAGTGAATGGAAACATTGAGAAAGCTAATGTCACATATCAAGCTAGAGTAAACAAGCATAGAAGCCAATATGTATCTACTCGAGGATATTTGGTTTGGTTGTACTTGAGAAAGGAGAGTTTTCCTCAATGAAGGAAAAACAAGTTGATGCCAAAGGCTGATGGTCCTTTCAAGATCCTAAGAAGGTTTGGAGATAGTGCATATGAGCTTGATTTAGCAAAGTCATATGGAGTAGTTTCAAGGACATTCAATGTTGTTGATATTTTTACATTTCATAGTGATGTAGTTTCGAGACAAATTCTTCAAAGGGAGAATGATGCAGGAGTATGTCAGCAAGGAGAAGGTTTAGCTTTCCTATTTATGGAGCCAATCATACTTGACTTGTTTGGGAAAGAAGGGGACAAATGCTTTAATGGCCTAAACAAGGAGGTGACTTAAACATTAATTTAGACCAACAGATGTGGACAAGGGGACGCCTAAGCTTAAGCCATGCAACATTATGCAATGTCTTTTTCATGGGATTAGGGCTGGTCTTATTTGGTTAATTGGAGTGTCAGTCATTCATTAAGAAGCTTAGTTGTTGTGATTATTATTAGGTGGTGTGTTGTCTTATCATATTAGCGGCGTGTGATCCTTGTTATTTTATGTGTCTATTATATTATTTTGATTTAGGTTATCTTATGTTGAGTAGGTGCTGATTAGGGTATAAAAACGCCATGTATTGGATGATTACCATATGCGTTAATCAATTTTCAATTGAGTTTATTCAACCTATTCTTTTTGTGAGTTATCATCTTTATTATCTGTGTGAGTGATAATTTAAAAAACCTTCTTTTTTTATTTTTGTGTGAGTTAATTAAAAAGTAGTTTGTATTTGTTTGAGATCAAATTAACACATTCATATCCTTTAAATTCCACCCTAGACCATACGCCATCATCATCAAAACCTAAAATCATAATTCATGCCATTAAGACCCAAACCCTTATTTGATTCGATCAAAACTCTAATAATTAATTCTATTCATTTCTTTTGTTCTTAATCCATAATCATATCAAACTCAACATCAGTGCTCCCCTTACACATCAATTTGGAAATACTCTCTCCTATGTCTGCTAAACCCAACACATATTAATGGTATTTGTGTATTTTAATTCTAAACTGCAATAAACAACCGTTGTCAATGATGATCTAGAGGAGGTATAAATGAAATACCCTAAAGGTTTCTCCTCTAGTAAGGATGATAATTTGGTATGTATGCTTTAGAGTGCCATATAAAGATCAAAACTAGCATCTGGAAGATGGTATCTTTGTTTCTATGCTCTTATCTCTTGATTTGGATTTGAAGAGAATCTCATTGATCATTGAACCTACACTAAGGTTAGTGGGAGTGAGGTGTGTTTCCGTGTGCTATATATGGATGAAGGTTTGTTTTCATGCAATGCTAAGGGGATGCTTTATGAGGTGAAACAATTCATTTCCAACAATTTTGTCATGATATTGGTGATACATTTTTAATTATTGGATTATGATTCATGATGCGTGGCGGAAACACACAATGTGAAAATATAGAATATTAGGATAAATTATGGAAAAAATAAAACAAAGATGGTAGATGTGTATAGGAAAACGGGATGAACGATGGGTAATATATGGTGGTGCTAAGTATGGATATGGGATATGAATGTGGGTGTTTAAAAAACTCACAAACTACTCTCGATTAAGCTCACACACAAAAAAAAAAATCAATAGGTTTCTAAATTATTGCTCATAGATATTAGAAATAATTCTAAGTTTACGACTTACATAGTTGACCTGAACGTAGAAAGGAGAAACTGGCATAGTGATGCAGGAGCAGAGACTCAATAATTGACATTTCTAATTGTGGAACAAATTATTCTTTATTTAGAAAAGAGCTTCCACAAAATTGAAGACAAACGGATGGTTATGTTGCTCACTATAGAAGAAATGTACCAAACAAGCTACTAAGTGTCTACGTGCACAAGCATGGCATGCATGGAATGCTTGGCCACATGCATGGGGACGAAATGTGCAGCTTGGTCGTGTATAGTTATTAATTTAGCTAATTAATTAATTAAGTAGTAGGGTTGGATGTTAGCTAGAGTATAAAGTTAGCATAAAGTAGCATAATATCTTTTAGCTAGGTATCTTTTTGAATTATGCTTTTTAGCTAAATGATAGGTTAGCTATATAAGCCATTGAAAGCCATGATTATGTAGAAGTTGAATGCAAAGTTGAATTCTGTGTGAGTTCAATTCAAGTCAATCGAATCTATGTGAACGATTAAGCTTGAAAATCTTAATATTTTTGTCTGTGTGAATTAGAGATTAACTCCTATCCTTTCTACTCTCCATAATCCACATTTTTCTAGCCATCATTGTCATCCAAACGTCACCCAAATTGAAGCCTAAATCGAAACCCTAAATCGGCACCATCATTTGAAACCTTAACCCTTCCATTCGAACCATAACCTAACCCTAACCCTAACCCTAAAATTCGAAGTAAACCCTAACCCACCCCAACCCCATGACATAATCTTCCATTAAAACCTAACCTTCGAAGCATCATCACCATCGACACATCATCGTCAAATCCATATCATAACTAACTCATCTTATTCGAATCAACATCATAGTTAATCCATCTTATTCGAACCATCATCATTAATTACCCATCATCACCGAATTATCACCATACTATTTGATTCATCACCATCAACACTCCATCCTATTCGAACACTTTAAACCCTAATACACCATCACCAAACCTTCTTCTAATTAATACCAATATAATCGAGCCATAATATCACCAATTTGAGAATTCCATCCTCTCACACCCATCACATAGGGTTTTAAAAGAGAATACTTGATTCAATAATTGAATTGATTATCAATGTGAATTACAAGCGCTTTATATGGCCAAATTACACCTCACACTAAATAAATTGCACGCATAAGATAAGATAATTTTTTTTTAAAAAAAAATGCTTACTAAATCATCTAATATCCCACATTATACTCATAGGAAATGAAAATATAAAAACACTTTAAAAGATTAAAGTCTATCTTATCTTAACCATCTTAACAAGCAAATTATATAATGACTAATAACTTCCTAATATCTAAGTACTTTTTACGGTACTATTTATGTGAATAATTATTAGTGAATAGGAGCCAAATAAAATCCTAACATCCTTTATTTATCTCAATCAACAACTTATGATAACTAACAATCTATGATAAGATAATTCACACTATAAAATAAATTAACTTAATAACAAAGGAAATAACAATTAAGTAAATCTTTCTTGATAAGTTAACATCCTATGCTTCACTAGCCCAAGTAACTCCATGTAGTTCATTCCTACTTGTATGGTTTAATCCTAAGGTGTAGTGTTATCTCATAGGGCATCTTATCTTTTCCTAAGGCATACCATTCGTTTAGGTATAGTATTCCTTACGTAGGGTCGCTTAAACCTCCCATAGGGCACTTTATAGGATTTATTGTAGGGTACCAAAGTTGATGCATAGTGGCAGCATTGTTTTGGTGAATGGACGATTTTATGGCTGGTGGATATTTATGTGAATAGCTAACATTCACAAACTACTCTCGATTAAACTTATACAGAAAATAATTAGTATGTTTCTAAATGATCACTCATATAGATAATATAAATGTAGAATAATTAAACTCACATAGAGTTTTAAAGATAGAGAATCTCAATTCATTAGTTCAACTTCTCTATGATTAAAAACATTAACTATACACAATTTATATAACTATATTGCGCATCTTTAAATTGAATCTTCCAAAACACATAAGATAAATTATACTTTTAAAAGATCAAACATTATCTTATCCCAACTTATACCCTAACAAGTTAATCGTTAAATAAACAAATTAGATAATGACTCATTAATCCTTAATGACTAAGTACTATTCAATGTACGAATCATGTGAATAGTAGCTTATTAATAGTGACCAAATAAAATCCTACGAAACTTTTTCTTATCTCAACTAACAATCTATAATAAGATAATTTGCACCATAAGATAAATTAAGTTAATAAATAAGGAAATAATAGTTAAGTACCTAACCTCCCATGCTTTACAAGCCCAAGTAACTCCATGAAGTCCATTCCCACTTACATGTCCCATTCCTAAGGTGTAGTTTCCTTCCATATGGTATATTATCTCTTCCCTAAAATATATCACTCCTTTATTGGTAGGACATAGTGTTCCTCTCATAGGGTCGCATATACCTCCTGTAGGGTATTCAATAGGACCTCTCATAGGTACTCTCTTATTATAGAGGATGCTCTCGTATCAATTCATCGGGATAGATCCTAAGGAATATTGTGACCATCTCAAGAGACTTATATCAACAAGGTGTTAGAAATACATATAATTAAGGATTGTTCACCAGGTATAGTTCTCATTGTTAAAGGTGAAAGACTATTAGAGTTAGTGCCCCTAAAAGCAAAATGACATACAAAAGGAAGATGTGAGGAATATCTAATACACTTCTATAGTAGAAAATCTTATGTATGTTTAGCTATGCACAAGACCTAGTATTGCATATATTGTTGGGATATTGGGATGTTGTTAAAGTGATCCAGGTATTAAGCACTACTAACTGGTAGTACAAGAGTTGTACACAAAAAAAGTCAGGTCGACCTAATAAGATTTTGATTCAACAAGTTTATTTAATTAAATGAGTCAAACTTGATTCTTATCTTTAGAATTATTTAGTAAATGAGCCGAGTTTGAACTAGGGTTTACTTAACTCATTTGTTTACGAGTTAGCTTAAGCTCAACTTGTTTATATAGGCTAAAACATTATGTATTTTGGTATCTAATTCAATACAATTTAGAGTATTGGGATCTAATTATGGATATTAATTGAGCATTTAGACGAGTCATAATAATCGACTTTGTAATCAAGTTATTTTAAGAGAGATGAATCAGATCAATTAAGAAGTATTTAATAAATAAGTCAAATAGTTACAAACAAGTTGCATTCACATCAAATTTATATGTGCCGATTTGGCTTGTTTATTGCACTTTGTGCAAGTCCAGCCTCGAGTCGAGCTTGACTCTTAACAAAATTAAACAAGTCGAGTTCAGGCTAGGGATGAATTAATAATTCATTTACAACTCCACTGATCACTGTTAATATGCAAATGAAGTTGCAAGGTACCCTATGATATAAAGATTATATGCTTATGTATTGTCAAATTAAGCATTTAAAGGTAGTGGGTTATTTAAATGCATATATACTTTGTTAGCAATGTAGGTTCACGTAAATCTACATTTTATGAGGTAAGGATTGCATAGCTGCTTTAAAATGGAGGCTAAGCTCATTTATTTATTTGAATTTTCAAAACATTGTGAAACTAGTGTATTGTGAAAGATAACTTTTGAAATGTTGAGGGCTGGTCGCCATTATCCATGCATTAATATCATCAATTTTAAACTAACATAGGAAGATTATGATAATAATCTAATTTATTTGGACCAAGAGAATATCAATATATTTTTTGTTTTTTATACAATAATAATAATTATTATTTTACGTATACATTATTTTTATAGTTTAAATATATTAATCTTATGGTGTGGTTCATATTAGATTAGATACATTGATTGGCTAAAAAGTCATGGTCTAATATTAATGAATTAGTTTCTTTTTTTCTATTTCTTGATGGTAGAAATAGATATTAGATATGTGTATATATATGTATAAGGCCTTGTGCCTAGTATGCGTGCATAAAGGGACGTAGAGGGAATTTTGAATATGAAAACATTTGAACGTGTTTGAGAGGTTAAAGGGCCCTTTATTCAGTTATAACTTAAATATTGTGCACTTGGACTTCTCTTTCTTCCCCTCTATGCTTCATACATACAGATGCTTGAGAAATAGAGATATAACATTGGATTAATTTTCCTCCATCAAACTCAAGAATTCAAGCAAGGAAAACTAAAGGAAGGTTTGTATTCCCGTCTTTTTCATCCAGACCACACCATTGTGTGAGGAGAAAGGAAGTAGAACTGCTTGTGTTCATTCATTCATTGATAACGTAACTTTGTTCTTCCACTGTAGCAATTTTGATCATTGGCTGGTGATTAGTAATTATATACATAGTATGTGTATTTATTACTTTTAATTATGCATTTAGTTATATAATCATGTGATTAGGTTTTATGATAGTTGATTGTGATGTGCATGAATTTGTGATGTTGAATGCATTTAGATCACGATTCATGCCATAATAGTCTTGAGCTCTTTTCCCATGCTATATGCCAGTTTGTTTTAAAGTCTTCAGCTATGAGTACTATATGCTATTGACCAGAAATAAACAAGCGTAAGACAAAGTTGTGAGATCTGACATTATCAAATATTGAATGGGAATTGAGCAGAACTTGATGTACTTTGCGGTTTCTTAATGGCAGGAAGCTAAAGACAGCAGGCACTATGGTCCATTTCAAATGTCGGACATAGTTGGTAGGGCAATATACTGCCTTCGAACAGCTGTAGATCATGGCCCTGTACAGAACAGGTGATCGATTCAAGTTGTGATACATCCAACTAACCTACCTTTTCTTTTTTCAAGTTTACTTGTACTTATTTTCTCGTGTTTCTAATGGTAATGGTCATGCTTGATCCTTTTGATTTGCAGCGATTTGAGCATGCAAAAGGACTCTGCAGTATTAGATATTGAGCTAGATGTTGATGAGATGGTGAAGAACCACAAGGCATAGGCAATAGCTGCTTGTATCTTGACTTCATCATCGGTTTATACCGTGACATTTACCTTGCCATGCTTTTCTTGACGGGATTTTTGTTCCCCCCCCCTTCCTGAAGCGTTAGACTAAATGAAAATATGATAATAAGAGGTACGTCTCTTTTTGGCCGGCTGTTCCTTTCAATTCCCTTGGAGGGAAAATGACGACCAACTGGCGTGTGCCAGAATTTTGTGATTTCCATCTGTATAATTGGCAGGTGAACACTACTTTGTATGGTCTTGTTAGAGGTCCAAATCCAGAACGCCAATTTGAGAGTTTCTGAGCGTTGTACACGCGGTGCGGAGCTGGGAGGGCGTCTTTTTGATAAAATCCCGAACCTGAACACCCCGCGTTGTTGAGGTCTTCCGACTCTCGTCTGCCCGTGTTGCTTTTACTTTCCTTACTTTTTAGGGGCTCAAGCTTCGCCCACTACCATTACTGGTTTATGACATTTCACATCTACGTCATAAGAGCAATTATTATTATTATTATTATTATTATTATTATTATTATTATTTTTTATGAATGAACTGCAATAATATTAACTACCTACCGTTCCAGTGGGTGATATTAATGTATGGGAAATTTAGGTCGGTGAATATGATATTGATTGTTGAAAGGTTTTTTGCCGCAAAGCTATCTGATTGTGGAATATACGCACCACTCGAATTGTTTTAGGGAAATTGGTTAAACTGGTCCAATGCAGTGTGAAATACACGTAAGTAAGACTTGTTGTATTTTTGTTGTCATTTAAGTCCTGAGCTTGAGTCGGCTGCATTGGGATCATACTATGTACATTATTGTATTAAATTGCTTTTTGATCGAGTTACGGTTAGATTGTTGGTCATTGCACTGCACTGGATTGATTTTTAGGTTGGTATTTGAAACATGGTTTTAAGTTTTGGCTAGTACTAAATTTTGGGTACTGTGTGTCAATCTTGAATCTCTCGATTGTTTAGTCATCCATGACTATTATACTAGTCATAAATGGAATATGTGAATGAAGAATTTTGCTACTACGATTGTTTAATGTAACAGGTAACAGTGACTAAAACTCGTAATAATTAGATAAATTATATTGCATATTAGGCTACTAATGTATATAATGTGTGTGTATATATACATTGCATATTAACAGGGAGTTAATAAGCCTATATTTTGGTGTAAACTAAAACTGAAACCTAGTATATTATTATAGAATGAAGGGAATACTATACTACCAAGTGTTAGTTTGATATGGGAGTAATTTGGGTGGAAAAAATACCTTGATATTTTTTATATCTTATATAGTCTATTTAAAATTAAAAAAAAAATCGGACAAATATCTATTTTAGATTAAATTAAGATCTAAAATAGGTATATCATTAAAAATATTTTTATTATTATTAAATACTTGATATAAAAGATATAATTTTTTTCCCATTCCTTATTATCCCTATACCAAATAAACCTTTAGAAAAAATAAACATAAAATACTATTGTAGTAAGATAAATGTACTATTATTATCAACAACTATTGTAACATATAACAAGCAAATTTCTTTTCTCCTAAATATATAGATACTTATAACAAAACTATATAACTAAAATATATTGAAAAAACTAAATATATTCCCAACCAAGATATATCAACAAATATCTCAATAAATAAAAAGAAATGACATGCTTAAATAGAAACCTAAAGCTTATGTGAAACCCTACCCACCATCACCCAGGCCACTTGTCTTCATTATATTAGATCGAGCTCATCTTCCACTCTCTAGATAATATTGTAGAGTTTAAGCTCAGTACTTGAATTATTAATTTTGGACACAAATAATATATAATAAATTTGACCCAAATGCCATTGTCGTTCTTGTAAAGCTTTTATCCTCAAATCTTCATCTCCAAAGTTAGGTAAATGATCTCAACATTGATACCTCCATAGTCATCACGAAGATAAAGCTTATAGGTATTATCTTTATGCTCTTAAGAGCCTTGAACGATCCATAGGTTTGCCCTTGTTGGAAACAAACGTTCCTTCTTTAGATGTAGCTACCAAAAATTCTAAGATAAAACTTAATGTATTCTTGTTGGACTTGTACATGCAACTTCTCAATTGGGCACCAGGGCATGTAATTTCTAAAACATATCATCCCTCCCATTAACCTTTGAACTTTTCAAATATTTCTTCAAAATATTAATTAAGTTAACAAGTAGATAAGTATTAATTCCACACACAACCTCAAATAGACTAGAAATTGTAATAGATGTGATTTTTGGATATATTGTCAATAATCATATTTTACAAAGGTTCATTAACTTTGGTGGTTACATGAGTATTATGGGAGAAATTATGCGCATCTTCTAAAACTCAGGTTTCGTAGAGGTAGAGGAAGTTATTACATGTGTAAGACGTATGATTTAAACCTTGAGTTTTATTTATATTTTTAATAATATTATTTTGGGAATATGTACTAAATTTTGTGGTAAAATGAGTATTATGAGAAATGTTATGCTTATCTTATGAAAATATATTTTTGTAGAGATTTAAAAATAGTAACCCTAGAGGTAAGGCTATTATCGCATGTCTAAGATGTTAGAGCTAGACATTGATTTTTGGATATCTTTCCAATAATAATATTTTAGGTATGTTTACTAGATATGGTGTTAAAATTAGTAATATGGGCGAGTTATGCCTATCTTATAAAAGTAGGGTTTCTAAGGGGATATATAAATTTTTCCTTAGGAGATGTCCTAATTTATATGTAGTTGTGTTTTATGTGCTTTGAATAACTATGTTAAGTTTATATGGTGTACCTTGCATATCTATATGCCAATTTGCATAATGATCTTGAGATTAATAATTAATGATATAACAAGACATTAATAATTAAATTGAAAGATCACTTGAGTTAGGAGTAGTTGTGCTTGTGAGCACTTGATAAGAATAGTGGCCAGGAGCATTTTACCCTAAGGTTGTATCAGTCCGTTCCACTAGATGTAAATAGTATTAGGATCATTTTTGAATATCTATTATCTAAATATTTCTATCTCTCTATGGAATCTTAGTCCTTTATTTTTATTGTACATATCACCTTCTCTCTATTTTATATCCTATATCGTGGTAGAATCAAGTGATTTCCACGCCTAATGCTTAGGTACGATGTTACTTTTGCCTTGTACCAGATATAGACTAGGTATAAGGAGTGTCTCTTCTATTTTGGATGTGGCGTAATACCCTTAAATTTTTTTTATTCTATAATTAACTATTTAAAGACATAATTTTGAAGTGATAAATTTTGGGGGTGTTAGGAATTTTTCCTTTAAAATTGAACCTCTACCTCTTCCCCCCCCCCTTTTTTCTTTCTTTTCTAACCAACTTTTAGATAAACCACTATCAAATTGGGCTAGTTTTTAGCCAACTTTGAGCCTCTATTTAGGCTTCGTCCTCTTTATTTTTCTTAGTTATTTTTCCTATGTTTTTTTACATGCAATTTATCCTTTAGTTTTCATTTGTGTTTGTGCCCTATTTAGAAGCCCTAAATTGTTGTTGTTGCTCAATTTTGAGTTGTTGTTGGTGTATTTTTTTTGTAATTGGTCAGTTGTTCGTATTATCCCCCCCCATATGTTTTATTGATTTCTACTATCTTAAATCTCTTACTTTAATTCCTAAACACTTGTTATGAGTGTAGAAAAATTAAAGTTTGGTGATAAGGAATATCCATTCTCTCTAAGGTTCATTATTAAAGAGTAATATTTTAATATTATCCCAAGTTTATTCTTTTGTTTTTATGAAGGTGATCAAGTGGCTTAAAAGAAGGTGGTATTAGGCTCTTGATTTTTAGCTTGTTTGGAGCATAATATTTAGGTGCTATAACTTACCTTTAGAAATATGATTTTTGGCTAAGTGTCCTAATATGTTAATATTTTTTTCATGATTATCTTCATTTTGAATATAAGAATAACACTATTTTTGAAGTGTTGAGCATGACTTTATTTTATTGCTATGCTTTTATGCAAACCATGCTTATATAGAGCATTTGTGAGGTATGCCATTTCTAGGTAATTTGTGATTTTTCCTTGATATCATAATATGTTTACATTATGTAATATTTTCTAAGTATATCTTGTATTATAAGTGTATTGTGATAGTCAAAGGATTGTTAAACAAAAAATTATGTGTTGCTCATTCATGGATTTCGGCGTCTTATTATTAAATGAGTGTGCTGTTTGTTTTAATTTTGTTTAAATATGTTTTAATATGTATTTTAAGGTATATGATATTATGTCTGAATTTGGAATTAATTAGGGTTAAAATGGATATTTTTTCTTCTTTAGGGTGAGATATTGATTTAAGGGAATTTTGGTAAATGAAGCTTATTTTTTGCAAATTTTGAGTGCGCCATTGAATTAATTGCATGGTTCACATAAAATTTGATGCATAATTTGGTAGGGCTTGGAGTTGTATATGATTAATTATAATTTTAGAATTTTAAGGTGATTTTATGTGATTAAAGTTATTTTAGTCATGTACATTAATTGTGAAATTTTGGGATTTAAAAATAGTAATATAGTAGAAAAATGCTTAAAGGTGATAAGTGTGATAATTCTGTGATGTTAGATGATTGGACTTAAAGAATTTAATCAAAATACATTATTTTTTCTTATAAAGGGCATTTTGGGTCACATTAGGAATTTTAGTATTTTGGACTAATTATCCATGTTCAATGAGTTATCCTAAGAAAATGATTAGGTAAGTGTAGATCTTTAAGCATGAAATATACCTCTTCTAACCTTAAAATGAATTTAGTAGTTTTAAGGGGTTTTAGTCATTTTATATGTTGTTTGGTATATGTAATTTACTTTGGCCTTATGTTTGGACTCTTGGATTGTAAATTTCTTACAATCCTTTGTGTTCTCTGTCAAACATTTAGATGGTAAATAAATTGTAGTCGCTGATGCTCTTTCTCGTAGATCTACATTACTTGTTATGATAGATGCAAAAATCTTAGGTTTTGAAACGATAAAAGACTTATATCCTAATGATGAAGATTTTAAGGACATGTTTAGTGCATGTAAAGAAATTGGATACCATGGAAATTATGTCATACAAGATGGATTATTTTTAGACTAAATAAACTTTGTATTCCTAGATCTAGTATTCAAGACTTGCTAATCAAGGAAATACATGAAGGTAATATTGCGAGACATTTAGGTACACATAAAACTATGGAATTATTACAAGAAAATTTCTATTGGCTAAGAATGGTTAAACATGTACAAGCCATGATAAGTAGATGTTCTACATGTCAAAAAAGTAAAAGTTACTTTCATAAAGGCTTATACACACCTTTACCCGTTCCTGATAAACCATGAGAAGGAGTTAGTATGGACTTTATCCTAGGGTTACCAAGAATGCAACATGGTAAAGATTTCATTCTTGTGGTAGTAGATCGATTTTCTAAAATGGCTCATTTTATTCCATGTAATAAAACCGATGATGTCACACATGTTGCTGACTTATATTTTAGAGAGGTTGTTAAACTTCATGGAATACCTAAAAGCATAGTTTTTGATCGGGATGTCAAGTTTATGAGTTATTTTTGGAAAACTTTATGGCATATGCTTGGTACTAAATTGTAATTTAGCACTTCACATCATCCGCAAACTAACAATCAAACTAAGGTAACTAATAGAACTCTTGGTACATTATTAAGAGGTTTAGTTAATAAAAGTACTAAAGATTGGGATGTTAAGTTAGCTCAAGCTGAGTTTGCTTATAATTGTAGTCCATCTAGTACTACTCAAACTAGTCTGTTTGAGGTGGTGTATGGTGTGAATCCTCACATGCTTATTAGCATGATTCCTTTGAAAATAGGTGAATTGCAAAATTATGAAGCTAAAGATAGAGTATAATTTTTTCAACAGCTTCATGAGAAAATAAAAAATAATATTGAAAAATCCAATGCCAAGTATAAAGCTAAAAAAAAATAAGCATAGAAACTCTTATGTGTTTTCTCTTGGTGACTTAGTTTGGTTACATTTGCGTAAAGAAAGATTTCCTAATTTACTTAAAAATAAACTAATGCCAAGAGCTGATGGTCCATTTGAAATACTAAGAAAGTTTGGAGATAATGCTTATGAACTTGAACTTCCAGATTCTTATGGTGGAATTTCAAGAAATTTTAATGTTGGTGATTTGTCTCCTTATTATTCTGATTAAAATTTAATGAAAAATTCTTCTCAACTTGGGGTGAATGATGCAGAAGCATCTAATGAACCTAATGATTTTCATGTTCATATTAATTTTCAAGGTAAGGAAGACTTAGCTTTCTTAATGTTGGAGCCTACCATGTTGAATATTATTGATAATTCTTATATGCTTGATATTGAAAAAAATTCAAGTTGCTCTTGTAGGTATGTCACATATTTGCAAGAAGAAGATGTTAATAAGACTATGGCATACATGGGATGATACTTTGTAAAAAGAAGATATGGTGGTGATCTTCATTAGTTGTATTCACTTGTTGTCAACCCTAACCCCAAGTGTATTTTATGTAAGTTAGGGTATGATATAATTTCATGTATGTATCATAGTTAATTGTATAGCTTTGTAATATTAATCCTTATTATCATTTAACCAATGATATTATGATTAGGATTAAGTGTTATATGGGCTTAATTCAACCATGATAAGTGGCTTAGATTAAGGGAAATGATCGGCTGGTTTAGGCATGATAACCACCGTCTACTTCCTCTCCAATATATATACTCTTGTACGCATGATTTGAAATGCAGAATGAATAAGAAATTTAATCAAACTTTGAGCAGAGTTAGCTGAAGTCTATCTCTCTCATTTTGAGTCGACATTGAGCAAGGAAATTCTGGGACATTGCCTTCCTCCATTAACACTCAAACTCGACACATTTGAAGACTTGTTCAAATCTGCCGAAACAACTATCCTTTATCACTTGATTTCTTTGCCTATAATCCTTCTTAATCCTTCGTTTCTTTTGCATCATTTCGTGGGTGACATCTTCTACCATCAATCTTCGATCCAACCTTCTAGCCACTTTGATAAAACACATCACATGGGAGTGATGACATGCAAGGCAGGGTAATGTTAAGTTAAGAGAGTAAAGAGAGGTGTAGAGATAGGTCTACTTGAGCTAAATAAGCGGTAAAGTGAGGAAAAGAGAGTAGGTAAGAAAAGTACCTCAAAGAGTTCTTTTTGGAGAATTTAACTAAATAAAAGTCATAATGATCTAAATAATATGAAAATAATTATAATGCACCAAAATATCATTATAAACATAAAGATATGATAATTATAAGTATAGAAAAATATTTGAGTAAGAAGTGGGAAAAAAACAAAAAGAATTACCTAAAAGTTGTAGCAGTACCATATGGGTTCCTAGACAGACAAGTTGGCTAGTTTTGGGTGGCCAAATAACTTGTTTTCCCAAAAATCACATATTCACTTGTTTTTCAAGCATTTAACAAAAGTAAAACTACTTTATTTTTTATGAACATGGCTGTGTGTTTTTTTGATAAACTGATAGGTTCTTCAAGAAATAGAATTATGAGTTTGGATTGAAGGAAAATCGAGGGTAAAATAGAGAGGAGAGAGAAAACAACAAAAGTATGAGAGTTGTAATATAATTTCATACATCCAAAATGAATAAAATTTCCCATATATATAGAAGTAAAATGAGGAAATAGAGGAAGGAAAACAATACTATGTAATTGAGTACTGAAGGCTACCCTAGCCTATGTAGAGAGTCATCGTAGCAATGGAGTTGTATAAACTATCAATCTGGGACAAGTCCAAAACTAAGTCAAGTACAACTATAAGCTTTTTGGGTTGATACTCATCCTCTAGGATGGAATTATAGGGTTTTATAGTCTTAGTTGAGGAAAAATCCATATTATCATTTCCTTTAAAATTTCATCCACTATGTTAGTCACTTCCATGGGGGTAAGCAAGCTAAACTTCTATTACATAGAAAACAGTTATAAATATACGTTAAATGTGTTAACTGATAAACCCTTATACAAATTAATATATAAAAATTACATCTTGAAAGACTGACTGTCAATATTGCATATTTATATATCCATTAAAACATACATATAGATAAAGATGGATAAAGTTAGACATAAACAACCATTAGACACTTTATATATAATAATGAACAAAAATAAATAAATTGACATAAAAGACCATTAGAAACCACATACATAATATCAAGTAGTGACAAACCTTATTCATGTAACACCCATTATTTAATCGATATATGAAACATCCCACTCAACCCATCTTGCCAAGAAGAAAAGTAAAATATAAAAAATTCATTAGTTTTAATAAAATTCAACATTTTAATTTTAATAAAAATAAGATAGTACCAAAATATGTCTTGCTAGGTAAGAGTCATTCCTCTTACTCCCATGTGTTTAGATGAGGTATGGAACCTTTAAATAAGGGCCACTTGATCCTTACTACTATTATTATAAAAGGAATAATTTCCTAGGTAATCGAAGGCTACATGTTTTGGAACTACTATATTGCATATGAAAATTTGAGAACTGATCTCTCTTATTTGATGCTCTGTATTCTCCAAATATTCTTTTCCACCAACCAGCCATTCATCTAATTGTAAGAGGTTATAGAGTGGATAACATCAGTAGTGAGTACACACAAGCTAAAAAAACTCTTTATTTTCAAAATTTAAAACTAGGCATTTTTAACCATCTCATATATATATATAGTCAACTTATTCTATTTCCACACTTTGGAGTTTATTACACTTTGTCTTCTTTTAACTCTTGTGCTTTATATATTCCATTGGAGAAATTTCATCAAACCTCTATCTGTTTATCTAAAACCTACAAATATCCATCTTTGATCCTTTGTCAAGGCACCATCCACACCATTGTTATCTTCTTCTATAGCTATTTGTGCTAATCCTCCCACCATTTTTGTAAGAGGAGGAATACAACTGAACAAACTTCTTGATGATGATTGAGCATAAATTTCAAGTTACTACCAAACCCTATCTTTTAATCCAGTTGTTGAATGAGAAATTATGGCATTTGTTGATGTTTGATTTTTATTTGGAACTATAATTGAGTTCTAATAAAATTTGGATTTAAATTAGCTATGGAATATTTATAACTTGAGTTTCAGGTAGACTAATCAACTAGTTCCATAAACTGATCGACTAGTTCATTTTTCTAGGGAAATGGTTTTGCTTGACCAAACAGATTGACTGGTTGAGGAACCGACTGGCAAGTCTATAGAATTGTAGACAGGTAGGCCAAATTGATAGATTAATTTGTCGACCTGAGTACATTTTTGAAACTTAATTGTTTAGAAAAATTCCTTATACTAAATGAAACCTTGATATTCTAATTCCAAATTATTCTTATAGATTCTTATCCTTTCTTATCACGCATTTGGCCCAAAATTCTACCTCAAATAGATTTGAGAAGTTTAATCGGGATAATTGAGGGGAAGGTGACCTCAACCTTTTCTTCTTCCACCATTCCCTCTGCACAATTTTGAAATAATTGCTTCGATTCCACAACTACTTCTGCATATCTAGGAGATTCCTCCCATGCCTATTTTTTATTTGATATTTCTAGGCTAAATTGACCTGTAACACTCTATAATTACCATTTTAGCTCTAGAAGAGAGGCCAAACTATCTTAGAGAAAAATTGCCCTTTTAACTCAAATTGAAATGGTATGAATTGGGGCTTCAATCTATGCATGACCACAGTTGTGATTGTATCAATTTGTGGTTTATAAATAGCCATAACTACCCTTTCTATTCACCTTTCTTTTAGCTACCAAAATAGTCCAACTCCATCTTAAGATGTGATCTTTCCCTTAAAATGTAAGGCTTCATTGATTCTCTTCTAGTATTTAGATCCTTTACCTAGCACCTATTGTTTGTCTTTTGGAAAGGGAGAGTTAGATTTAGGAGAAAGTTGAGATACTTTTTCAAAATAAATCCCTTAAGTTTTCTCTTTTCTTAGTAAGTCCTCTTTTTTCCTCTAACTCAAGATTTGATTTACAAAAGTATGAATTTAAATTATGAAGCTTAGACTTTGTTTTTGAGGTTTTTAAAGTTAATAATTTTTACAAGTTGAGTTTTCTTAGTTGAGGAAAGTTTTTCCTGCATCAAGTAAGTCATTGTACTTAAATGTGATTTGGTTAGACATATGTGTTGTGAAATCTTTAAAGTCCTGATACATTTACATGTTGATATGAGTATTTGGTTTTCAGATTTGGTATAAGAGGATTGCTTATAAAATGTGAGATGAATGCATGATTTTAGGGAAAACCAGGTTGTTTTGATTAATTGTTAAATATGCACCTAGTGTAAGGAGGAAAGTGTTAATGTGATATCCACCCATATTTCACTTTGGTATGGTAGGGATTTTTAAGTATGATATGCAAGAAAATGCCAATTTTGTACTATTTAAGGGAAAACTGATCAACTAGTTAGGTTCGAACCAATCAAGTGGTCAACCCAACACATCAATCGATAATTCTATGGTGACTTTGGTCTTGCTCTCTTGTTAAAACCATTGATTGGCTTGGTAGAAATGATTGACTGTTCTATGAACAATTAGATGGTTTGGTAGAACCGATCAAATGGTTTAAGGAAATCTGAGCCAAACCAATCAATTGGTTGACCCAAATTGATCAACTAGTTTAGCCAATTTGTGCAATCTTGGTTTCTCGTCTTGGATATGCTTTTAGATTGTGCGAAACATTGTTATATGACTAATTAATGAATAAAATATTTTTTTTGACAATGGATTAACAACCAAATGGAAGTAATTAATGAATCATGGCTAATGATATACTCAATGGTCAGATTAAAGGTATTTGTGGGTAAACTCAAGGATATATTTGATGGCTCAAAAAGGGAAATGAAATTTAAAATTTTTTCTTGAGTGGATTAATCTCATGAAATCAGCAATTGTTTAGTAAGTATTAATGTAAATTCCGCACATATTTGGGAATAGTAAGGGTTAATATGGATTGAACATACACATGTCATGTTTGTATGTTGTGTGGATTTTATATGGTCATGTAATCTCAAGAATAATATACTAATCATGTAAAGCAAAAGGCAATCAAGTTGTGTATGAGTCTGAGTTACCTGATCCTCGATCAGTTATCGGGGGTTACTATGCCTTTGGGTGTTATTGGTGTATTAGAGCTTTATTTTTGGATGAGATTCTAGTAGATCCTAGTGCCTTACGTACTCAAGACACTGATTATGTACTAGGGCATATCGATACTAAAAGGTCTTGTTACATGGGTGATTATTGCCTTCGGCCTAGACTTATGTCCATTGGTGGTTTCTTGGCTTCGGCTTGGACTTATGTTTGTTAGTGATTACTTGGTTTCAGCCTAGACGTATGTCCATTAATGGATACTTGGCTTTAGCCCGAAATTTATGTCCCTTGGTTTAGATAGGCTTCTATGGTATGTGAGACCATGGGGTGGTGCAAAGTTTATCTCTTGATGATCATGATACAAATTAGAATGAGTATTTAGATAATACCTAGAATAATTATTTCGTTTAAGGATGTGGTTTAAGAGAAATTAGAGTAGAGGAAAAGTAAAGGTAATGTAGAAGATGTCCTATAGAAATAGTTGTGTGCCTGTATGAATCTAACTGTACTATTAATTAAATCTTTCTACTTAGAGCTTGTATACTTGCATCCATGGCGTAGTACTTGGGTGTCGGGTATGATTAGTCATATGTGGTACATACCTACTATGCCTAAGGTGATCATAATAGAACATGAAGTATGTATGAAACTATTCATATTTCTTACATGTATGAGTATATTGTGTGTTGGTAGCTCCACTAAATAGGTAACTTGGCTTACTTAGTATGAAGCGTACTGATGTGCTAATTTTTTTGGTCACCTACTCATGCCCATAAGTAGAGGGCCATGTGTAGGTTTTTGGGGAGGTTTAGTAGTTGACCAATCTCAGGTGGGGCATGAGATCTAAGAGCATGGATATCCGAAGACTCTAAGAGGTCCTTAATGGACCAGAGTTTAGGGTTTCATTGTTTTTTTTTTTGTAATTTCAACATTATACTCTAGTTAATTTTTCTTCCTCACTTACTTGAATATTTCGGACTGCTGAGGTCTTGTACTTGGAATTTTTCCTTTTTATATCATCTAACTAGTTTGTTTTATTTTGGTTTCTCAACCCTCTGTCTGGTATAGAATAGGTAGTTGGCACCTATATTATGTTAGGTATAGCGATAACACATCGTTTTTCCTAAAATTTTTCAGTAGTGAGAAATGGGGGTGTTACAGGTTGGTATCAGAGCTTTGTTTTAAAATTTTATTTGCTCTCTAGCTGGTATCAAAGGTTGGTGTCCAAACTTTTTAAAAAACTTTCTCTAATTTTTAATTATTTAAGCTAATATCATAGGTTGGTATTAGGGATATTTTCCAAATTCTTTAAAAAGATTTCCCAAATCCTTAAAGTATTTGGTTGAAAGTAAACATTTTTCAAACCTCGCATGTTTGTGATTGAGAGTGGTTTAGGGAAATGTGTTGTAGATAGCTTTCCTAATGAATTGTGGTGCTAGTCTTAGTACTTAGTGATGAATTATTTTTTATTATTCTTAGCATTTAGGAATTGATGGCTAATAATTGCCATCATAAGTGTCTTAAGGTATTTATGGAGACCTTTAGAGCCTACTTAGAATGCCAAAGTCAAGCACCATAACCATTGCCAGTGCCAACACCCACACCAGTCCTAAAAGATTGGCTTAAGTGGTTGGGCATCATTACCTACCAATCTTTTAGGGTTAGGAGGACCTTGAATTTATGGAGAGATGGGTTAGAGAAATGGAGAAGACCTTCACCACATGTAGTTTCCCTACGGACAAGAGGGTTGTTGTGGTAGCGTACCACTTGAGAGGAAGAGCAGATGCCTGGTAAAGGAGTGTCTAGTGTAGAGGCAGAGAGCCTATAGGATGGGGACTATTCCTTGAGGCTCTTTGTGCCTAATTATCTCTATATTAAGAAGTGTAATGAGTTTATGGCCCTTCGGCGGGGAGGTATGACAATAGAGGTGTACTATATGAGATTTATGGACTTGGTCTAGTTTGCTCTAGAGGTGGAAGCCAATGAGATGATGCAAGTCCACCATTTTAATTTTGGCTTGGGAATTAGATACCGCTAACTTCTAGTGGGAGTTACTCTATCAAACATGGTGGGAATGAACGGGAAGGCTTTTGAGGCTTCCCATGTCATCTAAGCTTGGAATGCCCAGAAAGGAGGCAAAATAAAATTTGAGGGTAGTCAGCGTCCCAATGACGGGATTAAAGCCTACTTGGGAGGACGTGTGTTGCGTAAGTATGATAGGAGTATGGGGTCAGTACCCTAAGTTGGAGGATGATCCAAGGGACATGCCGAGGAGACATTACCACTATAAGTGTTGTGGAGCAGATCACTAAGGAGTAGAATGTGGAGGTAACAAGGTGACTTTCTATGGTTGTAGTATGGTTGGACACTAATCTTACAAGTGTCACATTGGGGGTGGTAGTGTTCAAAAAGGTTAGACACAAGCTTAGAGCATTGGATTTTTTTAGTAGCAATATTTATAGATTTTAAGGGTTTCTTTGTCACTAACTAGTGTCACTAGTTGAGCTAGTCGATCCAAATGAAAGAATCCTCACATATTTTAGCAAGGGTAAGGATCAACTAGTGCCACATGAGTTCCTCTAGAAGGACGCCTAATCATGACTATCTAGTCAAGGGTAGAGTGCTAGGCTGGTGTGGTGACTCGTATGCTTACTATCTCTACATTTCTATTATGCATATTGTTTGACTCTGGTGCATCATACTCTTTTATTTCATCTGCATTCATAGCTAGAGCTATGTTGTTTCCTTCCATAAGTACTTCCACTTTTCTTTTGTTTCCCTTAGGGGATAGGATGGTATGATCTAAATTCCATAAAGGGGCGACCTTGTTGGTTGGGGAAGTATAATTCCTATTAGAATTCATGAAGCTTGAATTGAATGACTTTGATGTAATTGTTAGAATAGTCATATTAGGGAAGTATCGAGTGTTGATAGATTAAGCATAAGAACATGTGGTTATGTGAGGACTGAAGGGTGTTAGGATCTCGTATCAGAAGTGTGGACCTAACCCCTATGTAAAGATTGTGTCATTAATTGTGATGAGTAACCTTGCTTGTAAAGGGTATCCTCTCTTCTTATGTAGTGTTTGAGATACCGAAGTGGCTTAGATGCCATTAGAGCAGATGGTAGTGATATGCTAGCATCTTGACTTACTTCCTAAGGAGATTCTAGGAACGCCACTCGTTCAAGATGTCCAGTTTACTGTGGATATATTACCAAGGATAGAACCAATATCAAAAGCCCTATACCATATGGCTCCTATAGAGATGAAAGAGCACAAGGCTTAGTTAGAGGAGTTATTGAGGAAAGGTTGCATTTGACCTAGTATATCGCAATGGGGAGTGCTAGTCCTATTTATGAAGAAGGAGGATCAGAACTTGATGTTTTGCATCAATTATCGAGTGTTGAATCATAGTATGATAAAAAAAGCCGTTATCTGCTGCCAAGGATTGATAGCCTATTCGACCAACTAAAAGGAGCTAAGGTATTATCCAAGATTGATCGTTGGTCAGGCTACCATCAATTAAGGATAGTAGAGGAGGACATACATAAGACTACATTTTAAACAAGATAAGGCCATTATGAGTTGAAAGTAATGCCTTTCAAACTCATTAACGTGCCGGCATCATTCATGTCCATCATGCATAAGATATTTCAATCATTTTTGGATTAGTTCGTTGTGATATTCATTGATGACATCCTCATCTACTCTAGTGATTGGCAGGCATATGAGAAACATTTAAGGCAGGCTTTAACGTTGTTAAGATCACATTAATTAGGCACCAAAATTTCAAAGTGTGAGTTTTGGCTAGATCAATTAGGTTTTCTCGAACATGGAAGCTCTAAAGATGGAGTGGCAGTGGATCCTTCTAAGATTTGAGCAGTTTCTAAATGGCCAACACCAACTTCTATTATGGAGGTGCTTAACTTTCTGGGATTAGCTAGATACTTATGGAGGTTTGTTGCGGGCTTTTCCAGGCTCATCCATTGACTAAACTATGGAAGAAGGCTGTGCATTTCAATGGGATAAGAAGTGTAGTAAAATTGTAGATGAGTTGAAGAAGCATTTGACTATAGCCCTAATGCTCATATTTCTAACTAGGTTTGATAGTTATTAAGTATACAACTTTTATTCCGAGCATGGGCTAGATTGTATGCTGATTTAACATGGAAAAGTGGTAGCGTATGTGTTTTGATAGGTGAAGTAGTATGAATAGAACTACCTAATGCATGAATTAGAGCTTGTCGTAATAGTGTTAGCTCTTAAGATCTGGAGACACTATTTATATGGGGGTCAGTCTAAGTTCTACACTGACAACAAGAGCCTCAAGTACATCTTCATTGAGAGGGAGTTGAATTTGAGGTAGCGCCAATGATTGGAGTTGGTAAAGGATTATGACCTGAAATTAGCCTACCATGAGGGTAAGGCCAATATGGTGACAGATGCACTTAGTCAGTGTAATACCCTACATTTTATTTAATGGTTGAATAAGAATTTTATTAAACTTTGGACCTTTGAATTTTATTTAATGTTATGATTTCATTTGGGATAATGTTTGATTTGAAATCATGTTGAAAAATAGATTTTATTGAGTTTTATAGACAAATTCTTCGACTGATTTAATGGACTGATAGACTAGTTTGTCTTTTCAGCCAATTTCGGTTCCTCGATTAAACCAATCGACTGGTTGTGGGAAGCCGATTGACTAGTGGTTGAACAATCTACTGGTAGACCCAAAGCCATCGATTGGTTTGTTGAGCTAGTCACACTTTCAAGCTTGATCTTTTTGAGAAATCTCTTACACTAAATTAGAACCTTACTACCAATACAAGATTATCCCAAAAGATTCCTAACCATTTTTATAATGCATTTAACATGAAATATTACATCTATTGAATCTAGAGGTCAATTGGGACAAATGAGGGGAAGAGATGACCTCAACATTATCTTCTTCCTCCTCTCTCCTTTGCACGATTCTAAGAACAAATGCTTCGATCTTAAGCACATATCTAAGTAACAGGAAGATTCCATCCATGGTGACCTTCTATTACTCCATTCTTCAATGATAATTCTTGTCTAATTGTCCTGAATTATCTAGAGATACTATTTGAGCTTTGAATAAGACGTAAGAAAATCCTAGAAAGTATCCATATGTTCTCATTAAATTCAAATGATTACCGGTAGGGTTTTGAGTCAATTTCTAAACCTTTAGTAATTCCCTTCGATTTTTTTCTATAAATAACCCCAAGCATCCTTATATTTCACCTTTCTTTTAGTCACTAAATTTTCCTAAGTCTTGTATTCTCTCTCTTCCTTCCATACTTTGAGCCTTTTCAATCTATTTTTACACACATTTTGATCCTGTCTCTATCTTTTTCTTGTTTTGATTCTAGAAAAAGGTTGAGTATTCTAGTGTAACTCTTTCTATTGTTTTTGGCCTCAAATGGTATGTTCTTATTCTCTTCTATTCTTAAGATTTTAAATTTGACAAAATTTTGATATAATATCTAAATTTAAGATTTTAGTTTAAGGTTTTCGAAGCTAAGAATTTTCATATTTGGATTTTTTTGTTTTAAGAGGATTTTGCCTACATCAAGTAAGTGTTTCTAGCTTCTAGAATGTTTAGTAAGTATTCCTATATGTTAAGTGTTATCTTTAGCTTATTGCTGCATGTTGGCATGAAGAAATGCAATTGTATGTATGCTTTGGATACATAAATAACATGATTTGAGTAAAAATCATGGAAAAGGGTAAAATTAGGCTATAATGATGTCATGTTGATAAATGCATGTTAATTGTTTTTGGAAATATGTTAGTCGATATTGATACATGTTTTAAAATGACTAAAAATGAATTATATGAATGAATTTGTGAGAAATTTGTGATTTAGTGCTGTATTAGGAGAAATCAATTGACTTGTTCTCAAAATAGTTGACTTGTTGACCCAACCCATCGATTGGTATGCCTATAGAGACCTTGGTCCTACTCTTTGCTTAAACCCATCGACTAGTTTAGGAACATTTGACTGGTTTACCTAAATTGATCAATTAGTTTGAGGAAAGCATGGTCGGGTTGGTTTAAACCGATCGACCCAAACTGATCAATTACTTGGTGCAACTGATTGATTGGTTAGGCTAGACCAAACAACTAGTTCAACTTTTTTACTTAATTTGCTTATTTTTTTTGGTTATGCTTTGAGATTATGATTGGACCTATACCATGGGTATTAATAGGTTAAAATAAAGATAGACTATTGGCCTAATTAAAAGATCAAAATGGATCTTGGGTTCTGCTATACCTTATAAGTAATGAAGGGAATAAATGGGTATTTCACTTATGATAAGTGAGGCTGTTGAGAAAAGAGTAATGAAAACTCATCTTGGATTGGAATTAAATATAATGGTTGATATGAATAACAATGGCCAAGGATAAATGGAAAACCCATATGGTTGGGAAATATGGAAAAATAAGGATTAATATGGATTAACATGAAGGTTAACTTGTTTGCTTTGTGTGGGCCTTGTATGATCCCACATCTTTATGAATAAAACATTGGTCATGTAAAGAAAATGAAATTCAAGTTGAGTATGGGTTTGGGTTACCCAATCCTTGATTAGCCACTGAGGGTTAGTCTGCCTTCGGATGTTTTTGGTGCCTTCATCGTTTGACGTTGGGTGGGATACTAAGAGTCCTAGTGCCTTACCTACTCTAGAAACTAATGATGTACTAGGGGGTATAGATACTGAAGTGTTTGCTTACCTAAGTGGTTGACTTTAACCTAGACTTAAGTCCATATTGGTTGGCTTCAGCCAAGACTTATGTCCACTGGGTGATTAGCTTTGACCTAAACTTTATATCCCTTATTAGATAGGCTTACATGGTATGTGAGACCATAGGCTGGTGCACAACCCATTACTCAAAGATAATATAACACAGATGGTAAATATTGGTTGATAATTATGGATAGTAACCAAATGAATGGCTGATGATTAGATAAGCAATGGAATTAATGATATGATTGACTACACTTGACTAATTGGTTATAGAATGGAACATTGATTTAGTGATTGGCCTATCTCCTACATGGATAAGTGAATGGCATATCCTAAAGGAATTGGATAATTAGAAATAATCCTAGGGGTTACTTAGATACTCTCTACTATTACTTATGTCAGTGTTTATGTGGAAACGTTGTGAATCTTAAGCATGATATATTCTACTATTTGGTATTGTATATGATGGCATGTCTTATGCACTCTTACCTTGATGTAAGTTGTAGTCTATCTGCTTATATTGTAAGTTGTCATACTTGTGTACATTGAGGGAGTAACCTGGCTTACTTAGTAAGTTGCGTACTAATGTGCCTAATTGCTTAATCACCTACTCAATCCCATGTATAGAGGACCATGTGAGGGTCTTTGGGATGGCCAATAAAGGGCTTATCTTAGTTGGTTAGGACTTGAGAGGAAGGAGATTGGAAGGTTTTGGTGGGGTCTGTGGTGGACCATGCCGTAAATTTTTTTTTTGCTTTATACTTTATTTGCATCTATTTTGTAATGATTTAATTGGAACCCATTATGGGCCTCCAGTGCAAACACTTTCAGAGTTATTTAATTAAAATATTATTTTTGCACACTTCGTTCTTTTAAGTGTTTGAATGGTTTAACCTTATATCTGATATAGGGTAGGTGGTGGACATCTATCCTATGTCAGGTATGATGGTAACACCTCATTTTTTAAGTTTTTTATGCTTCCATAACTTGTTTTAACAAAATTTTTTGATAGTGAAAAATGAGGGTGTTAGAAGTTGGTATTAGAGCTTTTTCTTAAAATCATATCACTTTCAATAATAACTGAGCTAATACCATAGGTTGGTATTAGAGCTTCTTCTTAAAAGCGTACCACTTTCTACAATAATTGAGATGATACCACTGGTTTATATCAAAGCCTCGACTCAAATACTTTCCACTTTTAGAATTTTTTTAAACCGATACCATAGTGTTTTGTTAGATCATTTTTACAAAAATACACTACTTTTGAAAATTGAGTGATTGATGACTCAAGTTTTGTCAAAGCATTTTTATTCTACTTCGAGTCAGCTTCATCGGTATAAATATCACCAACTTAGTCAGATAGTCCATAATAACCAAAGTAGAATCAAAACCATTATGAATCCTCAAAAGACCAACCTCGAAGTCCATTGATATGCAGTCCCACTTCCACTTGGGAACGTCAAGTGATTGTAATGACTCTATTAGTCTCTTCTACTCAATCTTAACCTTTTAACAGACTAGACACCGAGCGATGAACTCTACCACTTCTTGCTTCATGTGGGGCCACCAATATAACCTCTTCAAATCCTTATACAACTTGTCCCCTCTTGGGTGAATAGAGTAAGGGCTGCAATGCATAACTTGGGAGGCTGAGGAGGAGATTCTCTCTAAATACCTAGAGCTGTTCTCCTAGAGGAATGTATATGGTGTAGTCCTTATTTTTTAAGGGGTTAGTTCCCTTTTTTCCTTTTTGAATTTATAAGGTGAGTTTTTGTGTGTGTGTACTATGCCTAGACCTTAGTTAGTAGGCTTCAAGGATGCAAGTTCGTTAACGGGGCAGTGCTATAATATCTAATCTTCTTGTGCAGTTGTTGAATGAGAAATTCTGGAATTTGTTGATATTTGATATTTGATTTGGAATTATAATTGATTTTTTAGAAAAATTGGATTTGAATAAGATATGGAAATTTTATAACTTGAGTTTTAGGTGGACCGATCTACTAGTTCCATGAACAGATCAACAGGCTCATCATTTCACCCAAATGGTTTTGCTCAACCAAACTGATCAACTAGCTAGGGAACAAATCGATTGTTCTATAGAATAGTCAATTGGTAGGCTAAATCGATTGACTAGTTTGTTAAGCTGAGTACAATTTTGAAACTCAATTTTTTTAAGGAAAATTCCTTATATCAAAATGGAACCTTAATCACCCCATTCCTAAATGTTCTTAAATATTCTTAGCCTTTCTTGTCATGCATTTGGTCAGAAATTCTGCCTCAAATTGATCTGAGAAGTTTAATTGGGATAATTGAGGGAGAAGGTGGTGTCGGCTTTATCTTCTTCCACCACTCTACTTTGCACACTTTTGGAATCATTGCTTCAATTCCAGACCTTCTTCTACTTAGCTGAGAGATATCTCCCATGTTGATTTTTTGTTTCCCCTCTTGGATTTCTAGGTGGCCTTAACATGATGGTTTGAGCTAAAGTTGAAAATTATTTTTATGATTCTCTTGATGATATATTTAAGCTATCTTTAAGATTTATAAATTAAATCAAATCTACTAAGCCTCATGCCAAGCAAAGTGCCTCTTCTAAAAAGTACTAAGTACTCAAGCTAACAAGATGGGTACCTAAAGTTCTATAAATGTCGAGAAGAAATAAGGGATTAACTGATAGGAGAAGGGAAAGGTCAAGGTCAATGAATTCTATACAGAGTAATGATTTAAGCGTCGAGGATTTGTCCACTTTACTAGAGAATGTCCCAACCAAAGAGTAATATCATTGTAAGAAATAGAAGCTATAGAGACTTGGGATGAAGACCCTGAGATAGAGTCAAATGAAGAAAATTTTAGTGAGTCAAAAGATAAAGGTAATTCTTTTTATATGGTGAAAAGAGTACTTCAAGCACAAGCTAATAAGAAACCTAATCAATGAGAGAATATATTCAAGACTAAAGGAATAATGGTAGATACAGTTTGTTGGGTTATCATTGATTATGGATCGAGTACAAATGAAACAAAAGAGAGGATGTTGAAGGAATTTGGGTTAGAGATAACAAAACATTTGAAGCATTATTCTCTTCAATGGCTAAATAGGAACAAATGAATCAAATTAAAAAAAAACTAATCTCATTTAGAGTTGGTAATTATCATGATGATGTGTTATGCGATGTTTTGCCTAAGGATGCATGTGGAATCTTATTAGGTAGAGCAAGTTTATATGATTGATGTTCTATTCATAATGGTTTTAATAATGAATATAGTTTTGAAACAGAGAAGAAAAAGCATAAACATAAACCTTCTAAGTGTGATAATGATAACATAGTCGAAAATAAAAATAGTTCATTTTTGCATGAAACGACTATGAGAGAATGTAATAAGGAAGAAGGTACTTGTTATGCTATGATTATCAAGGAATCACTAAAAGGGGAGAAAATTTAAATTAATACTCAATTATATGATCTTATTAACGAATATAATGATGTGTTTCTTAATGACTACCACTAGTATTACCACCTAAAAGAGGGATAGAACATGCTATAAACTTAATGGATGGTATGTTTTTACCTAACTGACCTACCTATAGATGTAATATTGAAGAGGATAAGAAATAAGAGCGACAAATACAAGATCTCATAGGAAATAAATATGCAAGAGAAAGTGTGACTCCATGTTGTGTACCTCCATTACTTGTCCCTAAAATAGATGGTACATGGAATATGTTATTGAATTTCAGCATTGGTTGTTGCTAAATTAATTGAAAGCTTTTGGATTTCCTAAAAAATAGCTTGAAATTTTAGTTCTCCCTCCATAGTCTCCAACTTGATATCACACTTAACAAAAGATTAGTAATCCTTTGGGTTGAGTTAGAACATGAAGCACCTAAGGGTTTCCTTCGGTTTTTCAATTTGGTTCTTGCAGAAATATTTGATTCCAATGAATCAAAACACAACTAGCAATAAATATTATCACATAAAAAAAATAAAAAAAATTACTTGTTTCTTCCAAAATTCTAGATATAAAATTCAGACAACAGTAACAGTAATCATTTCACACTTTCTAACATAGCTAATGAATGTATTCTATATTCTAACATATAATATGTCTAATGAAGATTAAAAACACTATCCTATATGTATTATGTTTATATATTTAAAAAAAATTAGTCTAAATGATGGACTACACACTACTTATACATGAATGCACAAAAATAAATGAAAATATGACAATAGTATGAGTTAATTTGACTATGTTTTTTTAAATTTATAGTACATTATATTTTCATCTCAACATTTTGATTATTTTGAACAAATAGTAAAATTAACTAATTATTAATTTAGATCATAACTTAAATGTATATAAAAGTTATTAGCTAATATGTATGTACATATATATATATATATATATAATTTAAATGTTAATATGCCGAAGTAAACACTATATTAAGAATTAACCAGGTCATTTAAAAAAAATTATAGTACATTTTCTACCTTTCATTTTTTTTTATTATATTTAATAATAAAATAAAATAAAATAATAATTGGTTTGTGTCTTAAATTAATTGTGTATATAAATAATGGAATAGTAAATTATATATACATATACAAAGATAGATAAACATACATATCACATACTTTGGTTATACTTACCTGTAAAAGAAAAATACTATGGTTATAAGTGAAAATGTTATTTTAAGTATTAGTTAAATGTATAATCATATAAAACATATGCTTGACCATCTAAAAACTATATATATATATATATATATATATATATATATATAGTACCTTATATAAGTAATGTATAATTGAAATATATTAAATGGTTCGATATAAATATTTATATAAATAAAGTGCACATTTAATAAGGGAAGTCATTTGTTGATACACTTTATAGTTAATCGTACTTGATTTGGAGTAGTTTAAGGATGGGTAATCTTATGAGAATTTTCTTAAGTAATATGCTATAACTACTCACAATCAGTATTGAGATGAGGTTTATCAATGATACTGGGATGGAGTGGTCAATAACACTAATACTAATACTAATATCGATATGTGCATCTTGAGATTACTTGTGGCTATCATCATCATCATTGATATGTAGCCATGTGACCACTTGTAACTATCAATATGTGCACCACAAAACTACTATTGGATATCGATACATGTGCCAAAGAACTACTCGTGGATATCGATACTCTTACTATGGGGTTACTCGTGGCTATCAACACTTGTATTATGGAAGTACTCTTGACTATTACCATGTAGGCCACGTGAATACTTGTGGCTATCTCAATGGGATTACTTGTGGCCATCAGCACATGTTCTATGGGACTGCACATGGTTATCAACATGTAAGTCATGGAACTACTCGTAAATATCATAACATGCTTCATGAGACTATTGTCAACACATGTGCCACAAAACTACTTGTGAGTCTTATGATATGATCACCAATTACTTATGGCTAATTTCATCAAATCACTTTTTTAGTAGCTAATACTTTGTCATGATCTTATAGGCCATGGAAAGTGACACCCAAAATATACATGGTAAAATATTTTAGCCGTGGAATTTTTAATTATTAGCCACGAATATTCTAGTAGCCATTGTGATGATTTGTTGCAGCAGCTAGAGTGTAAATCCTAATAGTGTTTGGTGCAACAACCTAGACAGCCATCTGGAAGGGCATGTATGTTTTCAGACATTATTTTCAATGTTATTACCTAAACACTAATTATAGAAGATGTGGGTGCCTTGGTTTGAGTTTATTGATACCTCCTAAACACTCGATTTGGTTACCTTGGTGTTGCCATTCTAAACACTCACTTCATAATCATATTTGGAATTATGGAGTCTCCTAATGAGTTGAAAATATCACAACTTATTCTTATCTATAATGTATAACTTAGTTTACATTGTAAATATGCCAAGTTTATATGTTTAAACATGATTCTAAAACCATATTGTTGCATGATTTTTTCCATACCATGCTTCATTTGATGCCTCATGTGCATAATGTAAATGTTATCAATGATGTTAGCATGATATTATGTGTTCTTATAATTTTATCTTTATGTGTGAATCATGCTTAAGTATGCATTGTAGTTAAATCTTACTTAGTAGGACACTACATTGATACTATAATTTATGGTCATTACCTATTTAAAAGGGCATATGTCATTATATCATAGAATATTAAGGCCATATGTTGCTTTTGATGGGGAGTAATTTATAAACTAGGGTTAGGATAATCCAATGCTTAGATATCTTATCCAGTTATAGTGGTTTTCTTTTGTTGTTCACTACTCTCTTTCCTCCCTTACTCTTAGAGGTCTTTGTTGTTTTGTAAAACTTTACCATCTGCATATAGTGTGTTTGTCTATATTTATTTATTTATTTTTTGCGTACCTCTCACCATTATACATGGTTTCATTAACGTTTTATGCTTACACCTCTTCGATGGTTTATATGATGGTAATATCCCTATTTTAAGTTGTATTCCCTTTTGTATTGTCATAAAAATGAAAATTTTAAATTAGAAAATTGGACGTGTTACACCATTGGACATGGGTTGCCTTACAATCGAATGTACTCCTTTCATACCTATTGATTAGCTCATATTTTTCTCTTTATGGGGTGGGAGCTTATATAATACCTTCTCTAATATTCCTTGTAAATGTTGGAGTAGCGGGTTTAGTAGCCACAATATTAAATAAGGGGAATTGAATTGAGCATTGGCAATTTCAAAATTTTCAAAGCAAGCAAAGATAAAATTTTAAACTCCCTATAATGAGTTTGTAGATTCAATCTATAACTTCTTAGAATATACACTCGGATTAATTTGTATGTGGAATACTTATATTTTGAATTTTTCCTTTCATAGTTTTGTGTAATGTTCCATGCATGGTTTCTCAAAGCAAAAATAGTATAGAGATCAACACAATATATTACATGATACTTCTAATTAAGAGATACTCATCTCTTACGTAATATACATCAACATTTTTATTTCTATCTCCTATTACTTATAATAGTTTGAATAGAAGTAATACAATTGTTTGAACTCTCAAGCACTCACAATCATACTCCAAATTCCCAAATACACACCTAACTCTAGGTGTCTAGCTCTACATTAAATCTAAGTTGTTATACATAAGTTCAAACTCTTAAAATTACTAGGGATGATTGATTCTTTGTGATAAATAAAGATTACTGCTCACCAAATAATGATGGTAATAAACGATAGAACAAACTAAAAAAATTTCTATTCAAACTATCACCACCCTCACCACCCTCACTTTGCAGCTACTACCCTCACTAACCCTCACTCTGCAGCTACATACCCTACATACAACCATCACCACCCTCACTCTGCAGCTACTACCCTACCCTAACCATCCTTTGCAACCATCATCATCATCTTGCAGCTACACCATCACCATTGCACACCACCCCATATTCTTTTTTTCTTCCCCAACCCACACCACACACGCCCACATGTATGTGTGTGTGTGTGTATATATATATATATACACTTCCCACTCTCCTTTCTCTTTGGTTTTTCCTCATTCTACCCATCTTTGTGTCAAAGAACCATTACTCAAGCTCCCTCTTCCTTCTCTTGTCTTTCTTCTTCTTTTTTTTCTTCTTCTTCTTCCTCCTTCTATGCCTATCTTTGGCCTATGCACCACCTCGGCCACTGAATAGACCATAAAGGTTACCCCAACCTTCAACAACACTATCATTATCCATCACCATCGGCCACTGCTTCTTTTCCTTTCTTCTTTCTCTCATTCATCATACATTTGCAGAGTGCACGGCCTATGCACAGCCTCAACACAGCTGTGCAACACTTAAAATATTCTTCTACACATTTGTATTACCTTTACACCGCTTATCCCTGAGTGATATTTCCTCTTGGCCTAGTGCTGCACAGCCATGCAACTTTTGCACCGCCTGGCTGTGTGTTACTTTTTCTCTCGACCAGGGTTGCAACTCCTACTACACAACCGTGCAACATCCTATTTTTGTTCGTGCACCCCTATTTTCACCCCCAAACTTTGTCCAAACACCACCAAAATTTAACCATAGCTCCACCACATATTCTTCTACACATCCACAAATCTCAAGATCCCATTTGACTATGGTTATTTCTATTTGTACCCTCTTTACCTCGATTTCTCCTTCAATTTAACACTTCGAGCCTAACTATGAATTTTATTATTTTTCATAGGTGGTATTCCAGTAGATTTGGAGGAGGAAGTCTAAGATTTGCAAGCTTAGAGCCTAGTGTCCTAATTACTAAGGATACTATTTGATGTTTTGGATTATTGATGTTATTTGCTTGTATGATTATTTGTGTTTTTATGATATTGTTGATATATGATGTAACATATATTTGATTATGATATTTTGTGATGATATGAATAATATGCTAAAAGGGAGTAAGAATGGGTGAGAGGTACCATTATATTATAATTTTGTTAAGATAATGTCATGTTTGTGGAAATATATCTTATAGTATGAAATATGGGTTTAAGGATATCATGTTATCGAAAGAAATTAAGAATGGGTAAGAGGTACTATTATTATTTTGTTGTGATAATGTCATATTTGTGGAAATAAATCCTATGGCATGAAATATGGGCTTAAGGATATTATATTATTAAGATAAATTAAGAATGGGTAAGAGGTACCATTATTATTTTATTGTAATAATGTCATATGTGTGTGTATATATATTATGGTATGAAATATGGGATAAATGAGTTTTTGATAAATGGAATTAATAATTCTCATGAAGTATGATGATTAATTGTGGACTTGGAAACTAATATGTGCGGGAAAATAATGGTTTTTATTTGTGCTTAAGAGTAAGTTGGTCATTATGGGATAATAAGGAATTTTTGGTATTTTATGTGCTCAGAGAATTAAAATATGATAATAATAGTATGAGGAATTCATGGAAGTATTATTGTTATTTGGGGTCCTTAAATTATTTAATGGATAATTTGGGGCAAATTATCTTGTAATGATAACACCATTAGTCCATGTTTAAGATTTAGAGGTTATCTATCGGAATTGGTAATCATTAAAATTTCATGGACGTGTTATGATAAATTTGTGGAATTTGGGTCTTGGATATTTCTGTGATTAACATATCGAGATGAGATTATCAAAGTATAATTATGGGAATTAGATAGTGCGATTTGGGTATGATAATAATGATGGAATTTGGAGGTGATATAATATAAGTTGTGTGGAATAAATCAATATAGGAGAATGAATACTAAAGGGTGTGTAATTAGGGTTTGAAAGGACATAAGGACTTAGACCTATGCTACATTTATATCTATTTTTGATGTGTTATATGCCTAAGAATCAATCTAAATAAGATACTAATCTTTTAAAGTAAAAGAGTACGTGAGTAGGGCTAAGGTAATCTATTTTGCTATATATATATATATATATATATATATATATTCTCATTCCACCGGGAAGAATAGTGGCTCGGGTGCATTTCACCCCGAGAAAATGTTTTAATCTCCATTTCACTGGAAATAATACTAGCTCGGGAGCAATTTTCCCTGGAAGATATATCGGTCCATTCCATTGGATTAAGAACAGTGGGCCCCCCATTCATCGTGAAATGAAAATTTTTCTTTATAACTTATGGAAGAGATACTAATGATTTAAAGTGGAAGAATACGTGAGTCAGGACCAAGGTGATCTATTTTTCTATATATAAATATGTATTCTAGTTCCACTAGGGAGAATAGTGGCTTAGGAGTGTTTTATCCCGAGAAGATATTTTTAATCACTCTTCCACCGAAAATAATAGTGGCTCAAGTGTGTTGTATCTAAGAAGAGTTTTAGACCGTTACACTGGTTTAAGAATAGTGGGGTTCCTACACTCAAATTATGTAAAAGAATGAAAATAGATTATACTTAATGAAGGAATTAGGATCATACTCTATTTTATAAGGTGTTTTATTTATTTTGTTATTCCTTATTATCTAATGTGAAAGAATGAGATATTTGTATCCTTGTTTTAATAGTATTGTTTTCTTGCTCAATACATAGTGTAATAACCACCCATTTTATAGGTGTTTCTTATTCCCACGAGTAGAAGACCCTGAATCTTATGTACAAGTATCAAAAGATTATTTAGATGATTATGCTGCCTATGACGCCTTATGTGGGGATGAGTGACTTCATCTATGTTAGGGGTCGGGTAAAGAGTAATTGTTATCTGGTTGATGTATTTAACTAGATACCCTTTTTGGACTCTTGATCTATGGTATCCCTTCTTTTGTATTTTGTATTGTTAAACTCGGAGTTAAGCTCCAAAATCAATGTTGTACTATAAATGCTCTTTTGTTTCTAATTTCCTTGTGTTACTTTAAATGTTTTAGCCTTGTGATTGATGTAAGGATGGTTGTATAAGCTAGAGTTATGTCAATCATTGTGGTAACCCTCAATAATTTTCTTAACTACTTCTGCTGCAAAATGAAATTTTTAATAGTAAAAATAGGGGTGTTATAGTTATCCTGAATATTCCAAGTATCATATGTAGACTATTTAAAGTCTATTTCCCATTTAGAATTACTAAAATTTCATATTTAACCCTTATCTTCTTAAATGCCCTTATATTATCGAAAGTCCCAAATCTCATATTAGCTTACTTATATATTAATCAACCATTATTTGTTCACATTACTTATGAAATAATTTATAACACCCTTAAAGCTTATCATGCCTTGATTATTTCCCATATTATCATCAAATAATCAAAATGTGCTTATAATAGCCAAAATACTTATATTTTCACAAAAAACCTTATGAGTCCTAATACTAAGGATTTTCAACCTCAAATATATAAATCATGAAATTTATAAGCATAATTATATATAGATACCACGTATCATAATTTATGATAACCAATAATATGGACAAATGCATACTTTCACAACTCCTCACTTTTCATCTTAGGACTCAAGACATCAAATAATAGCATTATCATACAATCATAATCCATATATCATTATTAAACATAATATCACATACAAATATACACATTACACATAAACAACCTAGATACAACGTATATCCTTACCAAAAGAACGCTGGTCTCTAAACACGTATATGCCTAACCTACTTGCAGTGAGATCTAAAAAAAATCACTTAAATAAATAAAAATAATAGTTTAAAATTATAACTTAAGAATTCAACTAAGGAAATAAGGTAAATGAGAGCAAAAATGGTGATAATTGAAATAAGTGAAGGAGCTCAGGCTACCTAGGAGTGTGGTGCACTGTAGAGTGCAAGGATTTGTTCATGGTGGTTCTAAAGTAGAGAACAAGGTGTGATAGAGGAGAGGGTATGGCTATGCTGAAGAGAAGGCCAAAGGTGGAAGGGTATGCATGTAGTGCATGCATAAGTTGAGAAAGAATGGTGTGCATAGGCTGAGAAGGAAAGGGTGCACATAGCTATGCACAAAGAGCGTAAGAGAGAAATAAAGGTGTGCATAGGCTATATATAAAGTTGTGCATGGATTAAGTGAAAGAGGCATGGATGGGGCATGGGAGGTGTGCATAGTTGTGCATCTCAATGAAGAAATGAAATAGAGCATTATAGGGAGAGGAAAAAGTGAATTTTGGGGGTTGTGATATCAGAGTGATGATGGGGGATTGATGCCGATGTAGTAATGGTTGGCTGATGGGAAAAAAAGTGGTGCTTGGTAGTCAGTGGTGGTGAGTGGTGTTGATGATGAATGGCAATGACACGCATGGTAAGAAAGAAGGGGAAGAAGATGGTTGTTTGGGGTTGTGGTTCTCTATGGTAATAGAGGAAGGAAGTGAGTTTGGTGAGAAATAAATGAGGTAGAGAAATTCTTGAGGGGGAATATATATGTGCATGGTGGCATAAATAAGGCAAATGATAGTGGGGCACACGAACAGGCGAAAGATGAGGCACAATTAGGGGAAAATTTGTGTAAAATTTTCAATAACATATATCCTAAGATTTATTGGAGGTGATAATAGAGATGAGTCATGTTTTGGGAATCTTGATAGGGAGAGCTTGGTTAGGGTAGAGAAGAATACACACATAAGGTAGAAAAGAAGAAGAAAATTAGATAGGAGATGAAGAAAATGGGGAAAAAGGAAAAGGAGTGTGGGATTATGGTTAGGATTAGGTTTAAAATTATGATTAAAGAATGAAGGTAAGATTAAAATATTAATCATTTAGGATTAGGATTAGGTTTAAATATATATTAATTAAAATAAATATTAGTCTTTGGTTAAGTTATAAAGTACTCAATATTAAGAGTAAATAAAATTTGGAGAATTATACTAACACTATCACTTTTAGGTTGTTGTACATTACAGTGGCCGCTTAGGTTTGAGTTTGAGATGTTAGGGTTATTCTATGTCGCTCCATCTAGCTTTCTGTTTGTTCTTGAGATCTTTTTTGAGACTTCAAGTGTTGTAAATCCCTATATTGATATTTTTGGTTTCTTTTGGTTTTTTTCTCAACCTTACATTAGGTATGAACCACACCTAATCTTCATTTTGTAAAGATATTTTTGATCTCGCAACCGACACAAGTTAGGTATTTCTTATACCTTTCTCTATGTTTGTTGGGGCAAAAAACTTGATATGTTATAAATTTTCATCCACGAAAATGAAATTTTAAGTAGTAAAATTAGGGGTGTTACAAAAATATGCATATAGTTATGGAATGTAAATATAAACTTTGTCAGAAAACAAAAAAAATTAAAATTTTAATCTTTATAGTTGAAGATTGGAAGAAAATGAAAGCTTGTAATAAATTCATACCCCAAAACAAGTATTAATTAATATCACTAATATTCAAACAAAAGTATAAAAAGATGTACTAAATTCATAAACTGTACCTAGATAAAAGAAATCTCAATTTGATTTGCATGAAACTATATCCATGAATTGGTAACAAATGGATCCCAAATTTGAAACCTAGTTGCTAAGGATAACAAATGGATCCCAATTTAGAAACCTAGTAATTGAGGCAAACAACTCACTTTCCCATAATATTAGTTATAAAAAAGATGAGATAAACCCGAGCCTCTCTCTTCTCTCTCCTTCATGGTGCGTATTAGGAGAGCATCCTCCACGATAAGGAAGAAGATTGGTAAAGGTTTTTCTTCTTCCCCTAAGGCTTTGGATTCATCCTGTATTGATAATCGAGAAGATGGAGTGGTTGGTGCAAATGTGGTTGGGTGGATCAAATTGTTGTTGGTAGACCAAGTGCATGCAGCCTACATGCTGATTCAGAGGTTGATATTGCTCATGATGATAGGGCTACGAACATGGTATCTTAGAAGAGTGTGGAAGTTAATATCATATCAAAGTTTGAAGAATCAATGCCTATAAGGCTTAATCATGATCCGATACATAACGTATCAGCTGATCAAGGGTCTGGCAGTTGAACTTCCTAGAAAGATAAGGTCATTGGCAACAGGCTCTCTTCTATAGGCACCCATTTGCATTATGTTCCTCCTTCTATTTTAGGGGATAAAATTTTTGTTTCTCTCTATAAAGAGAAGGTGGAGAATAGATGTGCTGATTGGCAATAGGCAATAGTTGGTTATATTATAGGGTATTAGCTAACTCAACGGCAAGTGATGGGCTTTGTGAGAAGGAATTAGCGGGGTGTTAAAGAACCAAAAGTGTTATTGCATGACCAAGGTTTTTGTGCTTAAATTTGATTCTCAAGAGGATAGGGATTGGGTCCTTACCAAACCTTATCGGTCTTTCATGAATCAACCATTTATTTTGAAGGCTTGGCATAGAAAGTTTTAATTTTCTAAGGAGAGGTTTGAATTTTTTTCCTCTCTAGATAAAGCTTCCTAATCTTCCCCTAGATTATTGGGATATTTGTTCCCTTAGCATAATTGGGAGTGTTGTGGGTAGACTGCTACAATAAGATGGAATCACTTCTTCTGGAGATAGGATTTTTTTTTACCTATTTGCTGGTGGAAGTTGATGTATCTAAGTGGCTTGTGGATTCCATTGAGATATTGGATCCTGATGGAGAGATTCTTAATTAGAAAGTGGCATATGAATGGAGGCCTGCTTTCTGTACTGAATGTAATGTTTCTGGACATTCGACTGATAGATGTTTGAAAGTTAAGGCTTCTAAAAAGCAGGTCTCATCTTAGCATAATCAGAGTTCTAAAGTATCTGATCCAGTCACTAATCCAAATCATAAGAAGTGGATAGTGGTTCAAAAGGAGTCTCCTAATCTTGCTAAACACAAAGATGTTCTTGGTTCAAGTAAAGGGAAACCAGATCAACCCTCCACTTCTTCAACAAGGATGGATTGTTTAGGTGAATCTGAGAACAGATTTGCATCTTTAATAGGATGTGATGACTTAGAGGATTAAAATTATGATAAAGAGAGGTGTAAAGGTAAGTTTTTATCTGATGATAAACTCAGTAATTAATCATATTAATGATAGGGGTATGGAATGTTCGAGGCTTGAATAAGATTTATAAACAAAAAGAGTTGAAGCACTGGTTAACAGTGAATATAGTCTCCCTTATGGGGTTGGTAGAGACTAGAATAAAACATAATAATACTGATAGTTTATGAGGAAGATTAGGTAATAAATGGTAGAGGTTAAGCAATTATGATCATCATCATAATGGTAGAATTTGGTGTATTTGGGATAAGAGTGTATGGGATATTCAGCTTATTACTGATTATGAACAAGCTATGCATTTATTATCAACTAACATAAGTTATGGCCTCAAGTTTTATGAAAATTTTGTTTATGCTTTTAATGTTGGAGAATATAGGAAAAGCTTTGGAGCTGGTTATGCAGGCATATGGTGGACAAGGATCCATGGATTATTTTGGAGGATTTCAATGTTGTCCTGTATGCCGATGAAAATTTTCAAGGGAATGCTGTGAATATGAATGATGTTAATGATGCAAGAGAGTGCTTCCATTCTCTCCTAGTTCAAGATTTAGGGTTTTCAGGGTTAAAATTTACTTGGTGTAATAGAAGTTTGGGTGAAAAAAGAATCATGGCTAAGTTAGATAGGATTTTGGTGAATATGTTTTGGACCTCCTCTTTTCCCCATTCTAAAGCTGAATTCATGGATCCTCTCTTCTCTGATCATAGGCCTAGCATTGTTCATGTGAATTATATGTTCTTTTAATTTAGGAAGCAATTTAAATTTTTTGATATATGGACTTTGGATCTTGACTTTCTTCCTTTGGTTTCCTCAGTCTAGTGTAGACCTACTGTAGGCTCTTTGGTTTCTAAGTTCAAGAATAACTTATGGGATTTAAAATTTAGATTGAGGAAGTTTAATTGGGCTAAGTTTGGTGGTATTTCTTCAAAGGTTCAGGAATAGAGGGATAAGCTCAAAGTAATTCATGCAATAATGGATCTTGATCCAAAGAATTTTAGATTGTAGGAAGAGGAAAAGCAGTGTTTAAAGGTTTATGAGCATTATGCTTTATGTGAAGAGAGTTTTTTCAAGGAGAAATCTAATATCAAATGGCTTAACCTTGGTGATTCTAATTCTCATTTATTTTTTGCCTCTATGAAAACAAGGCAGATGAGGAGGCAGGTTCACAGAATTCAAGCTGTTGATGATCAGTGGTTTCATTATGCTGAGGGGATCAAATAGGCCTTTCTATCTTATTATAAGAGTTTCTTGGGGTTTGAGAGTCCTGCAGCTGGATCCAACTTAGAGGATATTTTAGGCTTGGGTCCTGTTATGTTTGTGGATCATCAACATCTATTGTTAAAGCCTATATCTAAGCAAGATGTCAAGGAGGCTTTGTGGTTTACTGGTAATTATAAATCCCCCAGTCCAGATGGTTTTACTACTAGGTTTTTCAAAGTTTCTTGGAGTATTATGGGTGATGATATCTGGTTGCTTATGAATGGTATTTTCCAATCTATAGTAGTGCCTTTCTTGGGTCACATTATGCTTGCTCTTATCCCAAAAATTGTTGGAGCTTAGTGTGTATCAGATTTTAGGCCTATTACATGTTGCAATGTTCTTTACAAAATTTTGGCAAAAATTATTTCTCCTTGTTTATAGGTTATGTTTCCCTCTTTGATTCATGCTTCTCAAGCTAGTTTTGTCAAGGGAAGAGTTATTGGAGATAATATTTTGTTGGCTCATGAGCTGATTCATATGTACAAAAGAAAGAGTATTTCACCAAGATGTATGCTTAAGGTGGATATTAGAAAGGCTTATAATTCTATGAGTTGGACTTTCTTGGAGCAAGGTGCTGCTAGGGATGCATTTTCCCCTTCATATTGTTAGACTTATCATGGCTTGTGCCACAACTATTAAATAAATTTTTGCTCTAAATAATGGTGTCATGGATCCTTTTCAGGGGAGAAGAGGGTTAAGACAAAGAGACATTTTGTCTCCTTAACTCTTTGTCATTGTTATGGAGTATTTGAGTAGAATGATGCAATCTTTATGGCTCAATTCTAAGTTTCATGGCCATCTAAAATGCAAGAGATTGAAGATTATAAATTTGGCTTTTGCAAATAATCTGCTGGTGTTCTACAAGGCTTATTCTTCTTATCTTCTTTAAATTAAATAGATTTTTGATGAGTTTAGTGTTGTATCAGGTTTACACATCAGTTCTGAAAAGAGTTCCATATGTTTGGGGGGTGTTAATCAGGAATTAAAATACTTAATTTTATCTACTATGTAGTTTAATGAAGGCATGTTTCCTTTCAAATATTTGGGGGGTGCCTTTAGATTCTTCTAAACTAAAATATGTTGATATGATATCTTTGGTTCAAAAGATCATTGGTAGGGTACAAAATTGGTCCATTGGGATGCTCTCTTATGTTGGTGGGGCTTCAATTGCTGAAATTAGTTATATTTGGGATCACAATGTACTAGAGTTAGGTTTTCCTTCTTCCTAAGAAGTTGTTGGTGCAAATTATTTCCCTTTGTCGAAATTTTCTTTAGCCTGGTAAAGCTTTACCCAGCAAATGGCCTCTTATAGCATGGAAATCTTTTTGTTTGCCTAAGAAGGAAGGGGGTTTAGGCATTATTGATCTTCATTCCTAGAACATAGTGGCAATGGGGAAGCACCTTTGGAATATCAGTCTGAAGAAGGATTCTTTGTGGATTAAATGGGTACATACCTATTATATCAAGTAGCACAATTTTGCTACATGTCACTTGCCTAGCACTACTTCCTATATTATTAAGAGAATTTTTTAGAGAATTTTTTCTTTGAGACCTATTCTCCTACCTTGGATTCATTTGCATCTGGCTGATTATCCCTTCAAGATTTCTGGTTTATATGATTTTATAAGGTTAAAGGATCCAATTGTGTAGTGGTAGAGAACAGTTTGGTGTAGTCCTACAACACGAAAACACAAGTTCATTTTTTGGCTTGTTGCACATTCTCGTCTGCCCACTAAGGATATCATGGTTAAATTTTTTTCATCCATTGATTTGAAATGTTACTTTTGTGATCAAAATGAAAATAGTTTGCATTTGATGGTTCAATGTCCTATTATGAATCATATTTGGAATTCAATCAGGTTAACTATAGGAGGAAGAAAATTTTATAATAATTGGTCTGAAGTTCTAAAAGATTTATCTTGTTCTTGAAGAAGAGGTCGTGTGAAACTCCAATTGGGTGCTTTTTATGCCATGGTCCTTTATGAGATATGAAAAACCAAAAATGCTTATCTTTTTTCCAGTGTTGAGTGGAATTGTAAGAGAGTTATTTTTAACATTTCTCATGTTTTGTTCTCTATTTGTAATCATCCACATAGGATTCATAAGTTTCGTGGGTATATAAGGTTGGATGTAATATTTCTCTATGGTATAAAATTTTCTCTTCTTTACAAAAAACTCACTTTCCCATCCTCATAAGCAAGAAATGAATAAATGGAAGATAAAAATAAAAATAAACAAATAAGTATTTTCCTATCTCTAATAGCAATTGCGAGTCCTTGCATGAATGTATGTCTAAATATCAAATGAAGTTTTTGTTCCCACATGAATTGATAGGTTAACAAAAGCAAGAAGGAGAAGAAGATAAGAGCAATGTTTAGAAGCCTCTAGATAATAGAGTGTTTTCTTTCAAAATAATCTTAAGCATGCTTTAATGCATCTAAAGATTGATAAAAGGATGAGATAAAACAACATGATTATTTACTAAATTTTAGTTGTGAAAGTACAAATTTAGTATCCATCATGCTCATAGAAACAATATGCATCCTATGTTATTGTGCTATGAAAAGCATGATGTATCTTTAATTGCCTGATATCTTATAGAAATACTATTTTTATAGAAGTTTTTATACATTATTCTTTTACAATAAAATGTTAAAATACATAAATCATGGCATGAAATTAAAAAGAGCATTTAACTAAAAAAATAAATCAAATTTACACTATTATTATATTGATGCACAATAATTTTTAACAATTTAAGTTGTGAAAAATTTAAATTGGATATAAATTTAACCTAGAATAATTTATTTTTAAAACAATATGCATTAAAAAAAATTAATTATAACACCCCTATTATTTACTACTAACAAATCTCATTTTAAAAATATGTTGAAACATAAAATATTAAACACACTTATGAAAAATGGGATGCTACTATCGTACCTAATACAAGATAGATGCCAACCGCTCATCTCATATTATATACGAGGTTGAAAACCAAACCAACTAAACTAAAGTAGGGTGTGTAAGATCAGGTTACATAAATATTTAAAAGAAATTTTTACAACATAGTACCTAGATGACCCCAACATAGTCAAATAAAAAAAGAATGATTAACTAAGAATACAGGGATATTATAGTAGAAAACAAGTTAGGCCATGACCCCAAAACTATGGTCCATCACACACTACATAAAAACCTTCAATTGTCCATGCTCTCAATGACCAAATCCAAGATGAGGTAAGCTCACTATTGGCCATCCCCAAAAACCTTCATAAGGCCCTCTGCTCGTGTGAAAGAGTAGATGACTGATCAAATAGGCACAGTAGTACGCTACATACTAAGTAAGCCAAGTTACCTCCTTAACAAAAGCCACGAGCATAAAAGGTTCTATCAAGGTATGGAAATCATATTTAACATGCTTCATGCCAATGCCATATAATTTAGTGTACCTATAGGTAATGCATCAAGATTTACTATCATGTGCACCTCAGGCAATTCAAGATGCATCATCCTTAATTTCATAGAATAATATCATAAGTAGTCACACACACGTACTATGTAAGTTATCAAAATGAAAACTAGGGTTTGTTTTCCAACTTACTCAAGTAATTAAGTTATTTCTTCACATTCTTTATTTCTCTATTCCAATCCTTTTCTTTATCTTATCTACCACATCCTTATTTTTTTCTCCTTCTATTACTTATTCCATTTCTTATCCACATACTTATACAGGTCATCATCATATCATTTGTTCTTATCATTATCTAATTGTTCATTCAAATCATTATCAAAGTATTTATTTCAATTACCATCCAAGTATTCATTCTAAATTTTTATCAATATTATCAGCATCAAGTGATGGATTGTGCGCCACTCCATGGTCTCATAAACCATGGAATCCTATCTAAAGGAATATAATGTTTAGGTCAAAGCCAACCACGATGGATTTAAGTTTAGGTCGAAGCTAAAGATGATGTACATAAGTCCAAGCCAAAGCCAACCTATATGGACATATGTTCAGGAGAAGTCAACCAACTAGGTAACCATACGCTATAGTATCGATACCCCCCCTAATACATCATCACTATATAGTAGTTAAGGCACTGGGATCTACTAAGATCCCACCCAAAAGCACCAATAAAAGCCCAAAGAAAGACTAAGCCCCGGTAGCTAATCAAGTATCAGGTAACCCAGACCCATACATAGCTCAATTATCTTTCACTTTACATGATTAGCATAGTATTCATGAGGTTACATGATCACACATGACCATACCAAGAGTAAGTAAGACATTCGCATATTTCTTCCATATTAAATCTTTCCATCCCCAATTATGTGTGGGATTTTCATTTATGTGTGTTCGATATTAACCATATCAATTATATTAGTCCATCCAAACATATTCTGTATTTCATCACCTTTTTTCCAAAGAACCATCACATTTCATATGTGGTACACCCATTAGGCCTTTACATCACCCATTAAGTATGTCATAAATCATAGTCCATTTAGTCCATTCATTACATCATTTATTCATGGTAATATATGTAGTTTACCCATTAAATAGTCATAGAGAAATGCCGTGCAAAATCTCAGAGCATACACAAGCTCATAAGGAAAAAATCACATAAATCTGCCAAACTAGTCTATCGATCTAGCCCAATAAGTCAATCGGTTACACCAACCCATCATTCTGTTTAGGCAGATAACTTGATTGGCTTGGTTTAGCCAGGCCAGACTGTCCTCAAATAAGTCAATCAATTTGGGCAAACTAGTTGACTATTCTTAGACTAATCGATTGGCTCTACCCAACTAATTGATGGGTTTAGTAATGAGCTAGATCAAGGTCCCTATAGGCTTATCAATCGATGGATTGGGTTGATCAGTTGATTGTTCTAGGAACCATTAGATTGGTTTTTCCTCCAATAACAAAAAATAGTCATTTTCATGCATATCATGTTTATATTTCCTTATCATACCACATTGAAACATGTTCTAACATCACATAACACATTTCTAGCTCACAATAGTTGTATATTTCACCATTAATCATCACAACCTAATCTTTCATCAATATCTATGCTTTTCCCTTAAAATGCATATTCTAACTATTAAATACCATTTCTATAAGGCTATATACTCATACCAACATATAACATCAAACTTGAATAGTTCCATAATATGCAAGATTAATCATAACACTTTTCAGAAGTAAGAGTGACTTGCCTGATTTAGGCAAAACTTCCTCAAATAAGAAATCTTAACTTAGAAATCCATGAAGAAGAGAGAGGTGGAAGAAGAAAAAACAAAGGTCATCTTTCACCCTTAATTGTCCCAATTGACTCATCATATTGATCTGAGGAAGTATTTTTGGGCCAAATGCATGATAAGAAAGGTTTAAAATCTTTTAGGAATAAATTGGAATGGCTTATCAAGGTTCCATTTTAGTATAAAAGACTCTCCCAAAACATTGAGTTTTAAAAATATACTCAGCTCGCTCAACAAACCAGTCAATCAGTTTGGCCTACCAGTTGACTGCTCTATAAACTAGTCAATTAGTTCCATAATTAATCAGTCGGTTTGGTAAAAAAAAAATTTGCTGAAACAAGGAACCAATTGATCGAATCATGGAACTAGTCAATCAAGCAGCCTAAATATTTGCTTAATTTAGTTTTCCAACCTCATTTCAAATTTAATTTTATCCCAAACCTAATCATAGTTCCAAATCAAAAATAAAACACTAAAAAATGAGATAATTTATGATTCAACATTTTTACAAAAAGGTGGAGTATTACAACACTACCCCTTTAAAGAGGCTACTTCGCCAAATCCCATAAGCATTGCTATCACCTTCTTTAACAAAAAGCACATCACACACTAGAATCAATACACCCAAGAAAAGGGTTACAACCTCTATAAAGAAAAAGGATTATACTAAGGTAACACACTAAGAAAAATAACTCTAGGTACTTTGCTTGAATTTCCTTCTCAGCCATCAAGTAGCTTCCTTTGTGCCATGGTGTGACCCAAGAACCTTTACTAGCATAACAATCTTTGTAGGCATCTCTCTCATCTTCGTATCCAAAATTCTCACTGGTCACTCTTCATCAGTTAAAGATTCGTCGATATATAGCGACTTTGATCGGACAACATGGGAAGGATTCGCTATATACTTCCTAAGATAAGGTATATGAAAGACATTGTTCATACTAGACAACTCCATTGGTAGGGCTAAACAATAGGTGACCTTACCAACATGGTCCTAAATCTCATAAGGTCCAATATACCATGTACTGAGCTTACCCTTCGTACTAAACCTCATGACTCCTTTGATGGGAGAAACCCTCAAAAGGACTCTATTGCCCACCTCATAACCATTGGTTTGTCTTGTTAGACCTACATTGCTCTTTTGCCAATTATGAAATACTCTCATTTGGTCCTAAATTAATCAGATTTGCCTTGTCAAATCCTCAATCATTTTGGGTCCTAACACAAGATTCTTGCTGATATCATGCCAACATGAAGGACTATAACATTTCCTCACATATAAGGCTTTAAAAGGTGTCATCTTGAATCTAGGGTGGTAACTATTGTTGTAAGAGAACTCAATCAAGTCTAGGTAATCTTCCCAACTACCCTCAAAATCTAACAAACATGACCGAAGCATGCTTTCTAAAGTTTGAATGGTCCTCTCTATTTGACCATCCATAACTAAATGAAAATTAGTACTCATATTTAGTGGAGTCAAAAAGGTAGCTTGCAACGTTTTTCCAAAAGTGCAACAATAACCCAAAGTCTCGATCTCACATGATGTCTCTGGGGACTCCATGCAGTCTCACAATATGTTTGCTATAAGCATTAGCTAACTGCTCAATATTCCATGTAGTCTTCCTTGGTATGAACACACTCGACATAATTAGATGATCCATAAAAACTAAGATATAAACAATTTCATTATGAGTCCTTAGAGGACCAACAACAAAGTTAATATATATGCTCTCCAACTTCCACTAGATAACTTCAAGTGGTTGCACTAACCTTGCTACTCTCTTATAGTTAATCTTAACCTTCTAAATGGTTAAACATCGAGCAATGAATTATGTCACTTTCTTCTTCATATGGATCCACCAATATCCCATCTTTAGATCCTTGAACATCTTATACCCTCCCAAGGTAGATAGAATAAGGATTATAATGTCCTTCTTCAAGTATCCTTCTATTAAGTTCAAAACATCCTAGTGGTACACATCACCTACCTTGGTATCTGATACTACTACCCTCATGGATCTAAAATCCTTATTATTTCAATTCATCTTGAGTTTAACATCACTAAGGTGAATAGATCAGATCTTCTCAAAGATTAAAGGGGTAATGGTGTGTGCAATCATTCTTACCTCTAAACTACTAGTGGTAATCAGCTCAATTTCCAACTTTTCGAATTATTATCACAGATGGTATGACAATATGATTTTTCCTAAGGAATGCGATGTCTTTTGACTAAGTCCATCTACCAAAATATTGGCCTTACCCTCATTATAGGTCAATTCTAGGTTGTAATCCTTGATCAACTCCAACCATTAATGCTATCTCAAATTCAACTCCCACTACGTGAAGATGCACTTAAGGCTCTTATGATTATTGTATAACTTACATTGAACACCATAGAGATAATGCCGCCAAATCTTAAGGGTGAACACTACCACCACAAGCTCTAATTCGTGCCTCAGGTAGTTCTATTCATGCTGCTTTAGTTATTGAGAAGCATACACCACTATTATCCCGTGTTACATCAGCATGTAACCCAAACCATTCTTGGAAGCATCACTATATACTTCAAAACCATCAGACCAACTCAACAATGTGAGCACTAGGGTTGAAGTCAAGTGATTCTTCAATTCCTCTAAAGCTTAACCACACCTCTCATCACACTAAAAATGCATAGCCTTCTTTAGTAAATTAGTTAACGATCGTGCTATCTTAGAAAATTCTATCATAAACATGCAGTAGTAACTGGCCAATCCTAGAAAGTTGCACACCTCATTGATAGAAGTGGGTGATAGACATTTAAAAACTACTTGAACCCTAATAGGATCCACCACCACTCTATCCTTAGAGATTACATGTCTAAGGATAGCCACTTTCTCTAACCAAAACTCACACTTTGAGAGTTTAGCATACATCTAGTAAATTATTAACAATGCCAAAGTCTACTTTAAATGTTTCTTTTACAACTCTCAATCGTTGGAGTAGATGAGGATGTCATCGATGAAGACTACAACAAGCTAATCCAATAATGTTCAAAATATCTATTTTATAAGAGACATGAATGCTGTTGGTGCATTTGTGGGTCCAAAAGGTATTATTGTGCACTTATAATGGCCATACCTTGTCTGAAAAGTAGTCTTAGGGATATCTTTCTCTACTATCCTTAATTGATAATAGCCTAACCGAAGATCAATCATAGAGAATACCTTAGCTCCCTTAAGTTGATCGAATAGGTTATTGATCCTTGGCAATGGATAAAGGTTCATTACTGTAACCTGATTCAATCCTCGGTAATTGATACATAACCTCAAGCTCCCATCATTATTCTTCACAATAGGACTAGCACTTTCCATGGTGATATGCTTGGTCAGATGTAACCTTTCTCTAATATCTCTTCTAGTTGGCCTTATGTTCATTCATATTTGCAGGTGTCACATGATATGGGGCCGTAGATATTGGTTACATCCCTAGCAACATGTCCACGGTGAAATCGACCTCTCAAATTGGTGGAATTCTTGATATCTCCATAGGGAATACGTTGAGATACTAGTGAACCACTACTATCTTCTTCAATAGAGTCTCAACTACTTCTTTATCTTGAACACTACATAAGAAGAGTGAATACCCTTTACAAACAAGGTTGCTCATCATGATTGCTAAACAGATCCTTATAGAGGGATTAGGTTAACTCTTCCAATATAAGATCCTAACATTCTTGGGTCTTCATATAACCACGTGTTATTGTGTACAATCAATCAATGCCTATTACTTCCCAACATATCCATCCTAACTATCACATTGACATCACATAGATCAAGTTCTTTGTGACATAACAAAAATTCTACCCCCAACTATTAAGGTCAGTCATGTATCGAATCTAGAGCATGCAATTCTATCCCTACTAGGTAACAAAATAGAAGTGGAAATACTATTGAAAGGACACAAGAAAGCTCTAGATACAAATGTAGATGCCACAAAGGAGTATGATACACCAGAGTCGAATAATACACATGTTGGAAAGGTAGAGATTGTAACCATACTGGTGAATACACTGCCCTAAACCTCTACCTCTACCTCTACGTGGCTCATCATGTTCAAGTGTCCTCCCGAAGGAACTTCTATGGCACTGGCTAATCCCTTTCCTTGTTAAAAAGGGCAAGGCCTTTAACCTCTAGGTTAACTAGCTCAACTAACAACACAATCTGGTGACTAGGAAACTCTCTAAGTCTACTACTATGGCTATTGAATAGATCTGGTACTCTTTGCTCTAGACTAACTCCTTTGGATACTACCACCTCTAACTTGATCTTATAAGCTCCGTGCCCCCACCAAGTCACATCCATGGCACGTTACCTTGTTTCTTCTATAGTCTTCCCCTAGATGATCTGTTCTGCAACACTTGTAATGATAGTACCTCTCCTCATCATACCCCTAGATAGACCTCCAACTTAGGGTACTGAACCCATGCTCATTCCATACTTAAGCGACATGCTTCCTCCCAAATGAACCTTCTTCCTTTCACTTGAGTGTTAACAACCCTTGAACTTCCTTTTACCTCCCAACAGAGAACTCCAAGCTTGGATGACTTGGGAAGCCTCCAAAGCATGCTAGTACATTCCTACCATGTCTGGTAGAATAATTTCTACTAAGAGCTCTTGGTATTTAATTCCTAAGATGATCTTGAAATGGTAGACTTGCATCACCTCATTCGCTTAGACTTTTCAACCGAAATGGACCAAGTGCATGAATCTTGTGTAATAATCCTTAATGGTCATACCTCCCTACCGAAGGCCTATGAACTTGTTATACTTCATCATTTGGAGATGTTCTGGATAGAAGTGAGAATGAAGAGCATCAAGGAATGGTCCCCATCTTATACTTTCTCTACCCAAACATTGGACACTCCTCCACCGAGCATCAACCCTTCCTCTCAAATAATACACTACCACGTCAACCCTCTTGTTCGTAGGCCAACCATGTGCAATGAAATTTTTTTCCATGTCCCGCATCTATCTCTCCATGATGTTAGGGTCTTCTTAGCCCTCGAAGATTAGTGGGTGATGATACTCATCCCTCCTCAGCCATTCCACTAAAATGGGTGCTATTACTGCCACTAGTGGTAAATATGCTACTTAGATCTATCCTTCCATTTAGGCTTCGACAGTCTTCAAGAATGTCTCTATCCGCTCGTAACAATAGCTAGCGACCATTGATTCTTAAATACTAGAAGTAATTAGAAGAATTTAATTTATAAAGTACTAAGACTCACACAATAAGTTGTCATAAAGGTTATCTATAGCACATTCCCAACTCACTCTCACTTATACACATTTTAGGTTTAAAAATACTCAAAATTCTAGTTCAACACTCAAATAGTAGGGAAATCATTTATAGTATGTTATAGTATCTGCCAGAAATATTAAGGATGAAAAGGGTTTTAAATAAAGTTTGATACCATTGTGTGGTATCAACTTAATAATTCTCGAAAGTGAAATAGTATTTCAGAAAAAGCTTTGATACCAACCTATAGCACCCCCATTTTTCACTTCCAAAAAAATTCATTTTAAAACTGTGTGGATGTGGAAAATACTAAACATACTCAGGAAAAATGGGGTGTTATCAAAGTACCTACCTGTAACACTCTCATTTTTCACTACCAAAAAATTTTGTTAAAATATGTCATTAAAGTAGAAAATACTTAGGAAAAATAGGGTGTTACCATTGTACCTAATGTAGGATGGACGTCCACTACCTACCCCATATCAGATAAGAGGAGAAACCAACCAAACATAAAATAGCATAGTGTGCAAAATAATAACTTAATTAAACAATAGAAAAAGTATTTACATCGGATGACCCTAACAAGTTCTAATTAAATTGTTACAATATACATAATAATATGTACGGGATTACAAAATGTGGGATGGGGCATGATACCAAAATCAAAACCATGGTCCGCTATAAACCTCACAAAAAATTTCCAGATGTCCTCACTTACAAGCCTCAACCCAACTAAGATAGGCCTTTTTCTAGCAATCCCTAAAGACCTGCACATGGTTCTCTACTCTTGCGAATGAGTAGGTGACAGAGAAAATGGGAACATCAATATACTACATATTGAGTAAGCTATGTTGCTCCCTCAATATACACAAGTATACTAATTTATCATTCATGAATATAATGTACAACATGGAATATAGTAGGACTATATATATAAGTAAGAGTTCATAAAACATGATATCATATATAATTTCAGCATAGTAAAACATCATGTGTAGGAATCATAACACTTCCACATAACCACTTACATAACCAATAGTAGAGAGTATCCAAAAACCCCTAGGGTTACCTCCATTTATTCATTTCCTTTAAGACATGCATCCATTATATATGTAAGAGATAGGAAAATCAACTTAATTAATATTCCATTCCATAACCAATTAGTCAAGGCATACACCATCTTTATTCATTTTGGTCATTTATACCATTATTTCCATTCCTTGATCAATCATCAACATTCATTTGGCTACCATTCATAATTATCAACCATTATTTACCAATCATGTTTAATTATCATCAAGCGATGGACTATGCAATACCCCATGATCTGAGATATCATGGAATCCTATTCAATATGGTACATAAAGTCCATGCCAAAGCTAATCACCAAGTGGACATAAGTATAGGCCAAACCCAACTAATATGGACATAAGTGCAGGCCGAAGCCAACTACTTAGGTAACCAGACCCTCTAGTATCAATGCCCCCTAGTACATTATTAGTGTATAGAGTAGGTGAGGCATCATGACCTCTTAGTATCCCACCCAAAGGCACTAAAAATGATTTAAGGTGGACTAACCTCTAGTAGCTAATCAAGGATGGGGTAACCCAAACCCATACTCAAGTCAACATTCTTTCACTTTACATGATTAGTGTTTTATTCATAAAGATGGGTGATCATTCAAGAACCATACAAACAAGAAAGTCAACTTTCACATTAATCCATGGTGATCCTTCCCTTTCCATTTTCCCCAACCATTTGGATTTACCATGTATCTTTAGCCAATGTTATTCATATCCACCGCTATATTTAATTCCAACCCAAGATGAGTTCCATTACTCTTATCTCAATCATCCTCATTCATCATGAGTGAAATGCCCATTTAGTACTTGCATTACCCATATTGTATACCATAATCCATGATCCATTTTGATATTTTAAGTAGAGCACATAAGGCTCATACCAAGAGTAAGTAAGAAATTCATATATTTCTTCCATATTAATCCTTTCTATGCCCAACCATGTGTGGGATTTCCATTTATGCTTGTTCAACATTAACCATATCTATTATATTAGTCCATCCAAACACATTCCATATTTCATCACCCTATTTCCCAAGAACCATCATATTTCATATGTGGTTTATCTAATAGGCCTTTACATCACCATTGAGTATGAGATGAATTATCGTCCATTTAATCCATTAATTACATCATTGATTCATGGTAATATATGTCTTTTATCCATTAAATAGTCCCATAACAATCCCATGTAAAATCTCAAATAACATCCAAGCTGAGAAGTGCAAAATCACACAAACCAACTACACTAGGCCATTGGTCTAGCTTAACCAGTCGACCGGTTGTACCGACCCATTGATCGGTTTGGCTCAAATAGACCAGACTTTCCTTAAACTAATCAATCAGTTTGGGAAAGCCAATCAATTGTTCATAGGCTAGTCGATTGATTCTACCCACCTAGTGTAATACCCCGTATTTTTAAAACCTAATTTTATTAAGCCTAATGATTTTATTAGCGTAATTTGATGTAAATATTTAATTATTTTAATTTTGATTCATTTTATGGATTTATCGACGATTTCGAATTCATATTTGAATTTAATTAATCGTTGTCGTTGCGAATCATTCTGGACAAATTCGTTCACGACCATGATTTTATTATATTCTTATGATTTCGATTTTCGGTTAAAAATATGTATTTCCTTTCTTTCTCGTGTTTTGATTTTTAATATTTTAGATTCATTTTCGATTATAACTTCGTCGTGTGATTACGACTTTATTTTGGAGTTATATTTCGTTAACGAAATATATTATTTAAATTATAGAATTTCTATTTGAATAGTTAAATTTATTTTAATGATTTTATTCGTAGAAAATATTTTCGACTTTAAATTTATTCGTTTTCGAAAATCGTTAAGATCTTCGGGAAGTTTAAAATTAAAAAGATTTTCGGAGTTTATTTATGAGTTTCTTTTAGGAATTAATTTTCTTCCGTTTTATGATTTTTGGTTTACGGAAAACCGATTTCGGAGATTATTTAAATTAGTCTCGGTTTATTAGAATTTAATTTAAATATTTACTTTTATGCTTTTAAATATTATTTCGAGGTCTTATAATTTATTTCTGTAAATAATATAAATTTTTATGTTCGTTGGTAAGTTTTTCCGAAAATATTTCCGAAATTCTTTATATAGCTTTTTATTAATTTTAAGCTTTCGGAATCTTATGAAATAATTTTTGTTTAAAACAATTTTAGATAAAATCACCCATTAATAATTTTATACTTTTGGTATTTATTTTACATGTGTATTTAAAAAAAAAAAAAAACCCACCCGACCGATCGACCCCCCCTCTTCTTTCCCTTTCTCTTCTCTTCTCCCATTCTCTTCTCTGCTTCCCGACCCCCTGTTCTCTGCGCCCAAAAACCCCAGCCCCGACCTCCTCCTCCCTGCTCCTCCTTCGTCGATCGCTCGCCAGCCACCGCCGGCCACAACGGGCGATGCGACTGATCGCCACCAACAGCGAGCAGCCGCGCACAGCAGCCGAAGAAGCCTGCAGCAACTGCGCACTGCAGCAGCGACGACGCCGACGAGCAGCAAACGCAGGCTGCGCCACCATCGCCCGGCCATCGTCGACATCTCCCGACCATCGGCGAGCCACCTCCGGCCTCCGACGAAGCTTCTCCAGCCTTCCTTTGCTCCGATTTCGTTGATTTTCGTTTGGTATAAATATCCGAAAACCCTAATATTGATTTGATTAATTGGGTATGATTTAGCTTGTGATAAGCTAAATTAATTGTTTAATTATGTATATATGTGCTGTGAGATTGATTTGGATATGTTAATTGTATGGTTTGTGTTGGAAATTTGGGAAATTGAATTTTAGGCCGGGTTATGCCCAAATTTTTCGGATCCGTCCAATTTGGCGATTTTGGATAAATTGATTATATAATATGTTTTTAAATGTATTTAATTTCATGCCGGAACCGTCAATTTGAGAAATTTATGCAGAATCAATCGGAATTTGATTTCTAGGTCAAAATTCGTGTGTATTGAAATTGGGTTGCGTAATTGAGTCGTTCCACTCAATTGATTTTACAATATCGTTTGAAATGTATTTAATTTCATATCAGAAGTGTTGATTTGGAAAAATTATACGTAATTAATCGGAATTGGATTTTTAGGTCAAAACTCTTACGGGACTAAATCGGATTATGTAATCGGGTTGTTTTATTCAATTGACTATAAAATTTATATTAGAATATATTTAATTACATTTCCAAACCGTCAATTTATATATTTTATCAAGAATTGATCAGATTTGTGTTCCGGGCTCAAAAACCCTAATTATGCTGAATAGGGTATTTCTTTTATTGGTTTTGATCAATTGATTATTTGATATGTTATAAAATATGTCTAATTGCATTTCTAAACATTCAATTTAAATAAATTAATAGAATTCAACCGAATTGTAATTTCGGGGCTAAAACCCTAGATTTCAAGTGAGATTATGAAATTGGTTATTTGTATAGTTGTTTTTCTAAAATTGAATTTATAGAAGTAGTGGAAATGATCCTAATTGTATTCTAATACCTTTAATTGGAATTAATTGATTTGAATTACCTGAGTTTTGTCGTTGGCTTTAAAACCCTAATTTTGAAAACGGATCGTCCTGAATTGGTTAATCGGGATATTGTTTTGTTGAAATTGATTTTCTAGATTCATCTAAAATTAGTTTAATTGTGTTTTAAAACTACCAATTTGAGATAATAAATGTGATTTGGTTGATTCGTAGTTTAGGCATTTAAAAACCCTAATCTTCAGGGATTGTTTTATAAAATCGATTGTGTTGTGTGTCTTTTATCAAATCGATTTTTGTCTTTCGGTTTTAAATCATTTGATTTATATTTTAATCTTAAATCTTAATAGAGATATGCTCTTGAGTCTTAAGTTTTGGACACGTTTTCCAATAAAGATCGTTTGTGTTCGTGTGTGTTTATTTAATTAGAATATGTGAATTATTAATTGATAAGATAGTTTCTAACCTAGTTCCGATTTCTATCGGCGATCTAGGAAAACTTTCTCGTGGATTGTTGAGCCTTCGATAGCTCTCCCTCTTTCTCAATATGCTTAGCTAGCCTTGGATTGAGGTAAGTCATTACTTACTTTTACTTATGATGGAATCTGGATGTATTTATGTTCCGAGTGGAAGGTGATGACTATGCTTATTGATCTTTTAATCCTGTCCCGTGTATGTTGTTTTCTGTGTGGTAATTTTATGTATGTATGAATTCATAGCCTCAATGCCAATGTGAGTTAATATAACACTTGGACATGGTATGTATTTGAATGTGTGAATGGTTGAATATTGATTGAAATTATATGATACCCTATGCTGTATCTTTATGCCATGGAATTATTTATGTGGGCCTGATTTACGGTCGGCTAAAATCATTAAATAAGATACTAATTATTTAAAGTGGAAGATCACGTGAGTTGGGCCGAGGTGTAGGGTCCATTCCACCGGACGATAATAGTGGCTCGGGTGTGTTGTCCCCGAGAGGTGTTTCAAGCCGTTCCACCGGTTCAGAATAGTGGCTCAGGAGCGTTTTGTCCTGAGAGGTGTAGAGTCCATTCCACCGGACGATAATAGTGGCTCAGGTGACTTGTCCCTGAGAGGTGCTTCAGTCCGTTCCACCGGATTAAGAATAGTGGGGCCCTATACTCAACGTGAATAAGAATATGATATGATTTAAGTAATGGATAAGACACTAATTATTTAAAGTGGAAGATTATGTGAGTCAGGACCAGGTGTAGGATCCGTTCCACCGGATGATAATAGTGGCTCGGGTGTGTTGTCCCCGAGAGGTGCTTCAAGCTGTTCCACCGGTTCAGAATAGTGGCTCAGGAGCGTTTTGCCCTGAGAGGTGTAGGATCCGTTCCACCGGATGATAATAATGGCTCGGGTGTGTTGTCTCCGAGAGGTGCTTCAGACCGTTCCACCGGTTTAAGAATAGTGGGGTCCCTGAACTCATCATAAATAATAAAATCAAGTGTAGTAATGATGATTATCATTGGATTGTTAGATTGGTGTTACTTAGCATGCTATCGTGATTTCTTGCACGCTTGTATCTTATGTGTTTTATGCTTCCTTCCATGAGTTTGGTAGTATTGATTTACTCAGTACCGGACCCGTACTGATGCTACCTTGGTTGAATGGGTCCTGTGATGATCCACTAATGGTGGGGAGCAGATCTCTTGTGCAGGTTTCAGTTCGAATATTATATTTGGGTGGAAGGCTTGACTTGAGAGAGTAGGCAATCCGGAATTTGATCTGTCAGGATTTGTCTGGTTTAACTGTATTTATTTTTAGAAGTTTTAAGTATTGTATTTAAAATTCAAGGGTATTGTAATTTAACTTTCAATTTATCGTACTCTGATAAGCTTTTAAAATTCGGATTTGTTTCACAGGATTCCGCTGATCAATTCAGCGATGATTTTATTTAGTGAATTGATTCACTTGCCATCTGCCTGTGGATATCTCCTTGTGGGAGTTTATCCTTACGGCATTGATGTTTAAAGTTTTGTTTGACAGGTTTTAGCCTTGCATCTAGCATAAGATAGATGGTGGACATTTATCTTGTGTTAGATGTGGCGGTAACATTCCCCAAATTCTCTTCTAGCTTCCGCTTTATCCTTTCAAAATTTTTTTTTCAGGAGTGAATTTTGGGGGTGTTACACCTAGTTGATGGGTTTAAGTAGAGAGCAATACCATGGTCCTTAAAAGCCTACTAGTCAATGGGTTAGGTCAACAAGTTGATTGTTCAAGGAACCATTTGATCTATTTGAACTAAGCAATCGATCAGCTTGCCCACCAACAGCATAAAACAATCATTTGCAGATCAAGTTTATAATTCTTTATCATACCATATGGAAACATGTTCTAACATCGCATAATACATTTTTAACTTACAATACTTGTATATTTCACCATTAATCATCACAACCTAATCTTTCCTCAAGATTCATGCTTTTTTTTCTTAAAATACATAGCATAGCCATTCAATACCATATCTGTATGGATATATATTCATATCAACATAAAATATATAACTTTAAGAGTTTCATAACATGCAAGCTTAATAATAACACATTTTAGAAGTAAGAATGACTTATTTGATGCAAGCAAAACTTCCTCAAACAAGAAAACTTAACTTATGAAATCCTCACCTTTTAAAATCTTAAAAATAACAAGTTTAACTCAAAAATCCATAAATAACCTTTACAAATTCAAACTTGAAATAGAAAGAGAAAAATGAATATACCACACCTAAAGGAAAATAGGAGATAATTTTGCTAAAACACTTAACCTTTTTTCTAAATCTAACTCTTCCTTGTTTAACAATTAAAACAAGAGGGAGCTAGAAAAAGGATAGCAAAAGCAAAAGGAATTCAAATGTAAGGCTCAAAGTGAAGAGGGAGAAGGTGAATGCTAGAGAATTAGAGTATTTTGGTGGCTAAAAGAAAGATGAATAGAAGAGGCTATTAGGGTTACTTATAACCAACAAATCAATATAATTCACAAGTATGGTCAAGAACAAATCAAAAACTCTAATTCTTACCTTTCTGATTTGAGCTGAAAGGGCATATTTCTTCCAAGATATGCTAACCTATTCTCCAAAGCACAAATGGTGATTCTAGAGGAATATAGGTCAATTCTAGAAATGCAATACACAAGAGCGGAAATGAAAGGTCAACATGGAAAAAACCTCCTAGCTAAGTAGAATTGAGCTTGATATCAAAGCAATGATCCCATAAATGTATAGTGGTGAGAGGTGGAAGAAGGCATAACTGAGGTCATCTCCCCCCTCAATTGTTCTAATTAACTCCTTAGATCGATTTGAGGCATCATTTTCTAGCCAAATGCATCATACGAAAGCTTAAGAAGTTTTTAGGAACAATTTGGAACGAGTTATTGAGGTTATATTTTAGTATAAAAGGTTTTTCCAAAAAATTGAGTTTTAAAAACATACTTAGCTTGACAAATCAGTCAATTGGTTTGGCCTACCAATCAACTGTTCTACAGACCAGTTGATCGATTCCTCAACCAATTGAGTGGCTTAGTCAAGAAAAAAATATTTCTAAAATTATAAACCTATCGATTGGTTCATGGAACCAATCAATCATTCTACATGAAAACTTGCTTAACTTAGCTTTCCAACCTCATTTTAAATCCAACTTTACTTCAAACCTAACCATAGTTCCAAATCAAAAATCAAAAAACACTAACAAATGACATAATTTCTCATTCAACATTTTTACAAAAAGTTAGGGCATTATATTAACCAACAAATCAAATGTATAAAAAATGTTATTATTAAAGTGATTTATAAATGTAAAAAATTCTTATTGAACAATGAAAAATATTTGATTCATCAACGTAAAAAATTCTTATTGAATAATGCTAAAAAAATTTATTTTTAAAAATTATAAATAGAATTTGAAATATGGGATAAATCTAAAAATGATATGGATTTAAATATAATAGCCAAAAAATTTAAAACCTAAAATTTCATAATTAATCCTTATTTAGGATAATTTAATTTTTTAAATTATTAATTTAATTATTTTTTGGACTTTTGGGTTTATAAAAATGGATATGATTGTTTAAAAGATTAAAATAAATATTTTATTATTTTATCATATTCATTTTATTTAAATAATTTTCTAAACCCATATTTTACTCAAATTTACCCTATTACAATTAATATCTTAAATATTAAATAAATTAATTGATTAAATTAATTTACCCATTTAAATAATTAAATACTCTTATTCTAAAAAATATTTTAGTTATATTTTCCCCTTTTCCCTTTTCCTTTTTCCTTTTTCCTTTTTCTTTCTCCTTTCTCCTTCCTTTTTCTTTTCCTCCTTTTTCTTTTTCCTCTTTTCTTCCTCCTTGCGCCACTCAGCTTGCTTCTCCTTTTTCTTCTCTCAACTGGGCTGCTCGCCCCTTCCCTTCATTTCTCTTCTCTTCTCCCTGTGCCCATCCAACACACACCTCCCTTCTCCTTCTTTTATTCTTCCCTTTTCCCCCGGTTGGGATAGCTCAACCACCCCTTTTTCCTCCCTCTCCCTCTCGCGTGTGAGGTGGCCCATCTCCCTTCTTTTCCTTTCCCTGCCCGACGGGTCTATTAGGCCCTCTTCTCCTTTCTTCTTTCCTTCTCCATTCTTCTTCCCTTCTCATTCCTTCTTCGACTATCGGCACCATACTAGCCTACAAACCATCTACAACCAGCCCTCTACAGCCCTGCCATTGCAGCCTACCCCCTCCCTCTCTCCCCCATCCCTTTCCCTTCCATTTTTGAGCTAAACACAGCCCCCTCACATGCCCCTTACTTTCCCTTTCTTCCACCCCTTCCCTGCCACCCTACACCCCGACCCCCTACAGCCTACACTACCTACTCGAGCCATGTCTGCCCTCTTTCCCTCTTCCTTTTCTTCTCCTTATCTCCTCCTTCTATAACTATTTGTTATCTCCCTCGAGCTCCGCCATTTCCTTGTAGAACTCCCCCCCTTTTCTCTTGTCTTCCCTTCTCCTTCCCTCCCCTATTTTTAGTTTCACCACCCATAACCGCTACCTCTACCACCCAACTGACCACCACCCCAACCCCCTACCCTCTCTTGCTACCTCCCTACACCACCTAACAACCCCCACTCACCCCTACAACCACTTTCCTCTTCCTTTCTCTTTCCTTTCCCTTCTCCACCTCCATACACTGCCATCTTCCTTATTCTACCACCGCCATAGCCACCCCTCGTCCCCTTGGCATCTCCCTTACCACCACCCTACCTCACCTTAGCCGAGAATCCCTTATAACCCCTTCCCTTCTTCTCTTTTTTTCCCTTCCTTCTTCGTCTTCTTCTTCTCCCTTCCTTGCACCCATTTTCCCAGCCCTGCACCTGCCATCTCTATTGCTCTGAGCCACTAATCTTCTACCCTCAACCACCACCTACACCCCTACTCCCTTCCTACACCCAACCCCCATCCTCACTCCCCTTCATAAGCCCTCAACTGAACCCCTAAAATCCTTACCTGAACCAAATCCTCACCTTCTCCCATCTCTCCCCTTCTTCCCTCATTTCCCCTTTCATTTTATGCATGTAGCTCACGTTGCCATGTAGCGTGAGTGCAGTTGGATCTCCTTGAGCTAAACTAACTAAATTTTGGAGGTAGAAGTATAGTTAGTATTAGCTTGTATTTAATAAGCTTTTGGTATAAATGTATTCTTTTAATTTTCCTCTTCTAATATGCTACTTTTTGTATTATTTCTAGGTATTAATTTTTACTAATCAAATCTTAAAATTTTAACTGAGATACCGGTAAGGTTTAATTATTTCTAAAAATATGGTAACTATTATACCTTAGTAAAATATGTGGATATACGTATGCTAGCACATTAGGGTTTGAATGTGTTTGAATACATATTATGTGATGCTAAGTATATTATGATTTGTAGCATATGTTGGTAGTTGAACTGAAAAACATGTTATATTATGTGTCATGTGTAGAAATGATAGTTAAAGAAGGAGCCTTATTGTTAACAATAATGTTAAATGCATATATATGACGTAATAAGCTAATATGGCCATTTGTAGCATAGATAGTGTTAATATGAGCCCAAGAGGCATTTTAATAATTTCTCTAGTACCAAAGGCGTGGCATTAATAATAAATAATAATAGTTTGTGGTGTTAGATGATGTATATGGATCATAGGTGTTAATGGTTTATGTGATAGGGTATTTTAGGATATTTGGCATAAGAAGGGCGAATTGGTAATCTTTATGAATAAAAAGGGTAATATGGTAAATTAATAAGTAAAAAGGGTATTGAAGTAAATTTAGCATTAAAAGGGGGATAACTTGGTAATTTTATGAGTAAAAAGGTAGTTTGGTAAGTTAACAAAATGAGAAGGGTATTTTGGCAAATTTGGTATAAAAATGGATAACTTAAAAATTTTATAAGTATAAGGGGTAAAATGGTAATTAATAAGTAAGAAGGGTATTTTGGTAATTTGGCATAAAAGAAGGGTAACTTGGTAATTTGGAGAGTAAAAGGGGTAAAATAGTAATTTAGTTGGTAAGAGGGGTATTTTGGTAATTTGGCACAAAATGGGCAATTTGGCAATTTGAATAAGTATGAAGGGAAATTTGGTAATTTAACTAACCAAAACGGAAAATTGGTAATTTAATAAGTATGGAGGATAATTTGGTAAATTAACTAACCAAAAGGGACAATTTAGTAATTTTAATAAGTATGAAGGGTAATTTGGTAATTTAACAACCCTCGAGGAAAATTTGGTAATTTTAACAAGTATGAAGGGTGATTTGGTAATTTAACAAACCGAAAGGACAATTTGGTAATTTTAACAAACATAAAGGGAAATTTGATAATTTAACAAACCACAAGGGTAATTTGGTAATTTAACAAGTATAAGGGGTAAAGTTGGTAATTTAATAAGTATGGAGTGTAATTTGGTAGTTTAACAAATACAAAAGGTTATGTTGGTAATTATACACGTATGAAGGGGCAATCTGTAATTTGGCAAGTAAAAAGGGAGTAACTTGGTAACTTTACAAATAAGGGATATTTTAGTAATTTTATAAGTATGATTGGGTAAATTGGTAAATTGCATATAGCATGAGAAAGGATTAAATAAGCCTCCATAATAAGACATAAGTAATTTTAAATAATAGGATAATGGTTCATGGCTTTAGTATCACTTGTTTAAGTATAACTCCCGTATGTTATAAGGATAAGGGTATTTCGGTAAATTAGTGACTATCATAAGGATATGACATGGCATAGGGTTGAATGGATAATTAAGGGTATGATATGATGTTATTTCGTAATCAAGAAAGAGGTGCCTTGGTTGTTAATTATACATAGAAGTGTGTGCTGGATGTGCTAGAAATACATGTTAGAGTTTATGAGTTTAATGGTCCTTGATATAGAATACTTGATCCTATGACTATAATATCCCAAAACCTTAATTTAGGAATTAATAATGAAATAGGAACTAATAGGTGGGATCAATTAAATAATATATTTTTAATAAAACAATGTTATTATATGGAGGTAATTGAGACAAAAGAAAGATGAAAATAATATAGGAATCAAATTAGTGGTGGTTAGGATAATTTGCTAACTAAAATGAATTTTAGGAAAATTTAACCAAAATTTATAAATTAATATAAAAAGAAAATTTATTTATTTATTTTTATTAATTTTTTTAAATAATTTAAAAAAATTTCCAAATACCCCAACCACCTCATTTTCATTTTTTCCTTGTTCCCTTTTCCCCCTCTTTTTCTTCCTTTTTCTTCTTTTACTTCTTTTTATCTCCTACTTATCTGGGCCATGCCCAACACTGCCCAACTCTTCCCCTCCCTCCTCTCCTTCTTTTCTCCCCTACTTAGCCTAGCCCACCTTCTTTTTATCCTTGCCTTTTTCCTATTTTCCTCCTTCTACCCTCGTCTCCTACCTCGCCCCCTCCTTGATTATTGGTGTGCATGGTTGCAAAGCATCCATGGCTCTCGTTTTCTCCCCTACCTTCCCCTCTACTTAACCTACAGGAAGTGCAGCTAGCACTACCCTACATTGGTCCCCTACCCTCTGCAACCCCAACACCCTTACCTACCCTCCTTGCAGCTCTGCCAAAATCACCCCTGCCCTTTGTAAACCTGCACACCTACAGGCTTACAGCGACATGCCACTAGAGAGCGGCAACCACCTGCCCCTCCCACTCCCTTGTCCTCATCCTTCATTGTCTTCTTCTCCTCCCCACATCTATAAATACCCCATCTCTCACTCTTTTTGTTTTGCCTAGAAATTCCTAAAGCTTCCCTCTACTACCCCATTAGATGCAGCCTCAACTGTCGTCGTGCATTGCTACCTTCCAAAAATCCACCAACCTCTTCCCTATATTACCCTCCACCAAATAAGACCACTCCCCACCTCTAACTCCCCCTACATAGCCCTCCCTACTCATGTAAAGTAGGCAGCTCAAGTTACCCTTTGCACCTTATTGCTATCCCATTCACTGCCCTACACCACCTCCTTTGCCACAACCACCACCCCCACCACCCTCACTACCTCCCTCTCAACCCACCAAAAACTTCCCCTACCTACCCATACCCTTGCTTCTCCCTTTCTCCCCCAACTTCCTCCTCATTTCTTCTCCTCCACCTTCAGCCACCACAGCTGCCGCTGCCTTGACACACCATCACCACTACTACAACCCTCCTTGTCTAGGAAACCTACTACCTCACAACCACCACCTCCCTTTCCCTCTTCCAACCCTAAATTTTAGACCTTTTCAAATCACTACCACTCCCACCGCCCACTGCCGCCCTGCCGCCGCCACTCTAGCTACTACCTCCACCCCTTGTTGTACCCTAACCCTTGCTCCTACTTAAGTATAAATTATTTTGTATAATTGTTATTATTAGTCTTATTATCACTATTACTACTACTACTACTACTACTACTTCTACTACTACTACTATTATTATTATTTTGCCATTATTATTATTATTATCATCATTACTAGTATTAATCTTATTATGGTTATTATTACTACTATTGTTATTGTTAGTATCATTAATAATACTAATATTATTTTTATTAAGACTATTATTATTATCATTACTATTATGATTCTTTTACTAATAATTAGTTAGGGGATAATAAAAAAAAAAGAGGGAAGTTAATATTAGTGTTCCACTCTTATTAGTGAACCAAACCCTTCCCCTAAGGAGGCATAAGAGTTGTGCTCCAAGTCCCCTGTCGATCTAGGTAAGGATGTGGTTAATGCCAAATTGTATGTTATGTGTTCATGTGTGTTTGGTTATATATTTGTATCCTATATGGTTGTAGATTATATGCTTGTAGTGTAGCTTGCCATGGAGCTATAAGTTGTATATGTATTATGACATGTGTAATATGGTGATATGATTTGTATTTTGTGTTATGCCTTATGTATTTTTGCCTTATATAACATACATGCTAGGAGTCCTTAAGTAGTATGATGAGGTTGTGGGGAGATAAAAGAAATAAAGAAAGTGGAGTGATTAGAGGGAAATGAGAAAGACCTAAGTACCTTATGACTTATGGGTGGAAAATTCAAATAAAATGAGAGGTTGGAATAAATTTTGTATGGGAAGTGTAAGGCTTGCATGGTGTAACACCCCAAAATTCACTACTTTTTTTTTTAAAAAAAGCGGAAGAATTTAAATTAAAACCTGTGAACTCTGGGGATGTTACTGTCATATTTAGTACCAAACCATTTCATACAAAACCAATACCCATACCATATCATGCAAAAGCCTAACACCATACCCCTTTATGTAAAACCCTAACACCATGCTATTTCATGCAAAACCCTATCACCACATTGTTACACTACCCATCATTATTTTGCAACCCTAACATGCATGTCTTAAGGCCATATCATACAATAATAACATAATTATACATATGATTCTCATGCCACAATTTATTCATACCAACGTACTTCAACTCCATAATCATGCCACATACGAAATAATTAACAATAATAATAGATATAGAATACATGGATTATGAAACACACAATGCATATAAACACACCAATGGCCTTAGTAAACCCTTACCTAATAGGTCACCGGTCTTGGTGCACACTCCTATTCCACTTGAGGGCTTTGACTGGGCTCACCTATTATGGGGAAAAATACTAGAATTTGCTTCCCTCCTAAAATACTATGAGTTTCTAACTTATCCTAAGCCTTGGTTCTTAATTAACTACACCAAATACTATTAAAATACTAATAAAATACTATTATAATTTAGAGTAAAAGGTGATATAAGGGTTTCTACCATTCACCAAAATAAAGTTAGTAAAGGTAATAATAATAATAATAATAATAATAATAATAATAATAATAATAATTTTAATAATAACAAACTATTACTAATAATAGTAATATTAATAGAAATCTTAATAATAATAATAATAATAATAATAATAATCTAAGCCTTAAAATTATAAGGTGGGGTTTCAACCCTACCCCTAAATAATGAAATACTATTCAATAGTATAAATAACATATATTATTTATAATAATATTAAAATAATAATGATAATAGTTATATTATTAGTATTATTAATAAAAATAGTAATAATAATACTATAAAGTATATGTGCGAATAATAAAAAAATAATTAAGGTCTATGCCCTTCCAGAATAATTAAATATAATAATAATAATAATAATAATAATAATAATAATAATAATAATAATAATAATAATAATAATAATAATAATAATAATAATAATAATAATAATAGTAGTAGTAGTAGTAGTAGTAGTAGTAGTAGTAATAGTAATAGTAATAAAACATATAATAATTCAAATAATACCTAAACTTCAAAACTAATAACCCTAATTATTTTATTCCTACTCTCTATCCTACAAGGAAAATTTAGCATTAATATTCCATCTAATAATAATAATAATAATAATAGTAATAATAATAACAATAAAAATAATAATAATAATAATCGGCTAACCATAAAATAATTTGAATAAAACAGAATAAATGTAAATAAATATAAAGGAAGGTCTAAGAAGGTCTAGGGTTTCACCTTGAGTCGGTAGGAATAGGCGGCACCGGCGGTGGCCGGAAAATGAGTTTAAGAGGGCAAAAGATGAAGAAAAAGAGGGAAGGAGGAGGGGAAAAGAGAAAATAAAGTTATGGTTCAGTGGAGGAGAATTAGAGGGAGTTTTTGGGTGGTACAGGGGGCAATAGAAGTGGCAGAATTGGTGGCGGAAGGCGGCTTAAAGGTTGCGGGGTACAGATTTTTGCGAGATGGGCAGGAGGTTTCGGACGGCTATGGCAGCTCGTGCAAGAAGAATCGAATAATGTGAATGGTTTAGTTAGCTAGAGGAAATTTCAAGGAAGAATTTGGAATGTGGAGGTGGCGCTGAGGTTGGCTATCAGCGGCAGAATATGCGTCTGAAGTCACGGTGGCGGGCGGTTCTCACTTAGGGTTTCGAGAATGAAGAAGTTTCAAAAACATCCACGAATAGGCTATTTGTAGAGTTTAGATGGGTTATTAGGGTTTTGGAGGTCGGCAAGACGGGGTTGGATGCTAGGGTTTAGGTGGTCGGCATTAGAAATCGGCCGGCGATTACTTGGGTTGGGTCGAAGGTTCGCGAAGCCAAAGAGAGAGAATGAGCGAGAGTTGAGGGTAACCGTTCATGTCAAGCTCATGTGCGAGTCAAAAGGGAGAAAAAGAGAGGTGAATCGGCCGGTCAGAGTCCTCGTAGTCGGCGTCGCCATTTTCGGGGGTAGAAGCTGCAGGCTGCGTCGACGGAGGAGAAGGGAGGAAGAAGGAAGGAGGGGGGTGAACCAGTCGGTCGGGAAAGAAAAGAAAAGGGAGAGAACTGAGCAGTCGGCGTGGACTAAATTTCATTTAAATAGAGCGATGCGTTTTGACGGCAATAGGAGCGTAGCGCGGCGCTTCTGGGCGGCTGTGCTGAAGGACAAACGGACGAGTGACTTGTACCGCGAGAAAGGAAAAAAAAAAGGAACGACGGGCTTGGGCCGCTGGGCTGGCCCAAGTCGGGGGAAAAGAAAAATAAAAAGAAAAGAAGAAGAAAGGAAAGGAAAAAGGGAAAAAGGAAAAGAGAAAAATAATTATTTTGGGTATTTAAATTTATTAAAATATTTGGGATATTTAAAAATAATAGTATTTAAATAAAATAATATTTAAACCCCTTTTTAGGCTAATTTAGGATTTTTAAAAGATTTTCCATAAATTCTATTTTAATTAGGAAAACACCCTAATTTTATTCCATTAAATTATTTATAAAATTATTATTAATTTGAAACTATTTTCTCCTTCTAATTTTAAATAATTTATTTAATAAATTTCTAAAATAAAATGCCTAATTAGCTAAAATACCCAAATTCTCTCCTAATAAAAATACTTATAAATTTCTTCTTGATTTTCCCTAATTAATTCAATTTAAAAATAATTTATTTAAATAATTTTTCTAATAAATATCATTTAAATGTAATTTATAAAATTAGAAATTTTTGAGGCATTTCACATGGGGTGGTTAGTCTTTGCATAGGGGTAACATTTACGTGGGAAAAGGTGATTTAAGGGTTAAGGAAGGTGAGGGAAGAGTGTTTCAGGTAATTGGAGTCCACAAGAGAAAAATAGTACGTTAGTTGGTACAAGTGTGCATAGGCGACTTAACTTGGGTTTCAAGGATAAACCCTAAGTGGGGGAAGTGTGTGGTAGAGAGAGTTGATGGTAGATGGTTGGAGTGTTAGTGGAGATTGGAAGGGTGTCACGTGAAGGGGGGGAATGAGTCAAGTGGAAAGGAGGATGGCGCGTGTGTGATGAGGGGATAACATGAAAGAAAGGAGAAGTACTAGGGTTTGGGGTGGCCAACTAGGGTTTTCATGATCCCATGCAAAGGATGGGAAGTAAGGTTGTGATGTTCAGTGTGGATTGAGTGGAGTGATGGTGTTGGAAGCAAAGGGAGCATAGGCCATGTGTGATAGGGAGAGCTTAGGCCACATAGGCCAATTTAGGGTTTCGAAGGGAAACTCTAGAGGGCGATGGTGAGTTAAAGTGATGATATGGGAAGTGTGCCTTGATCCACGTATGCAGGAGTTTGAGTTTTTCATGTTGAGTAGGGGAAAAGTGAGGAAGAAGTCTTGGAGTCTTAGAGTGCATAGAATTCCCAAGATATGGGATGGAGTTTCTCAAGAGAGTTGGGTGAAGGGGTGAGAATGGGAAGATCAGTGGGTCATAGGTGGGGATGCATGTGGAATAAGACATGAGTAAAATACTAATAATGTAAAGTGAAAGATTATCGAGTTGGGAATAGGTCAGAGTGTTTTTTGGTCCACCGGCTATAATAGTGGTTAGGACCCTTGTTACTTTGGAGTGTATTCTGGTCCACTAGCTATAACAGTGGCCAAGTGCATTTTGCCTTAGAGTATCATTTTCCGTCCACCAACTTCGAGCTCAATAAACCAAACCTTGTATTAAAATAAACCATGGAAAAACACTAACTACTTACAAAAGAACACCAGTGTGTTGAGGCCAAGTTGGGATAATTTTTCAGTCCACCAACTATAATAGTTATCAGGCGTGTTTTACCTTATAGTATCATTTTCTGTCCACCAGCTATAAAAGTGGTGTCCCCATACTCACGTGGATATAGTTTGGGAAATGTATAAAGACGATAAAAATGGTCTATGTCTTAATAATGATGTTGAACTTGAATGAAGTACTATAAGCATCTTTTGCCTATTTCCACTTACATGGTCTTAACCATATAGTTATCTTACTCAGTTTGTACCGTACTGATCATCCCTTTCGTGGGCCCTACTCACTTCCACGAGTAGTGGCCCCTCCTGCGTTTGTGGAGGTAGGAGATGTTGCATATGATGATTTTGAAGCTTTCGATGTGTTGGGCGAGGCTGAGTGATGGCTTGTTGGACTTGTCTTGGGGTCCAAGGGAGTGTTTTCCGAACTCACTTTATTTTTTTTCCACCATTGTGTTCATCATTTTATTTCCCTCATAGGGGCCTTGTTAATGTACTCATTTTCTATCTTATATTAACCTTGATTTGGCACACTTTTTTTATTTATAAATTGTTAGAAATATTATGGTTTTATCTTATACTCAATTTTAATGTCCTTTAAATGTTCTAGCCTTGTGGTTGGTATGAGATTGGCCGGGGGTCAGTCTTTTACCGATCACGGCGGTAGTAGCCCTTGTTTTAATGTATGGTTTTTGTGGAAACGAAAATTTTCAACTATGAAATTTAGGGGTGTTATAATGAACCGCATTATAATTATGATATGATAACCCTTTATGGTATGTGAATAAATAGAAATAAATTTTGAAATGGAAATGGATAATAAAAGGATGGCCTTTGTGGTCTATTTAAGTTAGCATGGACAATAATGCATCCTTGTGTTTAGGATAGAGTAAGATGTAGGGCTTGGCTAGGGCACTAAGGTACACCAGCTAAAATCCAAAACAATAGTGGGTTAAACCAAGTATTTAGGGTAGCAACCCCTAAAGAGCCACCATTTCCGATCTCGAGGTCTTCCACTTTAATTATTACTATCTTACCCTCACCTACCCTCTTATTTAAGGGGTATGCTTAATTATGGATTAGGTGTCCTTGTCGGTAGGATATTATGTGTCCTCGTGTACTAGTATAACCAAGGTACCTTTGCATCATTGGGTTGATGGTTGGAGGGTACTGTGTTGCTTATATGCGCTAGTATGACTGGTGCGCCTTTGTGTCTTCGAGTTCATGATCTCCCCTTGAGTTAAATAAATGAACCTGTTGTGTTAATTAAATAGAAAATTCTAGTCATGTAAAGTGAAATATTATTGAGCAGGACCCAAACCATTCCAAAAGCAAAAATAGTGGCTAGGTACATTATGCCTTGGAGACCAATCCACTGATAAATAATAGTGGCAGGTGCATGTTTCCCTGGAGTGTATTCCATTCCACCGGCTATAATAGTGAAGGATCCCAATCTCAATAAACTAAACCTTGGATGATATTGAATTATGGGAAAGATACTAATTACTTATAGTGGAGTACCATGTGAGTCGGAGCCAGACCGATCCATTAGCAAAAATAGTGGTTAGGAGCCTTTTACTTTGGAGACCGATCCACTAATGAATAATAGTGGCTAGTTGTATGTTGCCCTAGAGTGTAATTCCCCAAAATTTTAGAAAAATCTATAATTTAATAAATAGCTTTTATTTGAAATAAATTAGCTTTTAAAATTATTTGATTTAATTATTTTATGGATTTTTGAGTATATAAAAGTGGATAGGAATATTTAATAAATTAAAATAAAAATTTTGTTATTTTATCATACTCTTTTTATTTAAATAATTTTTCCAAACCAATATTTTACTAAAATTATCCTTTTTAAACCCATATATTAAATTAAATTATTAAATAAATTTATTACACAAAAATATTACATTATATTATTTTGTAAATTAAATTATTTTAATTTACCCTATTTTTTTTCCTTTTTCCCTTTTTCCTTTCCTTTCTCCCTCCTCTCCTTTTTCCTCCTTTCTTTCTTTTTCCTTTTTCCTCCTTCGGGCCGCCCGCGCTAGGCCAGTCCCTCCCCCTGCACGCCTGGGCCTTCAGCCCACTCCCTTCCCTTCTCTCCTTCTCCTGCCCGAGCCGCTCCCTCTTTCTTTTCCCCTCCTTTCCCGCGTGTCATGATCTAACCCAGTTCCCCCTCTTTTCTTTCTTTCCATTCCCCTCCTACCTAGGTCGGCCTAGTTCCCCTTTTATTTCTCCTGACCGGCCTACTGTTCCTGCACCCCCTTCTTTCTTTCTTCTTCTTCTTTGTTGATCAACCCAAGGTGGCTGACTTGTCTTCATCGCCATACCTGCCACCTCAGGCACGTTGGTCACTGCCCTGCCACCTGTCCCTGCCACCACTACAACCCTCCCTCTCTCCCTCTCTCTCCCCCATCCTTTTTTTTCACCATTTTGGACCCAATCAGCCATGCACTCCCCCTCACGCATGGCGTCCCTTTCCCTTTCTCCCCATCCCTCTCCCTGCCACACTACCACCTCCTTGCCACCCTACACACTGCCACTGACCAACCACCTATCCCCTCCTTTTCTCCCTCTTCTTTTTCTTCTCCTCACTAGCCCTTTTTCTCCCCCATTTTTCGTGCCCTGTCCTTCCCCGATTCCTTCTCTCCATTTTCTTGTTCTTTCATCATCTTTCCCCAATTTTGCACCACCGCCTCCCTCTACCGCTTTCTCCACCTCACCAACCACCTTCACCACTTTCTGCACCCTTCTACTCCCGCCCTACACCACCACAACACCCTCAAAGCCACCTCGTAGCTCCTTCTTCCTCCCCTCTTCTTTTTCTCCCCTTTTTTCTCCCTTCTCGGCAACACCCTTGCAACCCCTCCGTTCACCGTCGTCTGGCAGCCTCTGTCATCACCCAAACCACCAATCCACTCCCTACAACCTCTTCTACCACCCCACACCTCCTTTTCCCGAAACCAGCCCCTACACCCCTTCATTTTCCTCCTCTCTTTTCCTTCCTTCTCAGCCCAGTACACTCCTGCAGCCCACTTTGCCGCCTCGCCGATGCAACCTCCGTCACCCTTTGCCACCAACAACCCATCCCCAACCGCCACCTACACCCCCTCTTCACTCCTGCACCCTTCCCTTGCCCTAAATCCTCCCCCATCTACCTTCTTTCCTAGCCTAAAGACCCTAACCCGAAAATAGCCCATCATCCCTTTTCCTTCACCACCCTTCGAGCCTTCCTCTTTTTATTTTGCATGCAGCTCATGCTGTATAAGCAGCATGAGCTACTACATGCCTTGGTTATTTTAGTTTATAAATTTTAAGGTATAATAATATTTAAGTTAATTATTTCATTAAGTAAAATTTATAGAGTATTATGCTTTGGTTTTTCTTATTTATAATATAATAAGTATTGATATTATTTTTAGGTATTGGTTTTACTAATCAAAACTTGAATCTTTAACCGGAATACTGGTAAGGTTCAATTTACGAGAATTAAGGTAATCGTTAAACCCCACTTAAATGCATGGATAAACGTATGTTAGCATATTAGGGTTTTTAATACGTTATTATTCTTGTTATATGTTTGTTAATATAATATAATATAAAATAATATAATATATATATATATATATATATATATATATATATATATATTCTTGTATTGATTAATAAAAAGGAAAGTATGCTAGTTTATGTACTATGCGTGGAAATATTGCTTAAGGAAAGAGTTTGGCTACTGATGAAAGTGTTAAGTACTTATCCATGTTATATTATGTTATTATGACCATTTATGTATGAATAATATTATTATGAGCCATAGGGGCATTCTAGTAATATTTCTTGTGCAAGAATGTGGCCTAATATGTGTAGGTGCTAATAAGTAGTATATTAAAATATAATAGTCGGTGGAGTTGGATATTGTGAATGGAGTATTAATATTACTATTCCATGTAGAGATGTTAATTTAATAAAAGTGATGTAATAAGGGGGCAAGATGGTAATTTTTGAAGAAAAGAGTAAAATGATAATTTTATAAGTAAAAGGATAAAATTATAATTTGTAAGAAAAAGGGGTATTATGGTAACTTTAGAAGTAAAGGGCAATATAGTAATTTTATAAGTAAATGGAAAAATGATAATTCTATGAGTAAAGGGGCATTATAGTAATATTGAAAGTAAGGGGTACACTAGTAATTTTGGAGGAAAAGGGGAAAAGCTGTAATTTTGTATGAAAAGGGTAAAGTGGTAATTTTGGATCTAAATGGGGTCAAATGGTAATTTTGGAAGAAAAGATCAAAATGATACTCTTAGATGTAAAAGGGTAAAATAGTAATTTGTAAGTAAAAGGGTAATGGTAATTTTATAAGTGGAAGGGTAAAACAGTAATTTTAGGAATAAAGGGCAAAATAGTAAATTGCAAGTAAAGGGGATATTATGGTCATTTTATAAGTAAAAGGGTAAAATGGTAATTTTATAAATAAAAAGACATTATGGTAACTTTGGAAGTAAGGGGTAAAATGGTTACTTTATAAATAAAAGGATACTATGGTAACTTTGGAAGTGAGGGATAGAATGATAATTTTGTAAATAAAAGGATATTATGGTAAATTTGGGAGTAAGGGGTAACTTGGTAATTATGATAACGGCTCAGGATAATTTGGTAATTAAATTATGATTATAGAAGGACAATTGGATAATTATGATAATAAAGAAGGGTAATTTGGTAAATTAACCAACAAAAGGGCATTATGGTAATTTTAATAATGGAGAAAGGCAATATAGTAATTATAATAACGGAGAAGGGTAAATTAATAACTATAATTATGGAGAAGGGTAAATTAATAATTATAATAATGGAGAAGGGTAAATTGGTAATTATAATAATGGAGAAGGATAAGTTGGTATTTATAATAATGGATAAGGGTAAATTGACAATTGTAATTATGGAGAAGGGTAATTTGGTATTTATAATAATGGAGAAGGGTAAAATGGTAATTATAATAGTGGAGAAGGGTAAAATGGTAATTATGATAATGGAGAAGGGTAATTTGGTAATTTAACCAATAGAAGGGTAATTTGGTAATTATGATAATGGATAAGAGTAATTTGGTAACTATAATAATGGATAAGGTTAATCTAGCAATTATGAGATTGTAGAAGGATAATTTGGTAATTTAACCAACTAAAGGGCAAATTGGTAATAATGATAATAAAGAAGGCCAATTTGGTAATTTACCCAACTAAAGGGGCAATTCGGTAATTATGATAATGGAGAATGACAATTTGGTAATTTAATTGACTAAAGGGTAAATTAGTTATTATTTAACCAACTAAAGTGGGAACTTGGTAATCATGATAATGAAGAAGGGTAATTTGGTAATTTATCCAACTTAAGGGTAATTTAGTAATTAAAATAAAGGAGAAGGGAAATTCGGTAATCTACCAAATAGGAAATATGATAAGTGTAAAAATTATGAAGGGTAAATGGTGATCTAAAAAGCATAGGAGATAACTTGATAACCTAAAACGAGCAAGGGGTAATTTGATAATTATGCAACCTGAAGGGTGATATGGTAAATTGGCAAGTAAGGAAGGGATGGCTTAATAACTATACAAGTAAGGGGCAAATATGTAATTTATATCTAACATGTTGATGGGACACTAGAGGTTTGTAATAAGACTCAAGTAACACTGAATAGTAAGGTAAGAGTATTTAACGATTAGTAAGTATCACGAGAACAAATCGTAAATCAGAATTGGATGAGATTATGACAGCCTTAATCATTTTTTTTTGTGTTATCTTGAATAACCGTATGAATAAGAAATGCCTAATGATATCAAAATGATCGAAAGTGAATAAACATCTCATTGTTGTGCTTTTCATGATCACCTTAATTAAGACACTAATACTTAAAGTGAAAGACCTCGAGATCGAAAATGGTGGCTCTTTAGGGGTCGCTACCCTAAAGACGTGGTTTAGCCCACAACTATTCTGGTATTTGTTGGTGTGCCTTTGTGCCCCAACTAGACCCTATATCTTACTTTATCTAGCTCTACAGACCTATTTGGAGGGTATGCATACTTATGGATTAGGTGTCCTTATCGGTAGGGTACTGAGTAGCTTTATGCACCAGTATGACCAGGGTACCTTTGCGTCCCTAGATTGATGGTTGAAGGGTACTGAGTAGCTTGTATGCACCAGTATGATCGGTGTACCTTTGTGTCCCGAGTTCTTGATCTCTTGTCTGAGAAAAATAAATGGAATTGTTGTGCTAATTAAAAAAGAGAAAACATTAATTATGAAAGTGAAAGATTAATGAGTTGGGCCCAGTTGAATTATGATATTGAGTACTAATCCACCGATGTGTTGCCCTGGCAAATGATTATGAGTATCGGTCCACCGGATATAATAGTGGCCCAGGAGCGTATTACTCTGGAAGATGATTATGAGTACTGGTCCACCGGATATAATAGTGGCCTAGGAGCGTATTGCTCTAGATGATGTTGATATATATTCCGATCCACCAGAGATAATAGTGGGGGAACCGAGCTTAATAAAACCAATTATGGATGTGAATAAATTATAGAAAAATACTAATCACTTATAGTGGAACACCATGTGAGTCGGGGCCAGACCGGCCCACTGGTGAAGAATAGTGGCTAGGAGCGTTTTACCCTAGAGACCGATCCATCGGCAATAATAGTAATAATGAGCGTTTTGCCCTGTATGTATTCCGGTCCACCGGCTATAATAGTGGGCTTCCCGCACTCACATGAGTATATATTCTGAGATGATTGAATAATGATGGACTAATGGTGTAAGGCCTAGAAGCATTAATTGTACATTATGACTTATTAATAATTGATGGACTTGTTAAGTATATAGCTTTGTTTCATGTGTTGCATTGCGGGCCTACTTTTATGTGTGTTTTTAAAGGGTTACTCAATACCATAGTACTGAAGGGTTCCATTCGTGGGGCCCTTGCCTATTCAATGGGCAGTGTCCCTTACAGGTCCTTTTCAGGTGTTATTCAAGTGGGCAATGGGAAAGAGTGTAAGGATTGTCCGGAATTTGATAGGGTTTTACTACTTCCCTTTCTAACTCTTGGTTTGAATGTAATCTTCGTTCTTGTAACCACCATTGGTAGATTTTATTTTTGCAAGATGTTTATTTGCGCTACTCTGATTTAAATATGGTTTGAAGTTCTAGCAATTGATATTTTATTCTTTAGCCTTAGCACTCGGTATTGGAATGGTATGAGTAAACCGGTCTGGTACTAAGTGTGGTGGTAATATTCCCATAATTCACAACTTTGTTATTTCGCTTCTGCTAGTTTTTTTTTTATATAACGAAAATTTTCAGTAGTGAATTTTAGGTGTGTTATATAGAGTGTATTCCATTCCACTGACAATAATAGTGGAGTTTCCGTGTTCATATGGATATAATTTAAGATATGATGTTGAATAATGACTGAATATAAGTATGGCCTTGGTGCCTGCCACTCTTTGTAAGTGATAGAATTGCTAAGTAAATGGACCTTGTGTTACGTATTTCCTATTGTATGTTGTGTTGCTTTGTGTTTTGTCCCTTATGTTGAAGTGATTATCTTTATACTCGCCTATGATATTATTTTTACATTATTTATGTATGATGTGTTGTATGTGGGCCCTGTCTTTTAGTTTGGTATAAATGGTTACTTAGTATTGTAATATTGAAGGGTTCTATTTGTGGGCTTCTACCTATTCAATGGATAGAGTTCCTTGTTGGTTAGTTGTAGGTGCTATCCAAGCTATTATTGGGTAACACCATAAGCATAATCTAAGAAGCTTTTCAAAGTTTCTCTTTTAACCTTACTATTTCTTTATTTAATGATTTTACTCTTGTAACCACTAATAGTGGATTTTTATCTTTGTAATGTCTTTAACGTACTACTTTAACTGAAATGAAAGTTTGAATTTGTGTAAATTGTACTATATTCCTTTTAGCCTTAATACTTGGTACGGGAATGATAGGAGAAAACCGAATTGTGGCGGTATTATCCCCAAAATTTACTGTTTTTGCTTCCACTAATTTTTAAATAAAATGAAAATTTTCAGTAATAAATTTTGGGGGTGTTACATTAAAACTTTCAATGTGCCTACCAAAGTTAAAATATAATTACACTATTATTATATTGATATGCAATAAATACTTATTTAATAATTCTAAAATTCTTGATGTTTAGCCAATTTAAATTATATTTGAAATTAATATGCATTAATTGTAAGAAAAATGATATTAAATATATTGATAAATAAGAAATACTTATTATTTCACCCTTTATAATTCTATAAAATTATATAAAACTAAAACATTGAAGTTAACTACGAAATTACATCTTTATTATAGTGATTATTAATTAACACTTATTGAACTGTTTAAATTTAAATTTTTATTAGTTTAAAATTGCATTCAAAACGATTGTAGAATAATTATAAAATAAGATACGGAATTGAAAAAAGAATTTAGCAAGGAAAGTTAAATTAAAATTATATTATTATTATTATTATTATTATTATTATAACAATATATTTGCAAGGTTTGATAAAATTATTTTGAATTGTTAAAATTTTAAAATTATGAATTAGATTAAAAAATGTTATGGTATGATTGTAAAAAATAATATGGAACATATTAATTCACAATAAATACTTATTATATTGTTGCTTAATTTTAAAAGTAACATGAATTTAAAACGATTAAATGTGATGAGCCAACTTAAATTAGAATTACACTATTATTATATTGTTACATAATAACTATTGATATATATTATTTTTATCCAGATTATTGTTCAAATAATAGTGTGTGAAAATATTTGATCAAGTCATTTCAAATTGAAATAATTCAACATACATATTTAAAGAAATGCTTGAAAAGTTTTGATTATGTTATATTGTTATAAATATGCTTCATTTTATGTAATTACATCTACTTTTTTTTTTATCATTTTATATGAATTTTTCTAAATACTTTAATTAACACATTGCTGAAAATAATTGTGAAGTAAAAATCTCTCTACATCCCACGCATGAAAACATAAAATTCCCCATTTTTCGCATGATGCTGGTGGCCTAACAAGCGAAAGAGGGGCAAAATAGGGCAGCTCAGACTCGGTTCGGATAGTAAGAGGGTAAACGCGACGCAGATCTCCCTTCCTTCCCTTTTTTTTTCCCCCGAAAAAAAAAATCGACAAAAAGTCAAAAACTAATAACGAATCTTCCGTCTCCTTTTCCCCAGCACCGGCTGCACCGCCCCCCCCCCCTCCCCGAATGGCTAAAACCAAATTTCTCCCTATTTTTTCGTAATTAATCAAAAGAGCTTCCTTTATGTCCTTCCCCCTTGTGAGTTGTGAGTGACAGCACCCTTTGCACTCTGTACTCCGCACCCCCTTCTCCCGCGCGTAATTTCAGCTCCATCAACCATTATTCAGGTATACTCTTCCTGCCTTTAGCAGCGATGTCAATTTGAAAGGAAATTGAATCCACCAATGTGGTAAAGATTTTCACTTATTTATTGTGTTGGTTCAATTCAGCTTCTCTTAGGAGTTCCATTTTCTCACTTAATTTGTTCAAGATTGGATCTTTCTTCTCTTGCCTAGTTGGAACATGAGTGATTTCTCTCCTCCCCATTAAGGATGCAATACTTAATTGTCTGCTGACTGTTTTTTCCGTAGCCATGGGATGAATTATTGGCCAACTGAAATCTGAGTTTTGAGATTGGGGGGTTGATTTCTCTACCGACACTTCTTGTACTCTCTTCTAATTGTCAGTCTCTTTCTTAACTTGTGTTCTATTCCACTACCGACAACTTTCCTTAATATCAGTTGTTGCTGTTGGTTATTGTCGGTGCTTTATTGAGATTTTGATTCCTGGACTATCATGTTGTGTGCTAAGTCATTACGTTTGGCTTCAATATTGCCTGGTGCCTATCTATCCATCCCTAAGATATACATACATACATACATATATACATACATACATACATATATATATATGTATGTATGTATTCGTGCATCATCTTTTGTTTTTGCTAGCATAGTGTTTAAATATAGCCTAGCTTCTTCAGTTGTTACTGGAATTTCATATCACAGAGAACTAGGAGAGAAACTTTAATTTTAAGTCTTGAGTATTGATTTGGGAGTATATGGTCATGAGGCCAGAGTATATATCTTTATGTACGGATAGAATAAATTAGACTGAGCTGTTCTTTTTAGTAGGATCTGATATCCTGATCTGCTTGTTTGCCTCTGAACTGACATGCATGTCTTGTAAGTCATGTGGGCTGTAAGTTGGCAGAACAGTATCTTGTCATGATTTCCTCCAAGATGTTGCCAGTACTGATAGTTGATTATCACGGGCATTGATTCTTGATGTCAGTATATATTGAGATGGATGGTTATGTCATGGTATCTGAGCTAAGATTTCTTGAAAGAAAGGGCATCATGTCAGTAGAGATGTATGATTTTTAGCTTCAATACCTTTTTCATGTCCTTTTACTTGTACATGTTTAGGTGTGGGCATGGGTTTTGTATTGGGAAGTTGTGATTCATTATCATAATGTAATTTGTTGTTCAACCTTTGGTCAGATATTCTTCATAGTAATGATTTGAACTGCATTAGCATTTCCCCTTTTGATGCATGTCATCCCTCATTGTCTCACAAAGCATAAGCATGTATTTTGTCTATTGAATCTTAGATGAGAATTATAAAGTACATTGTGTTTTTTTGATTGAAAGTAAAATTATTATATTTGACATTTGATAATTTACAAGCACACCAGGCATGTGTAGGGCATGTAGGACTACTACATGCATAGCAAGTAAATGATTCTCCCCAACAAAAACATAGCCTGAAGGTAAGTCCTTGCAGCAGTCCCATAAAAAATAGTGAAAAGCAGCAAGGAGATTAATCTTTGAAGTTCAAAGGGGCTTAAGAGTTTTCACTGTTGAGGACCAAATAAACATCAAGTTTAATCTTTAATACAGTGGCATCAACATCAATTACAGCATTTTCAAATATAGCAACATTCCTATCAATCTAATAGTGGCACACAGCAACAGCTAACCCTAACATTCCTAACAGAGTGTTTTTCTTGTTTAGTTGGTGAAATCATTAGGCATGGGTAGGAGTCTTGTGTCATGAGGTCCTGAGATGATGTTATTGTTGGTTCGCCAATGATGATTTACCTTGCATGTTAGCCTTGTACCGTTGTGTTGTAATAGATGTTGGATTGCAATGTGTGTTCCATTTTGCATTGAAGCTAGGGTTCCAAGAGGGATGCTGGACTTTGTGGATTATTCTCTTCACAAAATACTTATTTTTCTTCCATTACCTTCACATTTTGAGTCTGATACATGTTTATTTTTTTTCCCTGATGTCCATTGATCATGTGTTCCCTTGTTAATCACTGCAGGGCATTCTTTGATTATGATTCTTATGTACCTTCTTTTTTTCTTGAGGATAAGGAGGTTTTGTCTCACCGTTTCAACCTAATAATCTCTTCGTTGATTTGTACATGCGATCTAATTAAGGTACCCAGATCCCTATTCTTAACCACTAGATTGCATCCTATGAAGGAAAACTGTTATATTAAAGTTCAGATCCAAAGCTTCTGGTGCTGGACTTTGAATTTTGCAATGCATTGAGTAGCATCTTATATGCTGTACGAAATTTGAGATCTCACAATTAATTAAGTGGTTTCCTTTTTATGCACTTAAGTAAGTGGGCTCTCTTGTGTGCACTTAAGAAAACGGTTTCTAGAGAAGAGTGCCTATAATGTTTCTCTTCTGAATTTGTTGGTGAACATTTGCAGCAAAGTTTGGAGTGACATTGAATGCCAATTATCCAACTCTGATCAGGGACTGCATTTGTTGGACCAACCTTATGCTGAGCTGAGGTGGCTCTTTTTTATCTAGTAGAAGAACAAAAAATGACCAGGCAAAGGGGAGATGGGGGCCACAGGAAAAAGGTGGTTCCCATGATACTCATTTTAGTTGTGCTTGGCTTTGTTTATATCTATTCTCGAAACCATGGTACCTCTCCAGGAGTGCTGCACACTCGATTTTCTGAGAAATTAGGGTCTTCTTTGAGTGGGGATGACAATACTGATTCTGCAACTACAGTCATGGAGGACGCAGTGGACAATGCTATTATAAAGAGCATCCCAGTAAGTGTAATCCACTCTTATTATTTTTGCTGCATTACCTTCTCTCAGGGCAGGATATAGCTTTATACTTCTGTGCTTCATTAGGCCCTTGTGTGTGAAGCTAATAGTTTCTCGTGTTCAACTGTGAAAAGATATGTGATGATCAGCATTCAGAGATCATTCCCTGTCTAGACAGGCATTTTATATACCAGTCAAGGCTGAAACTTGACTTGTCAGTAATGGAGCACTATGAAAGACACTGCCCACCTGCTGAAAGGAGGTACAATTGCCTGATTCCTCCACCCCCTGGATACAAGGTGATCAACTTTTTCCTTACTGATGTATGTGAATGCCCAATTCTACATGGTTTTGCTGTTTCTGTTATCGCCAGAGGCAAGTTTTTTTACTTTTGTTGGTGGTTACAGATCCCCATTAAGTGGCCAAGGAGTAGAGATGAAGTGTGGAAGGCCAATATTCCTCATACACATCTGGCAACAGAGAAGTCGGACCAGAACTGGATGGTTGTCAGAGGTGAAAAAATCATGTTTCCCGGGGGAGGAACACATTTTCATTATGGAGCTGATAAGTACATTAGGCACATGGCAAATGTGAGGAAAACAGGCTCCTCTATTTTGAATTTGTTCATCTAATTTGAAGTTCGTTACATTTTTGAGTTCTTAACTCTGCGCTTAATATAACTCAAACATAAGGCTTTAGCATATTCTACTGTTCTCTCGCTCTCTTTTTTTTATTTTATTTTTTTATTTGCAAGAAAAGAATTGAATTGATTTCCACCATGTTCTTATTGGCAGATGCTAGAGTTTCCAAATAGTGAGATAAACAATGGGGGAAACCTCCGAACAGTTCTAGATGTTGGTTGTGGTGTTGCAAGTTTCAGCGCGTATCTTCTTAAACACAATGTCATCACAATGTCCTTAGCACCTAATGATGTGCATCAAAATCAGATACAATTTGCTCTAGAAAGAGGAATCCCTGCATATCTTGGTGTTTTGGGCACCAAAAGACTTCCATATCCTAGTAGATCATTTGAATTTGCTCACTGCTCTCGTTGTCGGATTGACTGGCTTCAAAGGAATGGAATCCTTCTCCTTGAGCTTGACAGGGTGCTTAGACCTGGAGGATTTTTTGCCTATTCGTCTCCTGAAGCCTACGCACAAGATGAGGAGGATCTTAGGATTTGGAGAGAAATGAGTAACCTTGTGGAACGAATGTGTTGGAAGATTGCTTCTAAGAAGAATCAGACAGTAATTTGGATGAAACCAATGAACAATGACTGTTATAATGAAAGAAATCCTGGAACTCAACCTCCTTTATGCAGATCTGACAATGATCCAGATGCTGTTTGGGGTGTGAATATGGAAGTTTGCATTACTCCGTACTCTGATCGTAAGTGTTTTTCCTCATTTTCGAGTCTGTAAGTATCATTTGGTCAGAATTATCAGCATCTTCTACTAGGAAGTAACTCAGATGGGACATTGGCTTTTTGATTTCCTGAGTCTTCACCTTCTTCCATTTGCATTGTTAGATGACCACAGAGCAGGTGGAAGTGAGCTGGCTCCTTGGCCAGCCCGATTGACTACAGCTCCACCCCGTTTGGCCGACTTTGGCTTCACCAGGGAAATGTTTGAAAAGGACATGGTAATCTACATTCAAACGCTTGATTCTTCTTCATGCTTTTATTATTATTATTATTATTTACTTCCATTCCAAAGATATGCATGCCTAGAATCAGCACTCAATCCCAGGAAAAATTCGTGATGAATGCCATCCCAATCTTTAGGAAATATGGCGCCAGAGGGTTGACAACTACTGGAATATATTGAACCCAAGAATCAAACCTGATACGCTCAGAAATATAATGGACATGAAGGCAAACATGGGATCCTTTGCTGCCGCTCTTAAGGATAAGCCAGTTTGGGTTATGAACGCGGTGCCTGAAGATGGACCCAACACCCTCAAGATAATTTACGACAGAGGCCTCATTGGCACCGTACACAACTGGTATATAAGCTCCATAAATACGTACTTTCAAGTAATAATATACTTGGTATGTTTAGATTATGATCATCAAGTACCTAGCTATATTTTTTAAGTTTGTTTTTTTGGCAGGTGTGAATCATTCTCAACTTACCCACGAACCTACGACTTACTCCATGCTTGGAGTATCATATCTGATATGGAGAGACGTGGTTGTAGTGTGGAGGATTTGTTAATGGAGATCGACCGAATTCTTAGACCTGAAGGTTTTGTAATTATACGAGACAAACAATCGACGGTAGAGTATGTGAAGAGGTATTTAACAGCATTGCAATGGGATGCAGTTGGGATGGGCACGCCAGATGCAGAGGACGAGGAAGATATTACTCTGTTTGTTATTCAGAAGAAAACTTGGGTTACAAGTGAGGGTTACAGGGATTCTTAATGATGAGACTTTCGGAGAGAGCTTTGCCTGGTCATAGTGGGGCTTTATTCTTTGTTCATTGACATATATTTATAATTTTATTTTTTGGCACGAGAAAATGGCTTATTCTAGGCTTGAAAGTATCTCTTATTGATTTTTTTTTTTCTTTTCATATTCTAGCTCAAATTTCAGATAATAATCTCTCTTTGAGACAAAGCCGAGTAAATTGTATGTTGCAACCACTTTCAATTCATACTCAATTACATAGTTTTGCTGGACATTTATTTGATTATTTATTTTGGCAAATTTTTCTTTCATTAATGAGTTTTTTTATTAAGTTGGAAGATCATGCTCCTTCCTTAAAAGAATATATGGCATTATGGATGTCAAAGAACAAATTTTGTATATTAAGTTCTTTTTTTCTAATATATAGTGATAAGAATAAAAAAGTGTAGTATGAAATTAATTTTTAATATAAATATAACAATAAGTTTTTTAGATTATAATATATTATAATTTGAAAAAAACTATAGTCAAAGTTTATAGATAAAATTAATGAAGTCATACTTTTTTATACAAAGGAAATATTAAATATGATCCCTTAGTGTATCTTAACATGCATAATATGATCTAGGTTTATAAATTAGTCTAAAGCTTGTTGATTGGTTAATAAAATCGAACAATTTTTAGTTCTTTAAGATCTTAAAGAAATCAGAGTTCACATTATGTAATGTAGGAATCATATTGTCAATTAAAATCTAGGTTGGTAATTTTTCCTTGGATTCTCTCTAGCAATTTATTCTAGTCCTCATTTCAAGCGGATGGAAGTTTTAGGTTACCTTGAAACTTTTGTTAGGAGTGTGGAAAAAAGGGGTTGATAGAGAGCAATTTCAATGATGCATGCATTGGTGTATCCACCAATATAGTCATATGGCCTTATATAAGAACAAAATAAAAATGTAAGGAGTATGAGAGAGCCGTGCTTGCATCTATGTGGTAGAGTTGGATTTAGACGACAAACAAAGCCTAAAACAATTCCCACGAGCTAACATTAGTTTGACCACACTATAATACCCTAGCCCCACTCTAGCAGTGAATAGTTACTTGAAGTGTTTGTTGGATTTATAATGAACTCCACAAATCAATGCGAGTTTTTTTTAATGTGTGTGCGTTTTTTTTTTCTTTTTTATCTCAATTTGCATGGATCACAAGAAATGTTTTAGGACATTACCCATCATTGGACTGCTTTAAGTTAAATATGCTTAAATGTTGATACCCAAAAAGGCATACATTGTTGATATAAATAGTTATTTGAATCATTTTATGTCCCCAGCATTACCATTAAATTTTGGATATTACACATACTACATAGGAAATTTCCTAATGAACAATGATAAGAACTAATACAAAAGAGAAACTAAGTTGTTCTTAGTGGTATAGGGAGTCAACTCTAATGATGACTCTCATATATATCGTGCCAAATTAAAGACCAAACAACCTAGATTTTCTAAAGAAAAATTAATGTTGAGCTTACTTTACTATGCTATTGATTAAAGTGTGGATTCAAGTCATGTTTTTCATATGTTGAAGTTTAGTTTCAAATCAACCACAAAGTCATTTCTAGCTGAATACTTTCTATTAAAAGATAGGAACAATATACTTAGTTCTCTTGTTGAGATTAAATTGAAAATTTGAGTTTTTAAAGTAGAAACTAATTAATGGATCTGTTGCATTTGATTATGAAACGAAAAGAAAATTGAAGCTTTAGTGGTTGACCTTCAAGAGATTTCTTTACATTTAAAGGAAAATTCTCATCTAAGCCACTTCTAATAACATAAATCTAGAAAAGGATAAAAAAACTAATTAGATGTGTATGCTCATTATACCAATGAGATTTTAGATAGAATCAACTCTCTTGAAAATGGTTTGCAAGTCACTAAGAAGTAGAGTGAGGAGTCATTATCTTATTAAAAGGTTATGAACTTGCTAAGCAAATAAAAGTGATAAGGGAAAAAGATTTAGGGTTCACTAACTAAAGGAAAAAAAAACATAAAAAAGTATAAGAATGAAAAAAAAGGAAAAAAAATCAAATAAGACAATTTTGGACACACAGATATGTGGATATGGTTGAGATTATGGTAAAGTTAGTGGTTATGTGAAACATGTGTGGATAAGAAAAAATATTTTGACTATTATGATAAAGGTGAAGGGATCCAAGTATATTTGGATTCTTAAACCCAAAAAAAAAATCTTTTATGTAGGCCACAATAAAGGGGAACAACCAATGATCGTTTGGATATTGTAAATTTAAGGCATATAAGCCCCTAGTGACGACCATATAGCAACTCCTCTTGATGGATTGCCAAATGAGCCATTGAGGATGTCTATAAGCATATGTTCGTGCTCTTGGAAGACCTATTTTTTCATCATATTTTTGTTGAGCAATTAGTAGATCATCATCATTCTCTTTTTCTTCTCAAGCCTCCGTTGAGTTTTATACATCTTCTTCCAACAAGATATCAACTTTATGGAAGGAATAATATCATCCTCTTCTATACATTGCACACTTGAACAAGTTTTATCAAAAGCAACATGAACAGATTCTTTAATCAACATTGCTCTTTGTTAAATGTTCTATAGGTTTTACTATGCGTGGAATAACCATAAAAATCCCTTTATCCATATTAGAGTCAAATCGATCCAAATTAATTTTCCAATTGTTAAGGATAAAATATTTGCAACTAAATATGCAGAAGTATCACACATTTAGTTTCTTACCCTTTTAGAACTTTTATGTGATCTCATTGAGAACTAAACTAATGATTATTTGGGTCAACCCATTGTTGGTGGTGAAAACAAGTTCGGATCAAAAGTATTTGGTACTTTTGGAGCTAAATAACATAGCCCTCGAAAACCCCCTCAAATTTCTATTCTTCGTTGTTTACTATGCCATTTTATTTTGGTGATCTTGGTATGAAGAAGTTTTCTGCTCGTAAAATTTCATGAATGTGGCATTCTCAAACTCCTTACCTTGATCAATTCTAATGATAGCGATCATTGTTAATTTCTCAACATGTATACTCTTACCAAGCACAAGGAGAACCTTAAAAATATCATCTTTTGTGACACCTCCAAACTATCCCTAGCTAGGAGACATTACATGCCACTAAAGACATGAGGAAATTCATATATCTAGCAAGGATAAGACAGAGTCAAACTAGGATAACAAAAATTTCTAGAACTTATTAATCTTAGGAAATAGTTCAAACAAACTACAATGATATCATTCTCAAATACATAGTTAACAAGATAAACATTATAGATTCATTATTATAAGCTTATAGTAATTCTATTAAACAAGTTGATTGACCGAGCACTCCCATATCTTTGCTATGTCTTGAGTTGCTCATATGAAATGTTATAAAGGAGTGAGTGATACTGGAACTCAAAAAGTAACTGTCCTATTGCTCAAAACAAAGATAAAGTAGATATTATAAAACTTATGATATTAAAAGTATAAAGTAAAACTAGAAAATCAAAGAACCTTTATGAGAGATGACTTTAACTTAAAATATGCTTAAGTAATCACATGTTATTAGAGTTGAGCATATAATCTAGTAAAATGACTAAATGGAATAACACTAGAAGATTTAGTAGGAGTAAATATCACTTTATTAAACAAACCATAAAAATATCAAAAACAAAATTAGTAAGATAGAATAAGGTGTAACTATTGCTATTCTTCCTTCATGGATAGGGCATAAAAATGATAACTAATTGATGATTCACCTATCTTTAGTTGGGGACTAAAAATACATCCTAAGTAGTGCATTAAAAAAATAGCAATACTAATTGGAAATCTTACACTACTTATGGGCTAAAAAGGGATCCTTCCTTTGGGGCATAGTCATAAAACAAAATAGTGATACTGATAAAAATATGAAACTCTCAATTGTAAAATAGAAACTCTCAATAACAACCAAAATAATGCTTGATCTCAATTTTAAAATGTTGAATAATGAAATCAGAATAATTTACGTACATAAATGGACAATTTTTTTTTATAAAATAATGTTTTATAAATAGATAATAAGAAACTTGTTATGGAAAATAGACATGAAATAGAAAGGCGAATAAGCTAATTATTTAATTGAAATCATAATGTAATACCCTAAAATGTTAAAACCAATAATTCAATAAATAACTCTTATTTGAGATAAATTAACTTTAAATTTATTTAATTTAATTATTTTATGGATTTTTGGGTGTGTAAAAATGGATATAAATATTTAATAAATTAAAATAAATATTTTTGTTATTTTATCATACTCATTTTATTTAAATAATTTTTCAAACCAATATTTTACTAAAATTAACCTTTTTAAATCAATATATTACATTATAATAAATTAAATTATTAAAATAGTTTATCCATTAAAAATATTAAATTCTATTATTCCAAAAATTATTTTATTTTATTTTCTTCCCATTTTCCATTTTCCATTTTCTTTCTCCTTTTTCTTCTTTTCCTCCTTTTTTACTTTTTCTTCCCCTTTGGTCCGCTAGGCCTATGACTCTCCTCCTCCTTGCACTGGGTTTCTGACCCATCTCCTCTCCCTTCATCCTCCCTCTCCCGCTTAACCAACCCCTACCTGGCCTTCCCCCTTCTTTTCTTTCCCTTCTTACCCTAATTGGGCCAGCCTAGCCTCTCCTTTTTTTTCCTCTCTCCATTGTGCGTGGGCAACCCATCCTTTTCTTTCTCCCCCACTTGATAGGCCAACCTCTCCTTACTCTCTCTTCTTCTTTCTTCCTCCATCCTTCCTTCGACCACCCCACGCCATGGCCGCCTACACCTTGCCTGCCACTTGCCATTGTAGCCTGCAACCTTACTCTCTCTCCCCGTCCCTTTCTTTCCATTTTCAACCACACCAACCCCATAACCCTCCCCTGCATGCCTTCCCCTTTCCTTCTCAATCCCTATAAGCTACCACCCTACTACCTACCACCACAACCACCTAGCAGACGCCCTAACTCCCCTCCTCTCCCTCTCCTTTTGTCCTTCTCTTATGCTTCATTTTTCCCCTGATCGAGGCACACTTCTCCCTCTATTGATCCCCCATTGTCCCTTCTTCTCCTCTTCTCCCCCTCCCCTATTTTTTCTTTACCACCTCCAACCATTACCCCTGTCGCCCAACTAACCATTGGCACCACCTCCTTAATACCCCACCAACCTCCTTGCACCACCCTGCCACCTCCACACACCCCTGTAGCCACTTTCCCTCATTATCTTTTCTTTCCTCTCCTTATTGGCCTTCACCCGACACCACTATAGCTACCAATCCAATCCTTGGAACCTCCCCTACCACGACCTTGCCTCCCTTGGCTGAAATCCATCCCTACAGCTCCTCCCTTCCCCTCTTCTTTTCCCTTCCTTCTTCTCCTCTACCACCGTTGCATCCAATTTTGTGGCCTTGCAACCACAGCCTTCACCACCCTGAGCCACCAATCACTGACCCCTGACCACCACCTACACCCCTATTCCCTCCCTACACTCAGCCACTACCCTAACTCCCTTCCACCTGCTCTCCACCTCACCCCAAAAACCCTACTTGAACAAAACACCTCTCTTCCTCCTACTTCTCCTTCTTCGATCCCTTCTCCCTTTCATTTCTGCATGTAGCTCACGCTGGCCAAACAATGTGAGTTCTACTTTCATTTGAGCCATTTTTAGATTAATTATGAGGTATAACAATGGTTAATGTTGGTATATATTTAATTAATTTTTTGATAAAATTATCCCCTTTGATTTTCTACCTTCTAATATGATAAGTATTGGTATTATTTTTAGGTATTGATTTTACTAATCAAAGCTTAAACCTTTAACTGGGGTATCAGTAAGGTCTGATTATTGTGGAAAATAAGGTAATCGTTATACCCTACTAAAACATATGGATATACATATGCTACCACATTAGGGTTTTAATATGTTTATATGCATAATATATGCAGTTAAATATAAGGTGTTTAGTGGCATATATTGGTTGATGAAAAGAAAAGCATGATAATTTATGTGCCATGTGTAGAAATAATGCTTAAGGGAAGGAACTTTGTTATTAATGACATTGTTAAATAAATATGTATGGTATCATATGCTAATGTGGCCATTTGTTGTATAGATAATATTAATGTAAGCCTTGGGGGAATTTTAGTAAATTGTCATATGTGAAAGCATGGCCTAAATAAGTATGTGTGGTAGGTGCTAATATGTGTTAATGTTAAATAATAATAGTTGATGGAGTTGGATAAGGTGTATGGAGCATGTATAACATTATTTTATGTAGTGAGGGTATTTTGATAATATTGGTATAATAAGGGCAAAATGGTAATTTATAAGAGTAAAGGGGGTAAAATGGTAAATGGATAAGTAAGGATGGCACTTTAGTAATTTTACTTGGAAAGGGGGATAACTTGGTAATTTAATAAAGGAAAAGGGTAATTTGGTAATCTAGTATAAAATAAAGGGTATGTTGGTAATTTTGTAAAGTAAAAGGGATAACTTGGTAATTTAATCATGGAGAAGGAAAATTTGATAATTTGACATAAAAAAAAGGGTATGTTGGTAATTTTGTAAAGTAAAAGGGATAACTAAGTAATTTAATAAAGGAGAAGGGTAATTTGGTAATTTGGCATAAAAGAAAAGGTATGTTGGTAATTTTGTAAAGTAAAAGGGATAACTAAGTAATTTAATAAAGGAGAAGGGTAATTTGGTAATTTGGCATAAAAGAAAGGGTATGTTGGTAATTTTGTAAGGTAAAAGGGGTAAAATGGTAATTTAATAAAGGAAAAGGGTATTTTGGTAATTTGGTATAAAGGAAGGGTATTTTGGTAATTATGTAAAGTAAAGGGATAAAATGGTGATGTGATCAACCGAAATAGCAACTTGGTAAATTTTTATGAGGGCAGATTAGTAAATTAACCAACCAAAGGGGCAATTTGGTAATTTTAAATAATCAAGGAGGGTAAATTGGTAAATTAATGAACCAAAAAGGGCAATTTAGTAATTTTAATAATTAAGAAGGGCAATGTGGTAAAATAAATAGCCAAAAGGGCAATATGGTAATCTTAATAAGTGAGAAAGGCAATTTAGTAATTTAGCCAACCACAAAGGGTAATTTGATAATTTAATAAGTATAGAGGATAATTTGATAATCTAACCAATGCAATGGGTATTTTGGTAATTATGCAAACATGAAGGGTAATATGGTAATTGGCAAATAAAAGGGGTGACTTGGTAATTTTACAAACAAGAGGTATTTAAGTAATTTTGTAAAGATGATGGGAGTAAATCATTAACTTGTGTTTAACATGTCAATGGATTAAATGAACTTTATAATAAGACATAAGTAACATTGAATAATAAGATAAGTTAGTTTTGATAAGTTAGTGAGTATCATAAGAACATGGCATAACCTAGGGTTGAATGGATAATTAAGGGGTGATATGGTGTTATATCATAATTATACAAGGAGTGCCTGGTTGGTAAGTGTGCATGAAAATATGTTTTATATATATTTGAATTATGTGTTAGGGTTTTATGTATGCCATGACCCTTGATATGGAATGCTTGATTCTATGGCCATTATATCTTTGTATCTTTGGATTTATGACCTTTTCCCCTTCCCTTGAATTGAATAAATGGACATATTAAATAAGACATGTATACAGTACTAATTACATAAAGTGAAAGATTATTGAGTTGGGCCTAGACCGATCCACTGGTGAATAATTATGGCCAGGTGCAATATGCCCTAGAGACTGGTCCGCCGACAAATAATGGTGGTCAGGTGCGTTTTACCTTGAAGTATTGTCTGGTCCATCGACTATAATAGTGGGGGATCCCGAGCTCAATAAACCAAACGTTGGATATTAATAAATTTTGGGAAGATACTAATCATTTTCAGTGGAATACCATTTGAGTCAGGGCTAGACCGGTCCACCAGAGAATAATAGCGGCTAGGTGCAGGGTGCCTCGGAGATTGATCCACTTGTGAATAATAGTGGTCAGGTACGTGTTGTCCTGTATGTTTTCCGTCCACCAGCTATAATAGTGGGGTTACCACACTCACATGGATATAAATTCCAGAAATGATGATTGAATAATGATTAAGTAATGGCTTAAGACCAAAAGTATTGATTTCATGTTATGAACTATTGATATGATATGAGTTGGGCTTCAGTTCTTATCCCTGCTTGGGTATGTGATGAATTTGCTAAGTACATGGATTTCGTGTTATACATTTCTTATTGTATGAGGTGTTGCCTTGTGTATTAGTCCATATGTTATCATTCTATATGGGTTATGTATCATCTGTTGCATGCAGGCCTACCTTTTAGTTTGGTTTAAAGGGGTCATTTAGTACCATAATACTAAAAAGTTTCATTTGTGGACCCCTGCCTATTCAACGGATAGTGTCCCTTGTAGGACTATTGTAGGTGCTATTCAAGTGGGTACCGAGTGATAAATGGGATTTATAGATTATTTTCATGCATAAAATGTCATTTATCCCTCATAAATTTTATAAGATTTAATCTTTTCGTCGAGTTTTCTCTTTTGAATAGATTTTATAGGAAAAGAAAAAAACTGAAGAAATTCAAGGAGAAATAAAAAAAAAGAATAAATCAAGTAAAGAACACATCAAGAAACACTGAATCAAGGGGAGCAAAGTTGGAAATGAAGCAAATACACTAAGATAAGTTGTGCTAAAATTGCAAAGGAAGAATAGTGAAAGACCCAAAAACACGGCACCCTCGTGTTTCTTAAACACGGGCTGTGTTAAAAATCTCAGGCATTGATTCAAAATCCAGCGGTTGGCAGAGAAATTGGAGAAAAATACGGAGGTCCCGTGTTTCCCTTAAAAATTGTAACCGTCCACGCGACCTGTTTCTGATATATTCTCCATCAAAACAGGGTTCGGGGAGAATTCTTTTTAGATGTCGAAACATTTTGAATGTACTCTCTTCCTCTATTCCCTTTAGAATATACATGTAATGCACAATTCCAACTTCTTTTATCTTCTTGAATTCTAGTGAACAATTGACAATCTGTACTTGAATTGATAAGTTCCTCTCTATTCCTTTATCAATTACAGTCTCTCCATTTTGATTGAATGCAAGTAAATTATCTGCAATTACACTTTTGTTTGTTCTATTGTTGTTTTGTTGTATTACTATTGGATATTGAGGTTGTGTTATTGGCATTAATTTCAAATCATTATATGTAATAGTGTGGTTTCTAAATATGTAGATGTTAGAGTAAATAAAATAGGGTAGGATGATTTGAGGATGGAATTATGTTTGAAATACAATAACGTACTTTGAATGTTTGGTTCTAGATGAAATTTAATTGAATTAACGGATTGAATTGAATGATTTCGTATCATAGATTAAGAATTTAAACTAATTAGATTGATTACCTATTTAGTTTAGAACTTGATCTTTGCTAAGACTACGCAATTAACCCGTAATTGTTAATTAATTTGTCTAAAGTAGCAAGAAGATTAATCGTTAATCTTATCCATTAATTCGTACAATTACATAATCTGAGCTTATGTGGTTATGATTGTAGTTGACTACTTTCCATTCATAATGCTGCCATTAATTGAATCTAGTGTTCATAACCTAGGTTATTAAATGGTTAGGAAATAAATTGAGAGCTTATTCAATTTATTAAAGTTAAGAGAAAGCAAAGGAATGAATTATTATGAGTCTCTAAAGGTCAACATTAAATCATATAGAATCATTTTTCTTCTTTGAGTATTTGATATTTTGATTCCACCATCAATTCATTCCTCCTCTATTCATGAAATAGTGATCAAATTCAAAGCTTAGTATATTTAGATTTAGTATTAGAATTAATGAAAATTTTTAAACGGGATTATAACATCAATTACAAAATTAGTGATTAAAACACCATTCCTTGTGGGTCGAATCCTTCTTGTCATATATTACGTATTTGGAAATTAGGATTTATTTATTAAATTTTTTGTACATAAGACAGTGCATCATTGAACACAAGCGTAATGATTATTCAAGAATGTTCAGGGTTTACCTCTAACCTTCTTATTCCTTGTTCAAACCAATTTTTATTCTTGTAACCACTAACAATGGGTTTTTATCTCTTGTAAAAAACTTATTGTGCTACTCTAATTTAAATAAAGTTTTAGTTCGAGAAAATTTTAGTTTATTCTTTTAGCCTTAGCACTTGGTACTAGAAAGATAGGAGGAAACCGGTCTGGTACTAAGTGTGGCGGTAACATCTCCAAAATTTACGTGTTTTCCTTTTTGCTTTCGCTAAATTTTAAATAAAATAAAATTTTTTAGTAGTGAATTTTGGGGTGTCACACATAATCCTAAAAAAATATTGATTCTCTAGTTAGATAAGCCTATAAATAATAATCATGTACCATTGATATATTTAGAAGGTAACCTTTAGAGTATTTTCCACTAACATATGAATAAACCCTCTAGTAATTAGTCTACAAATAATCTAATGGCTTAAGCTAGATATATAATCTCTTATATTTATATATTGGGGAATATATAATGAGATTTAGATATTTGAGTTGAAACAAATAAATAAAATAGTTGGTGTAAACTACTCTTAGTTGGCAGAAAAAATAATGTAGGAGCATCTCTCTCAAATTTTAATAATAAGGCTAATATAATTATTAATTTCCCAAAGATAGAAGAATTCAAAATTCTTCTTACTTGGGTTAATGAGTAAGCAAGATTATTGGAAGCTATGCCAAACCAAAATGAAAGCCATCAACTTCACACATTCATGGCCCCACAAAGCCACCTTCCCTTGGCTCCATTATGACTTAAATATGGCTCCACAAAGCTATGTTTTGTTGGCTCCATTATGGCTTTAATATGGCTCCACAAAACCGAGACTACTCATTACCACACAAAATAGTTTTAGTTGATTTTGCACCATTTTAGCAGCTATTTCGTTGGAAGGTTTTAAGGAGCATTTGGAAGATAATTATGAGAAGATCAAGGGCTCAAATAAAGCTTAAATTATGGAAGAAGAAACCCCCATTTTCAACCTTCAAATCTAGCCCGTTGAGGGATCATCCATCCATCAACTTTAACTCAGTTTTTACCTTTCTTAGTTAATAATGGTTAAAGAGTGTTGTTAGAATTTCTTGAAGTGTAATTTGTGTTTTCTAAGTGCTTATCATAGGTTGTAAGCAATAGCCATCATGTGATTGGGGGGGGGGGATAAAGTGTTTGAAATTTAGTATAGCTAAATGTAGTTGTAAATCCCCCAAATTTCATAATTGAAATTTTTTATTTACATGGAAACCATACAGCAAAAAAAGGGGTGCAACCATCGTGATCGGTACAGGACTAACCCCCCAACCATTCTCACACAAACCACAAGGCTAGAGAATTTGAAAGACATTATTTTTGAAAATAGAAGATAAACCAAAAAATTTCTAACATTTCATAATTAAAACAAAATGCGCAAGGTTAGGGTTAATACAAAGATAGAAAATGAGTACATTAACAAGGCTCCTCGAGGGAAAATATAATGATTAGCAAAACAATAATAAAGACAAAAATAGGTGAGTCCAAACAATACTCTTTTGAGCCCTATGCTAGGTCCAAAATGCCATCACTCAGTCCCACCCCATGCATTGAATGCATCAAACTCATCAAATACAACATCCCCTACCTACACCAACTCAAAAGGAGACACTACTCATAAGAATGAGAAGCACCCATTAAATGGGTGATCAGTACGCTATGTACTAAGTAAGCTAACCATATGGATAAGACCATGTAAGTACAAATAGGAATATAATGTATACAGTACTTCATTTAGGTTCATATCATTATTCAACACATAGGCCATTTTTTTTATCTTACACAATTCCTGGATTATTTCCACGTGAGTACGGGGACACTACTATTATAATCAGTAGATCGAAAAATACTCCAGGAAAAAATACACCTTACCACTATTATAGATGCTGGATAGAAAAATAATCCAAGGAAAAATACACCAGACCACTATTATAGTCGGTGGATCAAAAAACACACTAGGGCAAAACACACCTGACCACTATTATAGCTGGTAGACCAAAAATTATCCTCACCTAGCCCCGACTCACATGGTATTCCATTGTAAGTAGTTAGTATCTTTTCCATTATTTATTACCATGCAAAGTTTGGTTTATCGATCTCAGAACCCCCATTATTCTAGCCGGTGGACTGGAAATCACTCTTCAGGATAACATGCTCTTGACCACTATTATAGTCGGTGGATAGGAAAACACTCCAGGGAAAAAATACCCCTGACCACTATTACACTCGATGGACAGGAAATTATTCTCACCTAGGCCCGACTCGATAATCTTTCACTTTAAGTGTTTAGTGCTTTACTCATGTCTTATTCCACATGCAACCTCAACTAGACATACGTAACCCAATGGACTTTCCATTCTCACATTTTATCCTAGCTATCTTGGAAAGCTGCGTCCTATATCTTGGGACCTTTACAGACCTTAGGACTCCAAGATTTTTTCTTGCCTTTTCCTCACTCACCATGAAAAACCCAAACTCCTATGTACGTGGATCAATGCCCACTTCCCATATCTCCCTTTTAATTCACCATTGCCCTTTAGGCTTTTCCTTTAAAAACCCTAATTTGGCAAAAATATGGCCTCACCTCTCCCTATAATACACAACTCATGCTCACCTTTGCTTCCAATACCACCACTCAACTCAAATCACACCCAACATCATGACCTTACTTCCCATCCTACACACGTGACCATGATAACCCTAGTTAGTCACCCCAAACCCTAGTACTTTTCCATTCTTTTATGTCATCCCCTCATCACCCACACACCTTTCCCCTTTCCAGTTGACTCATTTCTCTTCCACATGATGCCCTTCCAATCTCAACACCTACACTCCAACCACTTATCAACAACTCTCCCTTCCATACGTTTACCCCATTAAGGGGTTTTTCCACAAACCCTAGTTAAGTCCTCCATGCACACTCATACTAACCTACGTACTATTTTTCACTCATGGAATCCAATGACCCAAAATACTCTTCCTTCATCTTTCTTAACCCTTACATCATATTTTCCCACTGAAAGTTAACCCCATGCAAAGAATAACTACCCTATGTCAGCCTTACACTTCCCATAAAAGATATATTCCATCCTCCTATTTTGTTCATATCATCCTTTTATTTGTCCACCCATAAGTCATAAGGTACTTAGGTATTTTTCACATCCCCCTAGCCACATAGCTTTCTTAACTTCTTTTATGTCCTCACAACCTCATTATACTACTTAAGGACTCATAGCATGCATGCCATTTTGGGAAAAAATGCGTAAGTCATTATATAGAATACAAGTTATATCACCATATTACACATGCCATAACATATATATAACTTAACTTGGATCCATGCTTAGAAAGCTGCGTTACATGCATATAATCCATAGCCACATAGGATATAAGCATATAACTAACACACATAACACACAATTAGGCTTTAACCATATCCTTACCTAGATCGCACACGGCTTGGAGCATGACTCCTATGCCTCCTTAGGGGACGGGTTTGATTCACCTATAAGAGTGGAACAATAGTATTAACTTCTCTCTTATTCCTTTCATTATCCTCCTAATTAATTTTTTGTAAGAAACTAGTAATAATAATGATAATAATAATAATAATAATAGTCTTAGTAATATTAATAAGATTAGTATTATTAAAGAGACTAAAAATAATATTAGTGGTGATAATCACCATAATAAGATTAATAGTAGTAATAATGATAATGATAACAACAACAACAACAACAACAACAATAATAGCAACAAAAACAACAACAACAACAACAACAAGAATAATAATAATAATAATAATAATAATAATAATAATAATAATAATAATAATAATAATAATAATTATAATAATAATAATGATGATGATGATGATGATGATGATGATGGCATAATAGTAATAGTAATAATGATGATGATGATAAGGATAATAATAACAATTATTCAAAAGAATTTATACTTAAGTGATAGCAAGGATTAGGGTACAACCAAAAGTGGAGGTGGTAGCTAGGGTGCCTTCGGTAGTAGCACACGATGTTAGTAGTGGTGATGGAATGTGGTGGTGACTTGAGAAATTTGAGCTTTTGGGTTAGAAGAGAGAAAGGAAGGTTATGGTTTTGGGGTAGTAGGTTTCCTAGACCATAAAGGTTGAAGTGGTTTTGGTGGCATGGTAGGGTGACAGTGTAGGTGGTGGTGGCAGAAGGTGGAGAAAAAAGGAAGGAGGAGTAAGGAGGGGAAGAAAGGTGAAAGGGAGGGTATGTGGAGGTAGAGGAAGGTCTATTAGGTTGAGAGGAGGTAGTGGGGTGGTGGTTGTGGCAGAAGAAGCGATGCAAGGCGGTGACAAGGTGCAAAGGGAAACTCGAGTTGCGCATTTTACATGAGTATGGTGAACTATTTAAGGAGAGTTAGGGGCATGGAGTGGTTTGGTTTTTTGGAGGGTAATGCATGGATGAGGCTAGTGGTGTTTTGGATGGCGCCGATGCACGGTGGTGGCTGGGGCGGCGTCTAATGGTGCAGAGGCGATAATTTAGGGAAATTTTTGGGCAGAGCAAAAAGGTGAGGAAGGAGGGTGAGGGTTGGGGTATTTATAGGCATGGGGAGGAGAAGAAGATAAGGGAGTAGTACAGTTAGGAGACTGTCAGCTGGCGGTGGCGGGTCGACATAGGGTCTACGAGGTTTAAGCTTGCTAGGGTAGAGGATGAGAAAGGTAAGGACAAGGGGCACATCATAGGGGCTGTGCAAGGGCTAGTTTGACTCAAAATGGAAAGGAAAGGGATGAGGGAGAGAAGGAGAGGGTAGGATGGTGCTATGTAGGTATAGAGGAGGAGGGTAGGTGGTAGGCATAGGCACAAATTGTAGGGTAAATGAAGGAGAATAGTAGGAGGAAGAAGAAGAAGGGGATAGGCAGGTTAGGTGGAGAGAAAGGAAAATGTGGGCTGGCCTACATGTGCAAGGGAGAAAGAAGAAGGAGGGGGGGTGGTTGGGCTGGCCCAACTAGGGGGAAAAGAAGGAAGGAAAGAAAAAGAAGGGAAGGGGGCTAGGTAAGTGAGGAAGAGGGGAAAGGGCCACTGGCCTTGCGATGAAGGTGGGGAAGAGAGGGTTGGGTGGACTAAAGGAGAAAGAAAAGAGGATCATGGAAAAAGGAAGAAAAAGAAGGAAAGAAGGGAAAGAAAAAGGAAAAAGGAGAAAACTAAGATAAAGTAGTTTTTGGAAGTAGGGTACTTAATTATTTAGATGGGTAATTTGTTTTAATAAAATAATTTATTCTAAAAATTTACATTATCCATTTAAGAGGATAATTTTAGTAAATCATGGGTTTGAAAAATTATTTACATAAAAGGAGTATAATCGAATAATAAATTGCTTATTTTAAATTATTAAATAATCCTATTTATTTCATTTATTACTACTACTACTGCTACTACTACTACTACTACTACTACTACTATTCATTAAAACCTATAAAACAGGTAAAATAATAATAAAAAAAGGAATTAAATTATCCCAAATGAATATTAATTATTAACTTCTAGATTATTAGAATTTTTGGGGTATTACATCACTACCGCCTTAAGAAAAACTTCATCCCCGAAGTTATTGGCCTAAGTTTTAGGAGGGGGGAAAAGGGAAAAGCAATTCTAAGTTGATTGGGATAATATAAGTATGAATCGCTATACTAATACCCCTTTAAGTAAAAAGATGTTTACTAAGGTCTATTATACCCCAGGTAAAGAGTTCTAGATACACTTCGTGCATGTCCTTCTCAGCCTCCAAGTTAGATTCTTTGGTCTCGTGGTGACTCCAAAGAATCTTTATAGGAGGGATCGCACTTGAATGGGTCTTTCAGCGCTTGGTGTCAAGGATCTGCACAGGTCTCTCCTCATAGGTCATGGAGTCATCAAGCTCAACTTCATCAGGCTTGATCACATAGGAAAGATCGGCGGTGTATTTTTGCAGCTGTGAGATTTGGAACACATTGTGGATTAGATCCAACTCTAGAGGAAGTGCCAACCGGTATGCAACCTCTCCGAACAGCTCCAAGATCTCATAAGGTCCAATGTACCTTAGGTCAACTTATCCTTTCTACCAAATCTCTGCACACCCTTAGTGGGGGAAACTATTAATAGTACTTTCTTTCCTAACTCGAAGCTACTACTTTGATACTTTTAATTTTCATAACTCTTTTTTCTTCTCTGAGTTGCTTTCATCCAATCCTTAACCTGGCGGACCTATCTGGTTATCTCCGCGATCATCTCAAGCCCCAACACCATGGCCTTGCTAATGTCACTCTAGCATAAGGGGGTCTTGCACTTTCGTCCATATAATGTTTCGAAGGGATCCATCCCTATGCTAGCATTATGGTTGTTGTTGTACAAAAATTCTATCAGATGCAAGCACTCTTCCCAATAATCCTAAAAATCTAGTGCACATGTCATCAACATGTCCTCTAGGGTTCATATAGTCCTCTCTTTCTACCTATCTATGGAGGGATGGAAGGCTGTACTCATCTTTAATTTCATCCTCAGGACTTCTTATAACTTTCCCCCAAAATGAGAGAGGAATCTTGAATCCTTATCTGATACAATATCCTCTGGGACCCCTTTCCAACTATGCACATGCTTTATGTAGGCATTGGCTAGCTGATCCATGCTCCATGTTGACTTTATTAGAATAAATACAACCGACTTGGTCAATCTGTCCATGATGACCTAAATAGTGTCATAATAGTTATGATTTCTTAGTAACCCACTAATAAAGTCCATGGAGATCGAGCCCCACTTCCTCCTCGGTATTTCTAACGACTGAAGAAGCCCCGCAGGTCTTTGGTGTCTAATCTTGATCTTCTCATAGATCAGACATCAGGAAATGAACTCAGCCACTTCCTGCTTCATACAAGTCCACTAATACACTTTTTTGAGATCCTTATATAGCTTGTCGCCTCCTGGGTGAACTGAGTAAGGGGTCTGGTGTCCCTCCTCCATGATACAACGCTTCAATTCTGAACATCCTTATGGTACGCGCCAACTAGCCTTGTAATGCAGGCTACCATCCTTGTGAACCTGGAACCCTTATACCTTGCCTTCTTATAACTTTCGTTGGATCCTCTCAATCTTGGCATCTCTGGTTTAGCCGGCTCAAATCTCCTCAAAATTGGTGGGAGTGACTGTTAAGGCACTTATATAGGCCTTGAGGTCACCTTGCTAAATCAACTCAATCTCTAGGCTGGATAATTCCTCTATCATCCAGTCAACAACTATGTAGAAATTTACAGAGTGCATGGTCTTTCTACTCAGGGCATCTACAATAGCATTGGCCTTACCCTCATGGTAGGTCAACTCAATGTCATAGTCCTTGACTAGCTCCAACCACTTCCTTTACCTCATGTTCAGCTCTTTCTGGGTGAAGATGTACTTGAGGCTCTTGTGATTTGTGAAGAATTTACACTTTGTACTGTACAAGTTGTGTCTCAATATCTTCAAGGAAAAAACCACTACAGCTAACTCCACGTCATGTGTTAGATAGTTTTCCTTATGCCGCTTCAACTATCGAGAGGTATATGTAACTACTTTGCCATTCTGCATCAGCACACAACCAAGTCTGTGTTTAGATGCATCACTGTAGACTTTGAATCCATCTAAATCGTTTGGAAGAGTTAGGATGGGCACTGTGGTCAACCACCTCTTTAATTCCTAGAAGACCCCCTCACAAGAATCATCCCACTAGAACCTAGCGGTCTTCCTCAAGAGGTTAGTTAGGGGATGGGTAACCTTGGAGAAGTTTTGCATGAACCATCTGTAGTACTCGACCAATCCTAGGAAACTTTGAACCTCTACTATGCTAGTCGGAGGCTTCCATTATTTTATTGTCGCGATCTTTTTTAGGTCAAAAAACACTCCCCTAGTTGACACTATATGCCCAAGGAAGACAAATTCCCAAAGCTAAAATCTACACTTGGACAGCTTTACATACAAGCGATGCTCTCTTAGTAAGGTTAAGATGGTGCGAAGGTGTTGTTCATGCTCCCCATGACCTTAGGAGTATACTAGGATTTTGTCAATGAACACCACCACAAATTGGTCAAGGAAGGGTTTGAAAATCCTTGTCATCAAGTCCATGAACACCTTAGGAGCATTGGTGAGCCCAAAAGCATCATCGTAAACTTACAGTAGCCATACTGGGTCCGAAAGGCAGTCTTCATAATATCAGCATCTGCTATCCACAACTGATGATATCCTAAACTTAGTTCAATCTTGGAGAAAACTATTGCACCACTCAATTGGTTGAAGAGATAGTTAATTCTCAAGACAGGGTACCGATTCTTCACCGTCAACTAATTTAGCCCACAATAGTCTATATAGAGATAGATGTGTCTGTACTTTTTCTTCACAAACAAGATTGGTGCTCCCCAAGGTGACACACTTAGTTGAATGTACCCATGCTCCAATATTTCCTCTAACTGGGCCTTTAATTCCTTCATGTCAATAGGCATCATCTAGTAATGTGCTTTTGTCACAAGCTTAGCTCCCTACACTAGCTTGATTGTGAAGTCAATCTCCCGTACTAGGGGCATACCTGGTATTTCCTCTGAGAACACATCTGGAAATTCTCTGACAACCAGAATGCCCTCTAAAGCTACTAAGTCCTTGTCTATCTCTTGCACACTACATAGGTATAGTGGGTACCCCTTATGGACCAAGGAGTGTAAGGAAACAGCAGAGACTACCTTGGTAGATGGCTTAGGCTAGGTCTCCCTGTACGAAAACCTAGTACCCTTTGGACCTCGCAATATACACACTCCTGAGTGCTGTCGATCATAGTCTGATACCTTCCTAGTATATCCATCCATAGAATCACATCAAAGTCCCTTAAATCCACCCCAATCAAGTCCATTAAGAAGTTTATCCTACCTATATCTAAGACCACATCTGAAAATAACTTAGTACAAACCACTTTATCATAGGAAGGAAGCATCACAGAAAATGCTACACTAGCAGAGGGTCATAGTCCAACCTTAACAACTAATGTAGTGGACACGAAACATAGAGATGCACCCAAATCGAAGAGAACATGCATGGGAAAGGGTAGTATTCTGAACATACTAGTGACAACATCTAGCTAACAATCAGGCTTTGCCTGGTTGATCATATTCGGGTGCCAGTCTCGTTGATCCCCTCTCTAAGGGAAAGGCCGTAATCCTTAAGGCCTTCCCTTGGCATCCCAAACTATTGCACTAATTGGAACATGTGCCATTTGTTGGAACTATAGGGATGTGGCCTAAATATGGTACTCATAGGCCTGATTCTGGGTAATCAGGGGTCCCCTTGGCTGGTACTGCTGACTCTAGAACTATTGGAAGCACGACCAATCACAACAATCAATTAAGCGATGACCCAACCTTCTTCAATTTAGACACGACATGCGTCTGCCCCCATAGTATCTTCCTCGGTGCCTCCTACCACAACGTCTATAGGAGGTTCCCCTCGGTGGTCCCTGACCTCTAATATGATCCCTCTATTGATGTCTCGTGGGTCCTCCTACTCATGGCTGGGTCCTGCTTCCAAAGCTTTAGTCGTCTGGTCTCCTCTTCCCTAGCATAGATGCCTGCTCCTGGAATAGGGTGGATGCGATACAGGCACACTCATATAGGGTGGCCAAATCGGAGATGGCTAGTGCTCCCATCATGTAGTAAATACTAAAATTCAGCCCTTGCTCAAACTAGAACACCACTATGGACTCACTAGCGGTGATCTTTAAGGCAAACCAGAGTAGCTCGGTTAAGCAAGCATAGTATTGCTGAACTGTCATGTTACCCTTGGTGAGCTGCATAAACTCCTTGATCTTGTCCCTCTTTAAGCTCTCTAGATAAAGCTTGGAGCGCAGGGTAGTATTAAACGTCTCTAGGTCATTAGAAGACCATCTCGGGCATGGTGCTCCATCCACCAGGTGTCTGCTATGCCCCTTAGGAAGAAAGCCATTATGTTAGGTTGCCTAGCTGGAGGGCAGTCCACAGCCTCAAAGGTGTAATCTATATCTCAAATCCACCCTTCGAGAATCACCGGGTCCTCCTTTCTAGTGTACAATGAAGGATGGTGCCCAATAACCCTCTAGAGCCAATATTCTCCAGCGCCCTCGGAGTGGTGGGGGTGCAGGGTTGGCACCAAGGGCTGGCGCTAAATGAACTCCATAAATGCCTTGAAGGCCTCCTCCAATAGTCCAACCCTTCTGTTCATCATGAAATTCAATTGCAAGAGAAAAGATGAGTTAGGAGAGAACCTATCTATTTAATGTAGTTATCTCATATTGTTTTCGCTCTGGGAAATTCCTAATCTACCCTTTTGTTTCCTTATTGTGGTTCTAGACTCAGAGTTTTTAGAATAGAAAGTCCTATTTAGGGCAAAAAATGATTCAAAATTTAGGAAAAACTTATTATCAAAAGATTTCTTTGATAATAAATTGTGGCTACTAGAACCAACCTCTGATACCAACATGTAATACCCCCAAATTTCATAGTTGAAAATTTTCATTTACATAAAAATCATACACCAAAACAAGGGGGTGCTACTGCCATGATTGGTACAAGATTGACCCCCAACTAATCGCATACCAACCATAAGGATAGAGAATTTTGAAGAAATTATTTTTGAATAGAAGATAAACCACAGAGTTTCTAACATTTCATAATTAAAACACAGTGTGCAAGGTAAGGGTTAATATAAAGATAGAAAATGAGTACATTAACAAGGTCATTGTGGGGAAAAAAGAATGATAAGGAAAAAGATAATAAAATCAAAAATAGGTGAGTCCGAACACCACTCTCTCGGGCCCCATGCTAGGTCCAACAGGCCATCACTCAGTCCTGCCCCACGCATCGAATGCATCAAAGTCATCAAATGCACCATCTCTTTCTTGTACCAACTCAGAAGAGGCCACTACTCGTGGAAATGAGCAACACCTATAATACGAGTGATTAGTATGGTACATACCGAGCAAGATAACTATATAAATAAGACCATAGAAGTATGAACATGCAAATAACGCATACAGTACGGGAACCCCACTATCATTATTTGAGACATAGGCCATTGTTTTTGTCTTACACATTTTCTGGATTATTTCCACTTGAGTATGGGGACCCCACTATTATAGTTGGTGAATTGAAAAACACTCTAAGGAAAAATGCACCTGACCACTATTATAACTGGTGGAACTAAAAATACTCCGGGGTAAAATGCACCTGACCACTATTATAGCTAGTGGACTGAAAGTTATCCTCACCTAGCCTCGACTGACATGGTGCTATACTCTAAGTAGTTAGTATCTTTTCTATGCTTTAATAACATGCAAAGTTTGGTTAATTGAGCTCGAAATCCCCACTATTCTAGATGGTGGACCGAAAATCACTCTCCAAGGTAACATGCTCCTAACCACTATTATAGCCGGTGAACCATAAATGACCTCACATGCATTTGGCTCAATAACCTTTCACTTTAAGTATTTAGTGCTTTACATGTGTCTTATCCCACATGCAACCACAACTAGACATGCATGATGGACTGGACTTCCCATTCTCACCCTTTATCCCAACTCTCCTAAAAAGCCCCATCCTATATCTTAGGACCTTTACGCACCCTAAGACTTTAAGACGTCTTCCTCACCTTTCCTTCACTCACCATGAAAAACCTAAACTCCTATGCATGTGGATCAAGGCCCAGTTCCCATTTCTCCATTTCTCCATTTCAACTCACTATTATCCATTAGCTTTTCCCTCAAAAACCCTAATATAGCTTATATGGCCTCACCTCTCCCTATCATACACATCCCATGCTCCCCTTTGCTTCTAATACCACCACTCCACGCAAACCACACCCAACATCATGACCTCACTTCCTATCCTTCATAAGTGACCATGATAACCCTAGTTAGTTATCCTAAACCCTAGTAGTTCTCCTTTCTTTTATGTCATCCCCTTATCACCCACACACCATTCCCCTTTCCAATTGACTCATTCCTCTTCCATATGATGCCCTTCCAATCTCAACACCCACATTCAAACTACTTACCATCACCTCTCCCTTTGACATGTTTCCCCCACTTAGGGTTTTTACCACGAACCCTAGTTAATTCCCCCATGCGCACTCATACCAACCTACGTACTATTATTTACTTATGGACTCCAATCACCCAAAATACTCTTCCCTCACCTTTCTAAACCCCTAATTTACCTTTTCCCATGAAAATGTTACCCCCATGCAAAGACTAACCACCCCATGTAAGCCTTACACTTCCTATGCAAGATTTATTCCATCCTCTTGTTTTTTTTTCATATTATCCTTTTATCTGTATACCCATAAGTTATAAGGTACTTAGGTCTTTTTCACTTCCCTCTAGCCACCGGGCTTTCTTTACTTCTTTTATCTCCTCACAACCTCATCATACTACTTAAGTGATACTAGCATGTGTGTCATTTAGGGAAACAATACATAAGGCATAACATAGAATACAAGTCATATCACCATATTACACATGCCATAACACATATACAACTTACCTTAGCTCCATACATAGCAAGCTACGTTACAAGTGCATAATCCATGACCATAGAGGATACAAGCATATAACCAACACACATGGACACATAAAACATAATTTTGCCTTCATCATATCCTTTCCTAAATCGACATGAGGCTTGGAGCACGTCTCCTACGTCTCATTAGGGGACGGGTTTGGTTCACTTATGAGAGTGGAACAATAGTGTCAACTTCCCTCTTATTCCTTTTATTATCCCCTAATTAATTTTTTGTAAGAAACTAGTAATAGTAATGATAATAATAATAATAGTCTGAGTAATATTAATAAGATTAGTATTATTAAAGTGACCAACAATAATATTAGTGGTAATAATAGCCATAATAAGATTAATAGTGGTAATGATGATAATAAGAATAATAATGATGGCATAATAGCAATCATAATAATAAAAATAATAATAATAATAAGGCTAAAAATAATAATTATACAAACTAATTTATACTTAAGTGAAAGCAAAGGTTAGGGCACAACTAGAAGTGGAGGTGGCAGTTATGGTGACGCCAGCGGTGGTGCATGGCGGCAAAGGTGGCGGCAGCTATTGTGGAAGGTTGTGGTGACTTGATAAAGTTAAGGTTTGTGGTTGGAAGAGAGAAAGAAAGGTGGTAATTTTGGGATAGTAGGTTTCCTAGGCTAGGAAGGTTGCAGTAGTGGTGGCGGCATGGCAAGGTGGTGGCGGCATGGCAAGGTGGTGGCATAAGTGGTGGTAGCTTTGGTTGCTGAAGGTGGAGGAAAAGGAAAGAGGAGGAAGGAGGGAATTGAAAGAGAAAGGAAGGGTATGGGGAGGTAGGGGAAGGTCTGCTGGTTTGAGGGGGAGGTAGTGGGGGTGGTTGTTGTGGGAGAGGAAGGGGCATAGGGCGGTGAAAGGGGTGGCGATAAGGTGTAAAGGGCAGCTTGAGTTGCCCACGTTGCATAAGCTGGGCGAGTTGTGTAGGGGGCGGTAAGGGTGGGGAGTGGTTAATTTTGGTGGAGGTTAATGTAGGGAAGAGGATGGTGGCAGTTTTGATGGCGGTGATGCATGGTGGTGGCTAGGGTTGCGTCTAATTGAGTAGTGGAGGTAACTTTAGGAATTTTATGGGTAGAGCAAAAAGGAGAGGAAATTAGGTGAGGGTTAGGGTATTTATAGAAGTGGAGAGGAGAAGAAGACAAGGGAGGATGAGTAAAAGGGAGTAGGAGGGTTAGGAGGCTTTCAGCTGGTGGTGGCAGACGAAAATAGAATCTATAGGGTTGAGGTTCGCAGAGGCAGGGGATGAGAAAAGAAATAAGAAGGGGCACATGGGAGGGGTTGTGCAGGGGCTAATTTGGCTCAAAATGGAAAGGAAAGGGACTGAGGAGAGTGGTAGAGTGCATGATGGAGCTGCACAGGTGTATAGGAGGGCTTGAGATGGCAGGCGCAAGAGTGACTTGTAGGGCGAAGGATGGAGAAGAGGAGGAAGAACAAGAAGGGGGTAGGCTATTTGGGTAGGGTGAAAGGAAAAAGTGGACTGGCCTACATGAATGAGGGAGAAAGGAGAAGGAATGGGGCATTTGGGCTAGCCCAACTAGGGAAGAAAAGAGGGAAGAAAAGAAAAAGAAGGGAACGGGGTTGGGTAGGCGAGGAAGAGGGGAAAGGGCTTGTGGCCTAATGGGGGAGGTGAGGAGATGAGGGTCGGGTGGCCCAAAGGAGAAAGAAAAGAGGAAAAAGGAGAAAGGAAGAAAAAGAAGGAAGAAGGGGAAAGAAAAAGGAAATAGGAAAAAATTAATATAAAATAGTTTTTTGGAAGTAGGGTACTTAATTATTTAGGTGACTAATTTTTTTTAATAAAATAATTTACTCTAAAAATTTAAGTTATCCATTCAAGAGGATACTTTTAGTTAATTGTGGGTTTGGGGAATTATTTACATAAAAAGAGTATAACCGAATAATAAAATATTTATTTTAAATTATTAAGTAATCCTATCTATTTTCATTTATTTATTTATTATTATTACTTTTCATCAAAACCTAAAAAATAGCTAAATTAATATTTGAGAAAGAATTAAATTATACCAAATGAATATTAAATATTTACTTCTAGGTTTGTAGAATTTTTGGGATCTTACAATTGTAGCTTATCACCTTAGTTAGTATGTATTAGTGTAACCTATGGTTAGGGTGTGACCAAATATGCTCACTATGAGTTAGAAGTGTAATTTGTAATTAGCTAAAGCCTAATACGCTCTATATAGAGGTGAAGGGATGAATAAATGGGCACTTCTTTTAACCAAAAATCTGCTGGTTGTTTTGACAATGCCACCCCCTCAAGGCCTAGAGTTAGCCTTGTATTATCGTCTAAAAATATTGCACTATTTATGCTAAGAGTTGATACCTTAGTTGGTTAGTGTAAGTGATTCATCTTGAAGGTTTTTCAAGATTAAGTTCTTCTCATCCTCTTCTTAATCTCTTCTAAATGTTCATTTTTGTTGGAATCATACCTAATTCTATCACTAACACTTATCTTAATCCAATATGGTTAGCATTATGCATCAAATAATATCAAAGCTCAGGGATGTTAACTTTGGGTCCTCATAATCTTATCACCATCTCCATCCAAACATCCAGCTATCACTAGCCACTATTCATTCAACTCTACACAATTTCTTTTTTACTTTCTCCCAACCATACCCCCATTTATTTTTTTTCTTTACCTCTCAAATTGCATGAGTTTGAATTGTAGCCTCAAGTCATCATGAAAATCTAGCTTACTTCTAGAGGCTTGAGTCTTGAAGAATCCCAAAAACTAAGGAGAGATGGGGCCATTGAAGCTTTATAAGGAGATATAAGGAAGGTTTCTCCTAATCCCACTCTCTCTCATGGCCTTTATAGATTTAAAAATAATCAACTTGTCAAGAAAATCAAGGGAAAAGATTTTCAAACCAATATCGATACTATCCTATGGTGTCATCTCAAATTTATTTTCAAAGGTGATGCTTTTTTAGTAAAATACTTTGATAAAACCCTATGGTATCAACTTAAAAATTTCTAAAAGTGACTTAAAAATTTCTAAAACTGGAAAACCTTTTACGTCGGAGGACCTTAACTATCCCGACCAAATCATTAAAAAATACATGTAGATAGGAATATGAGGCTACAATAAAATAAGATTAGGGTATCCCGCCCAAATAAAAATCTCAATCCACTATGGACCCAACTCAAAATTTTTAGATGTTCATGCTTTTAAGTCTTTATCCAACTGAGGTAGGCCCTCTATTGACCATCCCCAAAGACTTGTACATGGCCCTTTTCTCATGGAAATAAGTAGGTGAGTGAGAAAATGAGTACATGAGTATGTTACGTACTTAGTAAGCCAAGTTGCTCCCTTAATATAAATACAAACAACTGATCCGTTGTACATGGATATAACATATAAAATGCATCATAACAAATCCATATATATATAAAGGTAATATTACATAAGGACATGCTATCATGCATAACTCTAACAAAGAAGAATTTATCATGCTTGGTTTCATATTATCCGCACATAGGTACTCATACATGTAATAACATATATCGTCCAGGCTACCTCTACGGCTTGTTTCCAATTACTCAACACTTTAGGTTATACCTTTTCCTTATCCACATATGACATAGGGCGATCATCCTATCATTATTCTATTCAAAAACTAGTTACTCATTTCAACCATTAGCCAAGTGAATACACCAACTTTTATTCCTTTTTGGTCATTCATGTCATTAATTCCATCCTTAACCAATTATTGACCATTCACTTAGTCATCATTCATATTTTATCGACCAATTACTTATCATTCATTTTTTTGTATAATCAAGTAATGGACTGTTCATCATCCCATGGTTTCACATGCCATGGAATCCTATCCAAATAAGAAACATAAAGTCCAAGCCAAATCCAGTCACTAAGTGGACATAAGTCTAGATCGAAGCCAACCAATATGGACATACGTCAAGGCCAAAGCCAACCACCTAGGAAACTAGACCCTTTGGTATCGATTAGATAAGGAACCAGGACCTCTTAGGATACCGCCAGAAGAAACGAAAATGCCTAAAGCTAGACTAACCCTCTATAGATAATTGAGGATCAAGTAACCTAGACCCATACTCAATTTGATTGTCTTTCAGTTAACATGATTAGTATAATATTTATTCCATATTAAAACAACCAAGGTAATTCTCATATATATTCCATACCAATCCTTTCCTTTCCATTTTATGCAACCGTGTGGGTTTCCATTTATCCTTGTACTAAATTACTCATATCCATCTTATCATTTATTCAAGCCATGATGGTTTCTTTACTCTTTTATCAATATCATGATGGTTTCTTTACTCTTTCAAAAGTTATGATATATTTAATCCTATTATTAGGCTAATAATCTATTAAAAAATTAGTATTTTATCCCATTAATAATTATAATATAGTCCCAAATATAGCCTAAAAAAAATAGCCAAACCAAAAGAAAAAAAACCATGTAAATCAGTTAACCCAATCGATCTGTTTTGCCTATAGTTGATCAGTTACACCAACCAGCCAATTGGTTTGGGTTGAATAGTAGACCATTTAACTCAAATAAACCATGCTTTTCCTCAAACTAGCCTATTGGTTTGGGAAAAATAGTTGACTTTTCATAGGCCAGTTGATTGGTTTTTCCTAACCAATTGATGGGTTTACGTAGAGAATAAGACCAATGTCTTTGCAGGCTCACCAGTTGAGGGGTTGGGTCAACCAATTAACAGTTCTAGGAGCTAGTTGATTGATTTGACCTAATTAGTTGATATATTTGCCCTAACACAACACCAAACCATTAAATTTATGTAGATTCTTACATATAAGTCATCCTTAACCACATTAAAACATGCACCGATTTGGTTTATCATAGACAAAATGGACTTGAATTTTATAGCATGGAATTATCATATCTTATTTTTATACAATTTTATGCTTTTTACTCAAGGTATACCAACTATCCATTCAAATCACTTATATAGACTTTATTCCTTCACACCAACTTGCATAAACAACCTAAAGGAACTCATAACATGGAGGAATACTCATTAAACATTTTAGAAGTAAGAACCACTTACTTAATGTAGGAAAAACCCCTTATTTAAACTAGAATTTTAAACTATTAAATTCTCAGCTATTAAAACCTTAAAACAACAACGATAAACTCAGAAATTTACACTAAAACCTTATTAATATTTTGAACTCAAACTAGAAGAATATAAGAACTGACCAACTTGAGGAAAAAAATAGGGAAATGCTTAGCTGAACCACTCAACCTTTTTTCCAAGAATCAAACTCTTCCTTTCTTAACAATTGAAAGAATAGAGATCTAGAGGTAGGATTAAAAGAATGTAAGAAAATTGATTGGCAAGGCTCAAAGTGTAGAAAGAACTAAGTTGGATAAAAGGTTTAGAGATTTCTATAGTTGAAGAAAAGGTGCATGAAAAGGATGATTGAGGCTATTTATAGCCAATTAATCGAGAGGGATAACATAGGGTTTAGAAAAAACTTTAAAATATTACAATCTACTGTTTGAATTTGAGCTAAATGGATGGATTTCATCCAAGATATGCTGACCTATTCTTTAGAGCTCAAATGGTATTTCTAGTAAATGCTGGTCAATTAACTAGAATTAGCATACATAAGAGAAGAAATAGAAGGTCATCGTGGAAGGAATCTTCTAGCTACTTAGAGTCATGCTTGAGATTGAAACATTGATCTATGAAACGTGAAGATGAGAGATGAGGAAGAACACAAGACTGGGGTCATCTCTCCTCCTTAATTTTCCCAATCAATCTTTAGATAGATTCAAGGCAATATTTTGGGCTAAATGCATCATGAAAATGGTTAGGAATCTCTTAGGCACAATTTGACATTAGTTGGTAAGGTTCCATTTCAGTGTAAGAGATTTTTCAAAAAATCAAGTTTGAAAAATATGATAAGCTAGACGAACCAGTCAATTGGTTTGGGCCTACCAGTCAAGTGTTATACAAACTAGTTGATCAGTTCCCCTAACTAGTTAATTGGTTTTGTTGAGGAAATTTAATTTGCTTAAACGATAATCTAGTGGATAGGTTAGTGGAACCAATCGATCAGTTTACCCGAAAAACTCAATAAACTCAAATTTTTAAAATTATTTTAAACTAAACTTTGCTTCCAACCAAATCAAAACATTAAATCAACTTCAAAGGTCCAAAACTTATCAACATTCTCATTCAACTATTTTACAAAAATTTGGGGTATTACTGAACTACCCCCTTAACGAGGCCATCCCAAAAGTCTATAATAATTCAATCACATCGTTATGCATAAGGCAAATACACATCATATTCACATTCAAGGAAAGGGGGTATTACCCCTTTAAAGAAAAAGGATTACACTTAAGATAACAAGATATGAAAACAACTCTGGATACTTCGCTCAAATTTTATCCTTAGCCTCTTAAGTATCCTCCTCTATACCATGTGGTGACCGAAGAACTTTCACCAAAGGAATGGTCTTCAAACATGTCTCTTTCATCTTTGTGTTTATATTAATCTCTAGTAGCTCTTCATAAGTCAAAGACTTATAAGAAATGTGATGTCTTTCAACTAAGTACATTTTCTACCACATTAGCCTTACCCTCACAATAGGTCAATTCTAAGTCATAATCCTTAACCAACTCCAACCATTGGCGTTGTCTTAGGTTCAACTCCTTCTGGGTGAAGATGTAATTAAGGCTCTTATGGTCAGTGTAGAACTTGCATCAAATTGGATAGAGATAATTCCTTCAGATCTTAAGGGCAAACACTACCACAATAAGCTCTAAGTCATGCATTAGGTAGTTCTATTCATGTAGCTTTAATAGTGGTGAAGCATAAGCCACTACCGTTCCATGTTGAATTAGCACACAACCCAGTCTATGTTTGGAAGCATCATTGTGTACCTCAAAACCATTAGACCCACTTGGCAGTGTTAGCACTAGGGATGAAGTTAAAAAACTCTTCAACTTCTCAAAAGCTTCACTACACTTCTCATCCCACTAAAACGTGTAGCATTCTTCAACAATTTAGTGAACAATTATAAAATCTTCTAGAAATATGCCATGAACAAATGGTAGTAACTGGCTAACCCTAGAGAACTACTCTTTTCTTTAATAGAAGTAGGCACTGGCCATTCAAAGACATCTTGAATCTTGGCAGGATCCATTACCACTCCATCATTAGAGATCATATGGTTAAGATTTGACCAGTACTCATAATTTGAGAGTTTGGCATACAACTAGTGTTATCTTAGTAAAGCCAAAGTCTACCTCAATTGCTATTTATACATCTCTTGGTTACTAGAGTAGATGAGAATGTCCTCAATAAATACCACGCCAAATTTGTCTAAGAATGGCCAGAAGATTTGGTTCATGAGAGATATGAAAGCTACTAGCGTATAAGTGAGTTCTAATGGCATTATGGTGAACTCATAATGGCCACACCTTATTTGAAAAGAATTCATAGGGATGTCTTGTTCTACTATCCTTAATTGATAATAGCCTAATTGGAGATCAATCTTTGATAAAACTTTGGCTCCCTTGAGTTGATCGAACAAGTAATCGATCCTTGGAAATAGATAATGATTCTTTATCACTTAGTTTAACCCTATATAATTGATGCACAACCTCAAGCTCCCATCCTTCTTCTTTACGAATAGAACTGGTACTCCCCATGGTGATATATTCAATTAGATATAACCCTTCTCCAAAAGTTCTTCCAACTGAGCCTTGAGTTCTTTCATCTTATTTGGTGCCATATGGTATGAAGCCTTAAACAATAGCTTTATTGCTTGAAATACGTCCACGGTTAACTCGACTTCTCAAACTTGTGGAATTCTTGGAATATCCTTAGGGAATACAGAGAAAAATTCATAGGCCATGGTTATCTACTCCAAGGGTGTCTCAACTACTTTAGTGTCTCTGACACTGCATAGGTAGAGCACATAACCCTTACATACGAGGTTACTCAACCCAATCACCGAAATAATCATTGTAGAGGGATTAGGTTTACACTTTTGGTATGAAACTCTAATACCCTTGGTCCTTTTAAAAACATAAGTTCTTACCCATAGTTGATCAACACTTGGTACTTTACTAGCATAACTATCTTGACAATCACATCAAAATCATGAAACTCAGCTCTATGAGGTCCAATGGAAATTTTATTTCTCCCACTACCAAAATAACTCCCTGATAGAACCTATAGTATGAAATTCTATCCCTTGATGGCATCATAACAAAATTATAAATACTACTGGAAGGAGATAAGGAAAATCTAGATACAAATTCATTGCTATGAAATAGCATAATGCACCTGAGTAAAAAAACATGTAAGTAGAATGATTAGAGACAGTAAGCATAATGGTCACCACATCGGCCTGGCACTTGTGCTTGACTTATCATGTTTAGAGTCTTTTTAACATAAATATTTGGCCACTAGTTGACCCATATAGTTGGCAAAAAGGGTGAGGCCTTGGATATTTAGGGTAACCAATTCAACTAGCAGAATTGGCTAGCAAAGGAGGAACTCTTTGAATATATGGCTGTGGCTATTGCATAGAACATGTGCTCTAGGCTGGCTCCATTATATGCTACAACTACCAACTTGGCACTCATATACTTTGTGCCCCACCATGCCACATCCATGGCATGTCATCTTGTTACCTCTATAGTTTACCCCTATGTGAGTTATCCCGCATATCTTCTAGTGGTAGTGCCTCTCCTTGGCACAACCCCTAGACACCGACCCTATGCTCTGGCCAAATCTAAGCTACAAGCTACCTTATAAAAGGCCACCTTTCAATCATTGTGAGGCCAATGACCTTAAAAAAATTTTCTTGCTTCTCAACTAAACACTCCAAGCCCAAATGAATCAGGATGCCTACAAGAATTGCTTGTACATCCCTACCATATCTAGTGGAGTGACTCCCACCAACATCTCTTGATACCGTATTTGTAGTAGGATCTTGAAGCGGTGATCTTGCATTGCCTTGTTGGCTTCCACTTCCAAGGCAAACTAGATCAAGTTCACGAATTGAGTGTAATACTCCTCAATGGGCATGCCCCATTACCAAAATGTCATGAATTCATTTTACTTCTTCATGCAGAGTTGAGTCGGGTAGAAGTGGGCTTATAGTGCCTTCAAGAACTATCCCCATCTTATAGGTTCTCTACCCCTACACTAGATGCTCCTCCACCATATATTTTCCCTTCCTCTAAGATAGTACATGACCATGTGTACCCCTCCTATCTCTATATCATAGAACCATTGTTCTATGATGTTGGGGTGATCCTAGCCCTCAAATATTTGTAGATGATGATGTCCACCCCTCCTAAGCCAATCCTCCGGAGCTTGTGTAGCTACTGGCACCAATGGAGGTTAAGCTTCTTGTATCTTGCCCTCTATGTAGGCTCCAACTGTCTCTATAAACACTTTAATTCCCTCATAGTGGCGGTTTGCAGCCATCAAGTCCTAAAGGTTAAAAGAACTTAGGGACATAGTTCAGTCCACTGAGTACTACGATTTGCACAACAATTATCATAAGGTTATCTATGGCATATTCCCAACCCTGCTCTAACTCACATATGTATTGGGTTTGAAAATAATTAAATTTATCAAGAAAATCAAGGGAAAATATTTTCAAACGAATATTGATACCATCCTATAGTATTAGCTCAAAATTAATTTTGAAGGTGATACCTTTTTAGTAAAATGCTTTGATAAAACCTTGTGGTATCGACTTAAAAATTTCTAAAAGTGGAAAATCTTTAAATAAATGTTATCATACCAACCTATAAAACCCCCATTTTTCACTATAAAAAATGTAAAAGGTTATTTATGTAGGAGCATCTTAATGGTCCCCCCCAAATCATAAAAAAATATATGTACGAGCCTACAATAAAATATGATTAGGGTATTGCACCCAAATTAAGATCTTAGTCTGCCATAGAGACCAGTGAAAATTTCTAGATGTTCCAATTCTCAAGCTCAACGTAACTAAGATAGGCCCTTTATTGGCCATCCCCAAAGACCTGCATATGACCCTTAGCTTGTGGGAATAAGTAGGTTAGCGAGCAAATAGTCACATTAGTATACTATGTATAGAGTAGTCCTAGTTGTTCCCTCAATGTAAACACAAAGATAATAATCCATCATACATGGATATAACATATAGCATGTGTCATAATAAAGCCATATAAAGGTCAGAGTACATAAGTACATGCTGTCATGCATAACTCCAACAAAGGAGAATATATCATGCTTGGTTTCTTATTATCATCCCATAGGTACTCACACATGTAATAGTAGATACCATTCAAGTAACCTCTAGGGTTTATTCCTAACTACTTAATTTTTTATGCTCTACACTATCCTTATTCACATATGACATAGGTCAATCATCCATTCGATATTGCATTCAATAACTAATTATTCATTTCAACCATTAACCAAGTGTATAAACTGGCTTTTATTCCTTTTTGGCTATTCATGCCACTACTTCCATCCTTAACCAATTATTAACCATTCACTTAGTCATCAGTCATATTTTATCAACAAATTACTTATCATTTATATTTTATTTTCATTAAGTAATAGATTGTGCACCACCCCATGGCCTCACATATCATGGAAGCTTATCCAAATAAGGGATATAAAGTCCAAACCTAAGCCAATAATGAAGTGGACATAATTCCAGCCCGAAGTTAATGAGCTAGGTAACTAGACCTTTTAGTAGTGATACCCCCTAGTAAATCGTTAATGTCTCAAGTAGGTATAACACTAGGACCTCCCAAGACCTCGCCTGATGGTAAAACCCAAAGGCACCAAAACGTATGAAGGTAGATTAACCCTTGGTAGCTAATCGAGGATCAAGTAACCTAGACCCATAATCAACTCAATTGTCTTTTTCTTTACACGGTTAGTATATTATTCATAAAGATGAGTGATCACACAAGGCCCATTGAAAAATGAGCAAGGCAATTTCCATATTTATTCCATACTAATCCTTTTGTTTCTATTTTACCCAACCATATGGGTTTCTATTTATCCTTGTACCAAATTACTCCTATCAATTTTATCATTTGCTTAAGCCTATGCTAGTTTCATTACTCAATGTCATCACCTATCATAAGTGAAAAACCCATTTATCTCTTACATAAATCTTAGAGTATATCATAAATTATGATCCATTTAATCCTTTCATTAGGCCAAAAATCCATGAGAAATTTTGTATTTTATCCCATTAATAATCATAGTATAATCCCAAAAGTAGCCTTAAAGCATAACCAAATTGGAAGGAAACAAATTTTTGACAAAAATGAAATCACATAAATAAAAGAATTTAGAAATTAAGAAACTTAGAAGTAGGAAAGAGTGGATAATCTTAAGGGGATATATATATATATATATATATATATATATATTATGGTGGAAGATAATAAAGAAATATCCAGATTTTGATATGGAAAATAAAAAAATTACTTGGATGGGTGTACTCGTTACTCAGGGTGTGTTCCTAAGATTTTCAACAATTAGTTGATTGACGATTTCTCTTGAGAAGACAGAATGTCAAAGCACAAACCTAATACTGACCACTTTTTACATAATATCATAAATGAAAAATTGTATGGGTTTAATTAACTAGGAATGTGTTCTCTTTTTTTTTCTTTTTATAGAGAATTTGGGAACCATTGATCATGTGGACTTTATGGCCTAAGAGTATGTTCCTTATTGACATATGGGAATAAGGGGCTAAAGATTAATCGTCAAGCGCTTCTTATATTACCTTTGTCTAATCCAAATTAAAACTTTGAAATTTATTTAAACTAACAATATTCACCAATTTGTGTTAGCTTGGATATCATCTTGCGATATTGGTCCACTCGGCACACTCTACATCCTAGGTTTGGCTAATGCATTTATAGTGTATAAGTTTAGTTGGCATACCTAATTTATATGTTTTGGTCGTTACCATTACATTGCATAATTTTTCTTAACATACCTAATGGATAGGTTTTTGGTTATCACTCTTATAATGTATGATTTTGGCCAACGGATTTAATTTGTAAGTTTTCTATCACTCTTATATTGCATAATTTTCACTGGTACACTAAATGTGTAACTTTTGGTTGTCACCATTACAATGTAAAAATTTTAGCTGATGGGCCTAGTTTATAGGTTTGGTTGTTGTTCTTATAATATATCATTTTTGGCTAGTAGGGATGATGTATAGGTTTTAGGTGTAGCACTTACAATGTATAATATAGGATGACAAATATGATATATTTTCATGATCATTGCCAGTAAGATAAATTTTCAACTATTTAGCCCCTATAAGTGGGTGATATGATGAATTAAAATTCATATGGAATGATGATATAAGTATTTTTTAATAGACTTCAACCCCTTGTACACTAGCACAAAAGACAAATACTTACTCCAAAAGGACCCTAAATTGATCTTGAATGCGCTCTAATAGTCAAGATAACTCTCCTATTCTCCACCATAGTACATTCTCCTATTCTTTGACCCTAATTTAATGTAAAACCCCAAATTTTACTACTAAAAATTTTTAGTCTACAGTTGAAGCATATTACCAAAATAGTTGGGTGTTACCACCTTAGTTGACAAAATCTTGGCTCATCAAACCATTATTAAGTTAATAACAAATCAAAATGATTAGAATGTGAAACGTGATCATTAGGAAATGAGATAAACATCATAAATACAAATACAAGTTGGAGATTAACTCCTATTAGAATATCCAAAATACACATAAAGGGATACCGTGGATCTAAAAGTCCAAAAAGCTATTTAGTAAACTAACATCTGGATAATATGACTCTGCACCTAAAAATCATAGGAAAACAAAATCACTTCACCCCACACAAATCATCATAAGGTGAAAAATCATATTGCGGGTTCTCATTAACCAACATAGAGACACCTAGATTGTCTACTCATGGGAATGAGTAGCACCAATAAAAATGATGTGCATTATACTACATACTAAACTAGCTTTCATTATTAAATACAACATGATCCATTATTTTATTTATGTTGACCTTAGGGACACCAATATTTTTAAATTGATGGAATGGTCTAAAGTACCTCTTGAGGACAACACATCTAAGCCACTATTATTGTTTGGTGGAATGGACCCAATGCCTCTAAGAAAGAAATGCACTTGATTCATAATTCTTTAACCAATAGCATTGTCTAGACCACCTCTTGAGGACAACACACCTAATATACTATTACCGTTTGATGGAATGGATACAACATCTAGATCTTAACTTGCCTAAACTTTTACTTTATATTATTAATGTCTCAGACATTATTAATTATCTACGAATCATATTCCCATTCATGTAATCCCTACAAATTTTAATAAACCTATAATTTAATAAATAACTTTTATTTGGAATAAATTAGCTTTTAAATATATTTACTTTAATTATTTTATGGATTTTTGAGTATATAAAATTGGATATTAATATTTAATAAATTAAAATAATTATTTTATTATTTTATCATACCCATTTTATTTAAATAAATTTTCAAATCAATATTTTTCTAAAATTAACCTTTTTAAACCCATATATTAATTTATATTAAATTAAACTATTCAATTTATTTATCTACCAAAAATATTATATTCTATTATTCCATAAATTATTTTATCTTATTTTTTCCTTATTTTCCCTTTTCCCTTTTCCCTTTTTCATTTCTTTATCCTTTTTCCTCCTTTCTTTCTTTTCCCTTTTTCTTTCCTTCGGGTCGCTAGACTCCGACCTACTTCGCACCTAGGTTTCAGGCCCATTCCTCCCCTCCCCTCCTTCTCCTCCCACGTGACCGGTCTAGCCCCCTGCTTGTCTTTTCCTTCTTTCTCCCACACGCGTCGCCCAGCCTAATCCCCTTTTCTTTTTTTTCTTTCCCTCCCCGACCATCCTAACCTATGCTCTACCTTTCTTTCTTCTCCTTCGCTCGACCTGCTTCCTCTCCTCTTTCTTTCTTTCTTTCTTCTTCTACCTCTTTCCCCGACCACCTCCGCCATACGTGGCCATGCTCGACCACCCTGCCTGTAATCCTCCTGCCTCCCTACTACTCTCCCTTTCTCTCCCACCATTTTCCTATCCCTTTTTGACCCAACCAACCCTTCTCTCTCCTCACGCACACCCCCTTTCTTTCCCTCTCCCTGCAACCCGGCCAACTGCCTGCCACCCTACAGCCTACCTCGGCCGGCCACCTACTCTCCTCTACTCCCTCTTCTTTCTCTTCTTCCCTTCCTACTTCATCCTGCCCATTTTTTGAGCCCTTCCTTTCCCTTCCCCGATTCCTTTATCTCCTTCTATTTCCCCCTATTTTTTCATCACCGCCACCCTCCGCTGCTGCCTCTACCTCACTAACCATCGGTGTCGCCTCCTGCCACCTTCTACTTCATCCTTCCACCACCACACCATCCTTTGAACCACAATACAACCCACCTCCTTCCTCTCCTCTTCTTTTTCTTCCTTCTTGGTAGCCACCCTATCACCTTCCTTAGACGAAACAAACCACCTCACCCCCTCATTTTCCTCCTACCTTTTCCTTCCTTCTCAGCCCCTTCACCTCGGCAGCCACCTTCGTAGCCTCGCTACCGCCGCCACCACAGCCCTTGGCTGCCAACAACCTATCCCTGACCACCACTTACACCCCCTCTCCACCCCCGCACCCATCCCTTGCCCTAAATCCTCCCCCACCCGTCCTCTTTCCTAGCCCCAAAACCCTAACCCAAAATTAGCAACCCTCATTCCTTTCATGCCACCTTCGACCCCTTTTCTCCCTTACCTTGCATGCAGCATGGTGTGATTTGCTACAATCCTTAGTTAATTTGGTTAATAAATTTTAAGGTATAATATTATTTAAGATAAGTATTTCATTAATTAAGTTTTATAAAGTCTTATGCTTTTAGTTTTTCTGTTTCTAATATTATAAATATTGATATTATTTTTAGGTATTGGTTTTTCTAATCAAAGCTTGAATCTTTAACTAGGATACTGGTAATGTTTGATTTTTATGGGAATTAAGGTAATCGTTAAACCCCATTTAAATGCATGGACAAATATATGTTAGCACATTAGGGTTTTAATATGTTATTATGCATGATATATGTTGTTTAATATAATATATGTAGTTGATTGTATTGATTGATAAAAAGGAAAGCATACTAGTTTATGTGCCATGTGTGGAAATAATGATTAAGGAAGGACTTTGATTATTAATGAAAATATTAAGTACTTATCCATGATGTATTATGTTATTGTGACCATTAATGCATGGATAATATTATTGTGAGCCCTAGGGGCATTTTAGTAATATATCTTGCGCAAGAATGTGGCCTAATATGTGCGGGTGCTAATGAGTATTATGTTGAAATATAATAGTTGGTGGAGTTAGATGATAAGAATGGAGTATTAATATTACTATTTCATGTGGGGATAATAATTTAATAAAAGTGGTATAATAAGGGGCAAAATGGTAATTTTGTAAGTAAAGGGTATAATGGTAATTTTGGAAGTAAAGGGGAAAAATGATAATTTTGTAAGTAAAAGGGTAAAATGGTAATTTGGTGTAAAGGAAGGGTAAAATGATTATTTAATAAAGGAGAAGGGTAAAATTGTAATTTGGTGTAAAGGAAGGGTAAAATGATAATTTAATAAAATAGAAGGGTAAAATGGTAATTTGGTGTGAAGGAAGGGTAAACTGATAATTTAATAAAAAATACCGACCCACTGGCGAATAATAGTGGCCATGAGCATTATGCCTTAGAGACCGATCCACCCGCAATAATAATGGTCAGGAGAATTCTATCTTATATGTATTTCGGTCCACCGACTATAATAGTGGGGTTCTCATACTCACATGGATATATAATTCGAGTGATGATTGAATAATGATGGAATAATGACTTAAATCCTAGAAGTATTGAGTGTACATTTTGACCTATTAATAGTTAATGGACTTGTTAAGTATGTGAATGTTATGTAAGCACCTTTCATTATATATGTATAGAATGTTGTATTTTATGTTGCATTGCGGGCCTGATTTTTAGTGTGTTTTAAAGGGTTACTCAGTACCATAGTACTAAATGGTTCCATTCATGGGGCCCCTACCTATTTAATGGGAAATGTCCCTTGGAGGTCTATTTTAGGTGATATTCAAGTGGGCAATGGGAAAAAGTGTAAGGAATTATCTAAACTCTTAGGGTTTCACCTATCTCTCTTTTAACCCTAGTTTAAATGTAACTTGTATTCTTATAACCACTATTGGTGGATTCTATTATTGTAAATTATTATTTACGCTAATATGATTTAAATATGGTTTGAGTTCCTCGTAAATTGTATTTTACTCTTTTAAACTTAGCACTTGTTACTAGAACGGTAGGAGTGAACCGGTCTGGTACTATGTATGGCGGTAATATCTTCATAATTTATTTATTTTATTTCACTTCTACTAATTCTTTTAATAAAATGAAATTTTTTAGTAGTGAATTTTGGGAGCGTTACACTTATACATTATTAATTATCTATGAATCATATTCCTATTCATGTTGAGTATATAGCCCCACTATTCTTAATCTATTATTGTCTAGTAAAACAGACCTATATAAACATCTTAGCCTAACTGACATGATCTTTCATTTTAAATAATTATTATCTTATTCATTGTTTATTTTTCAAGTTCATATTATCTCACTCATACAAATATTCTTGCCATAAATTTGATAAACATATAAACACAACCACATAATTATCAAGCTAGACACAAGTAATATGTTCATAATTTCTAGAATATTCTGTGTATAATTCTTAGATATTTCCTTCTTAAAAACACCAAAAATTAATTTTTAACCTTGAATGATCAAAATACCCTTTGTTTGTTAAAACCTCAAAGCATCATATAAGTTAACAAGTATTTGAGTAGTATTTTACTTAATCTATCATTTAATCCCATTACTTATCAAATATTACCTAATAGCCTCAAAACATATCAAGCAAAGATTATTTCCCATATTATCATCAATTAATCATAATTTTCTCACAATACTCACATTTCCTAAAGGCCTCATGAATCCCAATATCAATATATATCAATCCCTGATATTCAACAAAGATACATAACTCCATCATATATACATAAATACCATGTAAAAACATTATACCCCAATGCATAATTTCACATTTTCCTCCCTTTCAATATATTATATCATAGCATGATCATAATCAATGTTATCCACATAACGTTATAAACAATAAGTACATACAAACACATAGTATACACACAAGCCTAACTATGACATCTATCCTTAACAACAAGGGCACCCAACTCGAAGCATGAAATCCTTAATTACCTCTTCTAAGATCACCAAAATATTACCTATGAAACTAAGATATTAAGAACGTAAACATACGTATCAAGGGGAAAGTTCAAGTAAAGGAGGGTGGAAATGGAAATAACCAAAATAAGTGGAAAGCCCAGGTTGTGTGGAAGTTATCGGGGTGATAAGGTGGTGTTTGAGTGGACCATGGGTGTGCTTAGAAGGGATCATATTCATGTATAAAGATCATGATCATCATATGTACTGCATGAAAGGTCGAGATTTGGGAAGACACATATGAGGGGTGTACAAGATTTGCATAGTTGTGCACAACGTGCATGGGCAGGAATGAGGTGCACAAAACTATGCATCTAACTTATATGAGGGGGAACAACTGGGGCAAGGGAGGAGCACATGGTTGTGCACCTAAATGGAAAAGAAAATAAAGAGTGATAGAATAAAGAAGGAAGAGTTTAGGGAAGCAGTTGTCAGTGATAAAGAAGAAGGAGGGGGAGGAGGTCATTGATGTGGTTTTTACTCGATAGAAAATGGAGTGTGAAGGATTGAGCATTAAATAAGGTAGAGAGAGATTAGAAGAGTATATATATGCATACATATAGTCACATGAGAAAGGTGAAAGATAAAGAAGAAGGTGGGCACGAGGGGAGAAATGGTAGGGGAAGGGAGTGTTGTCAACATTACATCATGCAAATGGGAGTTGATGTCCCGATGGAGGTAAGGTGCAAGTGATAGCATAGGAGAGGGTATATTTCGAGGAAATGTCTCATGTAGAAGAAGGGGAGAAGGAAGGAAAAGTATATCCGGAAGGTGGGGAATAAAAAGGAAAAGAAAAGGAAAAATAGGAAAAGAAAACAGAAAAGGAAAAGTATGTTTATGGTTACTGTTAGATTAAAATTTTATGATTAGCTAAATTATGTAAGATTAGGATATAAATCCTCCAGTATTAAGGTTAGGTTAAATAAATATAATTTACCCAAAATGAAGATTAGAATTGGGTTAAGGTTTTAGATTATAGATTTAGGGTAAGATAAGAACATTGATTTCTCGATATTAGAATTGGGTTAATATATTAATTACTCGTGATTATGTTTAGCTAAAATTCGGGGGGTATTATATTTAACCTATTTATATATGGGGTCTTATAGTCATTTTTAGGACATGAGATATCATTTTACAACTTTCCTATTTTTCTCCCTCTCTCCTATCTCTGACTTATTTTCCCCTTGACGTCACACTAATATTGTCCTCTATCTTGACCTTTAAGTAAATTTCAATTTGTTAAATACATATAGCAAGACTAAAAGCCAAATTCACATATGAGCACCCCATCCTACCATAAAAGGATAAAACCTATCAGACATAATCATAAACATATATCAATGTTGACATATAGACATCCCTTCCTTCAATAAATAAATAAAATCTATTAGACATAATCATAATCATAGTCATCTCAACAAGGAATCTTAGCTCAGGGATATCAAGGTTATAATCTCAATACATGGAATCACAATTAGGAATCCCAACATTCGGTCAACACAACTAAGAATCTAAACACATCAAAAAGAAAATCATTAACACATAAATGTTTATGGATAACACAAAACATTAAATAGTGCTCATAAACCATTCAAAACAATGAAAACCATTGATCATAGTGACCATAACAGATTATAGAATCCCTCAAATTTATTAATGGAATAACCCAAAATAAGAAGCATATGGCCACAAGATAAAAAATTATGCACCTCAAAATGAGGCACCTCTTACCAAGTATGATACCTAAAAACAAATTGATGGTTAAAAGTCCAACCTAAAACAATATTCATGTATTTAGTCATTTAGTGACCAAAATAAAATTTAAATACTTGAAACTTGATCCATAGATTCAGATAGCACCAAACTAATGTAGAAATAACAAAAATCATTTTTTGTCGTTAGGATCAAAATCAGTAAAAAATCGTACATATAAGTAGCTTAACCTAGTCAAAGCATTTCCCCACATCAAGTTTATTATTTTTTACTATTCAAATACGAAAATATGTTGTCTTATGCTATAAAGTATAAAAAAAAATTATTGCCAAAAATTACTATTCATTGAGAATCACTATTTATACTCGGTTATTATTCATGATGTCAAAGTTAATAATCAATTGTTAACAGTTGACTATTAACCTCTAGTTATACTAAAAGGTTATTTTAGGGTAATTATTCAATTTAGTAAAAAAAAAATATCATAAACATGGTTAATCAAGATTAAAGCCTATTTAGAATAATTAAGGTGTAATTAGCTAAACACACTTTGAATGTTTTTAGGAACACCTTGATTGTGTTCAAAACTTCTTTGAATGTTCAAGAACACACATAAGCTTATAAGACTTTTAACCATAAATAAAAAAATATTAAACTTGATTTCTATCAAAAATGTTATATATCAAAGTTTTTTTCTACTAATTACACGGATTATCATGGTATCAATCAGTTAATCAAAATCCACAAAATCATTATGATCTCTTAAGAGCATCAAGAACACTTAAGAACATTCAAACTTATCTAAATTCGTGAAATCCTTGAGCATAATTTTGAGCATCAAAACATACTCAAATTAAAGTATGCTTAACACCGAAGTTCATCTATAAATCAAGATCTAGAACATAGTATCATTAGTTTAATGAAACATCCCAAGGATAAAAAAGCCACAACTTTACTTAACATACCAATAAGCATAACATAACACAAAACCACCAAAAACATACTAAATCATGTTTATATGTAATAAAACAATAGTTATTTTCTTAATTAGATTCAAACTAAAAGAGAAAAATAAAGAAAAATATTCTAGATCAAGATTTCAAAACCTACACAGAAATCATAAAGGCTTAGAAGATAGTGATGGGAAATGATTAGACAAGAAGTAGAAATGAAAAGAAGAAGAAAAACCTTTAGAGTAGAGTTATAGAAGTTTGAAGGTTGAAAATGGTGGATGAATGAAGATGATGATGATCTAAAAAAATTGAGGGACAAAAATATGGGAATTTTGTGGTGGAGAATAAGAGGTAAAGGAAGAAAGAAATTTTCATGAAAAGTGAGTAAGTAAAGGAAGGGTTAGGAGGTAATTTTGGGTGTGAACTTAATTTTTATGTTTACTTATATATTTTGGTGCAAAATATCAAGGATGGGGGTATAGGTAGAATAGGGAATGAGGGAGGGATAATGGGTGGACAAGGCTTATCTTCAACAAGAATAATTGATGGAGAATAAATCTCACAAAACTTTGAGTATATGGAAGAAGAGAAATTAAATTTGATAATGTATACACATCCAAAATATCTAACGAATCGAAAAAATCATACAATTAATTAAATAGATTTTTTGAAGCCATTTAAGCTCAATATGACTAAAATATAGAAATCTAAAAGTTTTATGAAATGGAGAAATATGAAAGGGTAGTTTTCAAACTTAAAATTGTGTTTAAGGCACATCAATACATTAGATAATGCATTTTTACCAATGACTCCGTTGATATTCTGAAAGATGCTAATTTATTCAAAAAAATTATGTGAATTTCAACATTGCACGTCAAAGAGGAGTCTCAAAAGAGATTAAATGATGTAAGGATTTTGGAATTCATATGAGAGATAAAACCTTAAGAAAGGGTAAAGAATAGATAGGAAATAGTTCTAAAAACGCAAGTAGGGTTCTTAATCTTTTAATAGATTCAAGAAAATGTATAAAATATATTAATTTTATTTTTTAAATAAAAAAGATCCTAGAAAATTAAAGTTTTTAGGAAGTAACGCATTACATAAACTCTCAATGTTTAGTTTTTATTTTTGTGGAATTATATTTCTCAATCATGTCTTTGCATATTTAACCAAATTATAACCCATAATCGATTTACTAATCTTTTTTATGATTTTTAGCTTGAGTTGATACAATAGTCTTATATTTATCATAAGGTGGGTGGCATATCATACCCTGATTTTGTTCTCATTTTTGGTATTTTTCTTCTACAAGAAAATAGTTAAAATAAAGAAAAAAAAGGTAGCGAAAAATGTGGTGGTATAACTACACTTGAGAGCTAAAGTAACCTCAACTTCTATACATAATCATCCTAATAGCTAAAATATAATTATCTTAATCTTATCTTTATTAGCTTGATAATTGTGTATTTTGTTTTATCCTATATTTTGATAGGCATTATTAATTTTGGGGTGATCTTGATTTGATGTATCTATTATCTTTGTGACTAAGAATTCTAGAGGATTTTAATCATGAATTTGCTTAATTAGGTTGGATCTTTGGATTTACCTTTGATTTAGAAGATAGTTTTTTTATCTTTCTAATCTACTTTTTTGTTCATGGATTTCAAATTTAAGATTATGTTTCATAATTTTTACTAATTTGATATCTTGTGTTCTCCTCTAACATCTTGAAGGTATAGAGAGAAAATAATTTTAAGAGGGGGAATAATGCATAAGACAATATCCTAAATTATTCATTTTTAGTTAGAAAATTAGTTATGATATTTGCATTTCTTTTATAATACTAGGAATATTAGTACTATTAATATGGGTTATTACTATTATTACTATCATCATCATCATCATCATCATCATCATTACTACTACTACTACTACTACTATTACTACTATTATTATTAGTATTTGGTAAGTAAGTGATTTTTATTAATTCCAAATGAATGATAAGAAGTAAAAACTAAATAAAGCAAGACAATTAGGGAAATCAACATAACTCATGAGTTTTCTAAAGGACTTACTATTCTGAAAAGTAACAAAATGACTAGCTGACTCACTAATAATATGCTTTCTAATACAAGAGCTAGGCTGGGACTTATTTGTAAAAACATGACCATTTCATTCAGTCCATACATGATAAATGGTAGAAGCAAGGAGTGTACGAATAATTTGTTTTCTTATCTTAGGACCCCGACCTCTATATATTGTCCACCTTTGCAAGTCACGACAGTCAGTAATATGGTGTATGCATCCCAGTTTTTTAAGCATTGAAATCTAAGTGTAGTTGTGTATGGGAAAGGAAAGATAATATGGGGTATATTTTATGCCTCTTCTGTAGAAAGGAAACATGTATTAGATTGGATAATTCTATAGTAAACTAGATTGTCCTTAGTTGGAGGTGATCTAGAATTGCAAGCTAGAAGATGAACTAATGTCTAGGTAGGGAGAGTGGGTTCCAAACAGCTGCACACCAAAGAACCTTTACTACCTTAGGTCGGATAGTGTCATATGCCTTAGAGATAGTGAATCTATTCTCCATGGAAACTTTTAGAAGGCTAGTAGTAGTGGTGAATAAGTCTTGGAATAAGGGCTTTTACTGTAGAATTTTCCTAAGGATCCAAGAGCAGGTGCTTGATATATTCATTTGCCATATGTCATGATCTTTAATATAGTAAGAATGCACTTATCTTACCTATAAATGGTCTTTCTTTGTATCTAAAGACCAAAGTAGTCATCCCATATTAGTAGTATTCCACCACTTAACATCATGTAATCCTAAACCTCCTTATGAATTGGGTTTACATACTTTATTCTCGATGATTGGAGGTTTCATGGATATCTCATAAGTCCTTGACCATAAGTAGCTTCTATATAAGGCATTAATCTTATCGATGACATGATGAGGGAGTGGAAAGACTAAGCACCAATAGGTTTGAAGACTCATCAACACTGACTTGAGAAGTTGCATTATTCTTACATAACTGAGGAGAGAGGCTTGCCAAGTCCTAATTTTTGTTGTATATTTATCATTGAGGGGTGTGTAGCAATGAATACCCATATATTTACCATTAAGTGGGACTCCAAGGTAATTTAAAGGTAGATGGCCTACAAGGATTTTGAAAGTATCAAACATCCCTTCTTTGATTTGGTTACTAATATATACCCTATAGTAGATGGAACTTTTATCTATGTTAGTACACAAACCAGACAAGGAGGAGAAGGTCTGGAAAATATCAAAAATAGAAATAATGGAGGGATGGTCTCCTTTGAAAAAGAATAGTAGTTCATCTAGAAACATCAAGTTTAGGAGTTGAATTCTTTTTCATTTAGGATGAGGAGAAAAATTGGGATTAGTCCAGATAGGTAATAGTTATCAATTCAAAAATTCAATGACTAAGACAAAGAGAGTTAGGAAGAGGGGATCCCCCTATCTCAATCCTTTTTTTTTGGCTGGAAGGGATGGTGAAGAACTCCATTAAACATGATGGAAAAACTAACTATGGTAACACATTGCGTAATAATCTTCACAAAAGGAATAGGAAAAAGAAGATCACACAAAGTATGTTCAAGAAAATCCCATCTCACAGTATCAAAGGCCTTCCTCATACTAACATTGATCACACATCTAGGAGATAAATGTTGTTGGGAATAACCTTTGATAAGATTAGTTTCTAAAAGGACGTTGCCTCCAATACTTCTACCTTTAACATATGTGGATTGGGCATCAGTGACCTAAAGTGGTATAATAGTTTATATTATAGTGGCTATGATCTTTGGAATAATTTTATAGAGGGTGTGAAAGCAAGTAATAGGGCTATAGTCACTTGGTTTTGTAGCATTTGGGACTTTAGGGATCAAGTTATAGAAGTGATATTAAGGCTATGAGGAAATTTTCAAGATTTGAAGAACTCATGAACTCCTTTCCAAATATCATCACCTATAAGATCCCAGCAACTATTGAAAAAATATGCATTGAAACCATTTGGTCCTGGGGTATTATCATTTCCCATAGATAAGACCATAGTTTTCCCTTCCTCTTTAGAGATAGGTGCAAGCAACATGTGTTGATGAGCCTCATTAACAAGCTAACCTTTGGTAATGATTCTTTCTATTGTGTCTCTTTCTAGATGATTAGGTTGGTGAGTAATTTCACCCAAGAGTTTAATATGAAACTCAAAGAAGACCCCAAAAATACCATCTTGATATATGTGGATAATTCCCTAATCATTAGTGATTGCACATAGATGATTTGCATGATTTCTTCCTTTAGCCACAACATGAAAATATATAATATTACCATCCCCACGTTTAAGCCATATAACCCTAGATTTCTATTGAAATAAAATCTCTTCATATTTAGACAAATGTGAAAGTTTTTGTGATAGGTTTAATTTTTGCTATTGTAGATTGTCATATAAAGGGCCATGAGTTAAAAGTTGTTGAATTTGAAATAGTTCTTATATTACATTAGTAACCTTATCACTAACTACCAAACTTAGTTTCATTTAGTGCCTTTAGAGGTCTCTTGAGGATTCTTAGTTTATATATAATACGGTATGAGGGAGTTCCAAAAACATGGCAAGACCAACTTTGCTTCACAATTTGATCAACATATTATCCTCAGCCCATATATTGTAAAATCTAAAGGGTTTATTATCTCTATAAGAGAGTGGAGAAATGGTCACAATGATAGACCAGTGGTTTGAAATACATGGGACATGAAAATTGTATTATAGATTCACCAAAATGATCAAACCAACTAGAATTGGCAAGTGCTCTGTCTCATTTGTATAAAATTTTATCAGAACCTAGCTGATTATTACACTAAGTATAGAATTGGCCTATGAATCTCAAGTCTATGAGCTAAAGATGTGAGATAAATATATTAAAGCCTCTGACATCCTGATAATTAAGGTTACCTCCCTAAAGTTTCTCTTTATTATTCAAGACAACAGTAAAGTCCCCTAAAATGAGCTATGGTAAGGAAAATGGTGTAGCTGTTTGTGTCATCCAATACCATAAAATTTTCCTCCCAATGCCATGATTATTGACATAGACAAAAGGTTGCATAAAACTAGAAAATACTATTTAAATGTTTCACTTTTATAAGAATACCATGATTAATGGAGGATAATTCCTTAATAAGATAGCTATTAGGATCCCATCCAACACATACTCTACCATTGTAGTGAGAAGAGTAATTATGAATCCAATGCCAGTTGGCATAAGCTATTTGCAAATGTTCCTTACATTACCTTGTGTTTTTTCTAGCTTCAATGAGACCAACAAGATAAATTTTATTTATACCATATCACATATGTACTTTCTTTTATTTTAGGGGATCATTAAGTTCCCTCACATTCCAATATCCTACTATCATGATAACTTGATATGGATGTTAAGAAAGTAATGAAATCCCTTAGAACCTCTAGTTACCATTTTTCATCCATATTGAATGTGGAATTCAACCACATCCATGAGGGCTGATTCAAAGTGTTGTTGATCATCAAAGGATTCTATGTTCTTGTTACTTATGGTAGTAATAGGTCTGCTAGAGCCAAATAACTTTGATTAAAAATTATGAGTCACAAGGATAGTCAAGTTTGAGGGTGAAACATCATGTGTGTAGATAGTATGTGTTCTCTTTGGTTCAAATACATTCTCTACTTCTGGGGCTTTGACGAGATCATCATCTATCATTCACAACTACCCACTAGGTATGTTTGTTCTTAGCTCCTTATTTTTGCACTTTCAAAGGGAAAAAATCAAAATTATGATCACTCTTGTAACAATCAGAATAATATGATGGCTTCCATTCAAAGAAATTTGGTTGGTCCATGATCACACCATCAGATCTCTTAATTGAAAAAGAAAAAGGGAATGGTTAGTGGGTATCCATCTCAACCAGGACTCTAGCAAAGGAAATTCTTTGGCTAAAGGAGGAAAAGGGATCCATACCAATAGCATTACCAACACAATTATAAATTCGGTCGAGTGAGTTAGTGCTCCACATAGAAAGAGGGATATTAGAAAATTTGATCCATAGAGGTAGGAATTCAAACTTTTCTCTATTGAAGGTAAAATCTAGATGCCAACACTTGAGGAGTAAAGGCTTTACATTTATAGACCAATAGCCAGCCTATAGTATTCTCATGTAACTTTGTGTGAGGGGTGACACATGGGACCAATTTACCTTAACAAAGTTCTCCAATTGGTAGAAAGATGGTCGGTGTCCATAAATTAACCTGACAAGAGAGTATTTCCAAGCTAAGGATTTATTTTGTATGTCGTCCACAGAAAGTTCTACAATGGGTTTCCCATCCACCATTTAAGGAAGAGAATAATCAAGTTTGATTAGATTATCTAACCTTCTGTTGTTGCAATGATATCGCTCCATGTTAATAAGGGATTTAAAACTGATGTAACTACTGGAATGTTTACCAAATTCAATGGCATATATTTTAGAGTAGGATTTGGTGTTGGCGATCAATTTCTATCATTTATTGTGTATTTTCTAGGATTAAATTAATTGAGACAACATTATGATCAATATCCTCACAATCTAAGACATTATCGATGGGTTGCGGTGGTGCCAGCAGCTTCCTTAGTGTGATCTTATTCTTCTTGGCCATTGATGGGCGAGTGACATGCAGAAATTTGAACCTTATAGCACCAAAGAGATTGTTTTCATTGTTTCAAATATTATTATTGCATAATATTATTTTGGATCATGATTGGATAAGAATCAAGCATAATAAACTAAGATTGTGGTTGTATAGCAGATAAGTTGCTCAATGTTGTAATAACACACAATTTAATATTTATAAAGTGTAGAACTCAGTTTGAACTTGATTTAAATTATATTTTGGTATTAAACCTAACAATTGTTTAAGCCTAACAAACCAACTAGTTACTAGAATAGTTAACTAGTTAACCTAACCATTCGACTTGTTTACATGTGTAGCTTTAGGTTGCTCTGTATTTTCCAAACCAATTGATTAGGTGATCGAACAATTGAATGGTTAGCTCAACCCATCGACTAGTTTTGAGTTAAAATTCTAGGTGGTCTCTAGTTGAACCCATTGATCGATTTTTTAGAACCTATTAACTAGTCTAAGAATAGTTAACTACTATGTCCAAACCAATCAACTAGTTTCAATAGAGAAATCTAGGGTTTGATAAGCTAAGCCGATTAACACATTTACCCAAATCGATTAATCGGCCTGGCAAGAGAGTGCTGTTTTACTTCTTTTAACCTTGATATGATTTGAAATTTTATACTATGATACACTATGATTCTTAAACAATGAGAACACACATCTTGGCATGAATTGATTAATCTAGCAAATTGTCTTATTGGATTAGACTATGGTATCCTTGATAAGTACCTTTGAAGGATGTTAGTAGGTAAATTGGAATAAGTATGTTATAATTCTATTATTGAATGACATATTCTTGATTCTCGGCATAAATAGGATAATATAATTGATAATTTAAACTTGGATAAGTGTTAATTGAATTCCCATCATACGTTTGGAAAGTAATGATGGTTCAAATGGAATGATTTTGTGGATTTGTTGCTTTGGTTATTATATGGATCTTATGCGATAACATAAATTCATTAATAACACACTAATAACCTAAAGTGAGAGATTATCAAGAAATACATGTGTCTGGATCACCTAGCCCTCAATTAGCTACAAGGGTTAGTTTTCCTTAGGGTGTTTATTGGTACCTTCAGTTTTTCCTTCAAGCTTGCATTTAAGATAGATCCTAGTAGATATTTATGTCTTACCCAATCTAGACACTAATAATGTACTAAGCGGTATCGATACTAAATGGTCTCATCATCTAGGTTTTTTACTGGCTTCCACAAAACTTTATGTTCATTGATGTTTACTCAACTCAGGCTAAACTTTATGTCCTTTTGTTTGTAAGGTCTTCTAATGTACATGAGATTATGGGGTGGTAATGATTCCATTTCTCAAAAAGTAATAATGGCTTATAAATAAATAAAATAATGGATTATGTAACTTAGAAGATGGAGCACATAGAAAATTCATCCAAGTGTAATATGGAGGAGCCTAGTGAGTTTCTTGAATAACTTACTTGATTGAATCTATAATTGTTATCCATGATCTCTATATTATGAGGATTAACATGTTGAGTTATGAAGTATCTAAGTTAGTATGCCATGAAATCTTGATGAATTCTATGATCCTAAAAATGCACGTATATCTAATTATATTATGAAATCATGATATTTTTTTAGCATGATTTCTCTATGTTTTTCATGTCCTTACATGCTTGTGAATCCTGATAAGGAGGTAAATTGGCTTATTTAATACATAATGCACTGATGTGCCCAATTGTTTGATTATATACTCAATCAAATGAGTAGAAGACCATGTGCATGATGTTGAGTCAACTAGTAGTTGGCCTACCTATTATTGGGCTTGGGGTCTAAGAGCATGGAAACCCAAATATCCTTGTAGGATATTAACGGAATAGGGTTTTAAGCTTTTCCCCATTATTTTTTTTACAGAAAGTGAGATATTTTAGCATTATGAAAAGTTACAACCAAGTTTATAGAAATTATCTATATAAACTACATAACCCCCAAACTTATAACTTCTACTAGAGTGATTACAAATAGAGGAAAAACAAAAGGAAATTCGGAAAACAACCATTTTCATGTTCCACCTAATACCCAAGAAAAGAAGAGCATTCCTAACTTTCTAAATCTCATACAGGCTGATAGTATAAAAAGCACACTTGAATTGGAACTTAATGACCTCTCTACCTCAATAACAATACAAAGCTCTTAACATAGAAGGCCAAGAAGAAGAACACCTTCTTTCACTAAAAATATCTCTAATAGAGAGCCAAATCTACTTCATAACAGGACATTGCACCAATAAATGAATGATGCTTTTCTCTTGCTGACGGAAACAGCAGTGCAAGTTAATGGATAAAGAAAGTTTAGCCATAAGGTCCTTTTTAGGGAGCATAGACTATTTTATCTCTATTGTAATTCTATACTTTCAATTTACTCCCTCTTATATATTCTTATATTTTCGGGACCCGTTGTGATATTCTATCATAAAAGTTTTTTTTTGGGTTATCTATATATTATATCTTTTGCATACTCTATTCTTTTATTTTGTTTGGTTAGTTTTTTTGTTCATAAGTCTAACATGGGATGAGTAGCGGAATTCTATCTTTTGTTAGGCTCAACAGTAACACCTCATTTTTCCTACGTATATTTAGTATATTTTACTTCCACATTGTTTCTAAACGAATTTTTTGGATAATGAAAAATGGGGATGTTATGGGTTCATATGAAATCTTTGTTTTAAGACCACTCAGTTTGAATATTTATAGTTGCTACCATATATTGGTATTAAAGTATTTTTTTTACAAACTTCTTCACTTCTAAACATTTTAAATTATACCACAAGTTCTTATGTATTACCCTATCTTAAAATCCTCAAAATGTTTTTTAAATTAAGTTGATATAAAATAAATTATTTTTTGTTTTAAATAGGATTTAAAATTATAATAATAGTTTAAATGTAACTTTAGGAATACAGATTAACTAGTTTGCTTAACCAATAACTGGTACACTTAGAATTGATAGTTTTACTCTCAAAGAACCATTCAATTGGTATGCTAAATCTAATCAATTGGTTATCTTGTGATACTGATAAAGTGAACATTTTCTATAATTTTACCTCTCTTTACCTTCTCTTTGGGACTTAATTTAAGCTCTTTTACATATTTTTCTATGGTTCTACCACTTTCTTGAGTTTTGAGATGCAGGAATTCCTACAAAAAATCCAAATCCGAGAAAGAATTACTTATTTTAGAGAAAAGGACCTAGCATCGAATGTTTTGGATGAGAGTACATCGACCCAATATGTTTATGGAAGTGTATTGAAGCTAATAGAGCCAAAGAATTGCCAAGAAAGCCTTAAGAAGCATGCAAAGGGAGCTACATGATTGTCTGCACACCCATCTAGCAGTGTAGAACTCCCTTGTTAATATAGAAGAAAGTGGAATTACGCAGCCAGGTAGTGCATGGATCGCATAGTCGTGCGGAATTCTTAGCTAAAAAGTCGAGGCATAAAATCATGCATTGTCAGGCCATGCCAAACCTACACGGCTATGCAAGATACAAAATTCAAAAAAGCTGAGAGCTAAGAAACTGTACGGCCAGGCCGTTAGTGATGGTCTTCCCCATGATTTCTGTGCATGACATGGTCGGCGTGATGGGATTTTTCATAATTAGTTTTTGTTTTTCTAGAGATTTAAGTGTGTAATTCATGTATGATCTACTCGAAATCAATGTTTTTCTCTTATGAATTATTGTTAATTCAATCTAATTCTTCTTCTTCTTCATATTTATGTATTTTTATTATGATTATCATACTATTTATTTTGTTAATTTCATTTGAAGATATAAGTGAATAATCTTCTTTTCTAGGATTGAACTAGGTACCATTTTAGTGATCAATATGATGAATTAAAGTATTATGTCATATGTTTGATTCATTTATACTGTTGTATATGCTAGATTTAATTGTTGTAAAGTGGATTTAACAAAATCCAACCTCTTTAGATGTAATCTACAATTGAAAGGTTCAGATTATTATCGAAAATTAGCATATGTAAGGGAGTTTAAGAAATCACAAAAGTAGATGTTTAACTCTTAGGGACTTTAGAATTGGAGATGCTTAATGGGTTTAGTTTAATTTGTGAGTCATCAAAGTAGTCGGTAGATTATATTAAATACGTTCTTAGACCTTGAAAGAGGCTAATGAATATAATAAGACCAATTGTCCATAGTTAGTGAATAAATCTACCACATATATGTTGTTTCATTATTGATTATTAATTCGGAGACCGAAGTTCTATCCTATGTTGCACTCTTATTGTTAAGCATTTGCAATTAGAAAGCTTTGCGTAATTATTCTTTTTATCCAATCGCATACCCTCGATTTATATAGATTTAGATAGTCAAAACAGTAAAGAAGTGTACTCAATTACGAAGTCTTTGTGGGATACGGCCTTGAAATGCTATAATGAACCATTGCACTTACGGAAATTGGACAACAAGTTTTTGTTGCCACTGTCGGGGACTTTAGCTAATTGATAATCTATAATTTATTATTTGGCTAGACTAAATCCTTTAATTTTCCTCTGTTTTTTATCTTCTTTGGTTGATTGTTTGTTGTATACACTTTGAGGAGCCTTTTATGCAACGATCCTTTTGATTTGGGCCCCCAGCTTAACTAAACCCTAAGATTGAAGAGTGTTAACTAGGTTGTGGAGGTGGATAAGTGAGACAAAAGCAAGCGTGAGTTTAGAGAACATGGCTGGGACTAACGGAGAAGAGGAGTGGCATCGCTCTCTTAAATAGTTCACATCTCCAACTGCATACGAAACGCAATAAAGAATATGAAAGCCGAATGTAGCTACTAACAATTTTAAGTTGTCTGCTTTACTCAATATGGTTCAGTAAAATCAATTCAATGGTAGCCCAATGGAGGACCCTAACTCACACATTTCTATTATCACGACACCTTGAAGATGAAAAAGGAGTGTCGGATGACATGATTAAGCTTCAGTTATTTTTATTCTCATTGTAGGATAAAGCAAGGGCCTAGTTGCAATAACTTCCCCCTAGGTCCATTACCACTTGGAATCAACTTTCTCAAGCCTTCCTCAACAAATACCTCTGCCCATCCAAAACATTTCAATTGAGAAACCTTATTCCAAGCTTCAGTCAAAAGGATGGTGAATCGCTCTATTATGCATGGAAGTGCTACAAAGACATGTTGCTAATGTGTACTTACCATGGGTTAGAAGAATAGTTGCTAGTCCACACGTTCTATAATGGCCTACATTACAACACCATGTTGACTTTGGATGCAGTAGTAGGAGGCACTCTCATGAACAAACGCATATAGAAGGCCAAGAAACTAACTAAAGATATGGCTCAGAATCATTACCAATGGTCAAGTGAGAACTCTTTAACCAAGAAGGATGGAAGGTATGAAGTTGATACTCTAGATCACCTTCCTTCATAAGATGATGCATTATTTCATAAAATTAATAAATTAAGTGCTAACTCAGTGCAACCTCCCCTGTTATTTTTGAGATTTGTGGCATTACATGAAACTCATCTGTTGAATGTCAGTTAGTTACTCCTCCACCCCCCAAAGCAACCCTAACGGACCACATTAATTATGTCAATAACTTCAAATAAAAGGGAGATTCATTTGCCCCCACCTATAGCTCAAGATGGTGAAACAATCCAAATTTATCCTACAAGAACCCACTGCAGAATCCCATCCCTCAATCGAACTTTAGGCCCCTAGATTTCCAAAACCTTATACCACCATTTTCTACTCCTCTAAAGTGAAATCTTGAGTTAATGATGGAGAACTTCATAGCCTCTCAAAACAAACAAACTAAGGATTTGAAAATTTTGGTCAGGATCTTCCTAGATACCCATAATAAGATACTATAAAATCAAATCATCCAAGTGGCCCAATAGTCAAGATCTTCGTCTCGACCCACTGGAATGCTTCTTAGGCAATCGAAGACAAATCTGTTAATACTATAGCCCTTCGAAGTGAGAAGGAGTTGGAGGGCTCTATTTTAGGAAAAGAAATAGAAGAGGAAAGTAGAGGGGTCCAAGAGAAAGTGGAAATAAATAGAGAAGTCATGCGTATTGAGAATAAGACCACCTTAGGGAAAGATAACGAGGTAGAAAAGTATGTCCCTCTACCACCATATAAACCTCCCCTACCTTTCCCTCAATGACAAGCAAAAGTGAGATTAGAAAAACATTTTGGAAGGTTTTTTGAAATTTAAAAAATATTACAAATACATATTCCATTTGTGGAAGCCATATCACAAATGCCTGCTTATGCTAAATTTATGAAGGAAATTTTTTCTAATAAAAGATGATTAGAAGAGTATGAGATGGTAGCCCTAACGTAGCTATGTAGTGATATTATTCAAAACAAGCTTCCACCTAAGTTCAAAGACCTCAGCTCATTCTCTATTCCCCGTGCTATCGATGACATGTCCATTAACCATGCACTTTGTGATCTTAGAGTTAGTGTTAGTCTAATGCCTCTTTATGTTTGTAAGAAGCTGCAGCTGGGATATTTGAAGCCTACCACCATCTACCTTCAATTAGCAGATTGGTTGGTGAAACACCCAATAGGGATATTATAAGATGGTAAGTTTTACGTTCTGATTGATTTTGTTATTTAAGAAATAGAGGAAGATGCATAAATCCCCATTTCTAAAGACCTTTATTAGCTACTGAGTAGTTATAGATGTGAAGAATGGAAAACTCTCCCTCAACATTGGGGAAGAGAAATGAGGTTTTGATTTACCTTCCGCAATAAAATTCCTATTAATTGACGATACTTATTGCAGGATCGATACAGTTGATAGGATGATTCAAGAAGATCTTACTAATTTGATCTTAGATGATCCATTGAAGAAATTTTTAACGAGAGACGGAGTAATCCATGATGATGATGAAGAAGTAGTTTCCTATGCTGCCATGCTTGGAGAAGACTATTCCTATGAAAAACAACCAGGTGTAGTGACACCAATTGAAAGAGAAATTCATGACTCATCATGTACAGAAAAAGCTACACCTAAGGTAGAGACAAAACTTCTCCCTTCCTCTCTTAGGTATGAATTTTAGGAATTTGATGGTGAATATCCTATCATTATAAATGCTAGCCTGAATAAAGAATAAGTTGAAAAATTACTTAAATTCCTTAGGCTGCACAAAGATGCCATAGGCTATTCCACTAAAGACATAAAAGGCATAAATCCTTCATTTTGCATTCATTGCATTTTACTAGAAGAAGGACATAAATCCTCCATTGCATTTTACTAGAAGGAGGTCCATTAAGCTCTTAGATGTAGGAATGATTTACCATATCTCATATAGTGAATGGGTAAGCCCAGTTCAGGTTATACCTAAGAAAGGGAGCTTGATTGTCATAAAAAATGAGAAAAATGAACTAATCCCTACTCGAACGATCACTGGGTGGCATATGTGTATTGACTATAGAAAGTTAAACAAAGCTACCTGAAAGGATCACTTCCCCCTTCCTTTTATCGATCAGATGCTGGAAAGGCTAGCTAGGTATTCTTATTTCTTTTATCTAGATGGATATTTAGAATTCTTTCAAATCTCTATCCACCCCAATGATCAAGAAAAAAAAAATTACATGCCCATATGGTAATTTTGCTTATTGGAGAATGCCATTTGGTTTGTGTAATACCCCGGCCACTTTTCAACGCTGTATGATGTCCATATTCTCAGATTTTATCAAAAATATTATGGAAGTGTTTATGGATGACTTCTCTATTTATGGAACCACCTTTGATGATTGCCTTGATAATCTTGATAAGGTCTTAAAAAGAGGTAAAGAGGCGAACCTCGTTCTTAACTGGGAAAAGTGCCATTTTATTGTATAAGAGGGCATTTTTTTAGGTCACTTAATCTCTAATAGAGGGATTGAAGTTGATAAAGAAAAAATTTACTTCATTGCTAAAATTTCTCTCCCAACTAATGTCAAAGGTGTTAGGAGTTTTGTAGGCCATGTTGGATTCTATAGGTGGTTCATAAAAGATTTCTTATAAATTTCTAAGCCTCTAACCTAGCTCCTCACTAAGGATACCCCTTTTTCATTTGATAAATCTTGTTTGAATGCTTTTAACGGGTTAACAAAAGCATTGACCACTACCCCAATAATGAAACCCCCAGATTAGAGCCTTCCTTTTAAGGTAACGTGTGATGCTAGTAACTATGTTGTTGGGGTTGTTCTTGGGCAAAGGAAAGATGGGAAAGTGTATGGCATATACTATGCCAACATGAATTTGGATGATGCATAAATGAAGTATGCCACAATCAAAAAGGAACTCTTAGCTATTCGATGATTGGGGGATTGATTTCATAGGACCTTTTCCTTCATTTGACAACAAGAAATACATACTGGTCATAGAGGATTATACTTCAAAATGGACAGAGGCAATAGCGTCTTCAACGAATGATGTAAATGTAGTAATTAAACTATTTTAGACAGTTATTTTCCCCTATTTTGGAGTTCTGAGGGCTATGATCAGTGATGGGGGATCCCACATTGCCAACAAGGTCTCAAGTAATCTCTTGAGGAAATATAACATAGCTCACAAAATTACCACACTATATTATTCTCAAATGAGTGATCAAGTGGAGTTCACGAATAGAGAAATTAAAGGGATATTAGAAAATACTACATCCAAGTTAAGGAAAGATTGGTGAAATGCCCCAAAACCTAATTTTAATAATCTTAGTTAAATAAGGTTTTATTTGGAAAATTAATTAAATAAATAATTTTTATTAAAATAAAAGGGAATTAAATAGGGCAAATGAAGAAGAAAATAATAAATATTTTTATTAGAAAAATTTGGGTATTTTTCTAATTAAAATGAAATTTAAGAAAAATATTTTAAAAATCCTAATTTAGCCTAAAAAGAGAATTAAATATCATTTTATTTAAATATTATTAATTTTAAATATTTAAAATATCCAAAATAATTTAATTAACCTAACCCACCTATTTTTATTTTTCCCCTTTTCCTTTTTTCTTTTTCTTCCTTTCTTTTCTTTTCTTTTTCTTTCTTTTTCCTTCTTCTCCTTTTCTTTTTTTTTTCCTTCTCCTTCCCTGAATCGGGCCTGGGTTCCTACAGCCCAAACCCCTCCTTCTCTTCTTTTTCTCTTAGCACGGCTCAGACCCTAGAATGCCGCGTTTTGTTTAACTTTCCCCCACCGTCGCCGGACTAGTCCGGTCTTCTTTTCTTTCTTTTCCTTTCTCCAGCCACCCGGTCCATGCCACCTTCTTCTTCCTCCTTCTTCTTCCCCATCGTTTCCTGCAATGCCCAACCTCTCGAGAATTTTGCAGCCAGCTATGACCATTTTGACCAGTCTTTTCTTCTCCTCTCTCCTCCACTTGACCCAACCCATGCCCCTCTCTCCTCGTACGATTTCACTCTTTTTCCCCTAGTTAGTCGTAGGCCACATTTGAATTTTGTCGGCCAACCGTCACTGCCAGTGAGCCCTAACTAACCTCCTCCGATTTTCTCGTCTCCCCTCTAACCTTAGCCCTCCTTTATTTCTATAAATACCCCCATAACTAGCTTTAGTCGAACCATTTTCCCAAAACCTTGAAATGTTACTCTCGTGCGCCACTACCCAGTTAGACAATATTTTTGCTGCCATCATCAGCCAACACCGCCGCCCACTCTACCCACTTGAGTACTCCCTGCACCACCCTCTAACTAACTACACCTCCTATATCCCTCAATTTGTCCTACACGAGCCACCCTGGCTGTGCAAAGTAGCCCCCTCGACTTGCCCTTTCTTCCTCATTCGCCTCCCTTCGCACCAATCTTAGCCACCATTTCCGCTGCCACCACTGCCCCTTACACCTCTAAAAAAATTCTACAGGCCTCCCTCCACCTCCCATGCAGTTCTTTCCCTCTTTCTCCCCCTCCTCTTCTCTTTCTCTTCTTCTTCCACTTTTGGCCACCATTACCACCACCGTGTGTCGCCACCATTGGTTGTTCCACCACCCTCATTCTACTCCTGTCCATCTAGGTAGTCATAAACACCCCTACTTCCACCCTCATTCATCCTCTCTTTTTCCCAATATTTAACCTTTTCCCTTTTCTTCTCTTTTTCCGGCCACCACCACCACCGCCGTGCACCACCCATAGAGCTGCCTGTCACCACCAACTCAACGTGGAACCCTAAACCCTCTCAACCCTTTTTCACTATTTATACAAGCTTTATTTATTTCATTTTATTTCAATTATTTGAATATATTATCATTATTATTATTATTATTATTATTATTAAGGTTAATATTATTATTTATATTGAGGGTTGAAGCCCTATTCTATTTTTTATTTCAAATATTATTATTATTATTATTATTATTATTATTATTATTGAGTATACAATTATTATTATCATTATTATTATTACTATATGTTGTCGTTGTTTTTGTTGTTGTTGTTGTTATTAATATTATTATTATTAGTGTTATTTTTTGAAGGGTCGAAGCTCTTATTCCACCATCTATTTCGAACCGTACTATTACTATTATTATTATTATTATTATGGTAAAGTCTTCAAACCTTATATTATCAACTTTTACAATATTACTATTATTTCTTATATCTTTAGCAAAATTAATAATTAGTTAATGTCATCATTATTAATATATTATTATTTTATCAAAAACCATAATTTTAGAATAAATTAGGAAATAATAGTATTTTTAGTAGGAGGGAACCTAATCTTTAGTTGTTCTCTCATATAGGTGAGACCAATCAACGCCCTAAGAAGGCGTAGGAGCGTGCTCAAAGACCGGTGTCATTTTAGGTAAAGGTGTACCTAAGGTCGTATGTATGTAATGTGTTTAATATGCTTTGTATGCCATGTGTTTGTGTATCATATGTTTGTGTTGTGAATGTATCTTATGTGTTTTATGTATGGTGTGGAGTTGAGGAACGTTATGTGTTATCTTATGATTTGTATATCGTATGTTTGTGTTGTGAATGTGATGTGATATGATGTAACCCTGTAAGACATGCATGTTAGGTTATGTAATATGATGTTATAGAGTGAAATGATGTGGAGTTGACCTAATTGACCATGAATGGGTGGAATCTAGGATTTTGCATGGAGGACACTAAGATTTTGTATGGAGGAATATAAAGTTTTGCATGGAGGAATCTAGGGTTGTGTATGCATGGATCTAGGGTTTGCATGGGAGAATCTAAGTATGTATGGAAGAATCTAGGGTTTCACGTGGGAATCTTAGGGTTTGCATCAAAAAGTTCGAAGGTGTGCATGAGAAGGTTAGCATTTGCATAGGAGTAAAATTTACATATGGAAAGTTGACTTGGGATGTAAGGAAGTTAGCGGAAGAGTTTTTTGGGTGTTTGGAGGCTTTGGGTGAAAAGTAATACGTAGGACAATATAAGGGTACATAGGAGACTGAGCTAGGGTTTGAAAGGAGAAATAAATGAGGGTTAGTGGAGCACGAGAGGATGATGTAAATTATCAAGTAAGGATGAGCATGATTGGCATGGAAAAATAAGAAGTGGAATGTGAGAAATGGTAGGGTGACATGGGGACACGAGGAAGCTAGGGTTTGTTGTGGCCAGTTAGGGTTTGGCGTGGTTACCTAAGGTTTTGTGACTATACGTGTACTTGATGAGTAAGGCATCATGATGAGAGTTAAATCTAAGAATTATGAAGTCTGGGGTGTTAAAATAGTTTGGGTCGTGTGAAGTGGGGTAGGATGAACCACATAGGTCTAAATTAGGGTTTCGGACTAAAACCCTAGAGTGAGACGGTGAGTGGACTTGGAAGTGTAAGGTAGTGGGCCTTAACCCACATACATGAGAAATAGGCTCTACTATGAATTAGGGTAAGGAGGAAAGGATGTTGGGCCAAGTTAGGAGGTGTAGGATTCTTACGATGTGAGACGGGTCCCTTTAGAGGATAAGTGCAAAGGGAGTTAGTCATGTATGTCTAGGGTAAAAAAATCTGAATAAGACACTTAAGACATTAATTATTTAAAGTGAAAGTTTATTGAGCCTGGTCCAACTGATCCACCGATTAGGAATAGTGGTTAGAGTGTCCCACCCTATAAGTGTCCAATCCGTCGACAAGTAGTAGTGGTCTAGAGCTTTATGGCCTATATGTTTTCGTCTCACCGGCTATAATAGCGGGGGATCCCGAGCTCAATAAACCAAACCTGAGTTTGCTAAGACACATAAAAGACACTAAGTACTTACAGTGGAACACCATGCGAGTAGGAACTAAATTGATCCATCGGTAAGGAATAGTGGTTAGGGTGTTTCACCCTATATGTGACCGATCCATAGGCTATAATAGTGGTTAGGTGCATGATGACCTATATGTGATCGAGCGGCTGGCTAAAATAGTGGGAGGTTTGTGTACTCGCATAGATTGATAAAAAGGTATAGTGTGAAATGAGTTCTGATAAGAGATTAATTAATTAATTAATCCGAATTATAGTTGGTATTTATTTATTTATTCATCTAATGTGATTGTATGTTGTTTATTATTTTGCATAGTTTTATGAACTTTTATGTGTTGGCCTTAGTGCACGGTTACCTTGCTCAGTACGTAGCATACTAACCACCATTTTTATGGGTGCTCATCATTCCCACGAGCAGGAGGCCTTCAATGTTCATGAGGCATCAAGCCAGGCTGAGTGTTAATCATAGGCTTGGTTCGATGATCAGAACGACGTGGCCGGATTCTCTCTTATGTCATTTCTTTATCATATTTATTTTCTGTATTGGGTTTTCCAAACTTAAACATTAATGTTTGTAGACGTTATTCCCTTTCAATGAATTTTGATTTCATACCTTGAGATATGTAATTTCTAAGCTATGAACCTTTAGTTTAAGTATTAATTTAAGTCTAACAATACTTCTTTTAGTCTTAGCACTTGGTACTGGAATGACAGAAGTGAACCGATATAATACTAAGTGTGGCGGTAACATCTCTACAATTCACAAGTTCTGTTTAGATTTATGTGCTTTTGTTTAAAAAAATAGTGAATTTTGGGGTGTTACAATTGACCCTTTTGGCTAGATGATGTTCTTTAGGCTTACTGGATAGCTTATAAGACCCCTATCGGCACAACACCATTCCATTTGGTATACAAAAAAGTATATCATTTTCTAGTCGAGGTTGAATACAATGTATATTAGGCCATAAATATTATTCATCTAGGTTTGAAGGAAGCAGACAAGTGGAGCATGCTTCAACTTAATGAGCTCAATGTGTTACAGTTAGATGCTTATGAAAATGCTAAAATATATAAAGAAAGAATGAAGAGGTGGCATGACAAACGTATTCTCCAAAAAGAATTTAACGAGGGAGAGATGGTACTCCTATTCAACTCCTGTCTGAAACTTTTTTTTGGAAAGCTACACTCAAGGAGCTCGAGTCCATTCCAAGTGCATAAGGTATACCCTTTTGGGGCAGTTGAAGTTTGGAGTGAATCAACACGAGGCTTCAAAGTCAATGGGAAACTTTAAAAATATTATGTTGCTGAATCTCTAATTGAGAAGTTGGACTCAATCGCCCTTCTTGAGATGCCATTGGTTTGAAGACCATAGAGGTTGAGCTAATAACCCTAAACAAGCGCTTCATGGGAGGTAACCCATGCTTTATGTTTTCCTTTGTCATGTTTATTTTGGTTTGTGCATTTATTTTGTTTTGTGCTTTCCTCCTTTTCTTTTGTTTCCTTTTTCTCTCTTTGTTGCAGTGTTTTGGCAAGGATGATTGATTATTCAAGCTATCCAATGGATAATATGAAGTTATAAAGCATTACTTAAACAAAATGAGAAAGAAAAATGAAGATTACAGGGTTGCATGACCTAATCACGCCCTACCGCACTATCGTGCATAACCCTATCACAGAAAAATGGGAAAAAAAATGAGAGAAAAAATTTTGCGCTGTCCTACCGTGCCAATCCATAAATTATCAGGCCGAGACTTTTGCACCGTTCGCTTGTGCCCTACTCGCACGCCTGTGCACAAATATTTCCTTCTCAACACAACCCGCCCGTGCAAATGGCGCACGACTGTGCGCACCTAGCCTACACATAAATATCACATGCCTGTGACCCCTCCTTTCTTTCTCTCATCGTCGCACTCCTCCTTTTTCAAACCTTAGAACCTCCCCAACCTCTCTCACCCCCTCTTTCCTCCCAGATCTATGCCGGAACACCACCATTGCCATCGCTTCCACATCTACTACCATCGTATGACAGACTGCACTCTACACAGCTAGGCAGTGCAGCCTCTGCACACCCTATTTTTATTCCTCTCAACCATGTAGATTGTTGCATCCCTGCACCCCTACACACCACCATTTGAACAACCATTTATCCTACACAACCTCCCCTCCCACCACCATTTCCACCACCTCACAACTCCTTATTCTACACATCCACCACCTCTCTAAAAACCTGCCACCATACCCCTATTTTAGCCGTGTACTCACCATACCCTTCACAATCTGCCTATGCAATCCCACACCACCTACCAGTGCACCACCACACACCACTCTTCCCTCTAATTGTTTCTGCACGGGTTTCACACATGGACATCTCTTTTAGTTTGCTTTTTCATTTACTAATTCCATTCATTATAATTTTAGTTCTTCCTTAATTCTTTCTAAAATTCCATTGTATATCTTCCAATCTCAATTACTGTGTGTGGTCTACCCGATCTATTCAATAACACTTTGTTTTTGCAGATAGAAATCAATAATGGCCCCGAAGAAATGATTGAAATAGAACCAAGAGGAAGGTGAGTTCTTATGACCATAGCAACACCAATCAAAAAGCAAAGGTAAGGCTGTAAATACAGCCCTCCAATCCTTACAGTATTATCTTTGCCGACCCTGATGAAAAGGAACTTTACGAGGGGCTAGTGTCTCAAAATATTACCCCAACTCAATTAGTCGATTGGGATTGTCTCGAGGCATTAGGGCTTAAAGAGGATGTTGTGTATTTGATCTCTCATGGTGGTATATACTGTTTCTTTTTGCATGTATTTCCCACAAGTAAGGGACTCACTCTTGAATTCTTCAGTTCATTCTTTTTTTATCGTACCAACAAGACCATCATTTTTCGACTCTTCAATCAGACTCGAAAAATGTCTCTGTCTAAATTTTTGTCCTTGCTTCGTGTGTCCTCTTTTGGTTGGAGACTTTCTAAGGATGCAAAAATGTGAGATCCTTAAGAATTTTAGAGAGAAATCACCTTACCAAAGAGAGGTTTTCCTCCTAAGCAGTATAGCGAACATCACGCAAAGGCCACACTCATTTACAATACGGCTCTACGTTATGTCAAATAGCTTTTGGCGGGCTCAATTTTGGCTTGGGGGAATGCCAGGGAAATATACATAATTTAAAGCTCTTCGCCCTGCGTTCTATGCTCAGAGATGATGCCCTCTATGCAAGGTATTATCTTGCTGATCATCTTTGTACGGTGAGCACAAACCTCACCGGTGATATCATCGTAGGTGGTATCATAACGTACATTGCAACTAGGCTTAGTCATAGTTTGGATGACATCCTTGTGGACTTTCCACCGACCTACCTTTGGCTAGCGACCTACACAAATATGAAGTTAATTGTGCAGCATCGGCATCATTACAGATTATATTATAACTTGGAGGTATGGTACTCGTTGCACAACCAAAATTCCACCACTCTCATCGAGAACGACCTACACAAAATGAATACCATGATACATCAAATGTATCAATGGCACTTGGAGCACAGTTATCCTCCTCCACCCCTTCCCCAATGATCATGTTTGCACTCCCCTAGTTCATCACATCCACATTGTGGATAATATGGCATTTACTTATAGGAGAGTCATTTCTTATCTACCTTAATTGTTTCTTGTTTTATTGCTTCTTGTTTTCTTGTTTTTCCTTTTCTTTCATTTTCTATTTTCTGTTTCTTGTGTTCTTGCCTTCTATTTTCTTGCTTTTCCTATTCTTTTTTTTTTCTGCCTTATGTTTGCTTTGTGAAATGAATGCCTATGATGACCGTATAATGGAATCTTCTATATAACCTTGATTATACACTAGCAAACCCCATAAATTATAAGGTATTACAACTGATATATTTTCAAATTGCTTATAGCATAGACCTCCCAAGTGATAAACTCTCAAACCACTTGTTATCATAACACTCTAATGGTTTATCTTCGTAGACTTACCCATCTAGACTAATACGTAGCAAATAAGGCTCGTAGAAAAGAGCCGGTGAGACTTTGAGCTTTAGAGACAACCTTTTATGCAGTCTCACTTTTTCTAACTATGTGTTCTATCCTCTAATACAAGAAACTAGAATTTGCATACGCTCTCTTCGAAACTACATAAGACTTATGCATGCATTAATGTGATGGAGGCATGTGTTTTCTTGATAGCTACATTAGCCATAAGCCACCAAATAACATTAGTTTTCCTCTTGTTCAACCACTTCAAGCCTAAGGATTTTCCTTCATTTACCTACCTACTAGCTATATTCCCATGTAACTACCCTACCTTGGTCCGAAAACTAGGGAGTTGTGGCTACTGGATTCAATTATGGTAGATAAGGTGAAAAGACAAGCATGAGGTTTTTGTAAGAAAAAAATAGAGAGAACAAAAAGGGGAGCCTTGGTGTGTAATTAAGAGTGATAAAAGAGTTTTCAATTCCGATATAGATATGTAGCTACCACTCTTTTGGTTTTCAGAGCCATAGCTACAATCCCAGATCTATCCTACTACTCACCTTGGCCCCATTACAACCCTTTTAATACCTCTTGATTTTTTTAATGTGCAATGTCTTTAAGCGGTGAAAAAGAAGAGTTTATGTAAGTATATGGTTGATCGTCATTAGATAGGAGTGTATTGAGTGACATTATTATCCCTATAAACACACATGAGAGCATAGTTTCCACACTTCACTAAAGAGAGTAAGTCTACGGCCATGTTTAACCTCCGTTTTGTCGGGATAGCATTTACATGACCCTAAACCGCGTTAGAGTGTCATCATAATTCTATTTTTTGCATCCCCACTAAAGGATAGTCTCACTTTATTTTCTATACTAATATTACCGCTCGTAGTATGGTTCGAACTAGACATTGTGTGCCCTGTTTATGTCGTTAGTCCTATTTATTTGGGGCTTTGTTATCATTCTGCTCTTTCCATTGTTCTTTCTATGCTTGTGTAGTTGCTTGGGGATAAGTAAAGAATAAGCATAGGGGAGTTGATAAATTGAATATTTCCCATAATTTTACTTCTCTTTACCTTCGTTTGGGGGCTTCATTTAATCTCTTTTACATATTTTTCTATGGTTCTAGTCTATTATTTGCACTACTACTTTCTTCAGCTTTGTGTTGTAGAAATTCCTGCAAAAACACCAAATCCAAGAAAGAATTACTTATTTTTAGATTAAATGACCTAGCATGGAAAGCTTTAGAGGAGAGTAAATTGACCCAACTTATTTATGGCAGTGTATTGAAGCTAAGAGAACAAAGATGTTCCAAGAAAGCCTTAAAAAGCATGGAAAGGGAAATGCACGGTCGGTTACACACCCAGCTGCACAGCCGTGTAGCACTCCCTTGTCAATATCAAAGAAAATGGAAACACACAACCAAGTAGTGCATGGATCGCACGATCGTGTGGAATTCTTAGCTAAAAAGTTGAGGCTTAAAATCTTCCACGGTCAGGCTGTGCTAGACCTACACGGCTATGTAAGGTATGAAATTCCAAAAAGTCGAGAGTTGAGAAACTGCATGGCTAGGCTGTGAAAAGGCCACACAGCTTTGCAGCAATGGTCTTCCCCACGATTTAAGTGCACGACATGGCCGATGTGATGGGATTTTTTGTGGCATGCCTTAGGGACTTCCTGAGGAGAGAGAAAGGAAGCTTTAGGGCATCATTAGACCCCTCATTAAAAAACTTTAGATGTATGTAATTTGTTGTTCCAGTATTTTTGATTTTTCTAGAAACTCAAGTGTGTAATTTATGTATGATCGACTCATAATCAAAATTTTTCTCCTCTATATTACGATTAATTCAATCTAATTCTTCTTCTTCGTATCTTTGTATTGTTATTATGCTTATCATGCTATTTATTTTGTTAATTTCATTTGAAGATATGAGTGAGTAATCTTCTTTTCTAGGGCCGAACTAGGTACCATTTTAGTAATCAATATGATGAATTGAAGTAATATGTCATATTTTTAGTTCGTTTATAGTGTTGTATATGCTATATTCAATTTTTGTAACATGGATTTAAAAAAATCCAACCTCTTTAGATGTAATCTACAATTAAAAGGCTGAGATTATTATTGAAAAATTAGAATGTGTACGGGAATTTAAGCAATCACAAAAGTAGATGTTTAATTCTTAGGGACTTTAGAATTGGAGATTCTTAATGGGTTTAGTTTAATTTGTGAGTCATGAAAGTAGTCGGTAGATTAGATTAAATATGTTCTTAGAACTTAAAAGAGGCTAATGAACATAATAAGACCAATTGTCCATAGTTAGCAAATAAATCTACGGCATATATTTTGTTTCATTATTGATTATAAATTTGGAGACCGAAGTTCTATCCTAATTTGCACTCTTATTATTAAGCATTTGTAATTAGAAAGCTTTTCATAATTATTCTTTTTCTCCGATAGCATACCCTCAATTTATATAGATTTAGATAGTTAAAATAGTAAATAGGTGTACTCAATTACAATGTCTCTGTGCGATACGACCTTAATCAACTGTAACAAATATGTGCACTTGCATAAATAGGACAATAAATATGAAATATTATTCTAATTTTTATTCTAATCTCTTTCTGATGTTTATGAAAAATCTAATTAGAATTTATTTGTGCTAATGAGCATAGTTTGGTGCTATGGGATTATTTTGACATTAATTAGATCATTCTATAATTTTATTTAATTAAAATTTTCCAAAATGTAATTTTTGAGACATACCTCACCTTCTCTCTTTTCCCTCACCTTCATCTCACTCTTCTCGTAGATGGGCTATATGTTTCACTTCGTGCACCCCTTCCCTATCTCATCTACCTTCTACCATGTCTCTTCCTAACAACACTCAAACTTCATCACACCATCTTATGTGCCCTTAACCCTTGGTTGTCCACACTAAACCATAAGAGTCTTATCTCTCTCCCTCCTATGGAAATCAACACACTTTCACTTCTATAATCTCTATTCCTAGTTCATGTTCATTTCTTACCTATTTTTCTTTCTCTATTCTTCCATTCCCTCAGTGAAAATTGTTAAGTATTGAGTATTCTCCATTATTCTCCTTTTTTCCCCCTTTATTGAGAAAAAAAGAGACTGCTCTTATTCTCTTCCCTCATTGGTGAAATTCTTATCCCATCTTTCTTTATCTAATCATGGCATTAGTTCTCCCTTGTTTCTATTAATTAAGGAAGGAATAAGGTTTAAGAAATATTGAAGATTACAGCTTTATTTTCCTTGGAACTCTATTTATGAGAAAAGGTTGAGTTATTTTTTTGTTTTTATTCTTCTTCTTTTGATTTTCTTTGATATAAAAGAAGTTTTTAGGAGGATTTTTAATGGTTTTAACTTTTGATAATATTAGGAATCAAGGTTTTTCTAAATAGCCATCAAGTAGGAGTTTCGTGCTAGAATAATTATATCAAGGTAAGGAATTATTATCTTTAATATGAATGAGGATTTTGTTTCTCATTATGATTCCATACTCTTGGTGCATTTTATGTTGAATATGGGTTAATTGTGTTCTAGAGTTCAAGCATGTCGTAGCATTTCCTTCTGATATTAAGCATTGTTGATTTGTCTAGTTTTATGCATGGTTTGGTAGTTTGAGAATGATTTCATTTAAATGGCTACAATACTATGCATACACGTGACACATATGTATACATGTGATTTTATGTGCGCAACATGTCTATTTATGTGTTTTATAACATAGCAGCATGTTAAGATTAGTATGATAAAGTTTGTGATTTTTGGTGAGTGTATTGCAAGTTTGGATGTTGTTTTTACCAAACGGTTTATCAAATCCATCCAATGGTTATGTGTATAGTCGTATGGTTTGGAAATTTGATTGGCAAGTTGTGAGATCAATTTATTGGCTCAATGAACCAATTGACTGGTTTCTATGATGTTCTTCGACCATGTGTGGTGAGTGTAGTATCCTAATTTGTGATATCCCTCATGATAGGTGTACTTAATATGTGGTGGTTTTGATATCCCATCTAAATTGAGATTAACAAGATTATGCATAATCGAGAATTTACTCACAAAATAGAATAATTTAGGAATAAATAGATATATTTATTCACCCTCTTATGTAATTATAGAATGATTAAACTAATAAATCAATCAATTACACAAATTTACAATTCTTTTTTAATGGAAAATTCTATGGAGAAGAATAAGTTAGGACACACAACTCTCAATGGATAGAGTTTCAACATGTCTTCTTTTATAGAACAAAAAAAACACTACAAAGCAAAAACAATGTGTTTCAAAAATAAGGAAAAACACAGTCAGTCGTTAGGAAACACGAGACACCCATGTTTATTTCATTACTTGTTACTTTTTCCCAAAACACATCAAAAATATATCTCAGACACACGATTTATGTTTATTAACATTGGGCCCTTATGTTTCTTAGATAAAATACCATACTATACTAAAATTCTCCAACACCTACAAGAATCCATACAATGTTATGCTATGCTTAAATACCTTGTCAAAACTCACAATTTTCCACCTTGACATAGTATTTTTGATGCACGACATGTAAAGACCTCTATAAAAAAAACCCTGGCCTAATAAAGGACCTCATGGCCTATGAATACCAGTTAAGTATGAGAAAGACTCAAACTTACCCATGGTCAGTGGCTTCATTAGCATATTAGCAGGATTATCCAAAGTGCCAACTTTCACCAACACAACTTTGCCTACAAAAATAATACCCCGAATAAAGTGATACCTGATGTCAATGTGTTTCATTTGATGATGGAAAGAATTTTGATTCTTTTCTAAAAAAGTAGCACTCTAGCTATAACTATGAACAACTAAAGCACCATGACTGAATATTAACTCTCATATTAATCCACAAAGCCACAAAGATTCTTGAAAACCTCTATTATAGCCATAGATATTGAATTAATATTGGATAAGTCTATCACGTCCCATAAGGAAGACCTTCAGCTAGTAGTTGAACTAATAAGAGAGAAAACATATCCACATGCAAATCTCCTTTTATTAAGGTCTCTCCATAATCAAAGTCTACGAACCCAACCAACGAATCTTAATACTCAATATAAGTTAATGCCATTCCCTATAATTACCTAAGGATCTACTTCACAACTTTCTAATGAGCCTTTCCTTGATTCGTCATATATCGACTCACAACACTAATAGTTTGAGTAATATTAGGTTGGGTACAAACCATAGTGTATATGATACAACCAACAACATCTGCATATAAAACAATCTCCATAAACTCCTCATCCTCTTTGGATTTGGGACAATCTAAAGACGATAATCTGAAGTGAGTAGCCAATAAAGCGATAACCATCTTGGAATCCATCATATTAAATATCTCTAGCACCTTATTCATAGAGGAATCCTATGATAAGCATAAAAGCTTTTACTCTTGGTTTCTTATAATCTCCATGCCAAGGATCCCCTTTGTAAATCTAAGATCCTTCATTTCAAACTCACTCTTCAGCATTTCCTTCACCTTATCAACATCAAACATATCTTTTGCTGCTATAAGGATATCATCAACATTTAGTAGAAGATACAAAAAAGGGCCACCATCAATATCCTTGAATTATACACATCCATCAAACTTACTACGAAAGAAACCATACTCAAGAATAAAGTGATCAAATCAATTATACTACTTTCTATGAGACTACTTTAAGCCATAAAATGACTTCTTTAATACTCATCCTCCCCATAAAAAATTGCCTTACAAAAATATTTAAAACTTGCAGGTAAAGAACAAAAAAACATAATAGTTAAATCTTCATCATCTAACCTAACATATGTATTATGCAAGTCCATAACTGTAGAGTCAAATTCATCAAAATAACTTTTTAAAGATTGACCCTCACCTATTTTCACATTATGAATCTAACTCTTCAGTAGTAGCTGATTTGCTACAGATTTTTCATGTATAATGACTCTAGCTTCAACTATAAGTCAGAGGCTATAAATTATCTTTCCACTTCGCACAATACCTTGTTTGAAAAACATAAATGTATAGTAGAGAGGGCCTTTGGACCTAATTCTTTAAATTTCTCATTTGCTATCAATTTTAGCTTATTTGAATGGCTAGATATTGTTATTTCCAATCCTTTTTTATTTAGAATCACTCGCATCTTTAGTTTTCATAATCTAAAATTAAAAGATTGATTAAACTTCTCAATATCAAATCTTGTACCCATCCTAATAATTGGATATCTTCAACAACATAGCTCTAATACAGAATTGTTCCAAAATTTGCATGGATTTGAAGAGATCTACACCAAATTGAGATTAATAAGATTATGTAAAATTGAGAATTCAATAAAAAAAATAGAATAATTTAGGAAAGAGTAGAGATCGTTATTCATAGTATTTTGTAATTATAGAATAATTAAACTAATCAATCACTAAATTACACAATTCTACAATTCTCTTTGAATCAAGAATTGTATGGACTTGAAGAAGGAGTTGGGATGCATGATTCTTGATGGATAGGGTTTTGACACATCTTCTTTTATAGAATAAAAAACCTTATTTAGCAAAACATTGTATTTTGGAAATAAGAAGAAACACATTCCATATTTAGGACACACGAGACCTTCATGTTTATTTTCTTACTTTTAACTTTTTCCAAAACACATCAAAAATTTATCTCATAAACACAATATATGTTTATTAACATGGTACCCCCATGTTTATTATATAAAACACCATACTACACTAAACTTCTCTAACACCTACAAGGATCCACAAAATATTATGTTTTACTCAAATACACAGTCAAAACTCACATTATTCTTTCATGAATTCCGTGCAAGCATGCCTTGTTGTATTACTACCATGAGCTTGAGTGTTAATTTATGTTGGTGTAATTAGCACCATCCTACTATGTAACTTCAATGTTTTGCATGAGCTTTACCATGTTTTAAATAGTTTGTTTTACTAATACTTCACCTTACTATACTGTACTTGTGTAGTCACTATGATGATCTAATTTCTAGTTTAGGTAGTAAAGGAAGATTATTAGCTAGAGTATGATGAGCAATGACTTAGGAAAATAGTTGGCAATTGCTTGGGGTTAGATATTTGTATATATTCTTAAGAGTTAGGCTAAGAAGCTAGAGATATTTTACCCACTGAATTGAGAAGTTTTTATTCTTTTTTTGATTTAAACTCTTGGCTTTGACTTCCTGTATTTGGGTTTTGTAAACTCTCATACTCTGCCTATCTATATTATTTTTCTCATCTTGGTTATCATTAGTATTATTATTATGAACATGCATATTTATGTTCGTTATTCTAGAGAAATTGAAAATACATTTATTGCTTGTGGTTTCCCATTAGAAAATATGATCAATATGATTCTGTATTATCTAAGGGGCCAAGTAGACATATGGTGGAGTTTTCAACATAAAGGTGGAGGGTTTATTACTTGGGGACCCTTTCGTTAGGCATTTTAAGCTAGATTATACCCCATTTGTCTCTGTATGAGGAAGAATAATAAGTTCATGGAGCTCCAGCAAGAGAGCATGTTGGTGGAGTGGCAATATACGAGGTTCATGGATTTAGTATAGTTTTCTTCTACGGTAGAGACCAAAGAGGCCATGTAGATCCACCTTTTAAGATTGGCCTCAAGATCATGCACAACAAAAAATTCTTTGGATTTTCCCTACCAAATATGGTTGGGATATACAAGCAAACCTTAGAGGTATCTAAGGTTATTCAGGATAGGAGTGTCTAGTTAGGGGGCAAAAGGAAGTTATAAAGTCACCAGCATCCCATCACTAAGAATAAGGCTTACTCTAAAGGCAATATATTGCCTAGGTATGGTAAGGGTATGGGTCAGCATCCTAATTAAGAGGATAATCTAGCGTACGTTTTGAGGGGTGACATTACCATTGCAAGCATTATAGAGCAAATCATTAAAGGGTGGATTGTGAGGGAAACAAGGTGACTTACCATGGTAGTGGCATGATAAAATACTAGGCTTATGATAGGGGTGTTAAAGGTGGTTGTGTTCAAAGTAGCCAGTCTCAAGCTTAGAACAATAGATTGATTTAGCAATTATAATAGGCTCAAAGAGTTCCTTTGTCACAATTTAGTGTTACCAGCTATACTAGTCAACCTTAGGGTCAAAAACCCTATATATTTCGATAGGGTCAATGGTTTGGCAATGTTGTAGGAATTACTTCCTTAGGAACCTAAATGTGATTAGCCAATATGAGGTTGAACATAAGGCCGGTGTGATAACCAATATGCTTACTTTATTTTCCTCTTCATCATGTGTGTTGTTTAACTCTATTGCATAGGATTATTTTGTGTGACTTTAATTTTTAGCTAGAGCTACTTTATTTTCTCATTGTTGTATTTATATTTTTTTTCCTTCATGGGATAGGATTTAGCACATTCTAGGCTTTATATAGGGGTAGCCTTAATATTTGGGGACTTAGAATTGCCCTTATATCTCATAGAGCTTTAGTTACATGATTTTGATGTGACTTTTAGACTAGTTAAGTTGGGTAAGTACCAAGAGTTGATGGACTATGCATAAGAGCGTGTATTTCTTCCATGACTGAATGGTGTTAGAGTTTCCTACAAGTGTGAGTCTTTCCCCTCTATAAAGGTCATGTCATCTATTATCTAGAGTAACCTACTTTGAAAAGGGTATTTTATCTTCATATGTAGTATTTGAGACACAAAGGCCATTGACACAAACCTAAAAACAATTATGGTGATTTGAGAGTATCTAGACATGTTTTCCAATGAGATTTCAAGCATGCCACCATTTCAAGATGTTGAATTCATAATCAAATTGTTGTATGATGGATCTAATATTCAAAATCACTATACCATAAGGAAATAAGATGAAAGAGATTAAGGCTCAAATAGAAGAATTATTGGGGAAGGGCTACATTCAACAAAGTGCATTGCCCTAAGGAGCAGCAGTCATATTCATTAATAAGAAGGATGGAAGTTTGATGTTATACATCAATTATCAAGGAAAAAATTAGGTTATGATAAAGAGCCATTACCCATTAACTTGAATCAATAATCTATTTGAATAGCTTATGGGAGTCACAGTGTTTTCCAAGATTGACTTCATTTAGGCCATCATCTGTTGAGGATCGCTAATCAAGATATTCTAAAGATTGCATTTTAGACTAGAAACACACATTATGACTTTATAGTGATGCATTTCAGACTCACTAATGTGCCAACAACATTCATGGCTTTCTTGAACTAGATTTTCCAATAAATTTTGGATCACTTCATTTTCATGTTCATAGATGAAATTCTCATCTACTTTAATAGCTGTGAGGAGCACAAACAGAATTTGAGGCAGACAACAGAATTATTATGAGCACACCAATTGTATGAAAAAATTTTGACATGTGATTTTTATCCTGATAAAGTAGCTTTCATTAGGCATGTGGTCTTAGGGAATGGCATGTTAGTGAATATTTTCAAGATTTGGGCAATTTCTAAATGTCCAACACTAACATATGTCAAGGAGGTGTGGAGTTTCCTAGGACTGCTTGGTTATTACCATATATTTATTATTGAATTTTCCTAGATAGAGCATCCATTAACTAATTTGCTATAGAAGGTTACATATTTCTTTGTGCGAAGGGAAGTGTAGCAAGGCCTTTGAGAAATTGAAAAGGTATTTGAATTCAGCTTCAATGCTCGTGTTATCAAGTAAATTAGATAGTTTTAAAGTGTATAGAAATGCATCTAAGCACAAATTTGGTTGTGCATTGATGCAACATGGGAGAGTAGTGTATTATGCATCTCTTTTATTAAATTTGCATGCGTAGAACTATCCAACACATGATTTAGAACTTATCATAGTGGTAATCTCTTTTTGGAGGTATTGTCTCTATGGAGTTTAGTGTAAGTTCTATACCGATCACAAGAGCCTCAAGTACATTTTCATGTAATGATAATTGAATTTAAGACATCACCAACGGTTAGAATTTGTTAAGGGTTATGAATTAGAGTTAACCTATCATCACAATAAGGCTGATGTATTGATTGATGCTCTTAACCAAAAGACATCGCATTCTTTAAGCATGATTGTATTGTTTGATTATTTGTGTCAATAGCTCAAGGATATGAAGATCAAGTTGACCACCACTAGTAGTTTAGAAGTGAGAATGAGTGCAATAATCATCCCCATTTTTTCACTACCAATTTTTTTTAAAACATTGTAGAAGATGAAAATAGAGAGGAAAAATGGGGCATTACCATTATACCTGACACAAGGTTGAAAATCACTACCTACCCCATATCCGATACAAGGCTAAAACTAACCAAGCCATTTCAAAATAATAGATTACGTGAATAAAATATTAAATAAACAAATTATAAGATTTTTTACATAGAAGGACTTTAACGGTTCTCGACCAAATCATTACAAAATACATATAGGTAAACGTACGAGACTACAATAAAATGAGATTATGGTATGACCTCGAAATCAAAACCACAGTCCTTTATAGACTTCACAGGATCTTTAGATGTCCATGTTCTTAAGCTCCAAACCCAAGATGAGGTAGGGCCTTTAGTTTCCATCCCCAAAAACTTACACATGATCCTTTACTCATGAAAATGAACAAGTAATCAAGCAAATAGGCACACTAGTACACTACATACTGAATAAGCCAAGTTTCTCCTTTAATGGAAACACAAGTGTGCCATTCTATTTTGCATGGATATAATATATAACATGAATCATGATAAATCCATATATATAAAGGTAAGAGTACATCAGGACATGATATCATGCAGAACTAAGACATTGCAGAATATATCATGCTTGTTTCACATTTTCATCATGTAAGTGCTCACACATGTAATAGTAGATTAAATCTAAGCAACCACCAGTGTTATTTCCAAGTATTAAATCCTTTATGTTATACCATTTCCTTATTCATATATAGTAGAGGTCAATCATCCATCCAATATTACAACACATAATTAATAGTCATTTAAGCCATTAACTAAGTGTACAAACTACATTTTATCCTTTTTAGTCATCCATACCATAACTTCCATCCTTATCTAAATACTAACCATTCAATTAGTCATCATTCATATTTTATCATATAATTACTTATCATTCGTATTTTATTATCATTGAGTGAGGGACTATGCACAATACCATAGTCCCCCATACCATAGAAGACTATCTAAATAAGGGATATAAAGTCCAAGATGAAGCTAATCACTAAAGAAAACATAATTCCAAGTAGAAGAAAATCACTAGAATAGACATAAGTGCAGAGCAAAGCCAACCACCTAGGTAACCAAACCCTTTATTATCAATACCCCCTGATATGCCATTAGTGTCTAGAGTAGGTAAAGCCTTGGGACCTCCTAGGGTTCTTCCCGATATTAGAGACTCTGAAATGTAGACTAACCCCAAATAGCTAATCAAGGATTAGGTAATCCAGACTCATATCCAACACAAGTGAATTCCGCTTTACAAGTGAATATACAAATCCAGATTAGTATATTATTCATAAGGATTAGTGATCACATAAGGCCCATACAAAAGCAAGAAAAGAATTTTCTATGATTATTCTATATCAATCCTGTTATTCCATTTTCCCTAACCATATAGGCATCCATTTATCCTTGTAGCATAGTACTCATATCCATATTATTATTTTGTTCAAGTCCATACTATGTTTTATTACTCTTTACTTGACACCATCACTTATCATTAGTGGAATATCCATTTAGCCTTTACAATACTCATAGAGCACATCATAAATTTTGATTCATTTAATCTTTAATTAGGCCATTAATCTATGATAAAATCTATAATTTATCCTATTAATAATCAAAGGATAGACCCAAACATAGCCTCAAAGTATAGCCAAACCAAAATGAAACAAACCATACAAACTAACTAAACCAATCAATCAATCTGATACAACCAATCGATTAGTTTGGTTCAAACAGTCGATCGATTTGACTCAATTAGACCATGTTTTTCTCAAACTAGTTGATCGATTTATGTAAACCAATAAATTATTCATAGACAAGTTCAATAGTTCTACCCAACTATTCGATGGTTTTAATTAGATAAGAAGACCAAGGTCTCTAAAGGATTACCAGTTAATAGGTTGGATTAACCAATCGATTATTCTAGGAACCAGTCAATTGGTTTGACCTAACCAGTCAATTTTTATGACCTAAAATAGCATCAAACCAAAATTTTAATATAGAATCATGCTTATATATCATCCTTAACCACACGAGAACATATATCAACATAGTATAACACATTTTCAACCAAATTAACTTGCACATGTAAACATGGAATCGTCATACCTTATTATTATCAATTTTCATACTTTCTACTTAATGTATGCAATCTATTAATACAAATCACTTATTCAAGATATATACATGTATGCAAACTTATAAAATTGACTTAAGGGAACTCCTAACATGTAGGAGTACTCATTAATCATTTTAGAATTAAGAATCACTTACTTGATGTAGGTAAAGTCCCCTTAAAACTAGAAATTCCAACTATCAAATTCTCAACTTTTAAATCCTTAAAACCATAAATATTAAACTCAAAAATTTGTACCAAAACCTTATTAACTTGTGAACTTAAAATAGAGGGAAAGGAAGGAACATAAGCACTTAAGGTAAAACAAGGAAATTCTCAGCTAAACCACTCAACCTTATTCCCAAATCTAACTTGTCCTTTCTTAAACATTAAAATAAGAGAGAGCTAGAGAAAGGATTAGAAGAGTGTAAGAAATTTGATTGCAAGGTTTGAATTTTAGAGAGGAAAAAGGTGAATACAAAGGCTTAGGGATTTCAGTGGCTGAAAGAAAATGTGCATATAAGGGATGATTGGGGCTATTTATAGCCAACCAAATTGAGAGGAATAATAGAGGGTTTAGGAACAACTCAAAAACCCTAGAAATTATTGTTTGAATTTGATAAACTAAATTTTTTCCATATTTTTATTTGGCTTTCTTTCATTTATATAGTCTTTTTAGGCATTTTTTTTTTGTTTTACTACTTTCTTGGTAATAGTTTTTATTAAATTTCACACAAATGCACAGATCCATCAAAATTATGCATATAACCAAAAAAATAATCAAATATGGAAAGAATTAAATGAATAAAATCAACCTCACATGTTTTTGAAGAAGTGAAGAGGGTCAACGAGCTGAAAAAATGGAGTGAAGGAAGCAAGAAGAGGAATAAATGGGTGTTGCACAGCCAACCAGTGCAACCTTACACAACCTTGAAGCTCTAAATCATCCTTATGTTAAGAGAACAAAAGTTTCATAGCTAACTAGTGAAAGCTTGCATAGCCATGCAATTATCAAACAAATTCCACACAATATTTCCTCACACAACCATAGCACACCCTTGCACAACAACACATGTCAATTTTGTCAAGAATTAAAAAGCTACACAGCCGTGTAGCCAACATTTACTAGAACAACACATGATTTTTCTCCCATGACTGTCCACTCTTTTCTATGTTGATATAGAGGGAGTATAAAAAGACATGTGAATAACATATTAAAGGAGAAGAAGGATTATTTCTTTATATTATTCTTAAGCAAAAACAACTCATTGTAATTTAATTAATTTGGATTCTTATACAATTTTTATTCTTCAATCAATATTTTTTAAGTTTGTATCTCAACTTTGGAGATCCTTATTTGTATCTTTTATCTTTGGTTTTCTATTTTTATTTTATTTTTTGTTATTTATTATACATGTAACATGCGTGCCAATTACATTTATTTTCTACATTTCTTTCAATTCTTGACTGAGTAGTTATCTTTTCTAGGATTAAACTAGGCTCTATTTGGTATGTATGTTTCATATATGTTGTTTCATATGTTATGAATTATTGATATAAGTTAAGTTTGATAAAATCTAATTATGTGTGTGTGTGTGTGTGTATGTTGATTATAACTGAAAGGTTGAAATCAATGTTGGAAAATTAATATACGGATGGGAATTCAATTGATCATGAGGGTATACAATTGATTTTTAGGGAATATTTAATTAGTTATTTTTAATGGATTTAGCCTAATTTATTAGTTATAAAAGTGATCAATGGATTATATTAGTTATGTTCCTATACTTTAAAAGAGGCTAGTGAATTACAACTAACTGATAGGTTGTTGCCATTGTCAAGGACTTCTACAAATTAATATTGATTCTTTTCTTATTAAGATAGACTAGATTTTTCTTTACTTAATTTTCCTTGCTTTTACGCTTTTCTTTCTTGCCTTGATAGTTTGTTGTTTTCTAGCTTTAGGTGCCTTATACGTAATGATCTCTCTGTTTTGGACCTCCAATTGCATTTAATCTTTGTATCGAGAGAAACTTTAGTGAATTAATAACTCAGGTATATGAGATGAAAGCGGGCACATGTTCCAAAGTCATTGCTAACACAGATGGAGGAGATGAGTAGAATCGCTCTCTTAAGGAGTTTGCATCTCCTAATGCCTATGGAGTGTAATCAAGAATTGCCACCAAGTGTGAGTTTAATACCAATATTGATGTCTAAAAAGTTACAAATGGGATATTTAAATCCCACCACTATCACCCGATAATTAGCTGATCTATTGATGAAATGTCCAATAGGTATTTTGGAGGATGTACCCAACAAAGTTGGTAAATATTTCATGCAGGTTGACCTTATTATTCTAAAAATTGAGGAAGATTCTCAAATTCTTATCATTCTAGGTAGGCCCTTCCTACCTACTTCTAGTGTTGTCATTGATGTTAAAAATTAAAGGCTTTCTTTGAATGTTAGGAGTGAGAAAGTGGAGTTTTATTTATCTAATGCTATAAAATTTCCTCTAATTGATCGTACTTCTTACAAGATCAACTCGAATGACAAGTTGGTGAACGAGGATATTGTTGAAAGCTTCTCAAGTGACCCTATTAATTATTGTTTGATGAAAAGTGGATTACCTAGTGATGAAAATCTTGAAATCACTTGTTTTACCAAGATATTGGAGGAAAGTCCCATTTTTACTCAAGCAAAGCAAAAGATAGAAATTCTTGAAGTGGAATCAATCATCCCTACCTAAAAAATGGAGGTAATACCTAATCTTGATTTAAAGTCTCTCCCTTCTTTGCTAATGTATGAGTTTCTTGACTCTGGTTCTAAATACCTTGTCATTGTGAATTCTAGACATTGGTTATACCATAGATTATATTAAAGGGAGATTAAACCTTAATAAAAAAGAAGTGGTGAGAAGAAGGTTATAACCCTTTGTTGAACATCAAGGGAGATTAAACCCTAATAAAAAAGAAGTGGTGAGAAAAGAGTTTCTTAAGATACTTGACGTAGGAGTCATCTACCCTATTTCAGATAGTGAATGGGTGAGTCTAGTGCAAGTTGTACCTAAAAAGGGACGAATGACAATCCTTAAGGATGAGAAAAATGAATTAACCCCAACAAGAACTGTCATAAGTTGGTGAATGTGCATAGACTATAGAAAATTAAATAAGGCCACTCATAAGGATCATTTTCCCCTATTATTTAATGATTAATTTTTAGAAATTTTGGCTCATCATTCTTTGTTTTCGTTACTTAAATGGGTATTTGGGATTTTCTAAATTCCCATTCGCCAAGCTGATCAAGAGAAAACTACGTTTACATGTTCTTATGACACCTTTACCTATCAAAAGATGCATTTTGGCTTATGTAATGCTCCTACAACTTTTCAATGATGCATGATGTCTCTCTTCTAACTTTATTGAAGATATAATAGATGTTTTTATGGATTATTTTTTGGTTTATGATACTACTTTTGAAAATATTTTGGGAAATCATTCTAGGGTTTTAGAGAGGTGCAAGGAAGTTAATCTCATTCTTAATTAAGAGAAGTTATATTTTATGGTATCAAAAAGGAGTATTCTTACTCACCTAGTTTATAGTTGGGAAATTGCGGTAGATGAGGGAAAAATAGACATTATTGAAAAATATGTTAACCTGACTTCTATTAGATGTGCTCATGGATTCTTAGGATACGTCGGTTTCTATTGGCGATTCATTAAATATTTTTCAAAATTGCTAAACCTTTATCTCAGTTACTCATCAAAGATATGCCTTTGATTTTATCCAATTGTGTTTGGACACTTTTAACATGTTAAAATAGGTATTGACAACTGCCCTAGTGATGCACCCTCCTTATTGGAACATCTCGTTCAAGGTTATAACTGACGCAATTGACTATGCATGTGTGATTTACTATACTAGTTGAACCTTTGATGATATGCTACAACTAAAAAAGAGCTCTTAGACGTGGTGTTTGTAATGGATAAATTTAGATCATGCATAGTAGGATTGAGGATTATTGTCTTCATGGACCATGTGGCCCTTAAGTACTTGTTAACCAAGAAGGACGAGAGACCACATCTGATAAGGTGGATCCTTCTACTCTAAGAGTTTGATCTCAAAACCTAGGCTAAGAAGGGAATTGAGAATGTAGTGGTTGATCATGTCTCCAGATTAAGTAGGACATGGAGGGAGGTAAAGAGGATGATTCTCCCTTCAATGATTCATTTCCAGATGACAACCTTTTGGCCATCACTAGTTTGTACACCCTATGATTTGCTGATTTTGTCACTTATAAAGCATGTGAGGTACTATTGTCAGACTTTTCCTATTAGTAAAATAATAATTTCCTCTCATATGTCAAGCATTATTGTTGGGATGATCCTCATCTTTACAAGAAATGTGCATATAAGGTCTATAGAAGATGTCTGCCTAAAGAGAAAGTTGGAAGTGTCATTATTCATTGTCATTCTTCACCATATGAGGGTCACGCTAGCACTCCCAAAACAGCTTCAATGGTTCTCCAAGTGTTTTCTATTAACCCAATCTTTTCAAAGATGTTCGACTATACGTTACTTCATGCGATCGATGCCAAAGGACTATTAACATATTGAGAAGAAATGAAATGCCTCTCAATAACATCTTTGAGGTTGAACTATTTGATGTATGGGGAATTGACTTCATGGGACCCTTCCCACCCTCTTATAACAATAAGTTTATTCTATTCATTGTAGATTGTGTCTCCAAATGGTCGGAGGTAATGGCATCTCCCACCAATGATGCTAAGGTTATGGTCTAACTGTTTTAGAAAATTATATTTCTAAGTTTTGGTGTTCTCAGGATAGTTGTTAGTAATGATGGTTCCCATTTCACCAATCGACTTCTTAACATACTTCTAAAGAAATACGGTGTTAGTCAACAAATGGTCACGCCGTACCATCCCCAAATGAGTGGACAAGTGGAAATCACCAATCATGAGATAAAGGAGATCCTTGAGAAAATGATGGCCATCACAAGAAAAGGTTGGGTAATGAGATGATTAAGGCACATATTTTATTTTCTTAGCTACATTAGCCAAATGATCTACCAAATGGTATATAATTCCTTTCCTTAACCTCTTTGGGCCTAAAGCCTAATTATTTAATCAAAAGCTACATTGGTGGCCATATTTCTAAGTTATTACCTAGCCCTTGTCCAAAAACTAAGGATCAATAAATCTTTAATGCATTTGAATGTAATAAAGCTAGCAATAAGTATGGGAGCGTAACAAAGAAGAGTTAGTACATTTTCGTGTTGAGATTTAAGCAATTTAATTATATGATTCAAGTAGGAAGGGATGAATTGGTGGTGAAGGTCTTGGTTGGCTTACTTTGGGGTATGGTGACATATTGTTAATCTCATATTCTAAGAAATATTTTTATTGCTATCACTCCATTTGTTTTTCAGCCTTTAGCAACAATCATAGACTTATCCTACCTTTTACCCTAGCCCCATTACACCTTTAATAAGACCTTATGATTTTTGTGTTGCATAGCATCTTTGAGTGGTGAAGAATTAAAGTAAGTCTATGGTCTATCACAATCAATAGAGAGAATTTTGAGGGAAACTATACACATGAACATAGAGAGCTTATGCTTACCTAATTTGTGGAAGTCTACTTCTCTATTATTCCTTGTCTGGTGAGGATAAGCATCTACATGATCTTAAACCTTCTTAAAGTGTCATACTATTACAGATTTGGGGGTTAGGATTGAGGAGTGTTCACAACATTATGTTCATTTTGTTACTATTAATGCTCTCGAAATGGGTCGATCTAGCATTATTGTCTTGCTCATGTAGCATGTTCTATTATTTGAGGCTTTAATCTTGTTCCCTTCTATCTTTCTTTTCCATTTTGTTGTTTGGAGTTTTGCATGAAGATAAGTAAAGTGGAAGCATGGGGGAGTAGATAAATTGAAGTTTTCCCACATTTTTATCCTACTTTCCCTTCATTTATGTAGTCTTGTTTGAAATCTTATTTGTGCTACTGCTTTCTTGATAATGGTTTTTAGGAAATTTGGCACAAACGTTAAGATCCAAGAAAATGATGTATGGAACCAAGAAAATAATCAAATATGGAAGGGTATTGAATGAATAAAATCAACCTCAGATGTCGTTGGAGAAGTGAAGAGGTCAAGGAGCTTAAAGAGGAGAAAAAGAATCAAGATGACGAATAAATGGATGTTGCACGGCCATCCAGTGCAACCTTGCACAACCGCACAACTCTAAATCATCCTTATGTGGAGAGAATGAAATTGCATAGCCACCCAACGCAACCTTGCACAACCGTGCAACTTTTAAACAACATCCCACACAGCATTTCCTCGCACGACCACAACACACCCTTACACAACTGTGCATGTCTATTCTACCAAGAGTTGAAAAGTTGCCCACCTAGCCAATGCAACCTTATACGATTGTGCAGCGAATGCTCACTAGCACAATGCATATTTTTCTCCCACAATATTCCACTCTTTTCTATGTCGATAAAGAGGGAGTATAAAAAGAGATGTGAATGATAGATTAAAGGAGAGGAAGGCTTAATTATTTGTATTATTCTCAAGTAAAAATATTTCATTATAATTTACTATTCATTATTAAGTAATTTGAGTTCTTCAATCAAGATTTGTGAAGGGTGCATCTCAATTCTACAGCTCATTATTTTTATCTTCAATCTATGGTTTGATCTTTTCATTCTCTTTTCTATTATTTATTATTTCTACAATATGTGATTCAATTACATTTATTTTCTACATTTCTTTCAAGTCATGTATGTGTAATTCTATTCTCTAAGATTGAACTACGCTCTATTTGGTATGAATATAATGAGTTAAATTATATATCATATTTATGGTTCATATAGGTTATTTTGTATGTTATAAATTATTGACATAAGTTGGGTTAGATAAAATTGGATTAACTAAAAGATTAAAATCAATGCTAGAAAGTTAATATATGAACAAAATTTTAATTAATCATGAGAGTAGACAATTGATTCTTAGAGACTATTTAATCTGTGGTGTTTAATGGATTTAATCTAATTTATTAGTCACAAAAGTAGTCAATGAATTAGATTAAGTATGTTTCTAGACCATGAAAGAGACTAGTGAACTAGTCTTCTAATTATTCACTTTAATCTTGAACTATACTATGACATATTAATAATTCATTTTTGAATACCGAAAATGAGACTGAAGTTCAATCCTAGTTTTACATCTATAGTTTCATAATTTACAATTTATTAGTCTCTTTATTATTTACCACCATTTTCCTACTTTATAATGATCTATATAGCTAAAATAATAAAAATCTATAATTAATTGTGAATTTTGTGTGCATACGACCTTGACATGCTACAACGAAGTTGTGTACTTGTGAATTAGCAACCATCAAGTTTCGAGCTAAACAAGTAGATTTTTTCTAAGATATGATGACCTATTCTTCAGAGCTCAAATTGTATTTCTTGATAATGCAAGTCAATTAGGAAAGAATTATAAAATACAATAGAGGTAATAGAAGGTCAAGGTGGAAGGAATCTTCCAACTGCTCAAAATCTTGCCAGAGAACAAATCATTAATCTCAGAAATATGTAGAGGGGAGAGGGGGAAGAAGATAAGGCTAAGGTCATCTCTCCCCATACTTTTCCCAACCAACCTCTAGATCAATTTGAGCTAATATTTTATTGCTAAATGCATTATAAAAATGGTTAGGAATCTCTTATGGACAATTAGGCATAGGTTGGTAAGGTTCCATGTTAGTGTAACGGAATTTTTAGAAAAGTAAGTTAAAAAAAATATAGCTAACTCAACAAATTAATTAATCAGTTTGGATCTACCAGTTGACTATTCTACAAACCAATCAATGAATTAATCAAGAAAACCCATTTTGATAAAATATCAAACCAATCGATCAGTTCATGGAACTAGTCAATCGGTTTGCATCATGAAAATAGCTAAGAATCTCTTAGGGACAATTTAGCATGAGTTGGTAACGTTCTATTTCAATATAAGAGAATTTTCAAAAAATTCAAGTTCAAAAAATATACCCTGCTTGACAAATTATTTAATTAGTTTTGGTCTACCTGATCAACTCTTCTACAAACTAGTTAATTAATTTAGTTAAGAACACCTATTTTGATAAAATGACAAACCAATTGATTAATTCATGGAGCTGATCGATTAGTTTGCCTGAAAAACTCAATAAATTTCATTTTCCAACATGATTTCAAATCAAACTTTATCTCAAACCAAATCATAACATTAAACTAAAGAAAAGGTCCAAAGATTGGCATAGATATCATTCAACATTTTATTAAAATATGGGGTAGTACACCTTCTATATTTGATGAGATTATACCTATCCAACTTGGTGATTTCAAGCTTAAGAGGATAAAGCATGGTATTGAACAACGTAAATTCAAGGTATTTTAGATCCATGAGATGGTAGTGTAAGATGCCATGGTAAGCGGTGTGCTCCAAAAGGATATGTTGTGCTCAAGAGTAAATTTCTTGAGGAAGGTCATTGTAATCCTCATTTCATCAATATTAGAGAGGCTTAGTTGTATAAATATATATTGGTGGCCACATGTGAAGTAGGAGGTTGTAGAGTTTATCATACGGTCTTTGACTTATCAAAAGGTTAAAATAAAGCTTAAGATACTAGTAGGGTTAGTAAAAGCACTAAATGTTTAAGGGTGAAAGTGGGATAGAATATCCATGGATTTTGTTCTTGGTCTTCCGAACACCCGTAATGTTTTTATTTCTATCTTGGTTATTTTGGATTGTCTAACTAAGTCAAGAGTGTTCATACTAATGAAGATAACTTGGATTATGGAGTATTTAGCTAACATTTATAGGAGCAGCATTATCAGATAGCATGGAGTCCCCAAAGGTATCATTTTGGACCAATACTCTAGATTCTTATCACACTTTTGGTAGAAGTTTTGGGGCACTTTTGGGACTTAGTTAAAGATTAGTACTTCTTTTAACCTAGCTATATATGTTTATACCAAGAGGACCATTCAAACTTTAGAGGACATATTCTAGGCATGCATATTGGAATTTGGAGGCAGTTGGGAGGATTGCCTTACACTGATTGAGTTCTCCTACAATAATAGGTGTCATACGAGTATGAGAATGGAACCTTTTGATCCCTTGTACAGAATAAAGTATCATAGTCCCTTGTGTTAGATCAACATCAATGAGGCAATTGTGTTGGGACCAGACTTAATCAAGGAGATAATGAGGTAGATAAGGCTTATTCAATATCATATGTGTAACACCCCAAAATCACGACTTGAAAATTTCGTTTAAATTATGCTTTGCGGAAGCGAAAATTAAAGAACGGTGGGTGTTACCGCCACACTTGACATAAGTCTGGTCTCCTCACCATCCTTACATCAAGTGCTAAGGCTTAAAACAAATCAAACCATCCAAAAATCAGGGAAGTGCAATACGAAATCAAGAGTTTTGCAAAAGACATATTATCCCAGATAAATGATTGTTTAGGAATTAAATAACTAACCATTTAGAAAATAACAACAGAGTACGCAAAAGTCATATATGGTCTGCCTTACACTCTTATGGTCCAACAAATTACAAGGAGAAGGGGAGAAAGGGGCGGGGTCCACTCGCTCCCTAAATCTACCTACTCGTCGGGGTGACGCTCCTCGTAGTCCTTTAGCCAACGCATGCCTTGGACGTACTCCTCTGAAAAGTGATAGTATCAGTACGACTTCCTCGTACTGAGTAAACCACAACGCCTCCGGAGAGGTAGCATACCCACGTAGCAAACATCATGCAAGTACGGAATTCAAAGAGAATATATGTTCACATGCAAGGCCACGATTTCGAAACACACAACCACATCTCATTTAACAGTACGAGCTAGATCAAAATCTCCATCAAAGGCATTTAAGGCATGCTTATAATTTCATAATCAATTTAACTAACCAACGACCATACATTATGGCCTAAGAAGAAGAGTTAGTGATATTCCAAGCAATCTCACCAAGGTCAAGTCATTCCTATTCCGATTATTATAGAAGTATTATGGTGGGTGTCTAATCCGGTTATAAAATTCATAGCAATTCTCAAGTGGAACACAATCCCATATCCATGACAAAGATCGTCAAGGAGGGTGGTACCAAAATAAATCACTCGATTCCAGGGCAAAGCTCGCCAAGGAAGCCACACGACATAACAGTCGCCCATACTAAACCTCAGAACTCAAGACCTTAAGTACGCGTACTCCCTATAGGGTGTATGGAATACCTATAGAGAAGAAGTGAGCCCCTTGACCCGAAGGCCCAAAAATATGCACTCGGCGGCCGAGTCCAAGGCACGAGATTCCTTTCCAACTCGAGTCTTTCTCTTTAAGTAATTATTGTCTTATGAAATTTCGGGTTATTATTTCTTTTTAGAATGTCGAGATTCACATCATTCAACTTAGTCAACCACCAACAAACAACATCACATCCAAGACCACAAGGTCACAACCATTCCAAGCCAACACGGCCTAGGGTTAGGCATTATGCCATAGCCCGATTAATTATTCGATTCAAAGTTCAAACCAAGTATCCAATTATTCCCAACATTTATTTTAAGGCCAACACTTAATTTAATTAATCCATTTATCCACTTTGAAACAACTTTTTGCCTTACTGAGTTTACTTACATAAGCCATTTGTCATGAAACACTAGCATAAAATAATTATTGATATTTTACATCCGACAATCTCTTCGGTACTACAAAGGACCATATTATCCCTAACCATTTATCATACATAGTACATGTAAACACTATTAGCATGCATTTCTAATATTTCATAGGCTCATACACTTTTCACAAACAAATCTCAACACAATCATGGTATATAAAATTACATTTTACCTTAAACATATCCGTCTCATTATACTAGCATAAAACCAAGTTCGTTACCATTAGCGTACACTTTTTCACATTTAAGAATATCACTCCAGCATATAAAAGATTATATGATAACACATGTTAATTTACACTTCATTATATTCATGTATGAATAAACTACAACATGCTCCCATATAAACTACATTTTACCTTAGACATATTCATCTCATTTTACTAGCATAATTCAAGTTCGTTATCATTATCATATACTTCGTCAAATATTTAGAATGTCACTTAGGCACATGAAAAGATTGCATGATAACACATGTTAATTTACACATCATGTTATTCATGTAGAAAAGAAATACATCATGCTCCCATTTCCCACAAACATATGATAATTTGATATATACATTCTATCATGATTTTGTCCTAGCAACTAGCCTATCATTTTCACATAAAAATTCTACCGTCTTCGGGTTAGTTGGGTTTACCTTGAGCTTCCTCCAAAAAAATACTCTAATCAAGGTCGAGGTTACTTAGAAGTGAAAACACCATCCAAATTATAAGCATTAATATTTATGCAAAATAAAATAATCGAAATGCAACCTACGCAAACTAATACTTGAAAATTATTAGGAAGAATAAACGAGGCAGCCGGTGCATGAATTTAAGCACCGAACTTACCAAGGATAGAGTGCTTACTTGGGGAAGGAAAATGGCTGCTTGGAGAAGGTAGAACACAAGGTAAAAGCTGGAAGAATTTTGAAACTAAATTCGGTGGAGGGGAGAGGGGAGTTTTGGGGCTGCACTTACCTTTGTTTTCTTACTAGAATTAAGGGAAGGGAAGAGGGGCTGCAAGGAGCAACTTATAGGGCTTAAAGGGAGGGGGAAAGGGGTGATATCTGTAGGTTGGGACACAAATAAGAGGGGGAGAAAAATGGGGAGAAAAGGGGCTGCTACAAGGGTGAGTGGGGAAAGGTGCTGCAGGTTGATTTTTTTAGAGGGGGAGAGTTTCGAACCAGGGAGGCGGGGAAGGGCTGGTTTCAAGCATGGGAAAAGAGGGAAAAGAAGGGATAGGTGGCTGGAATAAAGGGATAGGGGTGCAGGTTGAGAGGGGAGGGAGATACAAGCTGTATCTCGCAGGAAGGGCTGGGTGACATGGGGTTTTGGGGCTACACAAGGCTAGGTGACGTGAAGGCTAGGGGTGGCCTAATTTGCTAGGATTTTTTTGCAGGGAAGGAGGGCATGGGAAAAGAGGAAAAATAGGTGGGTAGATGGAGGAAGGATAGGGTAGGGCTGCAGGTTGAGAAGGGGAGGATGAGGCTGCAAGTTTAGAAGGTGGAAGGTTGAGTGTTGAAGGTAGGCTGCAGGTTGTGGGTGATGTGAGGGATGATGGTTGAGTGATGGTTGCCAAAATTTTCAGGCTTGGGTGGCATGAGAGAGGGTGAGGTTGTAGGGAGGAGGGGGCTGCGTTTGGGGAAGAGGAAAGGCTGCAAAGGAGGGGGATAGGGCTGGGTGGAAAAGACTTATGCATGGGAAGGGAGGAAGGTGACGGGTGCATGGTTTGGGGGCTGCAGGTCGTGCGACCTGCTGGGGGTGGTTTGGGCTGGGTTTAGGTGGGGAAGAAGGTGGGAAAAAGGTGCAGGTTGATTAGAGAAAAGATTAGGAAGAAAAGAAAAAAAAACTCCTAAGGTAGTAGCTAACAAGAAGGTTATTAGGAAAAAGAATTACCACCTAAACAAGACTTAATCTCCTCCAAAAGAAATAATGATACTATTATTATTATGACCAATATTATTATTATTATTATCATTATTTTATCACTTCCCCCATTTTATTATGTTTCCCATTATTGCCAACATTGTTATTATTCTTACCATCCCCTTCTACTTTAATTACTCACCTCTTATGATCGGTATTATTACGACATCAATTTTTTTTCTTCCTCTACTCTTTCTTGCACTTAGCCCGAGTTATTTTTATAACTCAAATTATTTATGGAACCACTTGAGAAAACAAGGCGATCGATAAAAACAGTATTAATAAAAATAATAATAATAACAATAATAATAATCTTATGGTTCACTTTGCCTACTAATCACATTTTAAGTCTTGCATGTCTAAAATAAGGGTTAATTAATACGTGGTATTACAATATGAGAGTTATTTATGACCAATAGATGAGCTATTTGGATTTAAAAAGATGAATCAATGGTTATGAGATGGGTGATAGAGTCCTTTTGAGGGTCTATCCTTTTAAGGGAGTAATGAGGTTCGGTAGGAAGGATAACCTCAGTCCACGGTATATTAGACCATATGAGATCTTAAAGTAAGTTAGTGAGGTTGCTTATCCGTTAGCGCTACCTATAGATTTGTCTCGTATAGATAATGTTTGTCATATTTCCAAATTAAGAAAGTATGCATTAGATTTTTTGCATATTTTCGAGCAAGAGATACTAGAACTCAATGAGTCTCTAACATATGAAAAATGACTAGTGAGTATTTTAGGCACAAAGAGCAGATAGACATGTATAAAGACTGTTCCATAAGTGAAGGTCCTTTCTTCAAGGCATGGTGCCGAGGAGGTCATGTAGGAGGCTAAGTAAGAGAAAAATATCCTAATTTGTTCTAGTAGTGTGTTATCCTTAGTTTACCCCTTTTCTTTTAAGGTGGTAGTGACCCATTCTATTTTGTTGTGTTTAATTTGATATTTGTGATATGTTATATATTAGATAATTTTGATTGATTTGGTTGGAAGGCTTGGGGACAAAACCTCTTTTAAAGGGGTAAAACTGTAATACATTATAATTTGAGATTTCAAAAGTGTAAAGTTATAATGTTGAATGGATTTCGAAAGTTTTTTTTATCTTGATTTAGAATTATATTTTGGATTTTATTTAAAAAGGAATTGGAAAATATTGGAAAATTTTGAGTAAAATAAGCTTTCTTGGCATACCAATCAACTAGTTCTATGAACTAACTAATTGATATTTCATTTTAAGCTTGCATTTTGATTCAATAAAACTAATTAACTTGTTTGGGAAACCAATTGACTTGTATGTAAAAAAATTGACTGGTCAACCAAACTGATCAATTGGTTTTATTAAACTAAGTGACTTTCTAAGCCTTAATTTTTCTGGAAAAAATCTTCTAATGTTTTGGAATATGCTAATTCAACTCTAAAATTCTTCTTGAGTAATTTATAATTATTTTTATCATTTATCCCATCTTTTTCTCACTCCAAGACGATTTGAGGTTTGGTTTTGATAGGAAAAAGGGAAGGATGACCTCACCCCTTTTCTTCTTCTTCCTTTCTCCTTTGTACACCCCTTATAAGGCTGAGCGATTTATCTCCCATGCCGATTTGTAAATTTTCTTTCTTGTCTTCTACATATATCTGGGAAATCTGGACCTACATTCTCTAAAAATTATTATTGGAGCTCTAGGAGAAATTCATCTCTATTCTAGACAAATTTTCCCATCCATTCCAATTTTAAATGATAAAATTATGGTTTGTGATCTGTTGCATCTGTCATTTATTTATTAACCAATTTGTTGGTTATAAATAGCCCTAATCATCACTGTACCTTACCTCTTTTCAACTATCAAACTATTTTGTGATTCTCTCAACACTTGTGTTTACTCTTATTTACTTTGAATGTTCTCTTAAAGCAGTGTACCTATTCTTACCCTTCATGTAACTCTCTCCTATTTTATCCATAAGCAAGAAAGAGTTAGATTTTAAAAAATTTGAGCTCTCCTTCCAATTGATTATTTCCTTGGATGCTATTGGGTGTGGTAATTCTATTTTTCTTTCCCTAATTTGTATTTATTGATTAATAATAATTATATTAAGGTTTATGAGTTTTTCCTTCTTGTTTTAAGGTTCTTTTATGTTATAATCTTCAAGCTACAAGTTTTGCTTTTAGGTGTGGATTTTTTCTAATCTTTCAAGTAAGTCATTGTTGCCTTTAAAATATGGTATGGATGAGTATGTGAGCTAGTATAGTTTGTAAATTTTTTATCTTTGTATGCATATATGACATTGTGATATTTTGGTGATGTATGTTAGAATATTTAAGAAATAAGCATGATTTCATGAGAAATATGGTTGATTCTATGTAAATGTTATATGCTTGTAATACCCCTAATTTCATTATTAAAAATTTTCATTTTACAATGAAAACATATTACTAAAATAGTTGGATGTTAGCGTCGCAATTGGAACAATCCTAGATTACCACACCATCCTTATGTCAATCACAACTTACAAGGTAAAAACAATTAGAATGTAAAACATGATAGATAGGAAATGAGAGAGATTTCATAAATGTACATAAAATTTGGAGATTAAATTTGATTAGAATATCCAAAATATAAATAAAGGAATATCATGGATCTAAGAGTCAAAAAAGGTATATGGGTAAATTATCATCCAGATAACATAATTCTATAACCAAAACCCTAATACATAAAATCACCCATCCCCCACACAAAGTATCATAAGACAAAAAATCATCCAATGGGTCCTTATCAACCTGCGTATAGAGATATTACTCATGGAAATGAGTAGCACCTGTAAAAAGGATGGTCAGTATACTACATATTCAGTAAGGTAGCCATACAAACAAGTAAGGGAAGTATAAAGAAAATAAGCATAAATGGATGATACCTAAAATAATAGATGGTAATTACTTATCTAGGTTTCATTATTAGATATAACATGATACTTTATTTTATTTACATTAAGTTCAGGGACCCCCACTATTCATACAATAATGAAATGATATAAAGCACCTCTTAGGGATAACACACCTGAGCCACCATTATCGTCTGGTAGAATGGACCCAACATCTTAGTCTTGTCTCATATAAGCTTATAATTTAAATAAGTAATGTCTTATCTATTAGTTACTTATCTCATATCATATTATCATTCACGTTGAATATAAGGCCCCACTATTCTTCATCTATTGGAATGGACTGATGCACATCATAGGGAAAAAAACACACCTGAACCATTATTATCATTCGGTAGAATGCCCCTATATAAATAGTTCAATCCAACTCACGTGATCTTTTATTTTAGTTTATTATTTCATGTTTATTAAATTTAATATCATAATTCAGAGAATATATGGATATGCATAACATATAATTGGGAATGCATAAGAAAAAACATATCATTTTCAAGGCCATCCTCAAGGAAATGAGTCCATAAATCCTAGAATATTTATAAAATAATCCTCAAGGAAATGTGTTTTCTATGAGAAAATTAATTGATTGGTTAAGCCAAACCCTTTGACAAGTTTGTATGTAGTTGGTTTGAGTTACTCTCTATTTGAACCCATCAATTGGTTGTGCCTAACTGATTCATTGGTTGTTAGAATAGTCGGCTAGTTATCTCAACCATTGATTGGTTTTGCATTCAAATTCAAGGTGGCCTTTAGTTAAATTCATTTATTGGTGTGTCATAACCCATCTAGTGGCTTTAGAACAATCTACTAATTTAATCTAACCAACCGACTAGTTTCAATAGAGAACTCTAGGGTTGGCTGAGCCAAACCAATAGACATATTTACCTAAATTGATTGATTGGTTTGGCTATAGAATGTTGTTTTGATTATTTTGAGCTTGATGTGATTTGATATTATATATTATGATATAAAATGATTCTTAATTGATAAGAACATATATCTTAGTATGAATTAACTGACCTAGTGAATAGAATAATGGGATTAGTTCATGATATCATTTATAAGAACCTTTTGAAGATGTTAGTGGATAAATTATAATAAGTATGATATTATAGTATTATTAAACGACATATTAGAAACATTAGCATAAATAAATTAATGTAATGGATGGTTTAAACATATATAAGTGTTAATGGAATTCCAATAATATTTTTAGATGGTGATGATGGTTAAGATGGAATAATTTTGTAGATGTGTTGCTTTGGTTCTTATATGGGTCGTATGTGATAACATAACCTTAGAGAACAACATACTAGTCACTCAAAGTGAAAGATGATCAAGCAATACATGGGTCTAAATCTCCTAATCCTTGATTAGATACCAAGGGTTGGTCTTCATTCGGGTATTTATTAGTTCCTTTAGATAGGATCATAGTATATCCTATTGCTTTACATACTCTAGACACTGATGATATACTAAAAGGTACTAACACTAAAGGGTCTGGCCACCTAGGTGTTTTATTGGTTTCAGCCAGACTTTATGTCCACTAGTGGTTACTTAACTTCAGCCACACTTTGTGTACTTTATTTTTCATAAGCTTCCAATGTATGTGAGACCATGGGTGGTAATTAGTCCATTGCTCAAAAAGGAATAAAGGTCTATCAATAAATAACCAAATAGATTATGTAACATAGAAGATGGACCAAACAGGAAATTCATATAAGTGGAATTTGGAGGAGCCTAGTGAGCTGCCTGAATAACCTACTTGATTGAATATATGATTTATATCCATGATCTCTATACTGTGATGATTAGCAGATTGAGTTATGAATTGTCCAGTTAATATGGTATGAAATCCTAATGTATTCTATGATCTTGATAATGCACATATATCTAATTATATGGTGGAATCATGATATGTGTTTCGCATAATTTCCATAATGCATCATGGTCTTGCATGCTTGTGAATCTCATTAAGGAGGTAACATGGCTTACTTAGTATGTAGCATACTAGTGTGCCCATTTTTTGATCACCTTCTCAATCCCACAACTTTAAGGCCATATACAGACTTTTGAGGTTGGCTAGTGGTTGGTCTACCTTATGTTAGGATTGGAGGTTTGAGAGCGTGGGCACCTGGAGTTCCTTATAGGTCCTTAATGTGTTAGGGTTTTGGGATTTTCCCTATTATTATTTTGTCTCAATTGTATTTATGTACTTTCAATTTACTCCCTCCTATGAATTTAGCTATTTTGGGGACCCGTTGTGATCTTGTATTGTAAACATTTTTTTTGTGGTATTCATATAGTATATATTTTGTGCAACCTATTATTATATTTGGTTTGGTTTGTTTTATTAGACTTGTATCTAACATAGGATGAGCAGTGTGACGTCTATCTTATGTTAGGTGAAGCAGTAACACTCCATTTTTCCTAGGTGTATTTAGTATTTTTCATTTACCCAATGTTTTAGGACAAAAAAGTTCAGTAGTAAAAAATGGGGGTGTTATAAGATTTTATTATTATTATTATATTTAGGTTAGGTTAGATCAGCTCATTAGGTCTGATTTTCAATATTAGTCATGTTTTATACATGGCCCATTAGTAAGAATGATACTATTATTGTTGGTGTGCATTTCGATAAGCCTTTAGGGTTGAGTGTTGTTGAGCCCTTCTTATACTCTCTTATCTTGAAACTTTCTCAGCTTCTTTGCTGTTAAGGGTTCATTGCCTTAGCTTGTATATATTTCATTTCTTTCCAATTGTAATCAACAACTTGAGATGTATTTAAAAATTTTGAGCATTGGGTGGAGGTTCTTCTTCTTTGTTTACTATTACAAGTTTAGCCTTTCCTTCAATGCCTTTTGGTTGCATTTGGTTTTCATTGAAGGATTTTCCTTCGAATATCCCCATTCTCTATTTTTTGGTTTAATCGTTCCAAAAGTTCAGCTTTTCTATTATGCATTCTTCAATCCCACTTAGGGACTTCATCGAGTGGTCTATTAAATAAAGACTAATGCTTGTTTTTGGATTGAGACTAACACTTGTTTTTGGATTGTTGATTGCTATTGGGTATTTTTGGTGCTTTTATGCTTAGATCTTTTTTCCTAGAATATCATGTTATGTACAAAATCATTACCTTTGATGTCAAGCGTCTTTCATCCATCTTCCAAGGTCCCATACCTTCTTTTTTTTTTTCATTATCACTTTCCTTTTTCTAACATAGTGATATTCTTGAGGTGTTGTGGCATGAATTGTATTGAATAAGTAGGAAATCTATTGAGTTAATGTGTGAATAGATAATTAGAAACCTGTCAGATAATAGATCTATCAAATAATGGAAAATCCGTCAAATAATGAATTCATAGGACAAATATAAAATGTTCAATGGCATCGGACATGAAAAAGTTAATGGATATCTATTTGAACACGAGTTCAGGTTTAGGTATAGATTTCCTTATTAAATTCAGATAACATGTAGAGATATTTTACCAAAACGTAACTCATTGTCATCCTTGCTTCTTCTGTGAAGCTTCAACTTTTGTAAGAATCTACTAAGTGATCGATGATCAGGCGTTATGCTTCATTGAAATTATACCAAATGACCGACCTGTGTCAATTACTTTTAGGTACAAGCGTAGGGTGTGAAAACTGAAAAGCCTGGGATGTTTACAGACAGGAGCAACAGGTTGATATAAACAAGAACAAATCAACAAGAATATGATATATTACAGACTTGCTACGGAAATGCACCCATATCCTACGCTAACCAAAAACGATTCTTCTTGAAACTGCTCCTTTGCTCGCTGATGTTTACCACCACCTGAGTGCCCAAGTCGGACCGATTTGCAATATTTCATCTTTATTGATCACATCACCTTTCGATAATATAAACAATTCTATCTCATTTAAACTGAGTCGGGGGCATCCACTCATATACAACTGAGTAAGCTTCTTGCACCCATTTCTCAAAGCACGTAACCCACGGTCACACAGATTCCGACATCTGTTTACATGAAGCTTCTTCAGATTAAGACAATTTAGGGCAATTGATTCCCAGCCTGAAAGTCTTACTTCATGGCACAATGCTAAGTTCCATTCTTCCAGTAGCGGACACCCCTTAGCAATCTCAGCAACCGATTCATCCCCAACAGTTCTACACATACGCATATTCAAAACTCTAAGCATCTTTGCATGTCCTGTTCCAATTCCTGTTAAATGATCTCTGCGTAACGTGCAACTTGGACTGGAGATGTTCAGATACTCTAGTGCTCCTCCACTAACAATTCCAGATATTCCTTCAGGCTCTACGTTGCAAGATTCAGCTTCTAAATATGCTAAATTATGGCATGACCCTCTAAAGCCAGTACCATTTACATCTCTGCAGTTGGAGATTCTAATTGCATGAACGTTGGAACAATTTTGCAGAAGAACTTTTATCCCATAATCAGTAATATGAGAACAATATGAAAGATTGACATCTTCTAGTGCAGAGCACTTGGTCATTGTTACCAGACCTGCATCAGTTATACTACAGCGATAGAGGCTAATGAATGTCAACAATGGGCAACCAGTTGCAACAAATGAAAGTCCTTCATCCGTGATACCAAAACAACAACCAAGATTTAGAGATTGCAAACTTCGGCCATAATGCCGTAATGGAGCTAATCCAGAATCAGATAGCTCTGTGCACCCTGATAAGGACAATGATTGCAAGTTTTGGAAACGGGATAGTAGCCTGTGCACGTGCAAGGTTCCAATAACATGACAGGATTTTGATAATGAAGAGACTGCTAGTTGAGTGAATGAACACTGAAACTGTAAAGAATGGCGATTCAGGTTTTGCAGGCTTAGCCACCTCCGGCAAGTTAAACCAAATGCTTCTTGTTCTGATGTGTAGCGAAGCAAATGAAAAATATGATTGAGACAGTCATCAGGGAGATCCATAATGGTAGTAGGCCAACTTCTTGAAAGAATCACCACATCCATATGCAAGACAGCAGGTAAACTTTCCAAAGGTTATTGTGATGTCTCTGACCAAACAAGAGATATAGTATTTGCAGCTGTATGACAGCTATTGACAAGCAGGAAATAGGAACTACACAGAGTAGGATATGCCAAAGGGTATGATCCTGAAAAGCAAAGCAAACGGACTAGATTACAACGTGGATAAAGAACCAAGATCATGTAATCAACGATCATCAATAAGCAAAAGGAAGCAAGAATGTCCAAAAAGGCAGCTGCAGCTGCAGCTGCATCTGCATGAAACAAATAAGGATTGTAAACTATCAACTTTACATTAGCAACAGAAAGTCAATTGTTCTCAGAAAAATCTTTGAGAAAATATTGAGCAATGGTGCATAGTGTTTTGCATTGAAAATTTCAAATTCCCATGATTCGGTCGCTACAACATTTTCCCACGAAAAGCAAGTCTTAGATGAGATCCTCAGCAGAAAACACAAGTTTGTTGCAGGTGGAGCATAAATGAGCGATACGATTGACCCAAGAAACATAGCAAATTAGTCCAAGGGTTTACATCAGTCACTTTTACATTAAAACACATATCACTTAGGCTTCTAATTAGCTGCCGAACCCCACACCTAAAAAAAAAATAATAAAAACTACCGAAAAAGTTTCGTTTCCATTCTAATTTATAAAAAAAATAATAAATAAAAAAAATCAACCTATTGCGAGAAACCAATACTGCACTTCAGAAAGGTAAAAAAATGGTGCATCATTATTCATGAATTCAAAGCATATACGTTATAAGCTTGAAGGGCATGTACGATACCTATATAAACGCATTGCGTAACGAAAAAAGGGAAAATATTAGTAAAACACATAACATTCCAAATGTTTAGAGCTTATCCCTATTGCAACTAGAATGATTCAAAGCATATGCCTTTGCAGGCTTGCAGGGCATGTACAATGCCTTTATCCACGCATTGAAAACCAAAAACGGAAAAAATATTAGTAAAACACAAAATAATCCCGAGTGTTCAGAGCTTATCACTACTACAACTAGAATAATGTCGTTCAAGAATTATCTTTCGCATCTCCCAAAAAATTGTTGCATTTGGTAGATTGGATAATCCACACTTCTCGATTACTCCAGGTAATATGGAATTGGGTGGCTTTCATCTAATCATTTTGAACTTAAGCTAAACCAGAAATGACAATACCAAACTTAACAGAATTTAATTTTGGGGGGCCAAGCATCCGTAGATGTGAGATACACACAGCCAAAAGATCTGGCGAAAGAAAGAGGAATGGAACAGAAAGGGGTACGCACCCTCAATACAGAGTCGAGGAATCGGCAACGATGACTCGATTGGGAATTTTCAAGATCCGACTCCAACGAAGATGTCGTATGTGATTTTTCAGCCTCCTCGGTTAGCCTCCTGGAAGCTCCGTCGGAGAATTTTGCATCAGTTTAGGTAAGAGTCGGGTTGTTGACTGGCTCGAATTAATGCTTAGCATTAATTTTGTTCATTTATCGAGTACGAACACATAACCAGTATACCAAATACCGACTCGGCTGGTTGGCTCTCAAATCCGCTCCATTCGGAAGCTGAGCTCGTTTATAACATAAATTACAAAACTTAAGGATTGTGTTTTTTTTTAGTGCTTGTTAGGGGATAATAGGGGTAGAAAAATTACCCTCATAATTTATATATTTTATATAATTTATTTAAAATTAAATATTTTTATTCTCATAAATATTCATTTTAGATCTTAATTTGATCTAAAATGAATATTTTATTAAAAATATATTTATTATTATTAAATACTTACTATGAGAGGTATAAAATAAAGGGAAAATTTTTCCACTCTTATTACCCCCGTACCAAACAAGCCTTAGACCTTTTTTTTCCCTCCTGTCTCCTCCATTAAAGCTAAACACTTCTCACCTTACCCTTAGGGCTTAGTATTTGTTGACAAGTAAAGCAGAGTCAATTTAAGCCAACCATTCCTATGCTCGGATTTAACTCGTTTTACTACACAAACATAAAATTAGACTCAGTTTTGACTCATTGAACTAAACGAACTAGTCAAGCCAAATTTTTAACAAATAGAGTTGAACTTACGAGTCGAAGTTATAAAAAAAAAACCGAACCTTATTTTTTTGAGCTCATGCTTAGCTCATTTAACAAACTAGTCCAAACATAAGACTCAAGCTTAATTCATTTAACTAAACAATCGAGCTAAACCCAATTTTTAATGAGTCGAGTCGAACCGAATACCGAATTGGCTTAACTTATTTACAGCCTTATTAACCTGTTACAAATTAAAATAAAATACACTCAATCCATAGAATTTTATTTTAAAAATTATAAAATTATAATTTTTTTCTCTCTAAACCCAAGTTGCAAGCTAATGTGATGAACACAAAACCTCGAATCCCACTCCAACCTCACCCTATGCTACATATGCCACTGTGCTTCCCGTGAAATGTCTTCTTCCCTCTAACACCTTCTCCTCTAGTCATCTTCTCCTTCCTTTTTCGATCCATTATCATATCATCTTTTGTACGTTCCTTTATTATCATCTCGTCTTGAGTCATCACAACATAACTAAACGTTGTGCACCTATGCCATTGTAAGCTTATGACGTTGTCTTGAAGGCAGTTCTTCCATTAACAACCTCTCATTTTTGCTCTAATGCATGTTTCTCTTTTTTTTCCTTCACTGTTATTTATTTATTTTTCTTTCAATTGCCCATATTATTGCTTCATTTAAATACTTTATGATTCTAACTATGGTCTATGTGGTAATTCAGTTGTGGTTGCCTCTATGAATTATGAAGTTGTTTTTTAATTATGCTACTCTTTGACATATAATTGATTTACTAATAATTATAAACTATTTTCTTATGGTTATTTGATGTACTCAAACTCTCTTTGGAATCTCATAAAAGTGAAAGAAACTAAAGCAAAGTGCTCTCCCTTTGATTGGGTTGCTTCAAAAATAGTGGTCATTTTTATAGGGAAACTAGAAAAAAAAATCTTAAAGGATTTCAAAGGCCAAGAAAATGTGACAACTTAATTTTCATTATACACCCACCATTTTTTCATCTAGAATTTTCGGTATTCTAAAAAAAGGTAAGTACTGAGGGTTTTCCCTCTTTATACACCCACTAATTTTTTTTTTAAATAACAATATTTCATTCATCAAATATTTTTTGCTATTGTTAGAAAATGAAAATAATTTAATGTGTAATAGAAGCCTCATGAAGAATGGATACAACTCTTATGTGTCCTTGCTTTTTCTCTATGTTTCTTAATTTAATTTAAAGTATGAGAATGTTTAGAATATTGTTTAATTTATGTGTTTTAATGAGTTTGATTGTTATACAAGATTTTTGTATCAAATAACCTCAAAAATGAACAATGTATTGATTATTGGTGATTCATCGTACAAATGTAACACTCCGAAATTTCATATTCTTATTTTAAACATTTAGCCTTTTATCGATAACCTACCCTTGAATCTTAGCTTAATTATTTTTATTAATCATTAACCCATAAATCAAGATAAATTCTTAAATAAATTTATTATAATTGTTTTATCTTTTTCAGTTTTATTTAAATCTGCCCTAAACCTATAATTTTATCTAGTTGATTTATCCGTATTTCCTAATCAGATACCCTAAATACTAATAAGTTAATTTTATCTTAATCCTAAATCTAATATAATTCTAATTGTAACCCTACATTTATTTTCTTTTTATTTTTCTTTCTTTCCTTTTCCCTTCTATTATCTTTTCTTTCTTTCTTTTTTCTCCTTCTCGGCCTACTAGCCCAGCCTACCTCCTTCTTTCTTTCTTTTTTTTCTCCTCCCCAACCTACCAACCCAACCTACCTCTTTCCTTATCCTTTTTTCTTTCTTGTTCCATTCCTTTTCTTCTTTATCCTTTCTATTTATCCAAATGCTCCTTTCTTTTTCTTCTTTATCCTTTCTATTTATCCAAATGCCCCCTACACCTTGAGCACACCTACTCTTCTTTCCCTTTCTAGCTAAACACAAACCTTACATTTCCCCCCTCACCACCTGTCATTTCCTTTCCATTCCCCATCGTCATGCACCCTTATCTTGCACGACAACTACCTTTCCCTTCTCACATACCATCAATCCCCCTATTTTTATTCCCTTACCTTACCTATGTCCTTTTTCCCCCATCAGGCCAAACACTGCCCTTCCTTTCCCCCCATATAACGCTTCTCCTTTTCCTTACTACACCATACCCTAACATACACCAAGTTGCCAAGCCCCCTGCCACTTCTTACTCCCCTGTACCCTCTACACCATCCCAACCTGCTTCCTTGCCTTGTTTTCTTTTCCGAACTCTAGTCATTAATATATTTATATACATGCACCTCATCTTTTTTTGGTTTTTCCCCATCCCCTGATCCCACTCCAATTCCCCCATTTGGTTTCCCAAAAAAACCACCCCATACTTGTCTTCTTTTCTACTCTTTTCTAATATCCTTCTTCTTTCCTTGGTTTTTTTCAGTCATTGAATCACCACCCCTCCTCTACATCTCTATTCCATGTAGCTCACACACCACCAAACTTGTCAACCTCGACCCTTACTCAATCATGCCTTACCTCCCCACTCATCCCTTTTTCTCCTAATTGTGGCATCCATTATTATAGCCCCTTGCCTAGCACTAGCATTCACCACCACTCCCTACCTCCTTGCAATGTCACCTAATGCTACAACTCCACCCTATCCTTTATTGCTTTCTCCTTCATCCCTCACCACTATCAGCCTGCATAGACCTTCCCACTACTACAACATCCCAACAATGCCACCTTCCTATAGTAGCCTAGCACCTCCACCATTTAGCCAACACCTGCCTCCTTCATCGCCTCTAATGCCATCCACTGTGTACCTGCCCCTCACCTATCCCCTCCACCCAACTAACCAGCCTCAACTAAACCCCTCTTGCATTACCCAACTCATGCTACATAGCAATGTGAGGTTTGTATAAATTTTTACCTATTTTCAACAATAGGGATAGTTTGGTAATTTTTCATTTAATAAGTATTTTCATAAAAGAAAAATATATTATTTTATTGGTTAAATATTGATATGGTTATTGTAGTATTATTTTTAGCTATAAAAGGTTGATCAGTGGAGGCTAATAAATTTTATTAAGTTACCCATAATTTATGCTTTTGTTGGAATTTAGGCAATCTCTATATTCTAATTAAATGGAGAAATATTGCATGATAGAACATTAGGGTCTTTGATATATAAGTTTTATTAAACATGTTTGTTCTATTGAGATTATTTGCCCAATGATTCTAGCACGGAGTTTAGTAAAAAAATCATGTTAACTTGTATAACTATTATGTATATGAAACTATGTTAAAATGGTCTCATGAAAGAAAGTATGAGTCATTGTTGTATACCTGCTTTACTAGTTCCTAAAAAAGATGGTACCTAGCACATGTAAATAGATTTGAGAGCCATAAATTATATAAATATTAAGTATAGATTTCCCATGCCCAAACTTGATGACATGCTTGATGAACTTTCCTAGTGCATGTGTGTTTTCCAAAATTGAACTAAGAAGTGGTTATTATAAAATGAGAACTTGGAAAGGGGACGAGTGGAAGATGGCCTTTAAAACAAAATATGGTCTTTATGAATGGATTTTTTTGCCTTTTGGTTAATGTAATGCACCTAGTTCTTTCATCAGAAATATGAATAAAATTCTCATCCTATAGTAGACAACTTCATCATGGATTATTTGGATGACATACTTGTATATAGTAATAAAGAACATGATCATCTTGCTCATCTAAGGAAACTATTTAAAAAGTTAAGGGAAAAAAAACTTCATGGGAAATTGAGAACTAATTCATCCAAGCATAGTTTTTCTTGGTTATAATATTAGTGGTAAAGGTATTAAAGTTGATGCTACTAATATACAAGATATTAAAGACTAGCTTATTCTTAAGGATGTTTGTAACACCCCCAAATTTTGGAATTTAAAAATTTTGTTTTAAAGAGTTAATAGCAGAAGCCAAAACACAAAATGTAGGGGTGTCACGCCATATCCAAACTAGAAGAGGCACTCCCTATACCCAATCTATGTCAGGTGTAAGGTAAAAATAACCTTATACCTAGGAATCAAGTATAGGAAGCAATTAATTATATTATGATACAGGATATGAGATAGAGAGAAGGGAATAAATAGTAAAAGTAGAGGACTAAGAGTCTAAAGAGAGATAGAGATATTCGGATAACCATCCCCTTTACCAAATCATTTAGCGCTCATCCAAGGTAAACAAGTCAAGCCAATAATCATCAATCGCCAGCAAAAAGGGCAGATCTACTTGTCGGAATGAGTAACACCTATGAAATAGATGATCAGTACATTACGTATTGAGTAACGTGATTGTGCAGTCAAATAGGGTAATAAGAATTATCATAAGAAAATCATATATGCATAAATAAAAGAATACCAGATAATTACTGATTCCATGTCTTTCATTAGATATACCACATTTTGATTTCTTATTTACATTGAGTTTAAGGACCCCCACAATTCTTAAAATAGTAGAACGGTCTGAAACACCTCTCAAGGACAAAACATCCGAGCCATTATAATTATCTAGTCGAATAGACCCAACACCTCTTGGAGTAAAATACTTCTGAGCCACTATTACTAAACCGGTAGAAAGGTCTAAATCACCTCTCGAGGACAACACACCCAATCCACTATTATTATCCGATGGAATGGACTCAAGACCTCGGTCTTGATACACGTATTCCTCCACTTTAAATGATTAGTATCTTTGCATTGATACTTTATCTCTTAATCGTACTTTTATTCACATTGAGTATGGGGCCCTACTATTCTTAATACAGTGAAATGGACTGGTGCATCTCTCGAGGACAAAACACCCAAGCTACTATTATTATTTGGTGGAACAGACCCATATAAACACCTCGGCTGGACTTGTTGATCTTTCAATTTAAGTGATTAGTACCTTATTCAGAGTTGATTGTATATTATCATGCTGAACCTATATAAATACACAAGACATACAATTGAACAACATAAGCACAACCATGTAGTTATCCTCAAATTATCATAATACCCTCAGGGTAGTCAAGAAAATCGTATTCTCCCAAGGCCTTATGAAACCCAACACATATAAATTTCTAAGAATTATCCAATCATTATATCAGGTAGAGAGAAATTATGACACGCGACTAGGTGGTGCGAGAGTTGTATGGCTTTGTAGTAGGAGGTTTAAGTGGTGCATGGCCATGTAGCAGGTCGTGCACTCTGCAAAATTGTGATGAACAAGGGAAAGAAGAAGGAAAAAGAGGCAGTGGTCGGTGGCAATGACCAGAGATGGCAGAGGGGAAGGTTAGGCTAACATTGGTGGTTGGTCTACCAGCCAATGAGCGGCAAGTGGTGGCCAAGGTGGTTCATGGTGGTTGAATGGGAGGTGCGAAGTCCAAAAATAAGGAAAAAAGGAGGAGGAAGAAGAAATAATAAGGAAGAAGAGAAGAAGGTAAGGGGAGGTAATGGATGACAATAAAATGAAGGGGTGGAGGGTCATAAATACTAGTAAGGTGGCATTCCATAGAGGATAAAAATGGCAGGGGAGTTGATGACAATGATGATGATGATCAATAGAGAAGAAGACAAGAAAAGAATAGTGTAATGGCGATGGTTGAAATCGATGGAGATTGGGTTGTGGCATGAGGGATGATGATGATGGTGTCTAGGTAGGTTAGCGCATGAAGCAGGTGTGCATAAGAGAGAAAATAAGGAAGGTGTTGGAGGCTGATGGGTGAAATAGAGCAGTAGTAGGAAGGAGTAGAGTGTGATGGTGAGATGATGGTGGTGTGTGTGTGGTGATGGTGTCAAAGTGCAACAAAGGCATGAGGGTGGCAGGATGATGGTGAGAGGATGCATATCGATGGTAGGGTGATGGTGATATAGAAGAGAAAGAGAACTCCTTCATTCCACAAAGTTGGCACAAGAGAAGAAGGAAAAGGAAAGGAAAGGACAAAGAAAAGGAAAAAGAGAAGGGTTGGGGGATTAGGATTAGATTAGGTGATTTTACATTAGCTAAGATAGTTAGGCTTAGTGGGAATTTTACCAAGATTTGATTTTGTTTACAAATTATGGTTTATCTTAGTCAAGTTTTTTTTATTTTGGTTAAATTTTTGGGATTAAGAAATTAGGTTAAGGCTAAAATAAGATTTATTGAGATTAGAATCAAATTAGGGCATTAATGATGCGATATTAGGCTAAATAAAATTTTGAGGTATCACATCACTACCTTCTTAAAAGAGACTTCATCATCGAAGTCAATAAGTCAAGGTTAGGGAAGAAAAGGAAAAAGGATGAAAGGAAAGTGATCTCGGTGGTTAAGTTCTACAAGTTGATACTAAACTACCAGATACTACCCCCTTAAAAGAGAGAGGAACCTGAAACCTAACACACCTGTGCTAAAAAGCTTGGGATGCAATTCGCACAAATCCTTCTTGGTTTCCTATGTTGCTTCTTCTATCCCATGGTGGCTCCAAAGAATCTTCACTAGTGGTACTAAGCTCGTACAGGTTCGTCATATCTTGGTGTTGAGAATCCGTAGAGGCCTCTCCTCATAGGACAAAGAATTATCAAGCTTGATCTCATCTAGTCTGATCATGTGCAATGGGTCTACGACTTAATTTCTTGAAATGATAAAGAGCCATAGAGTTAAGGATTACAAGGATTAGAGAAGTGATCAATGATTCAAATGTCAGCAAGGGTAAGAGTGGAGCGAACATGACCGGAGGTGGTCTCTAAGGTTACAAGACAAACATTGTAAGGGATTAAGGTTAATAAGTCGGGGTACTACCCCCTTAAAAGAGGTACTCGATAAGGTAAGAACTTTATAAAAACCATGAAGAAGACAGTAATAGAGGAAAAAGTAGAGAGGGAAAAGATGCAAAAAAGAATAAAAGCATAACAAAGCATCGAACAAGGAACCTTAGTCCGAAGTGCGTCTAAGCCAAGGATCAAAAGGTTAAGAAACAAGTCCATGAGCAATTCAAATGTGAAAAGAAAAAAGGGAAATGGTTAGAGTATTCCTGGCTTGATGTTTCAGAATCCGAAGACTACCAAAGGGCTACATTTCGCTCCTTGCTGATCTCATCCTGGTTAAGTTGATAACTTGTCTGGCTTCACTCCACGAATGACTCCTAGGTTTCATGGCCAACGATTAGTATCATGTGTGAATCCATAGTAGGGACTCTTGGAAGCAAACATCTTGGTGCTCAACATCTTCACACCACCAAGGGATAGACTCCTCTTCAAGTAACCACATCATTGAACGACCCACTAAAATTGCATCATCGCATTGTTGGGCTCCTAAAGCTAAAGTACACAAAGGCTCTTCTATGATCGACGGCTATCACCTTTGTGAAACAAACTTGTTGTCTTTTTTTACTCACTATACCTAGGTAGAGAGTAGTACATTCTCAACTTCATGCCCATAGCCTCTGAGTAACTCCTTAAGTTGTAAAGGGATTCTAAATCTCAAGTGGAGACCATGTCGGTAGGTATACTAGCACTCCACGATTCATGATGTGGCTGATACGCACAAATGCATCTTTTTTGAGCTACAACATTGAAACCATGCTAGGAATCCCTAGTTTACTATGCACATAAGATCAAATCATAAATAATGAGGCCACTTAAGCTACCCATTCCCCAGTTCCTCATGAGGTTATTCCAGATTTTTAAAGCAGACAAAAAAAAATTAAAAACATTTAGGATTGTGAAAATCGAGTCTCTAACTGAAACATAATTCTCAACAACCAAAAGTTGTGATACCATCTGTAACACCCCCAAATTTTGGAATTTAAAAACTTTATTTTAAAGAGTTAATAGAAAAAGCAAAAACACAAAATGTAGGGGTGTCACACTACATCCAACATAGAAGAGACACTCCCTATGCCCAATCTATGTCAAGTGCAATAAAAAAGTAACCTTATACTAAGGAACTAGGCATGGGAAGCACTTGATTCCACCACGATATATGATATGAAATAGAGAGTAGGGAATAAATAGTGAAAACAAAGGACTAAGAGTCCAAAGAGAGATAAGGATATCTAGATAACCATAATCTTATACCAAATCGTTTAGTGCTCATCCAAGGAAAGCACATCAAGCCAAGAATCATCAATCACCTTATAAAAAGAGTAGATCCGCTTGTGGGAATGAGTAGCACCCATGAAATAGATGATAAATATGTTATGTACTGAGTAAGGTAACGATACAGTTAAGTAGGGTAACAAAAGTTATCATAAGAAAAGAACACATGAATAAATCAAAGAATTCTAGATAATTACTTATTCCATATCTTTCATAAGATATACCATATTTTGATCTTTTATTTGTGGTGAGTTCAGGGATCTATTATTAGTAGAACGATTTGAAATACCTCCTGGGGACAACACATCCTAGCCACTATTATTATATGATGGAATAGACCCAAAACCTCTCATAATAAAATACTCCCAAGCCCCTATTATTAAACTTGTGGAATGGTCTCAAGCACCTCTCAGAGAAAACACATCTGTGCCGCCATTATTATCCGGTGAAACGGACTCAACACCTCGATCATAACTCACGTGTTCTTCCACTTTAAATGATTAGTATCTTTCCATTTATATTTTATCTCTTAATCGTATTTTCATTCATGTTGAGTATGGGCCCCACTATTCTTAATCCAATGGAACAAACCGATGCACCTCTTAAGGACAATACACACGAGTCACTATTATTATCCGATGGAACAGACCCATATAAACACCTCAGCCCGACTCACATGATCTTTTACTTTAAATAATTAGCACCTTATTTAGAATTTATTATATATTATCATGCTGAACTCATATAAATGCACAAGAGATACAACTACACAACATAAGCACGACCACGTAATTATCCTCAAATGATCATAATACACTTAGGGTAGTCAATACAATCGTATTCTCCCAAGGCCTTATGAAACCCAAAACATATAAATTTCCAATAATTATCCAAAGTACATATCGTCAATTTTCCATAGATATCCTATATCTGACATTATACCCACGTACGAACAATTTCATTACTCTGATGAATATCATTCCATAGCATTTCCATAAATAAATTATTCAATACAACATTCTCAACACAAAAGAACATACAAATATATATATATATATATATATATATATATATATATATATATATATATATATATATATATATATATATATATATCATATAAAACCCAAGCTATGACATTTATCCTTACATCAAATACACAGAGCTCTATGCATGTAAATCCTATACCTCCTTTTAGATAACTAGAATATCACCTTTGAAAATAAGATAAAAATATAATTAGGATTGAAGATTAAAATTGAGTGTAAAGTTAAGGAAGAGGAGGATAAAAATGGAAATAACTAGAGTTAAATAGAATCTTGAATTGTATGAAAGTGTAGAGGAATGTGTGGTGCAGCTATGGTTAAATTTTGGTGGTGTTTGGAGAAGGTTTAGTGGTGGAAATAGGGGTGCAAGGCCAAAAATGGGAGGTTGCATGACTGTGTAGCAGGCGGTGTAGCTTGTGGTTGAGAGAAAATATGATGCACTACCAGGCGGTGCAAAACTTGCACGGTTATGCTGTAATAGTGCATGCCAGACTGAGAGAAATTATGATGTACGATCAAGTGGTACAAGAGTTGCAAGACTGTGCAATAGGATACTTAAGTGTTGCATGATCGTGTAGTAGGTGGTGCATAAGCCATGCACTCTGTAAATCTATGACAAACAAGGGAAAGAAGAAGGGAAAAGAGGCAGTGGTCAGTGGCTATTACTGGCAATGGCATGGGAGAAGTTTAGGGTTACCTTGGTGGTCGGTCCACCAGCCAATGGGCATAAGTAGTGGCTAAGCTGGTGTACGGTGGTGGAATAGGCAATGCAAGGGATAAAAATAGGGGAAGGAGGAGGAGGATGAAGAAAGAAGGAAGAAGAGAATAAGGTTGGGGAGGTGATGGATGACAATAAAATAGAGGGGTATAGGGGTAAATATACTAGTAAGGTGGCATGACATTGAGGAGAAAAATGATAGGGGAGTTGACGACAATGACGATGATGATCAATAGAGAAGAAGAGAAGAAAAGAATAGGGTTATGGTGATGGTTGAAATTGATGGATATTGGGTAGAGGCACAAGGGATGATGATGATGGTCAGTGAGGGTGGCACACAAAGGAGATGTGGATGGGAGAGAAAAGTAAGGATGGTGATGGTGGCTAACGGGTAAAATAGAGTAGCAGCAGGAAGGAGCAAAGTGTGATGTTGGGATGTTGGTGTTGTGTGTGTTAGGATGGTGTTAAGGTGCAAAAGAGGCATGAGGCTGACAAGGTGATGGTGAGAGGAAGCATATGGGAGGTAGGGTGATGGTGATATAGTAAAGAAATAGGACTCCTTCGTGCCACACGGTCAGCGCAGGAGAAGAAGGAAAGGAAAAGAAAAGGAGAAGGGAAAGGAAGAAGAGAAGGGTTGGGGGATTAGGATTAGATTAGGTGATTTTGGATTAGCTAATATAGTTAGGATTAGTGAAAATTTTGCTTGTTTTGATTTTGGTTTACGAATTATGGTTTATTCGAGCCAAGGTTTCAGTTTTAGTTAAATTTTTGGGATTAAGAAATTAGGTTAAGGATAAAATAAGATTTCTTGATATTAGAATCATATTAGGGCATTAATGAAGCAGGATTAGGCTAAGAAAATTTTCTAGGTATTACAATGTTCAATAAGTAAGAAGTTTTAATAGTTTATCTAGTATCTATAGGATATTTATTAAAGATTTCGTTACTATAACTGTACCTATTACTCAACTCATAAAAAAGGGGAATTTAATTGGTGGAATGAAGTGACTACAACTTTTTAAATTCTTAACGATAAATTGTGCAATGCTTATGTAGTAGCTATTCCTAGTTTTAAATACTTTTTAAGGTAACTTGTGATGCTAGTTGGGTAGGTATATGAGGAGCTCTTTAGCAATAAAAAAGACATATTGCATACTTTAGTGAAAAATTAAATAGAGCTAAATTAAAGTACTTAATATATGACAAGGACTTCCTTGCCATCATATATAGTTTAGAGACATGGAGTCATTATTTGAAGGCTAAACCCTTTATATTACATTATGATAATGAGAGTTTGAAATATTTTCATGGTCAAAAGAAAATTATTCTTCGACAAGCAAAGTGGGCGAATACTGAGTTTGGAGTCTAAATCCAAGTTCAACAATATAAAATAAAAAAGGGGGATACCATGGATCAAGAGTCCAAAAAGGATACACAGTTAAATACATAAACTAGATAACAAATACTCTTCTCCTGACCCTAACATATATGAATTCACTCATCCCCACATAAGGCGTCATAGGCAGCATGTTCATCTAAGTGATCTTCTGAGACCTACACATAAGATCCAGGGCCTTCTGCTTGTAAGAATGAGTAAAACCCATAAAATGGGGTCAGTACGCTATGTAGCGAGCAAGGGAACAATATTATCAAAATAAGGATACAAATAGCACATGCTTTCACATTAGATAATAAGGGAATAACCAAATAAAAGAAACATCTCATAAGAGAGATTATGATCGAGATTTATTTATTAAGTATAATTCATTTTTTATTTTTTTATATACGTTGAGTGCAGGAACCCCACTATTCCTAAACTAGTAGAATGGTCTAAAACTCTTCTCGAGGAAAATACACCAGAGCCACTATTCTTTTCGGTATAAAAGAGATTAAAAACATCCTCTCAAGGAAAAAATCTCCCAAGCCACTACTCTCCTCGATGGAATGGGATAAATATATATATAGCAAAATAGATCACCTTGGTCCTGACTCACATATTCTTCCACTTTAAATAATTAGTATCTTTTACATAAGTCATAATGATAAATTTTTATTTCACAATGAGTAGGGACCCCACTATTCTTAATTAGATGGAATTGACTGAAGCACATTCTCTAGGCAAAGTGCACCCGAGTCACTATTCTTTCTGGTGAAACAGACATTAAAAACATCCTCTCTAGGCAAAATGCTCCCGAGCCACTATTCTCCCTAATGGAATGGGATACATACATACATACATACATACATACATACATACATACATACATACATATATATAGAAAAATAGATCACCTTGGCCTTACTCACATGCTCTTTCATAACTTATATTATCTCATCTCCAAATCCACTCATTTTTTTCATACCCAATATGCACAACCAAATTCCCATAAATATGCCTTGATAATCTCAACTTGATATGTTAATTACAGAAATATCTAAGACCTAAATTCCATAGAAATTTCATAACACCTCCCATAAAATTTTGATGATTACTAATCCCAATAGATAACCTCTAAGTCTTAAACATGGAATAATGGTATTATCATTACAAGATAGTTTGCCCCAAATTATCCTTTAAATCATTTAAGAATCCCAAATAACAATAATGCTTCCATGAATTCCTCTTGCTATTATTATGGTACCTCCTAACACATAAATACAAAAATTTCCTTATTATTCCATAATGACCAAGTTACCCTTAAGCACAAATAAAAACCTTTGTTTTTCCACATATGTTATTTTCCAAGCCCCCGATTAATCAGAATACCTGATGATAATTCTTGAGTCTATTTATCAAAAACTCACTTAGTCTATATTTCATACCATAATAAATATATTTCCAAAATTATGACATTATCACAACAACATAATAATGGTACCTCTCATCCATTCTTACTTTTTTTAATAATATAATATCCTTAAGTCCATATTTTATGTTATAAGACATATTTCCATAAATATGACATTATCACAACAAAATAATTATGGTATCTCTTACCTATTCTTACTTTCTTTCAATAACATAATATCCATGTCATCACAAAATATCAAGATCAACACATGTTACATCATATATCAACAATATCATGACAAACACATATAACCATACAAGCAAATAATACCAAAAATCCTAAACATCGAATAACATCCTTACCAACTAGAACATCGGGCTCTAAACACGCAAATCCTAGACTTCCCCCTCCAAAGATATTGAAATGCCCCGAAAATTTCTAATTTTATAAATTATATTTAAATGAGGTTTTATTAGAAAAATTATTTAAATAAATTATTTTTATTAAAATAAAAGTATAATTAATTAGGGAAAATTAAATAAATTTATAGGTATTTTAATTAGGGTGAAATTTTGGTATTTTAGCTAATTAAGGATTTTATTTTGAAAATTAGTTAAATAAATTATTTTATTTAAAATAAGAAGGAGAAAATATTTTCAAATTAATAACAATTTTATAAATAATTCAATTGGAGAAAATTAGGGTATTTTGCTAAGTAAAATGAAATTTATGGAAAATCCTTTAAAAATCCTAATTTAGCCTAAAAAGGGGTTTAAATATTATTTTATATTATTATTTTTAAATATCCCAAATATTTTAATAAATTTAAATACCCAAAATAATTATTTTTCTCTTTTCCTTTTTCCTTTTCTTTCTTCCTTTTTCTTCTTTTTCTTTCTTTTTCTTTCTTTTTCTTTCTTTTTCTTTCTTTTCTTCTTTTTCTTTTCCTCCCTTCTTCCCCGTTTGGGCTACCCTCTCCCCCGGCCCAATCCTTTTCCCCTTCTTCCTTTCCTTCAGCCCAGCCCGCGCCTGTCGGCCTTCGCCCGTCCCCCTCAATGCCGCGTTTTGATTCCTTTTCCACCGAAACCCATCGTTTCATTTAAACCTTTTCCCCCTCGTCGATCTCGGTTCGCCCGTCTCCCCTTCTTTCTTTCTTTTCTTTTCCCCTGGACCGACCGGTCCAACCCCCCCATCTCCTTCCTTCTTCTTCCCCGACGCCGCCAGCCTGCAACTCCGCCGCCTCACCCCCTGGTTTTTCGCCGCCGGTTACAGTCGTTTTGACAGGCGGTTTTCCTTCCAATCTCTCCCCCCTGATTCAGCGACCACATAACCCTATCAACTCTCCCTTTTATCACACGATACTCTCTCTCTCTCGTGCGCAACCCTTACCCCGTTTTGCTGCCACCGGCCAACCCTCACCTCCGGTAAGCCCGAACCCTACTACATTATCCCCTCACCAACCCAAATAACCCTAACCTCTCCTCTAACTCTATAAATATCCTCACAATCTACCCTGTTTCGAGTTTTGACTTCCTAACCCAGAAATCCTTCTTTGCCGCCGCCACTCCTTTAGACGCCTCGTTCTCCGCCTCTGGCCAACTTAGCCTCCATATCTGGCCACTAAACTCTTCCTTACGCCGCCCTCTAGCTAACCAAACATTCCATGTACCTCGAGTCTTCTTGCATAAGTCTCCCTAGCTGTGCAAATTCTCCTTCCCAACCAACCCTTTCTTCCACCTCCGCCACCCTTTGTGCCGCCCTTGTCCACCTCTTCCACCGTTTCTGCCTCTTCTTTCACCTCCAAAATCTTCTGCAGACCCTCCTCTATCTCCTTATACCTTTATTTTCCTCTTTTCCCTCTCCTCCTCTCTCTTTCTCCTTCTCCTCCATTTGGCCACCACCATCGCCGCCGTGCGCCGCCACCTTTGGTTGCGCCGCCACCCTCATTCTGTCCCTCTCTTACTAGGCAACTCAAAACACCCCAGCTCCCATATTAATTCTCCCTATCTTATTCCCAGCATGCAACTTTCCCTCTTTCTTTTCTTTTTCCGGCCACCGCCGTGAACCACCAGCCTATGGTTGAACCCTAGACCCTCTCAGCTATTTTTCCTATTTTTATAACCCTTAAATTATTTTATTTCAATTATTTGCATATAAATACTATTATTATTATTCTTAATATTTATATTTTTAATATGCATTATTATTATTATTATTATTATTATTAATGTTTTTATTATTATTTATGTTGAGGGCTAAAGCCTATTTTATTTTAATTCGATTTTATTATTCTTCTTCTTATTATTTCTATATTTACTATTATTAATATTAAAATGTTATAAGTATAATTATTATTATTATTCCTATTTCGAATTTCCATTATTCTTATTCCATTATTATTAATACAAATATTTTAACATTTTTTTTCTAATAATGTATTATTATTATTATTACTATTATTATTATTATTATTATTATTATTATTTCATCACTATTATTATTACTAAATTTGGTTATTTAATTTACTAATAATATTATTAGTAGTATTATTTTAGTAAAAGGGATGAAGCTCTTATTTTACTATGTTTTTGAGTAATTTCCTTCTTATTATTATTGTTTCTATTTTTATTAACCTTATTATTATTAATATCGAAATTATTTTTGGTATTTTTGCTATTATTATTTTAATATTTTATCAAAAGCCTAGTCTTATATTAAGTTAGTTTTTTATAGTATTTTTGATAGAAGGGAGTCTAATTTTAGATTTTTCCTCATAATAGGTGAGACTAGTCAAAGCCCTAAGGAGGTATAGGAGCGTGCTCCAAGACCGGTGTCATTTTAGGTAAGGGGTGCTAAGGCCTTTTATGTGCTTTTGTGCATTATGTGCTTCGCATGCTATGTATCCTATATTTATTATTATTAATTATTTTATATGTGGTATGACATGGAGTTGAAGTATGTTTTTGTATGGCATGTGTACTATATGTATGTGATGATATATGTTGTGACCCTATAAGACATGCATGAGAGGATGTCGATGTGGTTTGTGTGGGAGAAAGGATGAAAGAGGAGGATGGGGAAGGAAGTTGACTAAAGGAAGTGAGTTCACCTTATTTTATGGTTTTATAAGGAATAATCTAATGTCTGGTTTTATGTGGAAGAATATAATTTATGGTGTGTTTGGGAGAATCTAATTTATGATGTTAATTGGGAGAATCTAATTTATGATGTTATATGGGAAATCGAATTTATGGTTTGTTTGGGAGAATCTAATTTATGATGTTATTTGGGAGAATGTAATTTATGATTTGTTTGGGGGAATCCAATTTATGGTTTTGCTTGGGAGATTCTAATTTATGTTTTTTTGTCGGAGAATCTAACTTATGGTCTTGTATGGGAAAAATCTAATTTGTGGTTATGAATGGGAGAATCTAATAAATTATAAGGTAAGGATGAATCTTTGGGTTTTATATGGTTTGAATTTAGGGCTTGGTATGGGTGAATATTTGGTTTTGTGTGGATTGAATTTAGGGTTTTGCATGACGGAATCATGGTTTGTATGGTGGTATCTATGGTTGTATGGTGGTATTAGGGTTTGCATAGTGGTATTTATGGTTTGTATGGTAGTATTAGGGTTTGCATGGTGGCATTTATGGTTTGTATGGTGGTATTAGGGTTGTATGGTGGTATTTATAGTTGTATGGTGGTATTAGGGTTTACATGGTGGCATTGATGGTTGAATGGTGGTATTAGGGTTTGCATGGTTGAATTTAGGGTTTCATGTGAAATTTTAGGGTTTGCATGAAAAAGGTTTGAAGGTTTGCATTGGGAGATTAATGTCTGCATGGGTATGAAATTTACGTGTGGAAAGTTAATTTGGGATGTAAGGAAGGTAATGTAAGTGTTGTTTGGGGTGTTTAAACACTTTAAGTGAAAGATAGTACGTAGAGTGTTATATGGGTACGTAGGAGACAGAGCTAGGGTTCGGAGTGGCTAATTGTGAATTGTCGTGGTTAATTAAGGTTTGGAATGGCTAATTATGGTTGTTATGGTTAAATAAGGTTTGGAGTGGTTAATTATGGTTTGTGGTGGTTGATTAGGGTTTGGTGTGGTTGCTTAAGGTTTTTGTTGTATCATGTGTTTTTGGTGATTAAGGTGTAATTATGAGAATGGAATCAATGATTTGTGATGTGTTGAGTGTTAAAATGATTTGGGTGATGTGAGGTGGAGTAAGAGGGGATGTTAAGGCCTAAATTAGGGTTTCGGGATAAAACCCTAGAGTGAGATGTGAATTAGAATTGGAGGATAAGTGTAAAGGGAGCGATTCATACATGTCTAGGGTTTGATGGTAGCACATGTGTAATTGGTGAATAAAGTATGATGATGAATATGGAATTTATGATTTATGATTCGTGCATGTCCATGGTGAAAGACTTTGAGTAAAATATTTAAGACACTAATTACCCAAAGTGGAAGATATTGAGACGGGACCAGCCGATCCACCGGTCAGTAATAGTGGTTAGGGTTTTACCCTATTGTGACCGATCCACCGGTAATAATAGTGGTTAGGACATGATGTCCTATGTGTGACCGGCCCACCGGTTATAATAGTGGGGGATCCCGATCTCAATGAAAATAAACCAGAGTTTTGCTAAGACAAATAAAAGACACTAATTACTTACAGTGGAACACCATGCGAGGAGGAACCGAACCGATCCACCGGTTAGGAATAGTGATTAGGGTTTTTACCCTATATGTGACCGATCCACCGGTTAAAATAGTGGTTAGGGTTTGACCCTCTTGTGACCAATCCACCGGTAATAATAGTGGTTAGGGCATGATGCTCTATTGTGACTGGCCCACCGGTTATAATAGTGGGGTGTTCCTATGCTCGCATGGATTGATAAAAGGCATGGTGTGAATCGGATTCTGATAAGAGATTAATTAAATGATTAATCTGGACTATAATTGGGCCTTTGTACTTTTACCTGGATGGTCATATGCATTTATGCTAACATGATTATGCTCTTTTATTCTTATGCATGATTTATGTGCTTATGTGTTGGCCTTAGTGCTCGGTTACCTTACTTAGTACGTAGCGTACTGATCACCCTTTTCATGGGTTCTGCTCATTCCCACGAGTAGTATGCCCTTCTGACTTTATGCAGGCGGGCGAGACATCAGTTAGGGCTGTGTGTTGAGCTTGTTTTGGCTCAAGGTTCGAGAGAGTTGTGGCCATATTTTAGTCTTTATGCGATTCCATTTCCTTTTATTATTTCTTTTGTATTGGAGTTATCCTCTTTGATTTATTACCTTGTATTGAATATTTATCCTCTTTGATTTCGCACTCTGATTTCTATTCTATTAAGGTTCATAAACGTTTATGCATACTCTGATTTTAATGTATGATCTTTCTAGTTCTTTTATGAATTGTTGGTTTGAGTTTAATGTTAATAATTTTCTCTTAGCCTTAGCACTTGGTACTAAAATGGTCGAAGAGAACCGGTTTGGTACTAAGTGTGGCGGTAACATCTCCAGAATTCATAGGTTTTAAATTAAGTATTTTAATTACTTCTGCTTTAAAAAAAAAAGTAGTGAATTTTGGGGTGTTACAGATATTGGAATAACACCTAGGAAAAATAATAAAAGTCATGGTTGGGGTGACCTTGGTGGTTGGTCTACCGGCCAAAAGGCGGCGAGTGGTGGCCGAGATGGTGGAAATGGTGGTGCACAAGTCAAAACAAAGAAAGAAAGAAAGAAAGAAAGAAAGAAAGAAAGAAAGAAAGAAGAAGAAGAAGAAGAAGAAAAGAGAGAGGATGAAAGGAGAAGGAAGAGGGAGCTCGAGCAATGGTTCTTTGACACAAAGATGGGTAGAACAAGATAAAACCAAAGTGAAAGAAGGAGAGTGTGAAGTGTGCGTGTGTGTATACATACATACATGTGTGCGTGTGTGGTATGAATCAGGAAGGAAGAAAAGAACAAGGGGTGGTATGGGATGGTGATGATGATGGTGATGGTTACAGAGGATGGTTAGGGGTAGGGTAGTAGCTGCAGGGTGAGGGTGGTGATGGTTGATGGAGTTGTTTCATGAGAAGGGAAAATGGTAGGGGAAATTGAGTGTGTGTGGAGTGTGAGTAAGGGGTGTGAAGTCTAGCAAGGATAAGGGAGTAGAAGGAGAAGAATAAAAAGAAGAAAGGAATTAAGGTGATGGGTGATAGATGTAAAAAGGTAATGGTGAAAGTTACAACAAATTCAAATGTTGTAGCTCAAGGTTAACGGAAGAAGGAGATGACAGAAAAAAAAAAAGAAAAGGAGAAAGAAAAGAAAAAAGAGAAGGGTTCGGGATTAAGGAGTTATGTTAAGGCTAACATAGGATTTATTGAGATTAGAATTAAATTATGACGCAGGATTAGGCTAAGAAAATTTTTGGGGTATTACAGGCGAACCCAAGCATTGATATTTGATGCTTCACTAGTTATTATTTTGTTATATGTTTATTTTTTTTCTTATCGCAACAAATGGAATGTTTGAGGAGAATAAACTAAAGACTTTGGAGGTGCCCAAAACCAAAGTGGTTATGGTAGCTTGCTTAGTCACTATTTCATGCTCTATAGCTATGAGATACTTGATGTACATTGTGATTAGTCTCGACTGTCGTATTGATCATACTATGAACATGTGTATGGTGAGTCCCTTAAAGACACCTTGGTTAGATGTGTTGTGGGTTTTGAGGTATTGTATTGATTATGTGTTGTTGAATATTTGGTTGACGGGTTACTCTGATCTTGGTTGTGATCCTAATGATTAAAGCTACAATCGTTTGCTAGTATATGACCTTAGAGATTCTAGATTTTTTTTCAATACTCACTTTATATTATCTCCTTTTGATTATCTCAAATCTAAAGGGGAAGAGGATTTATTAATACTATTCCATAGTCAAATTCTATTGGTTGCATCATGTATGTTATGGTATGTACTTTGCTTGATATCACTCAAGTTGTTAGTGTTGTGAGTTGATATATGGTGAATCTGGAGAAGGCCCACTAGCACACAATGAAGTGGATTTGGAGGTACTTAAAGGGTACAACATCAGCATGTATAGATTATAGGAGATAAGTTGATTAAGTGATTTGGTCTGTGGACTCTAATTATTGTGGAGGCCTTGATATAAGGAGATGCACCGGTGGATATGTTTTTTTATTTTGGGGGTTCAATTATGAGCTTGAGTTCTTCCTTGTAGGAGGTAATAAACTTATCCACTATTGAGGTATAGTGTATAGCTATGACAAAGGCTTTTCAGGAAGCCTTGTGGATTGTTGGTTTAGTGTGTGAGAGGGGGTTTTGTAAAGGTGATCAAGTCATTCGAGGTGATAGCTAGAGTGCTATCTATTTAATGAAGAATTAGATTTATTTCCAAATTCAAACAAAGCACATTGGAATCAAGTATTAATTTATCTGAGGTTTTGAATTAAGAAAAATTATGTTGGAAAAAGTGGATCCTTTATATAACCTGATCGATATTCTAATGAAGATGCTGGTCGCGGTAAGTTTAAGTGTTTCTTGAACTTGATTTGTGTTCATAGGCCATCATACCCTTTTTATGTTAGGGGTTTTTTTAGAGGTTTTTACATGTCACATGTCACAAATACTATGGAAAGGTGGAGAATTTTTAGTTTTGATTGGGTATTTAGTGGATAACATAACACTGTGTTGGTTTCTACAAGTATGGGAGAAGTTTAGTGTAATTTTTTAAGTTATGGAGCAAACATGGGACATGTTTATTCATAGAATGTTCTGATGTGTTTTTGAGAAAAAATTCAAAGTAAAGAAATTAACATGAGGTTCCTATGTTTCCTAAATATGGACCATATTTTTCATTTATTTTCAAAATAGAATACATTGCTTTGCCTCGTAGAAATTTTTTCTAGTATAAAAGAAATATGAGAGAACTTTAGACTTCAAGTCATGCAACCCAAATTCTTCTTCTCCTCCATAAATTTTCCATTAAAAGAGACTTGTAAATTTGTGTTATTGATTGATTTATTTATTTATTTAATCATTGTATAATTATTTAAGAGTATGAATAAATATCTACATTTTCCCATCAATTATTCTACTTTGTAGTTCAATCATCGATTGTTCATCATCTTATTAATTTTGATTTTGGTTTGGATCCATTCAATCTATGTAGTTCTACAACAAATAGTAAAAAAAAAAATGCTATATATTGAGGTATCATGCTATTATATCTCACATAATATCATGTTCACCATAGACAACATAGCACAATATTTAAGCATACACAACCACTCAACCCTATATATATAAATATATAAGAGCAAGACTACTAAGATATATTTAATAATATCATTGTCCATGAAGGGGATGAATGTAAGATTGCTACTCATGTTATACATTGATATTTGCCAATGAGGATATATGATTATTTTTGCGACTGCATGACCCTCCACACATCTATGATATTAAACCATTACCTATATCCACGATCAAGTTGAACATAGGTTGCGATACCCACCACCAATATAGATTGGGCCAAGGAGCTTTCACTATGGTCTTGCACATACCCTACACTTGATCTCTTAGGTTGAGGGACATATGATCAATTTTGGGTTTGCTATATCCACCACACATAACACTAGTGCCAAGCAGCATTCACTAGGATCTTCAACATCTAACACATTTAGTCTCTTAGGTCAAGAGGCATATGCTTAATTTTAGGTTTGCTACACCATCACATATGACACTAGTGCCAAGCAGTTTTCATTAGAATTTTCAACATCTATAAAACTTGATCTCCTAAGTTAGAGGGCATATAATTTATTTTTGGTCTGCTAGTCCCATATATAACCCTATTGCTAAGGGAGTTTCATTAGGATCTTCATCATCGACCAGTCTTAATCTGCTAGGTTAAAGGGCACTACCATAATAACCTAAACCTAATTATGTATATAATGGAAGGTACCTATGAATTTTCTTTAAATCAATTCCATTTATTAATTCATAATGGGTGTTTTGTGTGTTGACACCTAACAGTGACTAAGGAATTTAAGACATCATATTTGGTGTTTAAGAGATCACACCAAATTTGTGCCAAATAATTAAGCCATTTATTTTAATCAATTAATCCAAGGTAGAGTATCAACATGATAAAAATAATGAGTAAGAGTTATAATGCAAGGGGTAAGGAAGAATTGATGAAGAATAACAAAGTAAGGCAAAATAAATGGAACTAGTTGATTAGTTATAGGGAATAATTGACTAATCTAGGCATACCAAACTTGGAAAACACATGTGTCATGCTTGAAATCCAAATTAAGACAATATACATGCTCAAATTTCTCTAATCTAGCCCTCCACATCTTAAAGAAATCACAAGAGTGTTTAAAAAAGGATTAATAGAATAGAAAGAACACAAAAAAATGATGGTAAAAGAAAAATGAAGCCTTGGTTTCAAAGAGGAAACGAAATGAGGAGAACAAAGAAACGCTTCAAAACGTAAAAATTTTAGCTCAAAATAAATGAGAGATAAATGGAGTAATGTATGGTGTTAAAGATATGAATTTAGATATCAGATCTTTATCCCTAATTGGTCAACAAGAAAGAGAAGGAGATGAGAGATAGGGTAGAGAAGGTAGGCAGTGATTCCCAGTTTGATGTATATGAAATTCTACTTAGCTTAGAGGGTTGTAGGTGAAGGGGTTAGCATCACCATAAAGTAAGTTAGAAAAGGATAATGGAAAAGAAAAGGGGCATATATTTTAGTTAAGGGGGGGAACAATGGAACACAAGATGAATAGACATTTTTAGCTTGTGCACTTCTAGCTTCAATCAAGGCTTTTAACTACTTCAGTTAATTATGAAATTTTCAAAATTAACTTAATATTGAAAAGAGATGCAAATTCTCTAAAGAGAGAATGATAATTATCAATTTAGTATGTTTTCATTAAATAATCCCCAACACGTATAGATAAAGCATTAGACCTTGAGATATTTAAAAAAAATAATAATAACCTAGTTATCCTTGCATGGTTGATTATAGTTATGTAATAAAGCTATCTAAGTTAAATCTAGCTAAGTCCATTCAACACCCAATATGACATATGGATTGACCTTTGAAAAATAATAAGAAATAAAAAGGCCATTCAACTATTACATGACAAGATACATGAAAGGAAAAATGGAACAAACTAAAAATGGCCAAAATTTTTCATTGTCCACCCGGTTGCAAGGTAAGGTGTAAGGATTATTCTACATTGTTTGTCCCTTCAAAAATGTATTCTAAATCATGATATCAGCTACTAAAGGGGTGCTTGAACTCTACTATTCTTTCCTCCCCTCATACATTTCCCAAAATGTCTAAAAAACTGCAAAAGATAGCTAAATTGTTGGATACCTCATCGAACCTGCCTTTTAAACCCTAATGCTAACTTGTAGCCATCAAAAAATCCACTAGAAGGTAAAAAAAATTATTACTTACATGGCTCACATGAACTGTGTTTGAGTAGTTTATCCCTCCCCAACAATAAAGGTGGTGAATTTTCCCAACATAGGTGAATTCATACTTATGCTAGATAATAGTGAGGAACAAAGTGAAGATGCTCTTGCATCGTAGTTATTGTTGCTATTATTGCATGTCAAGTAAAGAAGAAGGTGAGAGCAAAAATAATTGAATTTGGTGTGGAAGGAGGTGGGTGTGTACAAAAGGTACTTTTACAAACTTTTAGGTGAATTAAATGAAATTATAAGAATAATCACACAACTCATAAAAGTAATTACAAACATGAAAATATCAAGATTGGAAAGCTTTAATAGGATAGTAAGTGATTCTTGAACAAAATGAAGGATAAAATTAGAAACTTAGTTGAACCATTCAACTAATTAGGCAAGACTAGTCAGCTACTATCGCAAGTACTAAAAATACCAAAAAGCCTAAACTAGTTAAATTTTTTCATTAAACTTATCGATTGGCTTCGTAGAATGCAACATTTCACAAACGTTCTAGGAACCACTAACCACACAAGAAGGAAACACCACTAGATGGGGATTAGTTCCTATTCTTAAGGAATATACTTAAGTAAATTAGGATTGGAAAATGGGTGTTATAATTTTAATTCCCGCTATAATGCGTTCTGCCCATAATAGGAATGTAGGAAGAAAATTGATATATTAATTTATATTTTCAAGAAGACACTTAAAATATTCTTTGGATATATTAAAAAAATATATGAAGTTAACAATTCATATGCAACATGTCAATTAAACACCCAAAGGCACCACCAAACTCCAAAAATCACAATAACACCAAAAAAAAAACCATGAAAAGTTTGATGCCCGACCTTAGCTTCAAATATAAACTTACCCCAATATCAAAAACACTATCATTAAGTAGATCCTAATATTCCTATTTTAATTAGAAAGAAATATTATGCATATTAACTAATGAATAAATAATTTTTAATTTTCTAGAAAGATATTGACATCTTTTATTTTTAATACCTTCATCATAATTTTAGTTTTTATATATTTATATTATATAAAATATTACATAGGAGAATGATTAGGAGAGGTAGGAGGAGGAGGAGGAGGAGGAAAAGGAGAACAAGGATAAGGAAGAGGTGGAAGAGGAAAAAGGAAGAAGGGAAAAAGGTTCAAAAAATCACAAGAAAGGAAAGTTGGTTAGGTTGGATAGGGGTATTATTATTGTGATCCTCAAACTCCTTCCCTTCTTTATTTTTGTTATCTTTATTAGCATGTTCTATATAGTGAACATCACCAAGGGATGAGTTAATTCTTTAGGGAGGATCAATCTGATTTGAACATTATAATCCTTTGAATATTTTAGCTAGTGTTTGGGTTTAATTGATGTTTCATTTCGTTGAGCTTATAAATTTGTTGAGTGTTGAATGCCAGCCACATTAGATACTTGGTTGAAATCTGTGACACTCAAGAGAGTTAAGTAATGTATATTATGGAAACATGGTAGGAGAGTGAGCACAAAGAGGTGGTGTAACCTTCATCTTAACCTTAAAAAATTCACAGCGTGATAATGCTAAGGCTCATGTACTAGGATAATAACAACCTAAGAGTATGTTTACCTATAGTGGAACCTAGTGAATTTAGGAGGGCTAACATACTTTGATGTTTGTATGATATTATCTACAACAGATTGCACGTATTTGATGATTCATGATGCCCACTTCTCACAACTATTATCTTGATTATCTTCACATTGAATTGTACTAGTGTTCTTCTTAATAAGTACTCTAATTATCATATGAGTAGTTACACAAAAATTTATTTCCAACTACCCTATGAAAATTTCATAGTACAGTTTAATTATTCATGGTTAATAGTATTCTTTATCCTAGTTAGTGAGCACCATACTAATCCTTATGCAAAAAATATTCTATTCATCACCTTATTACTTGGTACAATTGATTGTAATTATGTAAGGTGTTGTGCTTTATTATTTTACACACCCCATCATGTATTATTGAACTAAGAACAAACCAAAGTGTAAACACCCTAGAGGGTGTGAATAAGGTTTTGTGGAGTGGTAATGACTAAATAAAAATTTTACACATAATATAAAGTGGTTTAAGAGTAAATTACTCTTTATGTCCACTACCAAAAGGTTCCCCTCTTTGATATTTGAAATAGTGAAGTATTTTATTAATGATCACTCTTTTCTCAGCTTATGAGCCTTACAATCTCAATGACCCTCTTAAGAGATGATTTACAACTTCGCTAATTTATTTTTTCTAGACTCACTAATTTAATCTCTCAAGAATGATAGGTAAACACTTACTAACCCCTTTTATTGATTTTTGAGAGGAGATTGTGATCATAAGCGATTATCACCAAATATAAGATATGAAAGTGTTGATTTTTAAAATAGATGTAATCTAGCTAGATGTAATATATGATATTACAATTTGAGAATAGTTCTAGCTAAGAGAAGTAAGGAATGAATAATTTTTAGTAAAAACTCAAAAATATGAAATTTTAGAATATTGAATGAGCAATTAAATTATTTTAGTGTAAGAGAGTAACTGCACAATTAATAATCTGAAAATTTTGTTATAATAAATGAAAAGGGGCATTATTACCCTCGTGTATGGTCATTAGATACAAATTACCTAAAAGATATCTAGTCCAACAATTAGAAAATCAGCATTTAATGCTAACCAGTCAATTGTTCTAGAGAAAAAAGTCGATTGGTTGTACAACTAGTCGATCGGCTTGTTCCAACTAATCGACTGTTCATGTTTTGAACATAATACAAATTTACCATTGTGTAAACTAGTCGATCGATTTGTTCGAACAAATTGATCAATTTGGCACTGTATACGATTGGCCCTAAAATACATATGAACACCACCTTGGTGTAGTGAGACCAGTCAATGTATTCCATGAACCAATCAATTTATTTGTCAAATAAGTCGATTAGTTTATCAACCAATCAATCAGTTTGGCAATAATCAATTGATGTGTTTAAATAGAGAGTAAATAGGTTTCTACAATAATAAATTCCATGGATTAGTTGGCTAAAATAGTTGATTGATTTGTTAAATAGTCGATCATTTTACCTTAACTAATCAATGTATTTAAATAGAGATGAAATGGGTTTCTATAAGAATGAAACTCATAAACTGGTTGGTCAAACTAGTAGATCAGTTTCTCAACCAATCAATCTGTTAGCTTGAACTAGTCTATGGGTTTAAATATAGACAAAATAGGTTTCTATAAGAATGAAACCCATTGAATGGTTGGTCAAACTAGTTGATCAATTTATCTAAACCATTTGATTAGTTTACCTAAACCTATCAATGTATTTAAATAGAGACGAACAGGGTTTTTGTAACATTGAAATCCATTGACTTGTTGGTCAAACTAGTATATCAGTTTCTCAACCATTTGATCAAGTTACCTAAACTAGTCAATTCGTTAAAATAGAGACAAACTAGGTTTCTATAAGATTAAAACCCATTGACTGATTGGCCAAACTAGTTGATCAGTTTTTAAACCACTCAATCAGTTTGAGGAAACTAGTTGATTGATTTTAGGCACCAGTCAATCCATCTAAGTTTTAACACAACAAGTATTTATGTTTAAATTAAACCAATCGATCGGTCTGAGGACTAGTTGGCTGGTTCCAATTAGAGCCAATAAATTTGTTTGTAAAATACTTTTAAAATTTTTATAATATGAAATTAAGTCAAGTATTTTTCAAGAAAGAGTTTTAAAGAGTTTTTATTTTGAAATGTGACCTTTCCTCAACTTAACTATTTATAATATACCTAGGATATATCAAATGCTTGGATTCATATCTTTGTTCCTCTTATATGTGTTGATTTGTTGAATATACACACTTAAGTAAACATGTTAGATATTGAAATCCATTTTCTATCATTAAAAAAAGTATAATGGCATTGCTTAACCTTTTAGGTGAACAATTTCCCCCTTTTGATGATGATAAACAAAAAAGTGCACAATTATAAAGATGAAAGAGTAATGAGTGAAATGATAGTAATACATTTATCAGTTTGACACTTTTATTCCAAGGCTCTCAGATTCTCTCCTCCTTTTGGACATTAACAAAAGGTGAGAGTAGAAAGGGCTTGAAAATAATTTAGACAAGAAAAAATTTCCCTTTCAACTGGAGGAACAGCTCCCCCAAAACAATTGCATGGATTAAAAGGAAACAGAATGAACAATAAAGTTTTTGTGCATACACCTTCCCTTGAGCAACATGTAAATGATAAAGAGGGATATAATAGAAAGCTAAGTGTTCATAACTAGTTGAAGTTCATAAGTACATGACATAGAGGATATACAATGAAAGTGGCCAAGTACATAGTCATGAGCAACAAAAAAATAAAGAATAGTCAAAGCCAAAGATACAAGTAACAAGACTAGATATGATCATAGAGGACATTAAGGCTTGGTTGTAAAGTCTGGAAAGCTTATCTATATGGGCCCGTGTTGATCATTGATGTCATCACTGGTAGTACCCTAAAAGCCCATGGAATGAACAAAAACGCATCTGGTTCATGAGGCCTCTATGAGAGATGCATCGCATGTAGGATAGTCAGTAGCTTCAATACTGATAGGAGTAGGAGAGGGAGAAGGATCAGGAGGGACTATCGTGTTAGATGGAGGAGTGTCCATTTGATCCTAATGTTGAGGGGTAAAGTCATGTTGGAATTGCGCTTGAAAGGCATACAACTCTGACTCCATTTATTGCTAGTGTCTATCCATGGTAGTTAGTATGTCTACAACCCTAGGAAGGATATCATGTACATCCGCAACAGTGACAAGGCCGATGGAGGGAGACATGAGACATATGTGGTGTATGAGAGGTGGTAGGGTTAGAGGTAGGAGTGGAATGACCTTAGGTGGAGGAAGATGGAATATCAAATGGAGCAAGAGCTTCAAGAGTGATCTCAAGTGTTTAGCCATCCAAACTCATTTGATACCCCATGTGGCAGAATACTACCGCATCAAGGATATTGAGGTTAATGTGTAAACATAGTGGTGTAGCTAGAAAGCCTGTGATATTTACATAAAAATCTTAGAGATTACACATGATGAGCAATCTGTATCCCAAGGCAGCTTGGCTATGTCGAACCATATGCGACATTTACCAAAAGTTGTCTACCCCAAATCTAAAGGGAATGGATGAGAGAATGTGATCCACTCCATACCAATCCTTGAGTGTTATATCCACTCCAAACCCTACACGAGGGAATAAAATGGAGTACACCATGTGATTGCAAACCCATTTGAAAGGTGGGAGACTATATGAGCTCATGATCCCTCCATAAACAAAGTTTTGGTAGTGTATATCTATTAGGATCTCATTTGGGATATGAGTATGCATCCATTCAACATAAGTAATGTCGGTTTTGATGTTGTGAGGAATCCTGAGGATACATACCAGCTTAGCATCATCAAGAATTATGGGAATGCCTAAGACTTGTGTGGTAATGGTGCTCCCCTAAACATGAACATTAATTATTTATTGGGTAATAAATTCTTTTATTGAAGGATTTAAGCCACCATTTTTTATCATCCATAGCTTGAAAAAAAAGGGTGAAGTGAGGAGAGGCTTCGGTGGTCCAAGAAAGCTGGTTAGCCTAAAGGAGGGGGGCTCTTTTAGTAGAGGAGGAAGAGCGAGTGGAATGGATAGGATGAGGTGGAGATGGAGGACCGGTGCCTTTCAAAGAGGATAAAGATGAAGAGGATGTGGAAAAGGAAGCGTGTGGTGGTGAAAAATGCTAGTTGAGTATGAGTCATTTAATGGAGGAGCTCTAGTACTCCCTCAAACAGTTGTGAATGTGGTTGATTTTTATTTCGGCATTATTGAGTAGAAAAGAGTGGAAAAGGAGAGAAAATGGAAGGAGGAAATAGCATAGGTTAGGGACAACAAAAATAGAGTTAAATACGTGCATAAGGAGTATGGAAATGACCAATTGATGACTCAATAAAACTACAAGATGAAGCAAGGGAGACAAATGTGGATGGATTGAAAGTTAGGGTTGAAGGATGAAATTTCTTCAAATCTTGTGAGTTCGAGGGAAGTCAATGAAGTGAAGAGAATTTCGTGATGTTCTAGATGTCAATTTGAGTAAGATAAGAGTAATTTGATGGATTCTGACAATGAGTTGAGAATTTTCAAATGAGAGTATGTGAGGGGTCGAGAAGAAGTCTAATAGTTTAGGGAAATAGGGGTGAATTGTTTGAAGAATAGGAGAGGGAGTATTTATACCTACGACAAACCAATCAATTGGTTTAGGGAAATTAGTCGACTATTCTTCCACCAATCGACTAGTACAGAGTAACCACTCAATTGTTCTTAAATCGATCAACTGGTGTAGAGAAATTATTTGACTGGTTATGTGTGGACATAAATCAATAAGAGCACGACTACCCCGGTTTTAACCCACCAGCCAACTAGTATACTAACCGATCGACTGGTTTTGTTAGCCAATTGACCGGTTACCCAATTAGGTACTATTTTAGTTGTTTTTTGCTGTTTTTAACATTTTATTTGATTTTATGTCATAAATTAATAGATAGGAAATGCATTTGATGACACAAATCATATGGATCAAGAATCATAATGTTCATGTTTGGATTTGAATCTAAGTTGTGGACTTAAGGCCATGATTTACCCTTTAGCTTAAATTTTCCACAATTTTGAAAGAGTTATAATTTTATTATAAAATTGCCATCCTAATCTCTATCCTAATTGATGTGAATTGTTCTTAATTTAAGGTTTTATTGAATATGTCTCCACATTGATGTAAAGTATCCATAAAGTCTACACATACATCACCTTTTCAATATGGTCTCTTGTGAAGTGATGTCTTATTTCTATGTGTTTAGATTTTGAATATTGAACATGATTTTTTTTGTGTGAAATATAGCGTCGGTGTTATAACATTTAAGTAGAATTATTTCAAGTTTGAGGTTTTAGTCACTTAATTGATGTTCATCTAAATTAATTCTAATTCAATCGTAGAAAGTACAATAATAGATTGTTTCTTAGTATGCTAGCTAGCTATGGATTCTCCTAAAAATTAACAAGTACTCGAGGTTCTTTTTCTATCAACTTTGTAATTCACAAAGTCAGCAATAGAATACCCTATTAATTTTAGAATAGTGTCATGATGATAGAACAAGTCTAGGTTATGAGTTCTAATTAGATATCTAAGGATTCTTTTGACAACATTCATATACGATTCCTTGGAACAACACTGAAATCTAGCACAAAGGTATACAATAAGCATGATATTAGTTATAGAATCTATTTGATAAAGAAGTGAGATGATTATACCTTGATATCACCTTTGATCAATGGACTCAGTTTTGTCATCTATGTTAAGCTTTATGGTAGTAGCGATAAGAGTCCTACATGATTTGCTTTCATGTATCCCGAACTTCTTAAGCAATTCTTTTGTGTTTTTTTCTTGAATAACAAAGATTTTGTCATTTTATTGTATGATTTGGAGTATAAGAAAATAGGTTAACTCCCCAGTCATGGTCATTTAAAACTCGCTACATATTAGAGTAGAGAAGTCATTGCACATGGATTCATTGGTTACACAAAAAATTATGTCATCAATTTACATTTGTGCAAGAAATAAGTTCTTTTTGGATTTATGTAGAAAAGGTTTATATCAAAATTTCCTCTTTTAAAACCTTAGTCCAATAGGGTTGGTGATGTTTAAGGATTTTTGGAGGGTACAACTTTCCTAATTTATGAATAATTTCATAAACAACGTAACACATGGTTCCTAGCTCTCTCTCACATCGCCTTGGTTCCTTGCTCTCAGCAGAATGCATGGTTGTTCTTAAGATATGGACCAAGAAATTTTCAACTGGTTTAAGGAAGACAGGATAATAAAGAATCTTGAGGATTTTGAAATCTGGTGATGTTTCACTGGATGCAGCGAAGATTAGTGTTGTCAAATAATTAATTGCTAAGGAAGGCAATTATTTACCCTCACACTTAAACAAATCAAAATCAAATGTAGGCGCAAGTAAATTAGACAAAATCATGAATAATAGTAGGAATTCTGAGGGTGTTCATTTGGATTTGATGAAATCAAATGATAATAGTATAAACCCTAAAGCTGATGATCACTATTCAAATTCCTAATTAATTCAGAACATTTCTAAGATTTCTTTAATCAAGGAACCAAGAGATAATTTCAATGACTTGGATAGATCCAAATTAACCTCTTCCTTAACTCAGGATAAAAATAAAGAATTAGCTAGAAGGGCAGAAATTGATCCAATAATGGATAGAGACTCTGCTAGAAATATGCATCAGAATCAGAATGTGCATTCATTTGGCTTTTCCTAGAAGGACAAAGTTGCTTTTAATTGCAACCCTAACCAATGCATGACTCTTAACTATGTTCCACCCAAAATTGAAGACAGGAATATTATGTTAAATTGGAAAAGGTAGATGTTGATAAGGAAAATAATGAATGGCACCACACCTTAATAGGATACATGTATGCTCATGATGCTTCATTCAATCAAATGTTGGATTTTGTCAAAGCTCAATGGAATCGGGTAGCTATGCCTAAAATTAGTTGCCATGATGATGGATTCTTCTTATTCAAGTTCAAGCATGCAACAAACTGTGATTGGATTTTAAATCAATATTAGACATTTTATAGTAGGCCCGTTATTCAAAAAATATGGAGAAGGAAATTGAAGCTCACAAAGTCTAACTTGCAATTTGTTCCATTGTGAGTCAAGTTTCCTCAATTGCCATTAGAATATTGGTCTCTTAAATCCCTGAGGATGATAATGGGCATAATTGGCACTCCTATTTGCAATGATGATATCACTTTGAGGAAAGATAGGATTATCTATCCTTGGGTGTTAATCGAAGTTGATACTAAAAAGCCATTGAGTGAGACCATTATAATTAGAGATCCAGATGGTTCCATCATCAATCAACTAGTTTAATTTGAGTGGAAACCCACCTTTTATCACAGATGTAATGATACTTCTCATAATGAGTAGACCTGCTTAAAATTTCAAAAGAAGTCTAAAGTTGCTAAGCCTTGAACACACTAAGAATGGATGGCGGTTAGGGATAAAAGGTAAGCTAAAAACAACAAGGAAGTCTCTAAAGGGCCAAGAGAACCCAATTCTTAGAAAGAAAAGTCTACAAGACCTATAATTACTTGATATCATAGGAATAATTTGACTTCCCCAACCAAACCCCTTGAAAAAAATGCAGGAAGTACCCTAAATGTGGGGAGTAGTGGGAATCATTTTCTTGCTCTCAAAGATTTTAGTATGTCTCAAAACCTGGGTCAGTCTCAAGAACTGATAGGTCACCTCATGACCCTGATTCTCATGTTTTCTAGTTGGAATGTGAGAGGCATAAATGATCCATCCAAAGAAAGGGAGGTTGGAGGATGGATCAAGCAAAGTAATTGCTCCCTTATTGGTTTACTGGAAACTAGAGTTAAGTTTAATAAAGCAGATAGCATAAAAAAAAGCTTTGGTAAGGAATTGGATTTTTCTTAATAACTATCAAAACCATTATAATGGTTGAGTGTGGGTTCATTGGGATCCCCTAATTTGGTTAGTAACCCATATTGATACTGATGCCCAAGGTATTTTTTGTGATGCTATGACTTTATATAGTAATTTTCATTTTTTCATGGGGTTCATCTATGCCTTTAATATTAGTCAAGCTTGAAGAAACCTTTGGAATTAGTTAGAGCATAATAATAGGGCTACTGTACCTATAATTCTAGTAGGAGATTTTAATATAATCCTCTAGGCTAATGAGAAGTAGGGGGATAAACTAGCTACTCAAGACATGTAATATGTTTCCCATTGTATTAATCTACTAGGGTTGAAGGACCTTAAAGGCTATGGTTGCTTTCTTACCTAGATAAAAAAAAAAGGAATGAGGATGAGGTAGTGGCTTATAAATTAGATAGGGTTATGGTAAATATTCTCTAGCTTAAAGAATCCGCCAACTCTTTTTCTGAATTCAAACCCCCTCAGAGGTCTGATCACTACTTAGTCCAAGTCCATACAGGGATCCAAACTACTAGAAGGAGAACTTTTAGATTAAATAATTTTTAGACTAAAGATGATAACTTCTTGGACATCAGTAAAAAACATTAGGGAGGCTATTCCTATAGTAACCCTCTTATACATATCTACAAGAACCTCCAAAAATTGAAGATTGTTTTCAAGGAGATTAACATGGCTAAATATAGCTTGTTGGAGCATAAAATGGAGAAGGCTAGGAAATTTCTATCTAATTCCCAAAGAATTTAATGTAGGATATTAGTAAAAAGGATCCTAGAGCTCATATGCATGCCTATGCAGAGGGCCTCAACAAAATTTCTAGGTGTTATGAAAGCTTCCTCAAGTAGAAGTTTAAATTTTATTGGCTAAATGTGGGGGATGAAAATCATAAATACTTTTTTCTAGGATGAAGTGTAACAAAAATATAAATTCCATTCAGCAGACTGAGCTAGATTCATGGGTATCTACTTCTAATCCTAGATGTATATGTAAGTCTTTCCTCAAATTCTATAAAGACCTATGGGGATTTAAAGGGTGTGGCTCAAGTTAAGTTGACCTAGTAGTTATAATGTAGGGTCCAACTCTTCAAGATTTTCATAAACACCTTATCCTTGCCCCAATATCTCAAAAGGAGGTTAAGGAGGCTATTTTTTCTATTAGAGATTATAAATCCCTTGGAGTTGATAACTTTACAGCTGAATTCATTAAAAATTCTTGGGAGATTATAGAGGCAGATATTACCCCAGTTGTTTAGAGTTTTTTCAATACTGGGCATCTTCTACCTTAATTCAACATTACCTCCTTAACTCTCATACCAAAGAAATAAAATGCTAACAAGGTAAGTGATTATACACCGATTTCATGTTGTGGAGTTTTGTACAAGATCATTTCTAAAACTTTAACTACCAAGCTGAATGGTTTAATGCCTAAAATCATTGATTAGGTCTAATCTAGTTTTTGTAAAAGATAGACATATTATAGAAAATGTGCTTTAAGCTATAGATTTGGTTAGGAAATACTCCAAAAAAGAATATCTCTCCTAGATGCATGATAAAAGTGGACATTCGGAAAGCTTATGACTCAGTCCACTAGGGATTCTGCAGTAAGTTCTTTATGCTTATGGTTTCTCCCTCCAAGTGGTTAGATGGATCATGGCTATGTTAGTTCTCTCTCTTACTCTCTTCTTCTAATTAGGGAGCTAACTAAACCTTTCAAAGGCTAGCAAGGGCTACCGCATTGGGATCCTCTTTCTCCTTGTTAGTTTTGGTGGATGAGTATTTAACTATCTCTCAAATTTTTATAAAGTGACAAGGACTTTAAGGGGCACCCTAAATCCAAAGGTTTGAAAATTATAAACTTGGCCTTTGTATATGATACACTCCTCTTTTATAGGGGGGATGTTAAGTCAGTTAAAGGTCTCATTAGTGTAATTAAGGATTTTTCTAAGAGATCTAGTCTTATCATTCATCCTCAAAAGAGTAATATCTTCTTTGGTGATGAGGATGATATAAAAAGGTCTCAAATTCTACACAACACTCAATTATCTAAGGGTAGTTTTCCTTTCTCCTATTTAGGATTCCCTCTATCTTCAGCAAGGTTAACAACCTCCCAAATTCAATGTCTGGTGGAGAAAATTGCAAAGAAGTTAACAGGCTGGCACTCTAATTTTTACCTTATAGCTATTGAAATCACTAATTTTTAGCTTACGCCTGTATTGGTCTCAGATCTTTATTATTCTAAAGAAAATGATCCATCAAATTAAGTGAATGTGAAGATAGTTTCTTTGGACTGGTAAACTTAATACATCAAAGAGAGCACTAGTAGCATGGAAACAAGTTTGCTTAACAAAGAAGGAGGGTGGGCTGGGACTAATTGATGTGCAAAACTAAAATAAGGTGGCAGTGGGGAAACTACTTTGGAATTTATGCTACAAAAAAGACTCTATTTTGGACAAATGGGTCCATTCCATTTATCTAAGCACTCAACCATTATGGTGTTTCAACTTATTCCATCTGTACTCATGGAAGCTACAACAAATTTTTCAACTCAAAGAGAAATTTAAATCTCTATTTTTTGATTCTCAAGGCATGCAAAAGTTCTTGAAGAGGTATGGAACCTCCAATATCCAGAAAATGTATGACCATAATAAATGCAAGGGACAAAATTTATAGTGGTGGCCTATTGCCTAGTGTGGCTTGGTTGCACCTAAACACTAGTTTATCATATGGTTAGCCATCAAAAATAAATTGATAACCAAGGTTAGGATGAAACAATTAAATCTTCTAGAGGATATAGATTATAGCCTTTTTACTACAGGTCAAGAGGAGAACATTCAATATCTTATGTTTGATTGCCCATATATTCTGGAGATATGGAAGAAAATTTGGAGATCCTTCAACAAAAGAGATAAATATTCACTCCTTCATAGGCTTATTTGGAGATCCTTTAATAGAATATCTTAGCTAAAACCATAAAGCAATGCAAGAAGAAGAAGAACACACTTCGAGCTCTTTTTCTCACCTTCATAGGCTTTATTTAGCATGAAAGGAATTCTAGGATCCTTTATAATAGGACTTAACACCCTCCTTTGCTTCTTAAAGATATATGCTTTGTAGTGTCGAATAGAAGTTTTGCCCCTTATAGAGTCAAAAATAATGACCAATGGAAAGATTGTATAGATGACTTGGTGGTATAATTTAGGTTGTACATCTCTTCACTTTTTCGTATTTATAAAATTTTACCTACCAAAAAAAAAACCTTAGTCCAATAGAAATTTACTCAACCTTTTATACCAAGATCTAGGAGCTTGTTTTAGGCCATCAAGTGTCTTGTTGAGTTTGTAAACATTGTTAGGTTTTGAATTGCCTTCAAAAAAAAGGTGGTTTCTTAATGTATACTTCTTCTTATTCTCTAAAACCATTGAGAGAAGCACTTTTTAAATATATTTGATATAATTTAAAGCACATGGATGAAGCAAATGTGAGAAGCATACATATAGCCCCAAGTTTAGCTACAGGGGTAATGGTTTCTTTGAAATAAATTCCTTCCTCTTAGTTTTTTCCTTTAATAACCAATAAAGCTATTTCTAACCATGACTCCCCTTTCGTATAGCTTACTTTTATAGAGCCATTTGGTCTCAATAATGGGTCTATTTAGAGGTAAAGGGACTAATTCCCAAACTTGATTTCTCTCAAATTGGTTAGGCTCATCTTACATTAGCATGGTCCAACTTTCATCATTTGTAGCTTCCAAGTGAGACTTAGATTAAATTTGAGATAGAAAAGCTAAATGATTGCAAATGTTACCTAGTGATGATCTTGTTACAACAATTCTTGCTAGATCCCCAATAATGAGTTCTTGAGGGTACCCATAGGCATATCTTGATGCTCTAGGGAGATCCTCTCTCACTTCTTCTTCTTCTTGTTAGGTGATTAGTGTTTATTTTATTTCTTTCTCTTGTTCTTTTTCACCATTTTCCAATTGCCTTCTAATTTTAATGCAAGGACCTATTTCTTCCTCTTACATTTTCTACACACTAAAGCAATATTCATCAAACGTAACATGTATGGATTCTTCAACTAACATTGTTCATTTGTTGAAGATTTAGTAAGGTTTAATATGTAAAGAGTACCCAATAAAGATACCTTCATTAGCTTTGGAATCAAATTTAACAACTACTTTTTCATTATTAAGGATAAAGCAATTGCAACCAAATGTGTGTAGATAACTCATATTTGGTTTCTTACATTTGTAGAGCTTATAGGGTGTCTTTTTATAAGGTGACATGTATGAGTAGTCTATTCATAATGTAGTTTGTAGTGGCAATGACTTCGGCCCAAAAATATTTTAGAAGCTTTGAGTCACATATCATTGTCTGTGCAACTTCTTCTAAGGTTCTATTCTTCCTTTCCACCACCGCATTTTGTTGAGGTGTTATTGGTATTGAGAATTTGTGAGTCATGCCATTTTTGTCACAAAACTCCTTTCCATGATCACTTCTTATATAATGAGTCATTGATCCTTTATCTACTTGAATTCTCTTGGCAAGCACAAGAAAAGCATTAAAAGCATCATCTTTAGTAGAAAGGAATAATGTCCATGTATATCGTGAGTAATAATCTACAAATACTAATGCATATTTGCAACCACCCATGCTAAGGGTCTTATTATGCCCAAACAAATCCATATGCATCAGTTTAAGTGGTTGAGTGATAGTCACAACATTTTTAAGTTTGAAGGTCACTCTATGTTATTTCCCTTGTTGACAAGCATAACATAATCTATCTTTTGCAAAGTTCAACTTTGGGAGGCTATGAATTAGGTTTTTTCTTGTTAATTGATTTAATAGATCCATACTACCATGTGTAATTCATCTGTGCCATAACCATACATCATTATCAAGTGCACTCAAGAAAGTATTGTTCAATTTTATTGATTCAACATCAAGCATGTACACATTATTGATATGTGGGCATACAAAGAGCATAGATTTATCTACTCCATTTGAAATCAGGCAGTGCAAATTGGAAAAATTAACTAGAAATCCTTTATCATAGAGTTGGCTAATGTATATCAAGTTAATTTTGAGGCCATAAACTAGATATATATCATTTATAAAGAGTTTAGGGTTACCAATACCAATGTTGCCAACATCGATGACCTTTCCTTTTGAGTTATCTCTAAAGGTTACGCTTCACCATCATATGGAGTAAGCTTAGAGAACATGGTTCAATCACTGGTCATGTGTCTCGAGTATCCACTATCTAGGAACTATTTGTGGCTTTTTGTATTGACCTTTAAGCATACATATAAGCATAAATGTCCTAATTTAAGTACCATTTCAATGGGTCTTTACTAGGTTAGTGTTTAACTCATGTGGAATGGTTCCCTTAGGTACCCACACCTGCTCGAATTTTAAATTCACTAAGGTATGCTTTGAGAACTTGGGTATGATTGTTTATACTTGTGCAAAGGGTTATGTTGGCTCCATTTATATACCCTATCATGCATTATTGACCCAAGCACACACCATGTATATAAAGAGGATATTTTATCATCAAGAATGAGCAACACTAAATAACAAAACCACTAATTAAGTTGAATAATTACAAGTCCAAAATAGAAAAATAATTATTTTATAAAATAGTAAATTAATATCATTAATAAGGAATTTTTATCCTAAAAAAATGTTTCCTAACTTTACTATCTAGCCATTTTATTTTTAGATTTATAATATAGCCAACATATCTAAGATGGATAATCAAACCATAATTTGTAAGAATCTCTAATGAGAATATAAACATCTAATGTATTTAATATAAGAAAAATATAAACATACTTATAATGTAAGTATTATAATATATTAAAAAATACATCTAATTATATTGATTCTAGCCATGATGATCTCGAGGAGACTTCTCGTGGTGACTTTCCTCCTCTTTGGTAGTAAAAAATTGCAAGTGCTTTCTACTGGATGTAGAAAGCCTCTTCAACCTCAAAACACCACCAATAGAATCTTATTCTTATGTAACCATTCCATCACCATATTAGGCTTAGAAATAAAATACAATTTTCTGTTAATCATGGGTGAAGCCAAATTTTCTAACATGGAAACTAGTTATGGTATGTTTATAGTAAAAATAGTTACATGATATAAATTGGTATCAAATGCCATAATGGAATACCTATTTGAGGAACCTTAGAAACTTTTCCTCCCCCTAATCTCCAACACTTAACTGATTTGACGGTTAAAGGTTAGCATATTTATGAAATATAACATAATTAAATATCAATCTCTAATGTTGGCAACTAGCAATCACATTTATTACAATGTAATACCCTAAAATTTTGTTAACTTTTGTTTTTGAGGTTTATCCTTTTGTTTAAAACTTAACCCTAAACCTTTGCTTAATTATTTTTCTAACCCTTTAACTATAACCCAAAACATTTCATTAATATTTTACCCTAATTATTTTCCTCCTTTTTCCTTCTCCTTTACCCCTTCCCTTTGATCCATTTGCTAACAAAAAATAAATAAACCTAACAAAACAAAACCTAAAAAAAATTAGTATAATCAAACAAAATCCTAAACTTACACTCTACTTCCCTACCACTCTTTCCCATGCAAGACCCTACCTTTTGTCTTGTGTATCCTACACACATCCACTCCCAGCTATCTCCATCTCACCTACAACACCCCCTCATATAATCTCTCCTAAAACTCCATACTTCCCATTTCATTTTATCATGACCAATCACTCAAAAAAAAACCTACCCTCTATTTCTAGAACATTTTATTTCACACACCACTACCACTAAGTCTCTTATCACTCTTCCTCATCCTCCCTTGTTCTTTTTCTTTATCGTTTCCCTAGCTTGTGTCCCTTATTCTCAAACTCATATCCCTAGAAACATCCATCTGTACACATTTCCTTGTAATCACCATACATGGCCATAACCTAACTTTAACCATTTTTTTCAATTCCTAAATTCCTCCTCCTTGAGTTGAAAAAGCACCTTGTAGTCTCCAACATCACATCATTATTCGGTATCAACTCTCCTTCCCCTAATATCTTTATTTTTCTCAACCTTTCCTAGTTCAACTAACTATCCCCTTTCCTTTCTTCTTTATTTTCCTTCTCCATCCTCTAGTTTTTCGTTGCAAATCCTCAAGCATCATTGCACCATTTTTCACAAAAAAATCATCAATAGTTTAAAACCATCACCTTAAAACCAACCACTCATCCTTTTAAAACCACTACCCTAGATCCCACCATTCTCTTATAGCCCCAACTCACATCCCTCCTTTCTAACTTTTTTTACCTTGATTCTTAGCTATGTTATAGCCTTCTATATAGCCAAACACCACTCAACCATCATCTTTTGCTTCAAGTCTTGTGCCATCTCAACTTTATAGCATGACCAGCTCATATAGCCTCCTTTTTCAAAACCCAACCTCTACGCATCCCAGCCCCATACTACATCTAGACCTTATGCACACCTTACACATGCAGTGTGAGCCAACCACATAGCTTAGTCCATGCATAATGTGTGTTGTGAAACCCCAAGTTGTAGGTGTGTGATCTCTTTTCCAGCCTCCCCTTACCTATTGTGTGTTTCTCATGCATTTATCCCCAAATCTAACCTTGGTTAATGGGTTGTTTGATTAATTTTGTTAATTCTAATGATTACTTTGGTTAATTATTTTTGGTTGTTAATACAAGTGTGTTTTTGGTTTTATTTTTATAAAAAGATAGGGGGTTAGTAGAGGCTAAATTTTTCTGATTACTTATTGGCATTTTTATATTTTTGCTTGGTATTAAGGTAACCTATGTGCTTTACTAAAGTATTAAAATTTCATGATAGCATATTAGGGTTTGTAATGTTATGTTGTATTTATTTCCCTAAGCATTTCTTGTTATGTTGTGTTTATTATTCTAATTAAGGTAGCATGAAATTTGTGTTGTTGAGTATGTTATATTGTTATATTAATTATACAAAAGCATGCTATAATAGGTTTAATGTCATAAATTAACTATGTATTTTGTATGTTTATAGCATAATAGGTTTAACATATTTAGGTTGAATCCCACATGGGCAATATTCATATTCCCTAGGGGTAGAATTATGTTTTAATTGTACCATGCGTCAATTTTCAACCATATATGCCTAGCATAAATTATATGATGTTAAGTATGAATTTATGTGATTTATAATGAATTAGGTATGCATGTTAAGGTTTTATATACTTAATCATGTGTAGGGGGAAATAGTCATTTGGCATATCTCATGATAAAGTTTTTCAAATTTTCATATTTTATCCTTTCCATGATAAATTGTTAATTAAAATAAAATTTGCATTTTAAATGGATAATGTCTTAGTAATTTGGATATCAAGGACATTTTATTCATGTGTGACCTAATGCACCTAAATGTGAATAGTTATATATAGGATAGCCTTAGTAGATTGTTAGGTTGACCTTAGTATTGACTTATTTTTGGCTAACCATTAACCTTAGGGTTAACTTGGTTAATTAGAATAAAAGGAAAAGTGGCTAAGTATGAAAATTGAAATTGTTTATGTACTATGTGATATTTCTTATCACCAAATAAAATATTAATATTTGAAAGGGAAGACTTCAAGATTTGGCAGTGGTTTACTCGATAGGGTTGGCTACACTAAATATGAGATAAGAGTCCTCATTTTGGTTTGGTATCACTAGTGTACCTTAGGCCCCAATAAAACCTTAGTCTATAGGTGATATACGAGTACTATGGTTAGTGTAAATATTTAAGGATTAGATTATGCAGGTTAGAGGGTATCATGTCATCATGTGTACGATTATGGTTGATGTACTTTATACATCTCGTTGTTGTATGGATGGGAAGGTAATGTACTACATTTGTACATCATTTTGACTAGTATGCTTTATACATCCTTAGGTTATCTCTTGTATCTCCTTGATTAATAAAAATGGAAGTAGCTAATGTATTGTTATCAACAAAGTACTTGACTATATGTTTGATAGTTTCCTTCCTACCTTACCTATGGATTATATGGCTTGATTATGATAGTTTTGTTGGAGGGTGTTGTGCAACCTTATATGCTAGTATATGTTGTGTAGTTCATATGCCTCTTTATGATCTTATTTTTCCTTCGTATTTAGATTTAATTAGAAATGGTTTGTTGATAGATGTCTTAGGCACTACCCTAATGGTTATGGATCATCTCATTGTTGGTGTGTAGTTGGATATGTTAGATTGTGGGATTACTATTTATTGATTAAGTATGATGGTTTGCAAAGTATTTAGCCTATGGTGATGTATATGTGATGGCATGTTTATCATATTTTGTTATCACATGTATATATGATTCGATATGTTATATCGTGTTCTCAAGTGATACATTTTATGTGGTTCATAAAAGCTTTGCATGCTTATTATTATATAGTGTTTTACTCAATATTGTTGTACTTATAGGTTCTAATTCATGGTTTCCTACCTATTTAATGGGTATTTATGCAATACAAAAAAAATCATTTAAGTATAAGCATAAAACAACATATTTGGGTGTTACAATCATACTTGACATAAGTTCAGCTTACCATGTCATCCATACATCGAATATATGGGAAAATAATTAAATGCTTAAAGCATGGTAAAATAGATAATAAGATAGATTTCATAAATTTAAAAAACAAATTGGAGAATTATTTTGAGTATAAAATATAAAATACATTTTCGCTCCAAAAGCATCAACCAGATAACCCGACTCTACGACCCAAGTCCTAAAGATAAAAATCACCATTTTCATTGCAAGACGTAAATTCATACAATAAGTCCTCAATAACTTCCGCAAGCTCAAGTGGGTCCTATACTTGTTGAAATGAGCAACACCCATGAAAAGAATGATTAGTATGTGTAGCATATATAATAAAGTTAAATCTCACATGAGAAATATTCATATGGCCTAGGGGTAGAATCATCTTTTAATTATACCATGCTTCAATTTTTAGCATGTATGCCTAGTATATATTATATGAGGTTAAGTTTGAAGGTATGTGACTTATAATGAATTAGGTATGCATGTTAATGTTTTAGATGCTTAATCATGTGTAGCGTAAAATAATCACTTAGCATATCTTATTACTTACCTACATGCTAAAGTTGTCTCAATTATCATATTTTATCCTTTCCATGATAAATTGTTAATTAAAATAAAACTTGCATTTAAAATGGATAATGAGAGGTTAATTTGGGTTTCACGGACATTTTAATCATGTGTAACCTAATATACCTAAATGTGAATAATTAACATAGGATGGCCTTAATACATTGTTAGGTCAACCTTAGTGTTGATTTTAACTTTAGGTTCACCATTAACCTTAGGGTTAACTTGGTTAATTAGAATTAAAGGAAAAGTGCGTAAGTATGAATAATTAAATTGTTTGTGTATTATATGATATTTATGATCACCAAATAAAATATTAATATTTGAAGAGAAAGACCTCTAGGTTTAATTATTAAATTATTTGTGTACTATAAAATATTATATGATATGGTAATAATTCACTTGCAAAGGTCGGTTATCATAAAGATGAGATAGGAGCCCTCATTTTGGTTTGGTCTCACTGGTGTACCTTAGTGCCCCAATAAACCCTTAGTCTACTCTATAGGTGATATATAAGTCCTATGGTTGGTACAAAAATTTAAGAATTATGTTATCTAGGTTGGAGGGTATCTTCTCACCTTGTGCACCATTATGGTTGATGTACTTTATACGTCTCTTGGTTATATGGTTGGGAAGGTAATGTACTACATATGTGCATCATTTTAACTAGTGCACTTTATACATCATTGGGTTATATCTTTCATCTCCATGATTAATAAAAATGGAAGTAACTAATGTATGGATATCAACAAAGTACTTGACTATTCATTTTATAGTTTCCTTCGTAACTTACCTATAGCTTATATTGTCTAATTATGGTAGTTTTGTTGGAGGGTGTTGTGCCACCTTATATGCTATTATGTGCCATATAGTTTATATTCCTTTGTGTTATTTTATTTTTATTTAGTATTTGGATTTGATTGTAAATGATTTGTTGATGGATGTCTTAGGAACTACTCTAATGGTTATGGATTATCTCATTGATGGTGTATAACTAGATATGTTAGATTGTGGGATTACTACTCATTGATTAAGTATGATAGTTTTCTAAGCATGTGGCATAGGGTGATGTATATGTGATGGCATTTCCATCATAATTTCTTATCACATGTATGATGCGGTATGTTTATGCCATGTCATTGTAGGTATGATTCGATATGTTATACCATGTTCTCAAGTGATACATGTTATATGGTCCATGAAATTTTGCATGCTTATTATTTTTTAGTGTTTTACTCAGTATTGTTCTACTTGTAGGGTCCAATTCATGATTTCCTATCTATTTAATGGCCATCATTCTTAAGCAATGGATTGTACATTACCCCATGACCTCACAAACCATGGAATTTTACTCAAACCAAATGACATAAAGTCAAAGATAAATCCAAGTACCCACTAAGGGACTGATGCAGGAGCATCCAATGAACATAATGATTGTCATGTTCATAATAATCCTCAAGGTAAGGAAGATGATTTAGCTTTCTTAATGTTGGAGCCTATCATGTTAAATATTCTTGATAATTCTTATATGCTTGACATTGAAAAACATTCAAGTTATTCTTGTAGGTATGCCACATATTTGCAAGAAGATGATGTTCATACACCTTGATATGTACAAGTATTCCAAAGCATGCAAGACTATGACATGCATGGGATGATACATTACAACAAGAAGATAATGTGATGATATTCATTATTTGTATAAACTTGTTGTAAACCCTAACCCTAAGTGTATTTTATGTAAGTTAGGGTATTGCTATAATTTCATGTATATATCTTAGTCAATTGTATAGCTTTGTAATATTAATCCTTAGTATCATTTAACTAATGATATTATGATTTGGATTAAGGTTAATATGGGCTTAATTCGACCATGATTAATGGCCTGGATTAAGTAGGAATAATCGGCTGGTTAGGCTAGCTCACCACCGACTCTTCCCCATCCTATATATACCTTCCTGTGCACAACTTTGTGGGCATTATTGAATGAGAATTTTTTTATCAAACTTTGAGAAAAGTTAGCTAAATTCTAATCCTCCCTTTTGGGTTGACATTAAGCAAAGAAAATCTTGGATTTAGCCTTCCTCAAACTATCTTCAACCACGACATATTTGAAGGTCTTACAAATCTGCCGAAACACTTCAACTTGTATCATCAAGTTCTTCACCTATAATCCATCAATTTAATTTGTTTATTTTGCATTATATCATAGATGAAAGCTTCTAATACAAATTTTGATCCAACCTTCTATTAATAAAAACCACATCATTTTTGGTATCAAAGCTTCATTTGTTCGAAGCTGATATAAACTAATGACCTACAAACCTAAAATCGCGTGTGTGTTCTTGCACCAAGACCTCCACGGCTACTCCACCATTTCTTTGAATTAATTATTATTGATGAAATTATTTTATTTTTCTTGAATTTCCTTCAATCTTGCAACGATCTTGTTGCAATTTTCCCCAACTTTCCACATAAAATACCCGACAACATTTACCTTCCAACAGTGCACGGTTTGGTTCATCTGTTTTCCACGAATGTTTGTGCCTCTCCAACACTTGATTCCTATTGAATTATACTCTACATTGGTGCTTGATCAAGTGTGTAGTAGTCTCTTTTCAATTCCCTTCGTGGAACAAGCAAGGAAAGCATCAAAGTGTTCAAAATCCCTAGACAACTCTCAATCGCCCAAAACAAAACTGGAACTTGCAGGCCTTGTATTCGGCTCATCTCTCATCAATTTCTCTAAAGAAATCAATCCATCATCTACCTCTGGATCTCCTCTACATCTTCTATGAAGACATCAACACAAATCTCCCACTAGAAGACAATCATTTTTTGAAGACACAGAAACATGTTCTATGATTTTATGTGAATGAATTTCACATCTCTTAAATACTAACCTTTCATTATTTGTGTGTAACTGCTTGCAGTGCCTATTCTTGGGCATAAAAAATCTCCTTTGTGCCTAGAAAAAGACTTCAGGTAGTGTTTAATTTTTTTTTTAGAATTAGCAATTGGTTTGTGCTTTGTTTGGTTGTAGGAAAAACCAATCCAGCACCTACACTTTGTGGAACCTATTGTGTGCAACAAGTAGGGTTGTGTTTCAACCTTCACCATGGCTAGTGAATAGATGCATGCCCTGGTAGAGTCCATCAAAAGCATCACCACATGCATGGATTCCCAATTACAAACTCAAAACACACTACATCATCAACTTCAAAGTGTGGAAGCTAAGTTGGCCGACCAAGAGAAGTGTAAACCATGGCAAGCTCGAATGGAAACCAAATATGATAGTGTAAAAAGGAGAATGAAGCCTATGTACCATACCAAGAGTGGATGTGGACCTTTCAATTTATCTCATCATAAATATGGAGAAGAAGAAACAAATTCTTTTAGCACAAGCAACCAAAGAAGAGAACCTACATTCCATGTAAGAAATGCACACCATGAAGATCAAGGTATTAAACTTGACCTTCTTGAATTTTATGATGATTTGAATGTAGAATCATTTTTTGAAGTTTTGCATGAGATTGAGGCTATTTTTGAGTTTATAGAATATCATGATGATAGAAAGTGCAAATTAGCTACTCTAAAGTTCAAAAAGTTTGCTCGAATTTGGTATGATAACTTAAAATAAACTAAAGAAAGACAAGAGAAGTATAAAATAAAATCTTGGGAAAAACTTAAAAATCACTTAAGAAAGAAATTTATGCCTAGAGACTATGAACAAGATATGTATGTTAAAATGACTACTCTAAGGCAAGGCTTATTTAGTGTAGAAGAATACACTAGAGAATTTGAAAGACTAGTCCTTATTTGTGATGTTCATGAAAGAAAGGAACAAAATTGTGCTAGATACTTAAGTGGCTTGAATAATTTAATAAGAGACAAGGTTATATGTACTCTTATAACTCTCTTGATGAATTGATAAAATTGGCTATGAAAATTGAAAGACAAACTAAAACAACAAAAGCCTAGGTTAAGTCTAATGCTTCAACTTCAACTAAACCCTATTCTAATACCTTTACACCTAAGTCAACATTTTCATATGATAAAAAGAATAACAAAGATGATAAATGTAAAAATAAGGTGGTTGAAATGGATAATAAACAATGTTTTAAATGTAAAGGATATGGACATTTTGCTATAGATTGTCCTAACCAAAGAGGCTTAACCTTACATGAAATAGAAAACATGGAACCATGTAGTGATGATGATGATGAATTAGAAGTTGAATCTCCTAATGAAATATTAATTGTGGAAGAAGAAGAAGGAGACCCATGATTTTTAATTCAAAGAGTTTTGCAAATACAACCTAGTATTACACCTAGTCAAAGAGAAAAGATTTTTAAAACTAAGTGTAAAATAAGTGATATGGTTCGTAGACTTATAATTGATAGTGGTTCATGTACTAATGTTGCTAGTGAGGAAATGGTTAAGAAGCTTGGATTGGAAACTACTAATCATCCTAAAACCTATTCTTTACAATGGTTAAATAAGGATAAAGGAGCTAAAGTAAACAAAAGAGCTTTAGTCACATTTTCTATTAAAGACTATCCTGATGAAGTTCTATGTGATGTTTTACCTATGGATGCTTGTGGATTACTTTTGAGTAGACCATGGCAATTTTATAGAAAAGAAAATCATGATGGTTTAACTAATGAATATATGGTGAAAAATAAAAACAATTGTATAGTCTCACACCTTCTTTCTATGATCATTTTCCTTTGAGTGATAATAAAAAGAGATTATTTTTACATGAAAAGGCTATGGAGAAATGTATAAAAGAAGAAGGAATTTGTTATGCTTTAGTTTCTAAAGATTCTAAACCTAAAAAACAACTTAAAAATCCTAATCTAATTAAGTTGCTTGATGAGTATAATGATGTATTTCCTGATGACTTACCTCCTGGATTACCACCTAAAAGAGGTATAGAACATGATATTGATCTTATTCCTGGTATGCCTATTCATAATAAACCGGCTTATAGATGTAACCCAGCAGAAGCTAAGGAGTTACAAAAACAAATACAAGAACTTATGGATAAAGGATTTGTGAAAGAAAATATGAGTTTTTGTATATTTCTTCCAAATATTGCTTATGTCAAGTTTATGAGTTATTTTTGGAAAACTTTATGGCATATGCTTGGTACTAAATTGTTATTTAGCACTTCACATCATCCCCAAACTGATGGTCAAACTGAGGTAACTAATAGAACTCTTGGTATATTATTAAGAGGTTTAGTTAATAAAAGTACAAAAGATTGGGATGTTAAGTTAGCTCATGTAGAGTTTGCTTATAATTGTAGTCCTTCTAGTACTACTCAAACTAGTCCGTTTGAGGTGGTGTATGGTGTGAATCCTAACATACCTATTAACATGATTTCGTTGAAAAAAGGTGAATTGCAAAATTATGAAACTAAAGAGAGAATATAATTTTTTCAACCAATTCATGATAAAATCAAAAATAATATTGAAAAATCCAATGCTAAGTATGAAGCTCAAGCGAATAAGCATAGAAACTCTTATGTGTTTTCTCCTGGTGACTTAGTTTGGTCACATTTGCGTAAAGAAAGATTTCCTAATTTACGTAAAAACACACTAATGCCAAGAGCCGATGGTCCATTTAAAATACTTAGGAAGTTTGGAGATAATTCTTATGAACTTGAACTTCCAGATTCTTATAGTGGAATTTCAAGAAATTTTAATGTTGGTGATTTGTCTCCTTATTATTCTGATGAAAATTTGAGGGCAAATTCTTCTCAACTTGGGGAGAATGATGCAAGAGCATCCAAAGAACATAATGATTGTCATGTTCATACTAATCCTAAAGATAAGGAAGATGATTTAGCTTTCTTAATATTGGAGCCTATCATGTTAAATATTCTTGATAATTCTTATATGCTTGACATTAAAAAACATTCATGTTATTCTTGTAGGTATGTCACATATTTGCAAGAAGATGATGTTCATACATTTTGATGTGTAAAAGTATTCCAAAGCATGAAAAATTATAACATAAATGGGATGATACATTACAACAAGAAGATAATGTGATGATATTCATTATTTGTATAAACTTGTTGTAAACCCTAACCCTAAGTGTATTTTATGTAAGTTAGAGTATTGCTATAATTTCATGTATGTATCTTAGTCAATTGTATAGCTTTATAATATTAATCCTTAGTATCATTTAACCAATGATATTATGCTTTTGATTAAGGTTAATATTGGCTTAATTCAACCATGATTAATGGGCTAGATTAAGTAGGAATAATCGGCTAGTTAGGCTAGCTCACCACCGACTCTTCCTTCTCCTATATATACCTTCTTTTGCGCAGCTTTGTGGGCATTATTGAATGAGGATTTCTTTATCAAACTTTGAGGAAAGTTAGATAAACTATAACTCTCCCTTTTGGGTCAACATTGAGCAAGGAAAATCTGGGATTTAGCCTTCCTCAAACTATCTTCAACCATAACATATTTGATGGTCTTACAAATCTGTTAAAACACTTCAACTTGTATCATCAAGTTCTTCACCTATAGTCCATCAATTTACTTTGTTTCTTTTGCATTAGATCGTGGGTGAAAGCTTCTAATATAAATTTTGATCCAACATTCCATTACTTTGATAAAAACCACATCAGGGACATAAGTCTAGACCAAAACAAAGACCACCTAGGAAACCAAATCATTTAATAATGATACCCCCTAGTACGCCATCAATATCTAGAGTAGGTAAGACAATATGTTCTAATAAAATCTTAGCCAATATCAAAGCCTAAAAGCACCAATAAATGCCTAAAGGATGACTAACTCTTGGCAGCTAATCAAGGATCGAGTATGTGACACCCTAGATTTGCATGCATAAAATTTTCATTTTGTGTAATTGTTAATTATCAAATTAATAAGTGTTACCGCCACAATTAACATATGTTAAGCTCCCTCACCTTTCTTATGACAAGTGCTAAGGATAAAACAAACCACAACTAAATTAAATCAGCGAAAATAGAATATCATACATAGATATAAGTTATAGGAAATAATATCAATACAATAAGATGACTAAAATATGACAAGGGAAATAATAGTCTAAAGGAATAATGATTATAACCAATAACTTACACCCGTAGGTATGACATTGGTCTTATCCTTCCCACTCTTATACGATTCATGCCACTCCATGGCCCTCACATAGTAATATACAAAAATAACATTAGTACGATGTTCTTATACTGAGTAAATAACAATACCTCACAAGAGGAAGCATACCCACATTTCATAAAGTCATACAGAATCTAAAACGCATATTGGAGCACAAAGCAAGTGCCATAACCACAAATAATATTCATGGAACAATGTATATAATCATATAATCTTGAGATCAATAGTAAAACATACTAACCAACTTCTCATTATATTAAGGTATAAAGCCGTATCTAATTAGTTAAATATATTTTGAATATAATGGTAGGGCACTAATGTAACTACTAAACCAACAATCTAAAATAATACCAGGGTAGGGCACTAAGGTTTCTACCGAATCAACGAATCCAAAACAAAAAAAAGATAGAGTATAGAGGTGTCTACCGAACCAAAAAATTTAAAATAATACTAAGGTAGGACATGAAGGAATCTACCAAACCAACAAATCCAAGGCAATACCAAGGTAGGGTACTAAAGCATCTACCAAACCTACAAATCTAATGCAATACCAAAGTAGGGCATTGAGATAGCTACTACACCAATAAATCATTTATTTTCATTTTCTTACACAATAAATACTTCCATTTTTACTTAATTATATGAGGGGGATATAATGAACTTAAGGGTAATGAGGTAAACCTGGTCATATTAATACCCGTAGGTAATAGATTACCCATATCTCGATCCTTGAGACACAACGGTATTCTTAATCATAAAATCACACAAAGGCAACATAGTATCCTCCAACCTCAGTCACCTAGTCCTTAAGTATAAATACCCTCAATAAGGCCCGTAGGTCACCTAAAGAATAGAGTAGGGCCTTAACTAAGGCATAGAAGAACACCACAAAGAAAAATGAGAGCTAGCACCTCACCTTTAGGGTAGCTAATCTTAGTGAGCAAACCATTCCAAATTAAGTTATTTCACATTAAGTATTAATATTTTATGAGGTGATCACATAAGTCACATACAATATAACAAATTTTTTTTTCCATACTTAACCTTTTTCCCTTTTATTTCCAATTATTAAGGTAAATTGTAGGGTCTTAGATCTATGACAAGCCAAGTCAAAGATAAGGTTGCCTATCAAAAGTCTAAGGCCATCCTAGCATCCAATTATTTGTAAAATCTACATTAGGTTAAAATTACCAAAATAAGGTTTAAAAAACTACTTTCACCATTTTATTCATTTTTTTAACAAACATCATTATTATAAGATATTTTTGATCTGTAGGAAAAAAGGGAATACTCCACATTATTTTAGCATGTATGTAATATTTTCATTTTGGAGATTAAATGTATTTTCCACTTTTCATACATTTAGTGGGTTGCACTTACAAGTTCCTAATCATGTAACTCTCACGTATCACATCTTCCATCTAACATGTACATGCACATTTAAAGCATAATACATCATTTACATATGAATATTATCATCATATCACATGCATGAGAATATCTCTAACCGTAGGCCATGCGAATAGAATTTATGAAAAGCTAACCCTAATGATGCACATACGCTTCCATTTGAATCATCATAACCCTAGATATCATGCATTATCAATCATGAGCATTTAACACGGAATTTTTATCATAACTTGATAAGAATAAAAGTCCTAACAAAACCCTAGACATGCACACGTAAATCATTTGACATACTACCCTACATATAGCTTAACTTTTAATAATTTTATATATCATCCATTCAACATGTTATTATTTTATCATGCATTTCATAATACTTGAAAAGAATAAAACCCTAACATAATTCTAGGTATAAAAAATAGAAGTATGCTCGCACATAAATTTTACTATCATATGAGTGATTGAATTTACTTAATCTAAGTTCACACAAAACAAGTCTTCTCCAAAGTCCTGAATAATTACCTAGGAATTTAACACCCAAAAACATATATATTAGCATATAATATTGTACAATAATAATCCAAAATAACTAAAATAAATAAGGATCACTAATCATTCAAACAGTATAAGAAAACGCTAAAGAAAACTTGAGCAACAAGAAAGGACGGCTTTAGCCGAGAAGAGGAAGATGAGGAATGCTAACTTAAGATATTGTTAGGGGGACACAAATGAAAAGAATGGCCAATGATATAGAGGGGAGAATGGGAAGTAAAGGTGCAACAAGTGGTGGAACAAAAGGGTTGAAGAAGAGGGGAGGGTTTTGGTGGATAATAGTGTAGCAAGGAGGAGAGTTGGTAGAAGGGAAGTGTTAGGCTTCATTGAGTTTGGCAGAAGAGAAGTGGGGGATGGTGAGTTTTTTTTACATGAGAAAGGGAAGGAAAGGTTGTTTTAGCTAGTGTTGTGGTGGTGGTTTAAGTTTTAAGAGCCAAAGATAAAGAAGAGAGAGAAGTTTGCACGAGGAAGATCTTTATTTCAAGGTGATTGTGCATGGGTGTTGGGGTAGATTCGATAAGAGGTGCCAGTGCGGGGGGTGAGGGATCGGTGGTGGTGATAGGTGGCAAGGAAAAGAGACCAATGGAGTAGTGCATTGCAACAAAAGAAATTGTGAGGATGGAGGCACAATGATGGAGAATAAGAGAGGGTTAACTTACATGAGGGAGCTCAGGAGAAGGATTAGGCATGTAGGGTTAAGGCACAAAAAAAAAGGATGCAAGGATTAAGAAGTGGGTTGCATGTAAAGAGCAATGGTGCAAAACAAGGATAGGAAAACATGGGAGAGGGGGAGGTGTGGTGTAGGGTGATGGTTTCCAAAAGTAGGAGCACCATGTAGGAAAGGAGAAGAAGGAAAGGATGACTAGTGGGCTAGGGTAAATATTTAGATAAAAAAATCAGGTTGGAATATTTGGGTAAAATTGATCATGTTACTGGGTTAGGTTACTTGATGAAACAAATACTGATTACAATCCATCCTAGGTTTAAAAATTAAATAATCATCCTTTAGTATAGTTTAACCTAATTAAATTTTATATCAAGCAAGTTGTAATAATATTACACATATTAGAAATATCATTGTTACAAATATACTAAAATAATCATTACAACTAATACATATAATAACTAGTTATAATTAGGGTTTTTGAAAATAGGGTATTACATTACCACCATCTTAATAGAGATCTCATCCTCGAAGTTAACAAAATAAAACTAACTTGTTATAACCTTAGATGGTCCATAAATAATGGTTTTACAAGCTAGGGGCACTACCCCTTAAAGAACTAAACCCAAATCAAGGCACATAGATAGCACACAATCATACAAAAATAACCATCAATCAATCACAACCATGTATGCACAAATAATGATGAAGGATAAACACTCAAGAGCACAAAGTTATATATGCCATGGTGTTTATGAATCCATAAGTCTGCACCTCACTGATAACTTTAAGGATATTAACCATCAGATCTCCTCGAGTACCTCCAATACCCAAAGTCCGACTTGCACCACCCTGCAGGTAAGGGTGAGAAGTAGATCCTTTTCCATTAGCACTCCCACACGGGATGCTACTAGTGGGCACCTTAGGAAGACTATTGCTTATTTGTGGTTCCACCACCTGACTATATCTCATGACGCTAAGATCCAATTGTAGAAGAGTAACACTCAAAGCCTATGTGCCCATCTTACCACACTTCCAACATGCTATCATTTTACCTTGGAAGTCCTTGCCTAGGTCGTCCCCTCTACACATCTTGTAGTGATAGTGCCTCGAGGGTCAGTTATTTCTAAACCGCACTCCTGAAAACTATGAAGATTGATTTCCATAAGGTCAGCTCTATTAGACACTCAACTGAACCCTCTTATCACCTTTGTGATGCTAAAAACTCTCTAATGGCCTCTTATTCCCACTAAGGGCCCTCTTTGCCACCTAAATCCATCCTAGGATACAAGCCCCCTCATACACCGTAAGTACATCTATAATAATATCTCCTCTAAAAAAATCTTGAGTGCGTAGATTCAAACCTTACTTATAATGATGAGCAAGCATTTCCCAACTATCGGCAATCTCTAGTGTAAAATTAAGAAGCTCAAAGAACTTCCTGAAGTAATCCTTAACCGACATGTTGTTCTATTATAAGGTTAAAAGCTCAACATGCTTTGCTTGACTCATGTGCAAAGGATAGTAGTGTGCTCTCAAAGCTCTCAAAAATCCTTCCCAAATTTCTTCCGGCTTAACAGATCAAAGTTATTATCCTCTCCACCATTCATCTACCTTTCCTCATAAATAGAATGTACCAACATCCACCTTCTTTCCACCTGGAAAGTCACAACCCCTGAAGATATTCTCCAATTCCATAATCCACCTTTCTAAAACTATCGAATCATCGACTCCCTCAAACACAACAAGTTATGAAACCCAAGCTCTCTAAGCCAATTCTCTGCCTAAGCAGGTGTTGGGTGCAATAAATGAGGTTGCAGCTATGGTTGTGGTTCTGCCACTCTCTCTGCTACTGCGATAAGAAACTCTTCTATATGCATGAGGTTTAAGTTTCAAGATATAGTTCTAAAGGAAATAGAATAATAGGGTTACAACACTAACAAATACAATCAAAGGCCACCTATTGGAAGGCTAAACACTCAATATTATTCAAAGGATGATAATAACATTAATGTTTATCACAAAGGTTATATAACATCTTACACATACATTAAAAGAAGTATTGAAATTAATACTAGATGTTCATACAACATTCATGATTACAATGATTAGAATAAAAGCAATTAGAACATTAATAAGCAAAAGGAAACTTTAATCATCTATGGTTATGCATACCACAAGGATAGATCACTTCCATACTAAGCATCCACCTAACATCAACCTTATGTATGGAATGCCTAACAAAACATCATAACCTATATCAAATCAATCATTACCATCAAAACCCTAAAGGCTCTAATCCATAGCAGCATCAAATGCCCATCTATCATGGATCACCCACTAGAACCACTCCTCATGTAGCATCACCTACTTTCTCTCCAAATCACAAAGAGGCCCAACCACTTCATCTGTCTCAATTGGATACTCAGAGGCATTAATTAGAAATAGTCCCATCCCTTCTCTCCATATATCATCAATCATGATCATCTCTCTCACCAGCTAATCATAATGTAGCAGGAAATTTTTACAGTCTATTAACCTAGGATGTGGAACACTCATCACAAAAAGATCCCTATATACTTCTCTTATAGTAATCCACTACTCTATCAAAGGAAGGGTCTTCAATAAGTGGTTGGACAAAAACATATAAAGCATGATGTATTAAACTTTTTCCACCATATAGTTAACCTCAATAGCTAGCCACCTCATGTGGACTCTGATATCATAACTGGGGAACATCCTAAGGGGAAAAATAGGTAGTCCTGATGATCCAAAAGACATTTTAAGGAATCCTTTAAGATACAATACATTAACTTAGATTTCATCGACCAATAAATTTCCCAAAATATAATTTTCCTCAACTTTCAACCAAGATCAAGCTTAATTCTCTATTTCAAATTTCATTAATAATATATCAGAAATATAACTCCAAATACTAAGACTACTACAAAGATAAATCTCCTAACCCACAATCCTCACAAGACTAAACTAGGTTTCAAAACACTTTATAAATGGAATATTTTGAAAATAGAAGAGGGGTTTTTAAAACAAAATCTCTAATACCAAATTGTAATACCCTAGGTTTACAAGCTAAAAAATTTCATTTTATAGAAGCATTAAATAACAAATTACTAGGTTCCACGACTCTCAACATATGTTTGGCTCCCTCACCTCTCTTATGTCAATTGCTAAGGTTAAAACAAGTGCTAAGGATAAAACAAAGCACAACCAAATTAGATTAGTGGAAATAAAATACTATACATATATAGATAGCAGTTATGAGCAAATAATATCAATACAACAAGATGACCAAAATACAACAATGGATATAAGAGTCCAAAGGAAATCTAATTATAACCAAATACTAGCACCCCTATGTATACCATTAATTTTTCCCAACTCTTAGAAGCAAAGGCCTACTGAGAAAAAGGGACTTCTTCCTAAGGGCTCCACTTATCTTTCCCACTCTTATACACTTCTTGCTACTCCATGGCCCTCATACAGTATTCTAAAAAAGTAGTATTAATGCAACTTCCTCGTGCTAAGTAAATCATAATACCTCATAAAAGGTAGCATACTCACATTTCACATTGTCATATAAAATCCAAAAAGAAAACAGAATCACAAATCATGTACCATAACAAGGAAAAATATTCATGGAACAACATATATAATCATCTAATCTCAAGATCAATAGTAAAACATACCAGTCAAATTCTCATCTTTCAAGGTATAGAGTCATATATCGAATAGTAAAACATACCAGTCAAATTCTCATCTTTCAAGGTACAGAGTCATAAAATATACATTTTGAACATAGCGGTAGGGCACTGATGCAACTATCAAACTAACAATCCAAAACAATACTTGGGTAGGGAACTCATGCATCTACCTAACCAAAAAAATCGTAAACAAACCAAGGTAGAGCACGAAGGCATCTATCAAACAAACAAATTCAAGATAATAACAAGATAAGGTATGGAGGCATGTATCGAATCAATAAATCCAAGATAATACCAAGGTAGGGCACTAAGGCGTCTACAAAACCTACAAGTCCAAAAAAATACTAAGGTAGGGCAATGAGGTGGTTATCGGACCAACAAATTATTTCTTTTCATTTTCTTACCCAACAAATACTTCCATTTTTACTTACATACTCTAGGGGGATATAGTCAACACTAGGATACAAAGGTACACCTAATCATATTGGCACCTAAAGGTAACCCAATACCATTACCTCAAACCTAGGGAAACAAAGATACACCTAGTCATACCGGCGCACAAAGGCAACACAGTATCCTCCAACCTCATTTACCTAATTTTTAAGGATTGATACCCTCTATAGGACCCATAGGCCACCTATATAGTAGAGTAGGGCCTTAAATAAGGCACAACAACACACTAGTGAACCAAAATAAACAAGGGATAAATTCACACATCTAAGGTAGCTAATCAAAGAGAGAAAACCATTTCCAACATGGGGACTTTCACTATAAGTATTAATATTTTATGAGGTGATCACATAAGTCATATATAATAGAACAATTTCCATTTTTCATACTTAACCTTTTTCCCTTTTACTACCAATTATTCAAGTAAACCCTAAGGTTATATGTAACACCCCCAAAATTCACTACTGAAAAATTTCGTTTGATTAAAATAATTATCGAAAGCAAAATAACAAAACTATGGGGATATTACAGCCACACTTAATACCAGACTGGCTCACTCCAACCGTTCTAGTACCAAGTGCTAAGGCTAAAGGAGAAAAATACAACTTGTGAGAAACTGAAACCAATAATTAAATCAGAGTAGCGTACATAACACTTTACAACAATAAAATTCACCAGTGGTGGTTACAAATCAACAAATACATTGAAACCAATAATTAAAGGGGAAATAGTACAACCCTAGGAATTTCTGGATAGTTCCTTACGCTCTTTTCCGAGGGCCCACTTGAATAGCACCTGAAAATGACCTACAAGGGACACTGCTTATTAAATAGGCAGGGGCCCCACGAATGGAACCCTTCAATACTAAAATACTAAGTAACCCTTTAAATAACACTTAACAGTAGGCTTACAATGCAACACATGATACTACATACATATATAAGGAAAGGTAAATACCTAATATCCACATTCATACATTCACATACTTAACAAATCAATCAAATATTAATAGATCATGATGAAAAATTGATACTTCTGGGTCTTAAGCCATTAGTCCATCATTAATCAATCATCTCGGATTATAAATATCCATGCCACTGCAGGAACCCCACTATTATAGCCGGTGGACCAGAATACATATAGGGCAAAATGCTCCTAACCACTATTATTACCGGCGGATCAGTCTCTAGGGCAAAACACTCTTAACCACTATTATTAGCAAGTGGACCGGTCTAGCCCCGACTCACATGGTGTTCCACTATAAGTGATTAGTATTTTCCCATAATTTATTCACAACCAAATCAAATTTATTGAGCTCGGGACCCCCACTATTATAGCTGGTGGATCGAAATACAAATATACATCATCTAGGGTAATATGCACCTCGGCCACTATTATATCCGGTGGATCGATACTTATGAACATCATCCAGGAAAAAATGCTCCTGGGCCACCATTATATCCGATGGATTGGTACTCATAATATAATTCAACTAGGCCCGGCTCATTAATCTTTCACTTTCACGATTAGTATTTTTTCTTTTTAATCGGCACAACAATTGCATTTATTTTCCTCAATAGGGAGATCAAGATCCTGGGAAACAAAGGTACACCGGTCACACTGGTGCATAAAAGTTACTCAGTACCCTTCAACCATCAACCCACAAACACAAAGGTACCTTGGTCGTACTGGTGCATAAAGCTACCTTAGTACCCTACCAACAATGACACCTAATCCATAAGTATGCATACCCCCTAAATAGGTCCGTAGAGCTAGATAGAGTAAGATATAGGGCCTAGCTGGGGCACAAAGGCACACTAGAAAATACCAAAATAACTATGCGCTAAACCACATCTTTAGGGTAGCGACCCCTAAAGAGCCACCATTCCTAATCTCAAGGTCTTTCACTTTAACTATTAGTGTCTTAATTAAGGTGATCACAAAAACACAACAATCAGATACTTATTCACTTTCAATCTTTCTGATATCGTTAGATATTTCTTATTCAAACGGCGATCTAAGGTAACACAAAGGAATCATTAAGGCCGACATATTCTCATCCAATTCCGATTTAGGATTTGTTCTCGTGATACTTACTAATTGTCAAATACTCTTATCTTGCTATTCAGCGTTATTTGAGTCATATTAAGAAATTCTGCTATCACAACGACATGTTAGATGCAAATTACTCATTTACCCCTTACTTATATAATTGCTAAGTCATCCCTCCCTTGATAAACTACCATATTACCCTTTAGTTGGCTAAATTACCAAACTACCTTTCTCCATCATCAAAATTACCAAATTACCCTTTAGTTGGCTAAATTACTAAATTACTCCTCTCCATTATTATAATTACCAAATTACCCTTCTCCATTATCAAAATTACCAAATTGCCCTTTTCTACTATCATAATTACCAAAGTACCCTTTAGTTGGTTAAATTACCAAATTACCCTTCTCTATTATCATAATTACCAAATTACCCTTCTCCATTATCAAAATTACCAAATTACCCTTTAGTTGGTTAAATTACTAGATTACCCTTCTCTATTATCATAATTACCAAATTACCCTTCTCCATTATCAAAATTACCAAATTACCCTTTAGTAGGTTAAATTCCCAAATTACCTTTCTCTAGTATCATAATTACCAAATTACCCTTATCCATTATCAAATTACCAAATTACCCTTTAGTTGGTTAAATTACCAAATTTTCATTTTTCTTTATTAGATACCATTTCATCCTTCCTTTATACCAAATTACCATTTTATCCTTTATGCTATATTATTAATTAAGCTATTCAAGATTATGTTGTGATGGTCCAAGATCATCTTAACCCTATGATAGCTCATCCAAATATACAATCCCCTCATTCGGAACTTAAACCGGTTATGTTCTGCAAACTATAGACTATAGGGAAATTTAATGGCAGTCAACCAACTAAAGACCCTCATATTTATCTTAGAGCTTTTATGGAAGTCACTGACACTTTTAAAATACAAGGAGTGCTAGAAACCTCCTTTTGACTTAAGTTATTCCTTTATTCCCTAAGAATTCATGCTAAAAGTGGATGTCTTCACTACTAGTTACCTCACGGGATGACTTAATACAAAAATTTCTCATATGTTATTTCCCTACCAAAAAAAATGCTAAACTCAAGCATAGAATTACAACATTTTTGCAAGAAGATGATAAAACATTCCACGATGCATATGAGAGGTTTAAGGAATTATTGAGCATATACCCAAACCATAAAATCCCTCATTGGCTGCAAATAGAGACCTTTTATTCTAAGCCATTAGATTCAAAATTGAGTGGATGCCTCAAATAATGGCACATTACTGAGCAGAACTTATGATCAAGCCTATGATATCATTAAGATAATAGCTTGTAACAACTAGCAGTGGGGTAGTGCCAAGAGCATTCATAGGGTGAAAGTAGTAGGAGCATTGAAAGTAGACACTATCAAATCCCTAAGATTACCGGTATCATCTATGGCTATATTATTAAAAAATACTTCTCCCACTAACTAGCAAGTAAAGAGAGTTGAAGTACACCTAATAATTTTAGTAGTTGTAGCATGTTATGTGCATTATAGAGAAAGCTATCTGTGCAAGCAATGTCCATCAAATCTAGTGTTAGTTAATTAAGTTGGAAACCAGTCTAGAATCACAAAACAGTCATACAAAACTTATTTCAATCCATCATAGAGGCAACATCCTAAATTCTCACGGTCTAATCAAAATAATGTGCAAATCCCGACCAACTAATACAACCCACAACGTTACTACCAACCTCAACTTCAGCACTCGCAGCAACCATAATCAACCTCCTTCTCAACACAATAACTCCAACACATTAGAAAATATTTTCAAGGAGTATATGGAAAAATCCTATGTAGTAATTCAAAGCAATATAACATCCTTACGTACACTAAAAACCTAAATGGGGCAACTAGCTAGCAAGCCCTAATGCTCTATGCCATGAGAACCCATAAGAGATGTTAAGGGGAAGTGTAAAGATATCACTCTAATATCAAGCAAAGCAATTTAACCCCCTTACCAATAGGTTGAGGCAAAGGAAGAACACAACCCTACCAAATAGGTAGATAATATGGAACCCATAAATGGGAAATCAATATGTGCACCATCACAACAACAGATCAGTCTTATCAAAAATTCAGAAGTGCAAAACACTCCATTTCCTAAGCCTCAAAAAGAGCATTAAGCCATCATCAACCATCATTCAAAAATCCTTTGCACCAGCACAACCTTTCCCTCTGCACCTTAAGCAACAACAACAAGATAATAGTTAAACAAATTCCATGAGATTCTATGATAATTGCATGTCAACATTCCATTAGAAGAAGCACTTGAACAAATTACAAACTAAGCAAAGTTCTTAAAGGACATCTTGACGCAAAAGAGAAGATTGTGTGAATTTGAGATGGTTACAATGACCCAAGGATGTAGTTTGATTTTTCAATAGAAATTACCTATAAAATTACAAGACCTTGGTAGTTTCACCATCACCTGTTCCATTGGAGATAAGTACTATATTAAGGCCCTTTGTGACCTTGGTGCTAGTATTAATCTTAATCCTATGTCCATATTCAGAAAGCTAGACATTAGTGAAGCAAGGCCAACAACTATTTCCCTGTAATTAGTTGACTGATTGTATGTTCACCTTAAAAGAAAGATTAAAGATATGTTAGTAAAGGTAGATTGGTTCATTTTCCTAATAGATTTTATTATCCTTGGTCATGAAGGAGACAAGGAGGTTCCTATCATTTTGGGTAGGAATATCTTAGCTACTAGTAAGACCCTAATAGATGTGTAGAAAGGAGAACTAACTATGAGAGTTAATGAAGAGCAAATAACTTTTAATATTTTTAATCAAATGAATCTACCAGAATAGGAGCCAAATGAATGTTCACAAATTGATAATATTGATTTGGCTATATTTGATGAGTTTGATGCAAGTGGCCCTGGTGAGGAATTCAAGCTATTCGAGGCAACTCACTTAACTAGCAATTACCCTACCTATTATTGAAATGCCCCGAAAATTTCTAATTCTAAATATTATATTTAAATGAGGTTTTATCATAAAGATTAATTAAATTAATTATTTTAATTAAAATAAAAAGGAAATTAATTAGGGAAAATCAAGAATAAATTTATAAGTATTTTAATTAGGAGGAATTTGGGGTATTTTAGCTAATTAAAGATTTTAATTCGGGAATTAATTAAATAAATGATTTTATTTAAAATAAGAATGAGAAAATAGTTTTAAATTAATATTATTTTTATAAATAATTTAATGGAAGAAAATTAGGGTGTTTTGCTAATTAGAATGGAATATATGGAAAATCTTTTAAAAATCCTAATTTAGCAAAAAAAAAAGGGATTTAAATATTATTTTATTTAAATATTATATTTTTAAATATTCTAAATATTTAGATTAATTTAATTGGGCCTAACCTAATTATTTTCTCTTTTCCTTTTTCCCTTTTTCTTTTTCTTTCTTCTTTTTTTTCCTTACCTTTTTTCTTTCTTTTTCTTCTTTTTCTTTTTCCTCTTCTTTTCCCCGACTGGGCCTGGCGCGGCCCAGTTCCCTTTTTTCTTCTCTTCTTCTTCTTCGGCACGGCCCAGCCCGCGCCCGCGTGACGTCCTCCTTCCGCCCCGTGCCGCGCTGCGTTTTGGCTCGGTTTCCATATAAACGCGTCGTTCAAATTAATGAATCCTTCGACCAGCGCCCGACCGGCCCGGTTCTTCCTTTTTCTTTTCTTTCCCGGCCGACCCGACCGCCTCCCTCTCTTCTTCCTTCTTCCTCCTTCCTCCTCCGTCGACGCTGCTGCACCTTTCGACCTCATTAATGGCTTCTCCGGCTACGGTGAATAATACCGGTCGTTTCTTGTCTCATTGTCTTCCTCTTAACTCCAGAAATAACTTCATATAATTATTTGACGTTAACTCTCGGCCGTTTCTCCTCCCCAACCTCTCGAAACCCCGAAGCCAACCAAACGTCGACCGACCGTTTACCGCCACCGGCCACCCAAATTATTGCAATTAAAACTTCCATGTCGACCTCCAGCTCCTCATTATCCATTCCAACATCTATAAATAGCCTTGTTATAGGAGTTTTTAGGATTTTTCTTCCCGAAACCCTAAGCCCGAGCTGCCGATCACCGAGACTTTAGACGCCGTTTCCTCCGCCGATAGCCAACCTCAAGGCCACCGCCGCATGCCAAATTATTCCCTGCAACGTCCTCTAATTAACTAAACCATTCTAACCTCTCGATTCTTCTTGTACGAGCCTAAATAATCATGCAAAGTTAGATGCTCGTTTCACCGGAATTTTGACCCCGAAGCCTTAAACCGCCTTCCACCGCCGTGCGCCGCCACCTTTGGCTACACCACCACCATCATTTTGTCCCTCTACTCTTGGGAAACAATAAAAACCTCTTATATCACCTCAATTCTCCCTATCTTTTTCCCAACATCCATCTTTCCCTCTTTTCTTCTGTTTTTCCGGCCACCGTCGCCGCCGCCGTGAACCACCGCCTGTGCCACCTATCCCCACCAGCTTAAGGTTGAACCCTAGACCCTCTCAACCATTTTCCATATTATTATAAGCCTTGATTTAATTTATTTCAATCATTTGCATATAATTACCATTATTATTATTCTTAATATTTATATTCTTAATATTTTTTTATTATTATTTGATGAGAAATTTTATTCTGAATTGTACTTGCAGGGTGGAGAGTGGTGATAAAATAATTTTATTGTTAGTTTCGAATTTTAAGTTATTAAATGAATTATTATAGGATTATTATCATTCTTATTATTATTATAATTAATATTATAATTATTAGAATAATTATTATTATCATTTTATTAATTATTCTGGAAAATCTTAGGCCCTAATTTTGTATTAACATTCGCACTTATTTATTTTAGTATTATTGTTTCTATTGTTCTTATAACTATTGATGATAATATTATCAATATCTTTATTATTTTAATATTATTATATATGTTAGTAATTTTATTATTTATATTAAATAAGTGGTAAGTCATTAGTTATAAGTAGGGTCGAAACCCCACTTTAAATTTTAAAGCTTATTATTATTATTATTATTATTATTATTATTATTATTATTATTATTATTATTATTATTATTATTATTATTATTATTATTATTTATATTCTCATTGATAGTAATTTTATTATTTTTGATATTATTATATTAGTATCATTATTATTATTAGGGTAAAGTCTTTAACCCTATATTAAAAAGGTTCATAGTATCTTTAGTATTTTTAGGTCTTTAGCAAAGTTAGAATTTTGTTAAAGTTATTTTATTAATATGTTATTATTTGGTCAAAGCCCTAAGGAGGCGTAGGAACGTGCTCCAAGACCGGTGTCGTTTCAGGTAAGGGGTGCTAAGGCCTTTTATGTGCTAATGTGCATTGTGTGCCTCGTATGCTATGCATTCTATGTTTATAATTATTAATTATGCCGTATATGCTATGACATGGAGTTGAAGTATGTTTTCGTATGGCATGTGTATTATTTGTGTATGACCCTGTAAGACATGCATGTGAGGACGTTGGTATGATTTTATGTGGGAGAAATGATGAAAAAGGAGGATGGAGAAAGAAGTTGATTAAGGGATGTGAGTTGACCTAAGTATTCCATTTATTCATGAGTAAAGGAATAAAATGGAGAACTTTAGGGTTTCGTGTGTGAGAATCTGATTTATGATTTTTGAGGTTTTGTATGGAGAATATAATTTATGGTTTTATATGGGGAAGTTTAATTTATGGTTTTGTATGGTTTTGTGGGAGACAATATAATTTATGATATTATATGGGAGAATTGAATTTATGGTTTGTTAGGGAGAATCTAATTTAAGACGTTATTTGGGGAGAATGTAATTTATGAACATTATATGGGAGAACCTAATTTATGATTTGATTGGGAGAATCTAATTTATGATTTGTTTGGGGGAATCTAATTAATCCAAATTATGGTTTGCTTGGGAGATTCTAATTTATGATTTTATGTGGGAGAATCTAACTTATAGTCTTGTATGGTAGAATCTAATTTGTGGTTATGAAAGGGGAGAATCTAATCAATTGTATTATGTGGAAAAATCTTTGGGTTTTATATGATTTGAATCTTTGTGTTGGTATGGATTGAATTTAGGGTTTTGTGTGAATGAATCTTTGGGTTGTATATGGTTTGAACTTAGGGTTTGGTAAGGATGGATACTTAGTTTGGTATGGATGAATCTTTGGGTTTTATATGGTTTGAATCTAGGGTTTGGTATGAATAGATCTTTGGGTTATGTGGAATGAATTTAGGGTTTTGTATGATGAGATTTTGGGTTTTGCATAATGGTTAATGGTTGTATGGTGATATTAGGGTTTGCATGGAAGTTAATAATTGCATGAGATGTGTAAAGTTTGTATGAGAGTGAAGTTTACGTATGGAACGCTGATTTGGGATTTGAGGAAAGTAATGTAAGTGTTGTTTGGGTGATTGAACATTTGAAGGGAAAATAGTGCGTGGAGCATTATATGGGTACGTAGGAAACCGAGCTAGGGTTCGTGTGGATAATTAGGGTTTGGTGCAACTACTTAGGGTTTTTGCGGTATCAGGTGTTTTGGTGATTAAAGTGGAGTCATGAGGATGGAATTTATGAGTTACAATGTGTGAAGTGTTAAAGGAGTGATTCATGCATGTCTAGGGTGAAAGCCGTTGAATAAGATACTTAAGACAATAATTATTTAAAGTGGAAGATAGTTGAGACGGGACCAACCGATCCACCGGTTCGGAATAGTGGTTAGGGTTCTTACCCTATGTGTGACCGATCCACCGGCTATAATAGTGGTTAGGGCATGATGTCCTATGCGTAACCGATCCACCGGTTATAATAGTGGGGGTTCCCGAGCTCAACAACCGCAAACCAGAATTTTGCTAAAATGCCTAAAAGATACTAAGTACTTACAGTGGAACACCATGCGTGCCGGAGCCAACCGATCCACCGGTTAGGAATAGTGGTTAGGACGCGTAGTCCTATGTGTATCCGATCCACCGGCTATAATAGTGGTTAGGGTATGATACCCTATGCGCCTCCGATCCACCGGCTATAATAGTGGGGGCTTCCGTTTTCGCATGGATTTGATAAAAAGGCATGATGTGTATCGAATTCCGATAAGAGATTAATTAAATAATTAATCTGGACTATGATTGGGCCTTTGTACTTTTACCTGAATTGTTCATATACCTTTATGTTGTTATGTTGGATTATGCCCTGTTATTATTCTGCATGGACTATGTGCTTACGTGTTGGCCTTAGTGCTCGGTTACCTTACTCAGTACGTAGCGTACTGATCACCCTTTTTATGGGTGCTGCTCATTCCCACGAGTAGTATGCCCTTCTGATTTGTGCAGGTGGGCGAGATATCAGTTGGGGCTGAGTGTTGAGCATGTTTGGCTCGAGATTCAAGAGAGTTGTGGCCATATTATAGTCTTTATATGACTCTAATTCTTTTTGTCAATCTTTTATCGGTTGTAAGTTTAATTCTCTTTTGGAAATGAATTACATTTCTTGATGCGTACTCTGATTTTGTTTTACAACCGTTTAATGCTTATTTGGAAATTGAATTGTATTGATTATTTCTTTTCTTAGCCTTAGCACTTGGTACTGGAACGGTCGGAGAGAACCGGTCTGGTACTAAGTGTGGCGGTAACATTTCCAGAATTCACAGGTTTTCAGTGCTTCTAATTTAATTGCCTATGCTTTTAAGAAAAAAAAAAGTTTAGTGAATTTTGGGGTGTTACAATTATTCCATTGAATAGGATGATAAGGAAGTGGTAAGGTGTAGCTGGGTTAACTATTCAACACCTATGGTACCTCTTGTCCTAAGTAATAGAAAAATACAGCAAGATAATCCATCAATAGAAGAACCTCTAAAGATGGAACTCAAACCCCTACTAGCTCACTTAAAATACGCATACTTAGGTAAGGAAGACACATCACCAATTATAATCTCTTCTACGGTACCTAAATCTTAGCAAGAATAGCCGATCAACTTTATCTAAGAGCATAGAAAAGCAATAGGATAGAACATGGCAGATATCTAAGTAATCAGCACAACATTATGCATACACAAGATTCTACTAGAGGACCCCTCAAGTTCATCTATAGAGCAGCAAAGAAATCAGCTAATGGCTGGATGTAGGGATCATCTATCCCATATCTAACAACAATTGGGTAAGCCCTGTCCAATGTGTCTCAAAGAAAGAAGGTATGGTTGTCATTCAAAACTCTAAAAATAACTTAATCCCAATGAGGATAGTCATAGGGTGGTGTATTTGAATAGACTATAGCAAACTCAATAAAGTCACCCGAAAGACCATTTCCCACTCCCCTTTATTAATCAAATGCTTGGAAAATTGGTAGGGAAAGCTTTTTATTATTTTTTAGATGGATACTCAGGTTATGACCAAATAGCCATTGCACCGGAAGATCAACATAAAACCACATTCACATTCTTGTATGGAACACTTTCCTTCTATCAAACTATGGCCTATGTAATGCCCCTACAATTTTCAGTGGTGTGTGATGGACATATTCACAAACATAGTAGAGAATACTATTGAAATCTTTATGGACAATTTCTCAATTTTTGGAGATGGCTTTGATGAATGCCTGAAAAATGTGGAGAGAGTACCAATAAGGTGTGAAGAGACAAATTTAGTCCTTAACTGGGAAAATTTTCATTTTATATTTGAAGTGGGCATTATTTTATGACACATGGTATCTCTTAAAGGATTGGAGGTCGACAGAGCCAAAATTGAGGTTATTAAAAAAATTTCCCTACTACCACTGTCAAAGGTGTGAGAAGTTTTTTAGGACATGTAGGATTTTACCAGATATTTATTAAGGATTTATCAAAAATTGCTAAGCTCCTTGGTCAGTTGTTAGAGCACGATAGAAATTTTGAATATGATGAGTGATGTAGGGAATCATTTGAGCGAATTCACGAACAAGGCTCTTATTATCATAGGAACTGACTGGAACCTACCATTTGAGCTTATGTGTGATGTAAGTGATTATACTATAGAGAAATCCTAGGACAGCAAAAGAACAAGGTTTTTCATATCATTTACTATTTTAGTAAAACACTCAATGAGGCCCAATTAAACTACATGGTTACTAAGAAAGAGCTACTAACAGTAGTGTTTGCATTTGATAAATTTCAAACTTATCTCTTAGGAATTAAAATGATTGTCCATACTGATCATGCTGCTATTCTATTCTTGCTTACAGAAAATGATGGCAAACCCCATTTACTAAGATGGGTCCTACTTTTATTGAAGTTAGATGTTGAGATTAAGGATCGATAGGGTAAGGAAAATCAAATTGTAGAAATTTATCTAGATTGGAAGGATACACTAAAGAGCACAGAAAAGTTTGAATTTAGGAGAACTTCTCTAATGAACAACTCCTAACAGTTAGGCAAGGTCAAATACCTCAGTATGCTATAACACCCCCATTTTTCATGACCAAAAAAATTCATTAAAAAATTTGCCAAAGTAGAAAACACCTAGGAAAAATAGGTTGTTACCACCATACCTGACACAGGATAAATGTTCGTCGTCTACCCATATCAAATATAAGGCTATACCAATTAAAACACTTAAAAAAATAGAGTGCGAGAAACAACAATTGAATTAAACAAATCTAAAAGTATTCACCTCGGAGGACCCTAATGAATTATGACTTAGTCATTACAAAATAAATGTAGAAAAATTACAACGCTACAATCAAACATATTAGGACATAACACCTAATTTAGAACTTTGGTCTGCCACAAACCCCGCCAAAACCTTGCGAATATCCTTCCTCTTAAAGCCTGACCCAAGTGAGGTAAGCACCTTACTAGCCATCTATAAAGACCTGCACATAGTCCTCTACTCATAGGAATGAGCAAGTGACTAAGCAAACGAGCATATTAGTACGCTACGTACTAAGTAAGCCAAGTTGCTCCCTTCATGTACACAAGTATACCAATTCATCATACATGAATGTAAAGAACAACATGCATCATGATAAGGCCATATACAAAGGTAAAACTATATAAACACATTCTATCATGCATAATTCCAACAAAGTAGAATACATCATGCTTAGATTCAAAACCTTCTCACATAAGCACCTACATATGTAATAGCTAAGAGAAACCAAGCAAACTCTAGGGTTTATTTCTAATCATCCAATTCCTTAGGTTATAACATATCCATATATGAGGCATGTCAATCACTCAATTAATATTTCATACCATAACTAATTAGTCATTTTGATCGTTAGCCAAATGTATAAACCAACTTTTGTTTATTTGGTCAATCATACCACTACTTCTATTTCTTAACCAATCATTAACAATTCACTTAGTCATCATTCATAAATTATTAACCAGTAGTTACCATCCATATTTTATTATTATCAAGTGATGGACAGTGCACCACCCCATGGTCTCACATACCATGGAAGCCTATCCAAATAAGGGACATAAGTTAGGCCAAAGCTAACCAATATGGATATAAGACCAGGCCAAAACTAACCACCTAGGTAACCAGACCATTTAGTATCAATACCCTATATTACATCATCAGTGCCTAGAGTAGATAAGGCATCAAGGCCTTAGGATCCCCCCCCAAAGACAAAGAGCGAAGGCATAAAAAATGCCCAACGAAAAACTAATCACTCGTAGCTAATTAAGGATCGAATAGCCCAAACCCATTCTCAACTCGACTTTCTTTCGCTTTACATGATTAGTATTTTATTGATAGAGATGGGTGATCATACAAGGCCTACACAAAAGCACACAAGTCAACTTCCTATGCAATCCATATTAATCCTTTTCTTTCCATTTTTCCAACCATATGGGTGTTTTGTTTGTCCTTGGCCAATGCTATTTATAACCACCATATTATTTAATTCAAGTCTATAGTGATTTTCATTACTCTTTTTTCAATACCATAACTTATCTTAAGTGAAATACCCATTTAATCCTTTCATTACTCATAGAGTATACCATAATTTACGGTCCATTTTAATCTTTTTATTAGGCTAATAATCTATGATAAAATTTATATTTTATCCCATTAATAATCATAGTATAATCCCAAACATAACCTCAAAGAATAGCCAAACCAAAAAATAAACAAATCATGCTAACCATTCAAACCAATCAATTGGTTTGGGTTGGTAGTCGATCGTTTTGACTCAACCAGACCGTGCATTTCTCAAACCAGTCGATTGGTCTAGGTCAACCAATCATTTATATGTAGACCAATTGATTGGTTTTGTCAAACAAGTCGACAGAGAAACACCAAGGTCTCTACATGATAACCGGTCAATGGGTTGGGTCAACCGATTGACTATTCTAGGAACCAATTGATTCGTTTGACTTAACTAGTCAATCAATTTACCTTAACACAGCACCAAGTCATAGATATCTTGCAGATTCTTACATATAAATCATTCTTAATCACATGAAGCATTCATCAACATAATATAAAATATTTCCAACCATGTTAACATGCATATCTCAACATGGAATCATCATAGCCTATGTTTACCCAATTTCATGTTTTAACTCAACGCATGTTATCTAACCACCAAACACCTTATATAAATTGTATTCTTTCATGGAAACATGCATAAATCCACTAAAGTTAATGCCTAACATGCGAGAATACTTACTAAACATTTTAGAAACAAGAACCACTTAGTTGATGTAGGCCAAATTCCCTTAAAAACTTAAAATTCAAACTTTGGAAAATCTCTACTTTGAAAACCTTACAATCAAAATCTTAAACTTAGACATTATACTATAATATTATAAAATTTCAAACTTAAAAACATAAGGAAAGAAGAACATACCACTTGAGGAAAAAAAATATGGGAAAGAGATAAAATGAACCACTCAACCTTTTTTCTAGAATCTAAATCTTCCTTGCTTAAAAATTAGAACAAGAGAGATCTATAGATAGGATGAGAAGAGTGTGCAAAAATAGGTTGATAAGGCTTGAAGTGTGAAGAGAAGTAAGGTGAATGCAAGGCTTAAGAAAATTTGGTAACTAAAAGAAAGGTGTATAGCAAGGATGATTAGGGTTATTTATAGCCAACCAATCGAAAGAAAATAGAGAGGGTTTAGGAGCCAACATTAAACCCTACCATTAACCTTTTCAATTTGAGTAGAACAGATGAATTTTATTCAAGATATGCTGACCTATTCTCTAGGGGTCAAATGGTGTCTCTAGAGAAATCAAGCCAATTAGAAAAAAATTGGGATTCATGAATGGAATAATAGAAAGTCAGTGTGGAATAAATATTCTAGCTTCTCCGAAGCATGCCTAAGGTCGAAGTCTTCAATCTCAAAATCGTGTAGAGGAGAGAGGAGGAAGAAGATAGTGCTGAGATCATCTATCCCCCTAAATTGTCCTAATCAGCCTCTAAATCAAATCGAGGAAAATTTTAGGTTAAGTAAATCATAAAAATGGTTAGAAATCTCTTAGGGAAAAATTCGCATAGGTTGGTAAGGTTCTGTAGTGTAAGGGATTTTTAGAAAAATTAAGTTTAAAAATATGACCAACTCGAAAAACTAGCCAACTATTCTACCACTAGTCAATTGGTTTCTCACAACCTAAATTTGCTGAAACGATAAACTAGTCAATCTGTTATCGGAACCAATCAATCAGTTTGCCTACGAAACTTAATAAATTTCATTTTTTAACATGATTTCAAATCACATTTTATCCCATACCAAATCATAACATTAAATCCAAATCAAAGGCCTAAAATTTAGCAAAATTCACATTTAATCATTTATAAATATGTAGGGTATTACAATGCTACCTGAGGCTACATCCCCGAAACCTATAACAATCAAATCACATATTTACACATACGGTCAAACTCATACATATTCACAATCAAGGAAATGGGTACTACCCCATTAAATAAAAAGGTTTACGCTTAAGGTAACAACTACAAAAACAACTCTGAATACTTGGCTCGAATTTCTTCCTTGGCCTCCCAAATAGCCTCCTCTATACCATGTCATGACCAAATAACTTTCACTAAATGAACGGTCTTTGTATGTGTGTCTCTCATCTTTGTTCCTATAATCCTCACCGGTCATTCTTCATAAGTCAAAGAATCATCGAGCTCTAGCATCTCTGATCGAATAACATGTGAAGGGTTTGCTACATAATTTCGTAGCTGTGATACTTGAAATACATTGTGCACATGTGACAACTCCATTGGTAAATGACTTCACCAACACAATCCAAAATCTTGTACTACCTAATGTATCCCAGACTAAGCTTACCCTTTCTACCAAACCACATGAATCCTTTGGTGGGATAGACCCTCAAAAGGACTCTATCACCCTCCTTATAACCATTACTTCATCTCTTCAAATCTATATAGCTCTTCTATTGGTCCTAGGTGGCTCTCATCTGTTATCGAATCAACTAGATGTGCATAGTCGTATCCTCAATCATTTTGGGTCCTAGCACAAGTGTATCATTGATTTCGTTCCGACACGAGAGACTACGATACTTCCTCCCATACAAGGCTTCTAAAGGTGAAATCTTAATCCTAGTGTGATAACTATTGTTGTAGGAGAATTTAATCAAGTCTAGCTAATATTTCGGAGTCTGAATGGTCCTCTCTATCTGACCATATATAGCTGGGTAAAAATCCATACTCATCTTCAATTAAGTACTAAAAGAAGCTTGCAATTTATACCAAAAGTGTGATATGAACCTAGAGACTTATCAAACACAATATCCTTAGGAACTCCATGAAATCTCACCACATGGTTTCTTTAGGAATTAGTTAGTTGCTCCATGCTCTAAGTCACCTTCATTGGTATGAACACAGCCAACTTAGTCAGATGATCCATAATGACCTAAATAGAATTAAAACCACTATGGGTCCTAAAAAAAACTAACCACAAAGTCCATTGACATGTTCTCCCACTTCCACTTGAGAACTTTAAGTGGTTATACTAACTCTACTGGTCTCTTGTATTCAATCTTAACCTTCTAAGAGGTTAGACATAAAGAAACAAAATCTGCCACTTCCTATTTCATGTGGGGCTACCAATATATCTTCTTCAGATCCTTGTATAGCTTGTCTCATTTAGGGTGAACCGATTGAGGAGTGCAATGTCCTTCCTCAAAGATCCTCTTCTTAAGTTCCTCACACCCCTATGGTACACACAACCTACCAGTGTACTGATACTACCATGATCATAGATCTAGAATCCTTCAGCTCTTCCTTCTGCAATGCTATTCTAGATCCTCTCAAGCTTGACATCATAATCTTGGTTAGCTTGGATATCCTCGAAGACTAAAGGTGTGATGGTGAGTGCACTCATTTTTGCCTTTAGACTCCCAACAGTGATCATTTCAATCTCCATCTTCCTTATCTCTTAGTACAGATGATCTGACAATACAATTATGCCCAACAAATATGATGTCTTCCAGCCATATACATCTGCCACCATATTAGCTTTACCCTCATGGTAGGTCAATTCTAGGTCATACTCTTTAACCAATTCCAACCATCAACATTGTCTGAGGTTCAACTTCCATTGAGTGAAGATATACTTAAGGCCCTTATAGTTAGTGTAAAACTTACACTGAACTCCATAGAGATAGTGCCTCTATACCTTAAGAGCGAACACTACCACAACAAGCACTAAGTCATGTGTCAAGTAATTCTGTTCACGTGGCTTTAGCTATCATGAAGCATAAGCCACCACTCTACCATGTTACATCAGCACACAACCTAGCCCATGCTTAAAAGCATCACTGTACACTTCAAAACCATCAGACCCACTTAGCAGTGTGAGCACTATAGCTTAAGTCAAACACCTCTTCAACCCCTTGAAAGCTTTACTAAACATCTCATTCCATTAAAAACGTGTAGCCTTCTTTAAGAGTTGGGTCAACAGTCTTACAATCTAGGAAAAATTTTCCACGAACCAATGGTAGTAACTAGATAACCTCAGGTAACTGCATACCTACTTCATAGAAGTGGGTTTTGGACATTCAAAAATAGCTTGAATCTTGGCAGGATCCACTGCCACACCATCCGTAGAGATCACATGACCAAGGAAAGCCACTTACTCTAACCAAAACTCATACTTTGAGATTTTGGCATACAGTTGGTGTGATCTTAATGAGGCCAAAATCTACCTCAAATGTTATTCATGCATCACTCATTCACTAGAGTAGATGAGGATATCATCACTAAACACCAAGATGAACTAGTCCAAGAAAGCACGAAAGATCTAGTTTATCAAGAACATGAAAGTTGTAGGCGCATTAGTGAGTCCAAATGGCATTATTGTGAACATGTAATGGCCATACCTTATTCGAAAAGTAGTCTTAGGAATGTATTACTCTATTATCTTCAAATGATGATAGCCTGATTGAAGATCAATCTTAGAGAACATTGTGGCTCCCTAGAGTTCATCAAACAAGTCATTGATCCTTCACAATGGATAATGGTTCTTCATCATCACCTAATTGAACCCCTGGTAATCGATACACAACCTCAAGCTTCTATCCTTCTTCTTCACAAATAACATAGGCACTCTCCATGGTAATGTGCTTGGTCTTGTCCAAAAGCTCTTCTAACTGAGCCTTGAGTTCTTTCATCTCCGTAGATACCACACGGTATGGAGGCTTAGATATTGGCTCTATTATTGGCAATACATCTATGGTAAAATCAAATTCTCAAACTCATAACATACCTGAAATATTCTTAGGGAATATGCTAGGAAATTCATGAACCACCACCATCTATTGGAATGGCATCTCAACTGCTTTGGTGTCTCTGACACTGCACAAGCTGAGTGGATATAACTTGTGTACGATGTTACTCAATATGATTGCCGACATAATCGTTGTAGAATTATTAGGTCACACTTCCGATATGAAATTACGATACCCTCTAGTCCTTACAGAACCACACGTTCTTGTGTATAGTAAATCAATGCTCTGTATTTTTCCAGCATATCCATCCTGATAATTACATCAAAATCATGCAAATCTAGCTCTATGAGGTCCAATGGAAACCTTATTCCTCCTTCTACCAATAAAACTCCTTGATATAACCTAGGGCATGCAATCCTATGCCTAGAAGGCAATATAATAAAAGTACTACTTGAAGGAGATAAGGTAACTCTAGTTACAAAAGAAGATGCTACAAAAGAATGCAAAGTATTAGAATCAAACAATACGCAAGCAAAATGAGTAGAGATAGTCAGCATATCGGTCACAACACTAGCCTAGTGTTTTACCTCTATCTGACTTATCACATTCAACCTTCTTACTGACAACACTCCTAAGGCACTAGTTGATCCCTACTCTTGCTAAAAAGGGTGAGACCTTAGGCCTCTAGCCCAAATAGATTGGCCGGTGGCACTGGCTGACAATGGAGGAACTCTTTGTATTTAAGGTTGTGGATGCTGAATAGATCATGTGCTCTAAGCTCTAGTCTAGCTTCTGCCACTGCCGACCCAGCACTCGTATGCCCTGTGTCCCACCACACCACATCCATGACATGTCACCTTTTTTCCTCTACAATCAACCCCTAAGTTATATGACTCACATCTCTTGCAATGGCATTGCCTTTCCTCAATGCGACCCCTAGAAAATCCTCCAGATTGGGTATTAACCCCATGCTCCAACCAAATCTTGCTGACAAGCTACCTCTAGAGAAAGCCTTATTTCGGTTACGGGGACACTGGAAACCCTCTAACTTCCTCTTGTTCCATGACTGGGCACTCAAGGCTTGAATGAATCGAGACACCTCTAGAGCTTGCTTGTACATCCGAATAGTACATAGTGGAGTGACTCCCACTAACAGCCCCTAGTATCGGATCCCTAGTATAATCTTGAGGTAATGAACTTGCATCACCTCATTAGCCTCTACCACATAGGAAAATTTGACCCCAAGTCCATAAAGTGAGTGTAATACTCTTAGATGGATATACCCCCTGCCAAAGTGCTATAAACTCCTCATACTTCTTCATACGTAGATGAGTCAGGTGGAATCGAGCTTGTGATAACTCTAAGAATTACCCCCATCCCATAGGTTCTCCACCCCAACATTGGATGCTCTGCCAACATGTGACCCCTTCCTTATAGATATTAGATGGCCACATCTACCCTTAGGTCTCTAAGGAAATCATAGGTAGTTAAGGTATTCTCAACATTCCAAACCCATTATTCCATGATATCAGGGTCATTTTGGCCTATAAAGGTTGGTAGGTGATAGTGCCCTGCCTTCCTAAGCCAATCCTTCGAAGCTGGTGCAACTACTAGCACCAGTGGAGGTTGAGGTCCTTGGATCTGGCCCTCCATATATGCTTTAATAGTTTCCACGAATACCTTGATATGCTCGTAGTGGTGGTTAGTGGCCATCATGCCCTAAAGACTAGAAAAGGTTAGGGCTAAACTTTAGGCTACCGAGTAATAAGACTCATACAGTAACAAGCACAAGCTATCTATAATATATTTTCAACCCCACTCTCACTCGCGGACATCATAATTTCAAATAATTAAATTTTTTATAAAATTATGGAAAAGGATTTCAAATCAATACCAATACCTTCCTATGGTATTAACTTATAATTATTTGCAGGGGTAAAACATTGTTAGTAAACAAATTTGATAAAACTTGGGATATCGGCTAACTCATTTTCGAAAGTAGTGCATTTTTTTAGAGCATCGCATTGATACCAACCTATAACACTCCCATTTTTTACTACCAAAAAATTTTGTTAAAATATTTGTGAAAGTAGAAAACACATAAGAAAGAAGGGGTGTTACCACCGTACTTGACATAGGATAGACATATGTCGCCTACCCCAATATCAAATATAACCATAAACCAATCAAAACACTTAAAACAATAAAGTACGGGGAATAAATATTTAATTATAGAACTATAAAAGTGTTTACATTAGAGGACGCTAACGACTTCTGACCTAATTATTGCAAAATGCATGTAGATAAAGTACAAGTCTATAATAAAACAAATTAGGGCATGACACTAAATTTAAAACCTTAGTCCACCACAGAACCCACAAAAACCTTCCAGATATCCTTACTCTCAAGCCCCGACTAAGCCCTTTACTGGCCATCTCCAAAGACTTGCACATGGGAATAAGCAGGTAACAAAGAAAATGAACATATCAGTATGCTACGTACTTAATAAGCCAAGTTTATTCCTCCATGTACACAAGTATACCAATTCATCATACATGAATGTAAATTACAGCATGCATCATGATATGGCTATATACAAAGGAAAAACTACATAAAGACATGTTATCATGCATCATTCCAACAAAGCAAAATACATCATGCTTAGATTCAAAACCTTCTCACATAAGCACCTACATATGTAATGGAAAATAGAATCCAAGCAACCTCTAGGGTTTATTTCCAATCATAAAATTCATTAGATTATATCATTACTTATCCATATATGAGGCAAGTCAATCACTCAATCTATATTCCATTCCATAAACAATTAGTCATTTTGATCATTAGTCAAGTGTATAAACCAACTTTTATTCATTTTGGTCAATCATATCACTGCTTCCATTTCTTAACCAATCATTAACCATCCACTTGGTCATCATTTGTAAATTATCAACCATTAGTTACCAGCCATAATTTATTAACATCAAGCCATGGATTGTATACTACCCCATGGTTTGACATACCACGGAAGCTTATCCAAATAATGGAAATAAAGTCCAAGTTAAAGCTAATCATTAAGTGGACATATGTTCAAGCCGAACCCAATCACAAGAATGGAAATAAGTCTAGGCCAAATCCAACCACTTATGTAACCAGACCCTTTAGTATCGATACCCCCTAATACATCGTTAGTGTCTAGAATAGCTAAGGCATCGGGACCTCTTAGGATCCTGCCCAAAGGCAAAGCCCGAATGCACCAAAAATTCCCGAATGTAGATAAACACCCAATAGCTAATCGAGGATTGGGTAACCTAGACCCATACTCAACTCAAATTTCTTTTTCTTTATGTGATTAGTATTTTATTTATAGAGATGGGTGATCATACAAGGCCCATACTAAAGCAAGTAAGTCAACTTCCTATTTTAATCCATATTAATATTTGTCTTTCCATTTTTCCAACCATGTGGGTTTTCCGTTTGTCCTTACATATTATCTTATTGTAGTCCATGCTGATTTTCATTACTCTTTTCTCAATACAATCACTTATCATAAATGAAATACGTATTTAGTCCTTTCATTACTCATAAAGTATACCATAATTTATGATCCATTTTAATATTTTCATTAAGCTAATAATCTATGATAAAATGTATATTTATCCCATTAATAATCATAGTATAATCCCAAACATAACCTCAAAGCATAATAGAACCAAGGAGAAACAAAGCATGTAAACAAACCGAACCAATTGATCGGTATGGCCCAACCAATCGATTGATTGCGCCAACCAATTAATTAGTTTGGGAAAACTAGTCCACTATCAATAGATTGGTGGATCGATTTTTCCAAACCAGTTAATAGGTTGAACCAAAGAGCAAGACTAAGGTCTCTACAGGCTTACCAACCTATGGGTTGGGTCAACCAACCTACTATTGTAGGAACTAATCAATCATTTTGACCTAATTAGTCTATTAGTTTGCCCTAATACAGTACCAAATCACAAATTTCATGCAGATTCTTACATATAAATCATTCTTAGTCACATTTAACATGAATCAACCTAATCTAACTTATTTCTAACAAAATAAAAATGAATTAATAAACATGGAATCATCATAGCCTATTTATACCAAATTTGATGTTTTTCACTAAAAACATGCTATCTAACCACTAAACCACATATACAAACTGTATTCTTTCATTCCAACAAGTAAAAATCCGCCAAAGGTAACAAAAAACATGCAAGAATACTTAATAAATATTTTAGAAGCAAGAATTACTTACTTGATAAAGGAAAAATCCTCTTAAAAAACTAGAAATTTTACCTATAGGAAATCTCATCTTTGAAAACATTAAAACTAAAATCGTAAACTCGGACATTATACAAAAATCATATCAAATTTTAAAGTTAAAAACAAAAGAGAATAAGAACTTGTAACACCCCCAAATTTACTACTAAAAAATTTCGTTTAATTAAAAGGGTTTAACGGAATCGAAAAGATAAAACCATAAATTCGGGGGCATTACCGCCACACTTAGTACCAGATTGGTTCACTCCTACCGTCCCAGTACTAAGTGCTAAGGCTAAATAAGGTTAAAATTAAACACGAGTCATTAATAAAAACCCAAGTCATTAGTAAAGTACAAGTCATACAGAAATCAGAGTGTGGTTTAGGATTACAATCCGAAGAGTACGTGGCTAGAGTTTTTCAAAACATAAGGCATAGTACAAAAACACAACTAAATTATGATAATACATGGTCCAGTAAAAGAAAAAGAGTCCAGCCGAGTCACTCTCGATTCCCAAGTTAGGTCTAGGCTCAATGCTCAGACCCACCTGATGCCTCGTAAGTGTCGTAGGCATCGAAGACGTCATCCCCTACCTACACAAGCTCATATGGGTCTTCTACTCGTGGGAATGAGCAGCACCCATGAAATGGGCGATCAGTACGCTACGTACTGAGTAAGGTAACAGATGCGCTAAGGCCAAACATACAAAACATACAAAACATACAACATAGTGGCACATTCACATAAGCCGCATGTAGTAATCCAAATAATGAAAGCCGACTATGGTCCAATTAGACTTATTTTCTTTTGAATCTCTGTTAAATGTAGTCGTTTCACATCATAATCTTTATTAATCCATGCGAGTGCGGGAACTCCACTATTATAGCTGGTGGACCAATCACTTATAGGGAAAAACACACCTAACCACTATTATATGCCGGTGGATCGGTCTCCAAGGTAGAACGCTCCTAGCTACTATTATGCCGGTGGATCGGTTTGGCCCCGACTGTCATGGTGTTTCACTGTAAGTATATAGTAGCTTTCCCATGATTCATTGGCAACATAATTTTTGGTTTGTTGAGCTTGGGATCCCCCACTATTATAGCCGGTGGATCGGTCACTTATAGGGTAGAACGCACCTAACCACTATTATATGCCGGTGGATCGGTCTCCAGGGCACCCCGGCACCTGGCCACTATTATGTCGGTGGATCGGTCTGGGCCCGGCTCAACAATCTTAGTCTTTAAGTGATTAGTATCTTATTTGTGTCTTATTAGATAAAGTTTTTCACCCTTGACATGCATATCAACTACCTTCTACTTCTATCCTCCCAAGGGGGCCCGTCCCATATCTTGAGACTCCTACACCCCTTATCACACCCCGACATCCATTTCCCTTTACACTTACCCTTTAATGAAAAACCCAAATCCTATAGGTGTGGGTTCAGCCCAACACCTTATGACATCAACTCCACCTACTATCACCCCCTAGATTTTTCCCTTGAAAACCCTAATTGGACCGATGTGGCCCAACCCTCTCTCTCACTTACACTAACATTACCTCATTTATCGCCCCATACCTTAACTCATTAGTTCCAATCCCAAATCATATCGCTTTACCACTTGATTCCACATATGACCGGGAAAACCCTAGTTGGCCACTTCAAACCCTAGTACCCTTCTTCTCCCACAAGTAACCTCTTTCTTTTCACCCAAAATCTCATCTCTCCGACGGAACCCATACTCACCCATTATAAAATAAATTCTCACTCCTAACACGTACTCCACTCTCCCTTAATCATTTTTAGTTTCACACTTTTCGGATTACTACTTTCTCCCAAAACCCTAATCGGGTCCCTTATACACCCTTACACCAACCTACGTACTATTTTTCATCCTAAGTCTCCAATCACTCCACAACTCTCCCCTTAGCTTGTTTACACCCTAAATCAACTTTTCTCACGTAAAGATCACCCCCATGCAAGTTTTATCCAGCCCATGCAAACACCCAAAGTTCCCATGCAAATTTTAAGATTCTCATGCATGGTTCCCATCTCTCATTCATTTTGGTCATTCCTTCCTCTTTAATTTCCTCTCAAAGATCATGAGGTATTTTGGTCAACCTCATATCCCCCTTAATGATCTCACTTCCCATTTCTTTCTTTTTGGTCCTTTCATTCCCATATCATATTATCAATTGTCCTAGCATGCATGTCCTAGAGGGTCATATCATATCACACCATAAACACCATACATATCATACTCATGTCATAAGAAGCACATACAAACATACCTCAACTCCAAGCTACGCTACACATCAGACAAGTTAAGGACAATCATACAATACACAATATAACATGATATATATATAGCATCCAAGGCATACAAGTCACATAACACACATGGGCCTTAGCTACATCCTTACCTAAAGTGACGCCGGGCTTAGCTACATCCTTACCTAAAGCACGCTCCTATGACTCTTTAAGGTTTTGGCTCGATTCACCTATAAGAGGGAAAATGGTAAGGATTAGTTTCCCTCCTACCAAAAGTACCATTACTCCTTATTTTATTCTAAGATTAGGATTATTATTATTATTATTATTAAAGGGAGTATTATACGTGAAAACTAGAGTTTTTATCTTCAAGTTAGCCTACTAGATATTACTAGTCAAAATATGTTTATGTTAATATTTATTACTATACTTACATTATTAAACCTAATAGCTTTATTCTTCTAATAATAGCACTAATACTAGTTATAGCAAAATAGTGACAATAATAATAATAATAGTAATGCTAATGCTTATAGTGATAGAAACCCTAGCATTTTTAAGGCTAAGTCTAATAATAGTATTAGGGTTAAAATAATAGTATAATAATTGCAATACCAACAAAGTACAAATATTCATAAAGATAATAATGATAAAAGTTATATTTTGAATAATAATAATATAAGGGTTCAAATGTTTTTGTCACAATAATAGAAATAAAATAATAATAATAATAATAATAATAATAATAATAATAATAATAATAATAATAATAATGTTAAGTACAATAATAATAACAACAACAATAATAATAGTAACCAAGATGATAATAATAATATAAGGGTCCAAATATTTATATTAATAAATAAAAGTGATAAAGGAAAAAGTTAGTATTAACAATATTAGTAAGGAAATAATGACAATGGTAATGGTAATAATAACAATAATAATAGAAATAAAGTTGGGTTAAGTAGAAATAATAATAATAGTAATGGCATTAATAATAATAATAATAATAATTAATAATATACTAATAGCAATGATAGTAAAAATGGTAATAGTAATATAAGCGTTAAAATCTTTACCATAATAGTAAAGATAATGATAATAAGCCATAGCTAGCATTAGTAATAATAGTAGGAATACTAGTGAGGTTAGTAATAATAATAATAGTAAACGAGGAAAAGTCTTAATCATAATAACCCTAAAGTTGTAGACCATTATTAACGATAATATTATTATTGGTTAGGAAAATCATAAAGTTAGGTTAAGTAATAATAATAATAATAATAATAGAGATAACTATATTAATACTAAAGTTGTTAGTAATAATAATAATGATAATAGTATTAGTAGTAGTAGTAGTAGTAATAGTACTAATAATAACTGTTTTAATGCTAAAGTTGTAGCCTTTTAAATAGTATACCCTAGTTATAAATATTTTTGAAATTAGGTTAGGTAATAAGGGTGATACATAATAATAATATTAATAATGGTAATAATAATAATAATAACAATGACAATACAACACTAATAATAATAAGAACAATAATGATAGTAATATTAAGGATAATACTATTAATATTAAATAAAATTATTAACACTTATAGAAAATAGTTTAGGGCCTGGGGAAGTTGGAGCACCACCTTAGGTTAGTGGTGGAACCGGCGGCGGTGGAGGAGGAAGAGAGGGGAAAAATGGATATGTAGCCTAAGAGAAATGGAATGGAGGGGTGTTTGAGGTGGAGGAAGGTGCAGCAGGTGAAGGGGGTGGAATGAAGGTGGTGGTGTACCTGGGAGTGGCGGTGCACGGTGGTTGGTGCGGCGGCCGAAGGTGGTGGAAGGTGGTGGAAGATGGGGGAGGTAAAAGGAGAGAGAGGCAGGGGAAGATGACGGTATGGGAAGGTAGGGGAAGGTTCCCTGGGTGTTTTGGAGGGTGGAGGGGGTGATGGTTGCGGCGAGGGTGGCAGTAGAAGGCGGCGCGAGGGGCGGCAAGGGGTTAGAGTGGCTGCTCGGGTTGGCGACTTTGCACAGTCGAGGCGGCACGTGCAGGGCGAGATAGGGGTGATGGTGGCTTGGTTTTGTAGAGGAAAGTGCGGAGATGATTTGGGTGGGCGGCGTTTGTTGCGGTGGTCATTGGCGGCGGCAGAATAATAATATGTTTGGGCAGCGGCGAGAAGCAAAGTTTCTAGGCTTGTGAAAAAGGGAGCTCGACTATGGCTGCCCCGGGATGTATTTATAGGCCAATTGAGGGGAAAGACGACAAGAGAAGAAGAAGACACGCGGGGCAGGTGTGGCAGGACCACCGGCCGGCAGTGGTAGGCGGTGCAGTCCTGCCAATTGCAGGTTAGGTCGGATCGGGAGAAAAATGAAAGGAGATGGGCACGTGGGGAGGGGAGAGATGGGGCTTAATGGGGTTGAAAAAAGGAAGAAAACGACAGGGAGAGTAGAGAGAAGGGAGGCCGGACGACATTGGTGGCTATCGGTGGCAGAGTTGTAGGGTCGAATTGGCAGGTCGGGGTTGCAGGTGACGTAGAAGAAGGAAAGGGAAGAGGTGGACCGGCGGTCCAAGGGGGAGAAAAAGAAGAACCGGCTGGCGGTTGGGCACAAGAGAAAGGGTAATGCGGCTTGGGCCATGCAAGACAGGGGAGGGGAGGTGATCTAGGCCGGCGAGCTGGCCCAGTCGGGGGAAAATGGGGAAAGAAGGAAGAAAGAAAAAGGAAAAGAAAGGAGAAAAAGGAAAAATAATAAAATGGTTGGGTTGAGGTATTTGGTCTTTATTTATTTATATATTTAATTTAGATATTTAATTTTAATAATAATTATTTTAAGTATAATAATTAAATTCATTTTTAAATTAATTAGGCTGTTTTGGATAAATTTTCCTTAACTTCCATTTTATTTAGTAAAATGTCCAAAATTTTCTAAATAATTTATTTATTAATTTATCTTTATTTTCCTCAATTACTTTCCTCTTTATTTAATAAAATAATTTATTTTCTTAATTTTCCTAATAAATTATTATTCTGCCATAATTATTAAATTAGGATTTTTGGGGTAGATAAACAAATTTTAATAATTTAACTTAATATATTTTGATATATTGGTTTAAAAGGTAAATTTCAGAAAATATTGGTTTGAAACGTTATTTAAATAGAATAGGTATGATAAAATAATAATTTATTTATTTTAATTTATTAAATATTCACATCTAATTTTATATACACAAAGATCCGCAAAATAGTTAAATTAAATAAATTAAAAAGGTAAAATCCTTAAAATAATTAGATTAAGTAAGTTTAAAAGCTTAGTTATCCCAAATAAAAGTGATTTATTAAATTATAGACTTTTAAAATTTTGGGGGATTACAGAACATACCACTTGAGGAAAAAAAAGTTGAAGAAAGAGTCAAACTGAACCACTCAACCTTTTTCCCAGAATCTAACTCTTCCTTACTTAATAACTAAAACAATAGAGAGCTACAGATAGGATCAGAAGAGTGTGTGAAAATAGGCTGACAAGGCTCAAAGTGTGAGGAGAAAGAAGGTGAATATAAGAATTAGAAAATTTTTTGGCTAAAAGAAAGGTGGATAGCAAGGATGATTGGGCTATTTATAGCCAATCAATCTAAAGGAAATACCGATGGCTAAGGAACCAACTCAAAACCCTACCACTGACCATTTGAATTTGAGTAGAACTGTAACACCCCCAAATTTACTACTGAATTTTTTTTTTTAAATCGGGAGGTTTAACATAAGCGGAAGATTTAAAATCGTAAACTTGGGGGTATTACCGCCACACTTAGTACCAGACCGGTTCACTCCTACCGTTCCGATACTAAGTGCTAAGCCTAAACTAAACAATCATTAAGTAAGAGTCATCAAAACATAGGTCCATAGTTAACATAGACCATTCACGAAAACCACGAGTCAACAACAGTTAAAATATCGTTAAGATTACAACTTAAGAGTACGGTTTCAAAACAAGAAGCGTAGTACAAAATATAGCTAAATGAAACAGATCCCAAGGGACCAATATCCGAATCGCCTACTCACTTAAGCCAAGCCTTCCACCCCACAATACTAACCGATCAAACCTGCATAGGAGGTCTGCTCCCCACCATTGGTGGATCATCACATGACCCATTCAATCAATGTAGTATCAGTACAGGTCCAATACTGAGTAAGGGCGCAGGTGCGCTAAGGCCAAGCATACAATCATACCACATAGCACACATAGCACAATCATATAAGTAACATGTGATAACACGCAAGATAAGGCCTAAGCACTTTCCGGTGACTTATTCTTTATCCTTGTTAATAATATGTCCATTTCACACATATTCTTTAATAATCCATGTGAGTGCGGGAACCCCACTATTATAGCCGGTGGACCGGAAAGTATACACTTAAGGCAGAATGCTCCTGACCACTATTATTTGCCGGTGGACCGGTCTCCAGGGCAAAATGCTTCTGGCCACTATTATTTGCCGGTGGACCGGTCTGGCCCCGACTCACATGATGTTCCGCTGTAAGTACTTAGTATATTTCCCATGGTTTAACTTACTTACTTTGGTTTGTCGAGCACGAAATCCCCCACTATTATAGCCGGTGGACCGGAAAGTATACACTCAAGGCAGAACGCTCCTGACCACTATTATTTGCCGGTGGACCGGTCTCCAGGGCACCCCGGCTCCTGGCCACTATTATTTGCCGGTGGACTAGTCTGGGCTCGGCTCAACAATCTTTCACTTTACATGATTAGTGTCTTATCCGTGTTTTATTAGATATCATTCCACCCTTAACATGCATGTCATCGATGTTCTACTACCGCTCTCTAAAGAGGGCCCGTCCCATATTTTGAGACTCGTATCTCTTCTCACACCCGACATCCATTCCCCGTAGACTTAGGCATAGTGGCATATAGTAAGGCACAATCTCCAAGAATATAGGCCATCCCATTACATATGATGTCGACTCCGCATGTCCTCCTCCCTCTAGGGTTCCTCCTCGGAGACCCTAATCGGACCTCTGTGGCCCAACTCTTTCTTACTTACCCAAACGTTACTTTATTCTCTATCTCGCACCTCATTCTTTTATTAGGAAATTCCCCAAATGTGTTACTTTATCTCCCAAGTTCACGTGTGACCGAAAAAACCCTAGTTGGCCATTCAAAACCCTATCTGACCACGCCAACCCTAGTTGGCCGCACCAAACCCTAGCACTTTACTTCTTCAACAAGTAACCTCCCTCTTTCACCCCAAAATCTCTTCTCTTATTTAGAAACCCCCGCTCATCTTTTATATAAGTGAGTTCTCACTCTCAACCCCATACTCCACCATGCAAACCCTAGTAACACCCTACAAACATTAATACCTCCATAAAATCATAAATGCCACCATACAAACCCGAATACCACCATAAGCCATTAATACCACCATGCAATCATTAATACCACCATACGAACATTTATACCACCATACAAACCCTAATACCACCATAAGCTATTAAAACCACTATGCAATCATTAATACCCCCATACGAACATTTATACCACCATACAAACCTTAATACCACTATACAACATTAATACTTCCATAAAATCATAATTACCACCATACAACATTAATACTTCCATAAAATCATAATTACCACCATACAACATTAATACTTCCATAAAATCCTAAATACTACCATACAACCCGAATACCACCATGCGAACCATTAGTACCGCCCTAGAACATTAATACCATCATACAACATTAATACCTCCATAAAATCATAAATACCACCATACAACCCGAATACCACCATGCAAACTTTAAGACTCCCATGCATGGTTCCCAACTCTCATTTATTTCGGACATTCCTCCCACTTAAATATTCTCTCATAGATCATGAGGTACTTAGGTCAACCTCATATCCCCCTTAGTGGTCTCACTTCTCATTTATTTCCGGTCATCCTTATATTCCCAACTCATATTACCATTTATCCTAACATGCATGTCCTAGAGGGCCATAACATAATACATCATAAACATCATACATATAAATGTCATGCTCATGTCACGGAAGCACATACAACATACCTCAATCTCCAAGCTGCGCTACACATAAGACAAGTTATCCACAAATCATATAATACATGGCATAGCATGGCATACACAACATTCAACACATCCACGTTACACATAGCACAAGGCCATTAGCTTCGTCCTTACCTAAGGTGACGCCGGGCTTAGAGGACGCTCCTCTAACTCCTTAGGGCTTTTTTTGGGGTTACCTATAAAAGGGAAAAATGCTAAGTATTAGTTTCCCTTATAATTACTATCAATCCTCATTCTAGTTTAAGGTTAGGGTTTTTATTACTAAAAAGGGTTTTATACAAAAACTAGGGTTTTTACCTTAGAATTAGTATACTAAATATTAGTAGTCAAAATATGTTTATTTTTAATACCTATTGTTACGCTTATATTATTAGACCCGTTAGCCCTATTCTTATAATAATAATGTTCATGCTAACTATAGAAAAATAGTGATAATAATAATGATAAAAATAATACTAGTGACACTAATGTTTATAGTGAGAGAAACCCTAACATTTTTAAGGCTAAGTCCACTAATGGTGTCATATTCGAAATAATATTATTATAAGGTCACAATATTACAAGTAACTATTCCTAAGGGTGATAATGATAATAGTTGTATATTCTTGAATAATAAAAGGGTTCAAATGCTTTTGATTACAACAATAAGGTAGTGATAGTAGTAATAATAGTAATAGTTAATAATAGTGTCATAGTAATGAGGTTAGGGTTAATGTTAAATGGTATGGTAATAAGGTTCAAGTACTCTTCTTAGTTAACAACCAAATGATATTTACTAGCTTGAGTTAAGTAACATGGGTAAGACAAGGTAGTATTATTATTAACAATGGTGACAAATGTGTTAAGTATAATAATAATAACAATAACAATAATAATAATAGTAATAATAATAATACTAATAATAGTAAAAATAATAATAATAATAATAATAACAATAGTACAACCAAGTAAGGTTAAGCAATAATAATAATAACCATAGTAAGGATAATAGAAATAATAATAATAAAAATGTTAATACTAATAATTATAAAAATAAGACCAAAGTTAAGTATAATATAGGTTAGGGTTTAAAAGGGATGTTAGTATTATTAAGAAAATAAGAACATTAATAATAAAGACAATAATAATGGTAATAATGGTAATAATGATAATAATAATAATAATAATAATAATAATAATAATAATAATAGTAATAACAATAATAAAAGTAATAATAATAATGATAATAATAATAATAAGTATATTAGTATTAATATTAGTAGAAAATAGTAGCAGCTATATAAAAAGGGGTTAGGGTTTGGATGGGTGGAGAACCACCTAGGGTTGGTGGTGGTCCGGCGGCGGCGCGTGGCGGCGACGGCGGCGGCGGTGGAGGAGGAGAAGAGGGGGAAAGATGGAGGTGGTGGTTAGATGGGGGAAAGGAAAGGAAATTTAAGTGTGGGGGAGGAGACAACAGGGAGAGGGGAGTGGAATGAGGGTGGCGGCGTGAGAAAGGAGGCGGCGCGCGGTGGTGGACGCGGCAGCCGAAGGTGGAAGAAGGTGGTGGGAGATGGTGGAGGCTGGTGGAGAAGGAGGTAGGGGGTAAGGATGGTATGGACAGGTAGGGGAGGACCTGCCGGTTATTTTGGGAGGCGGCAGGGTGGCTGGTAGCGGCGGAGGAGGCGGCAGAAGGTGGCGTAAGGCGGCAACGGGCTGGAAGGGGCTGCTCGGGGTGGCGATTTTGCACGGCCTGGGGTGGCTCGTGCAAGGCGAATCGAGGGCTGAGGAGGGCTTGGTTAGGTGGAGGGTGGTGCAAGGTGGGGTTCTGGGCGGCGTTCGACCGGCAGCGTTGGGGGACGACGGCATTCGACCGGCAGCGTTGGGGGACGGCGGCGGTCGACGCGTCTAATGGGGCGGCGGCGAGAGGGAGCAAACCCAGGGTTTAGGGGTTCCAAATCCCGAACCCAGGTGATCAATGGGGGTATTTATAGGTAGGGTGGCCAGGCAAGGCCAGGGGAAGAAGACAAAAGGGTGCGGGCGCCAGGCGGCAGCTGCCATGGCAGGTTAGGTCGGGAGGGGGAGAAAGAGGAAAGAAGGTGGGCATGCGGGGAGGCACCTGCAGGGATTATTGGGGTCGAAAATAGGAAAGAAAATGACAGGGAAGGGCAGGGGAGGACGGTCGGCGCTGAGCTGGTGGCTGCCAGCGAGATTCGGGGCTGCAAGTCGAGTTGCAGGTCGGCGTGCAGGTTGGGGGAGAAGAAGACAGACAGAGTGGACCGGTGGTCCAGGGGAAAAAGAAAAAGAAGGGGAACCGGCCGGTTCGGCGGCGTTTATTTAATCCGTAAGTCAAACGCGACGTACTAAGGGTTGTGGGAGGAAAACGCAGCGTCGCGCCGTAGGCTGGCAACGATCATAAGGTCGTTAAGCGTGATGCGGCGTTTCGACGGCTCTGAGGGCAAAACGCAGCGCACGGGACACACAATGGTTGGCGTCGCACGACGCGGGCCGTGGGAAGGGAAAGAAGGAAGGGATGGGGTTCGGGCGGCCTGTACGCGAGACAGGGAGAGGAGAAGGGTTTGGGCCTGTGGGCTGGCCCAGCCGGGGGGGAGAGAAAGAAAGAAAAAAAAAGAAAGAGGAGGGAGAAAAAGGAAGAAAAAAAAGGGAAAATAAGAAAATAAATAGGATGGGAAAATAATTAAAATAACTTATGGGGAAATTGGGGTATTTTTGGGTTATTTAGAATATTAATATTTATAAAATATTAACTAAATTCCTTTTTGCTTATTTTAGACTATTTTAGATAAATTTCCTTAACCTCCAAGCTAATTAGGAAAATACCCAAATTTTATTCCAATTAAATTCTTTATTATTTTCCTCTTAATCTATCTTAATTAACTCTCTACATTTTAAGTAAATTAATTTAAATAATTAATTTTCCTAATAATTCCTTATTTGGCCATAATTTCAGAATTTAGGATTTTGGGATATTACAAGAATGAACAAATTTTTTCAAAGATTTGCTGACCTAATCTCCAAAGCTCAAATGGTGTCTCTAGAGAATTCAGGTCAATTACACCAGAATTAGCATTCACAAATGAAGTAATAGAAAGTCAATGTTAAAGGAATCTTCCAACTACAAGGAAGTGTGCCTGATATCAAAGCATTTAATATCATAATCTTGTAGAGGAGATAGGAGGAGGAAGATAATGCTAAGGTCATCTCTCTCCCTCAATTGTTTCAATGGATCTCTATATCATATCGAGGCAATATTTCAATTTAAATGCATCACAAAAGTTGTTAGGAATCTCTTAAGGACATATTTTTTATGGGTTTGTAAGGTTCTGTTTTAGTGTAAGGGATTTTTCAAAAAAATCAACCTTAAAAAGATAACCAGATCCACAATCCAACCATCTACGACCAATCAATCAGTTTCCTACAACTACTCGATAGGTTTAGTCGGAAAAGCCTAAACTTGTTGAAATAACAAACAAGCCAATCCACTTACCTATAAAACTCAATAAACTTCATTTTTCAACATGATTTTAATTTAAATTTTTTCCCAAACCAAATCATAACACTAAATCAAAATCAAAGGTTTAAAATTTGGTAAAATTCTCATTTAACCATTTACAAAAATATGGGGTATTATATATATAAACATTGCTAACTATTTAGCATATAAAGTACTGCCCCTGACAAATCTCCTCAATAATTGAAGAAGTTTTTTCTTAACGTTAAGTATTACTACCGAGATGAACCATTCTTGTTTCAGCAATGCTCAGATGGGTTGATAAGAAGTTATATAAGTGGAGATTTTGGCCGCCTATCATCATGCACTCTATGGAGGTCATTTAGGAAGCAAAAGTTCTTCAAAGTGGACTCTATAGTCCTACCATATTCAAAGATAATAATGTTGAGGTCCAAAATTGTGAGCAATGCTAACGAATTGGGAACATATCATAGAGAAATAAAATGCCTCAAAATTTGTATATTAGAAATGAAACTATTTGATGTTTGGGGTATTAATTTCATAGACTTATTGCCACCCTCCTTTGGCAATGAATATATTATGGTAGCTATAGATTACATGTCTAAATGGATAGAACCTATTACATTGCCAACAAATGATGCTGGGGTAGTAACCCATTTCCTCCAAAAGAATATTTTCACAAGATTTAGGACTCCAAGGGCAATCATTAGCGATGGTGGCACTCATTTCTACAATAAGTTGGTCAACCAACTATTGCACAAATATGAGATTCATCATAGAGTAGCCACGACTAATCATTTGTAGTCTAGTGGTCAAGCCAAACTTTATACCAAGGAAATTAAGATAATTTTAGGGAAAGTATTCAACCCTACTAGAAAGGATTGGTCTGTCAGGTTAGACAACTCACTATGGGTAGATAGGATAGCCTTTAAGACACCCTTGGGTATGTCACCTTATAGGATTATGTTTTGAAAGAATTGTCATCTACCAATTGAATTGGAACATAAATTCTATTGGGAACTTAAGGCAGTCAACTTTGATCTATCTTTTGCAAGAGAGGCAAGTTGCAATTGAATGAATTAGAGGAGATGAGGAATGCTTCATATAAGAGTGCATGGTTATACAAAGAAAAAAAACAAAAGATTTCATAACCAACATATCAAGAAGAAAGAACTTTATTCCAAGCAGTTGGTTTTACTCTACAACTCATGGTTAAAATTGTTCCCAGGGAAACTAAGATCAAGATGGTATAAACCCTACAAAGTTATCAAGGTTTACCCATATAGAGTTGTGGATCTAAAAGATTAGAAAAATGAAGGGATTTTCAAAGTCAATGGCCATAGAGTAAAATCATTCTAGGGAGGAAATTTTAATAAGGAAGTTCAAATACTTTCCCTACGAAACTCATAGGGATATAATAGGTTGTCAAGCTAAAGACATTAAACCAAGTGCTCTTAGAAGGTAGCCAATGTTTTGTCCCCAATTTTATAAAATTTTGTTCCTTATATTTTTCATAGGATTTTGTCTATATGATCAATTTTTTCTATACCCCATTAACCTGGCAACATAATCCTTCTCTTGCAAGAATGCCAAGTAGATAATAGAGATGGGTGGGAAGCATGTTCCATGTGTTAAATGTAGGAGTAGGAAAAGAGTCATTTTTTCATCTACACATCAATCTACATATCTTTAGTCAGATGGCTACTATTATGAGGTACATCCTTGACACTGTACCTCGCATCCCATCCTTATCCCTGCAAAACTTTTAAAAAGCTATCCTCCCCATCATTTTCATCTCATCCATTCAACCTCCACCGCAGCCTCCCTCCTTCCTTCTAACTATGTCGAGGAAAGTCCTACGCAGCCTCCCTTTACAAGAATAAAATGACTTCCTCATTAATTCCTTTGGACAGCTTACTTTATCCCCCTCTACTAAACCAAATGAAATCACCATTCTTACCACAACAAAAGAATCTAATCAATTGGGTGCATCCATTCCAATTTCCTTATCACCCGACCTTTCTATCCCCGCAATGACTAGAAGAACCACTAGATCAGTGGCTAAAGCTACTATTAAAAACCCTCAACTCCCAATGAAACCCAAATCTTCAAAAAAATAGCTTGCCCCTTCTTCCTCTGTTAATGAATTTTTTTTCACCGACGAAGAGGAGGAAACCCATTCCATCATTCCTCCAACAAAGCACCATCTTTGGCTTTTTTTCATTTTGACTAGTCTCAAGAATGCTATAACTCTCTTTCTACTAGACAGTTATCGTAAAACCCTAAAAATTTACAATTGGAAATTTTCTTTTATGCAAAAAACCATATACTAAAATAGGGGTGCTACCGCCGTGATCGGCACAAGATAAACCCTCGACCAATCTCATACCAACCACAAGGCTAGAGAATTTAAAGGTATAAATACGAGCAATAAATAAAACCACAATAGTTCTAACATTTTATAAATAAAATAGAGTGTGTAAGTGTCAAAGTTGATACAGAAATGGAAAGAGAGTACAACAACACCCCTATAGTGGAAATAAAATGATAAGAAAGTCAGATAAAGGTAAGTCTGAACAACACCCTCTCATACCCCATGACAAGTAAGGTAACCATTTATATTACTCGTGAAAATGACCAACATCCATGAAAGGGATGATCAATACACTACATACTAAGTAAGGTAACCATGTGGTTAAGACTATAAAATATAAATGGAAAATAATGTATGCAATAAGTCAGTCCGAATAATCATAAGCATTAGAATTCAAGCCATTGATTTCATTTTCACACAACTCTTCATTTAGGTTCATGCAAGTACAGGAACCACAATATTATAGTCGGTGGATCGAAAACACCCAGGATTGGACGCTCCTGGCCACTATTATTTGCTGGTGGATCAATCTCTGAGGCAAAGTGCTCCTAGCTACTATTATGTTGGTGGAATGGTGTACCCTCAACTCTCATGGTGTTCCACTATAAGTGTTTAATATTTTTCCCAAGACTTATTATCATTTAAGGTTTGGTTTACTAAGCTCAGGATCCCCCACTCTTATAGCCAGTGGAACGGAATACACTCTAGGGAAACATGCACCGGGCCACTATTATTCGTCAATGGATCAATCTCCAGAGCATAGTGCACCTAGCCACTATTTTTACTAATAGAACGATCTAGGCCTGACTTAATAATCTTTCACTTTAAATTGTTAGTGTCTTATTCAATAGATACGTTCTTACTAGACATGCATGCCCCATTGGACCTTCCACTCTCACCCTTTCACTCTAGTTCCCTTGAATAGCCCCGTCCTATATCTTGGGACCTCAACAAACCTTAGGACTCAAAGAATTTTTTCTTACATTTCCTTTACTCATCCTAAAAACCCAAATTCCTGCGTATGTGGATTAAGGCCCACTTTCCCATATCTTGTCTTTAGGTCACCATTGCCCTCTAGGGTTTCCCTCAAAAACCCTAATCTAGCCTATGTGGCCCTAACCTCTCCTTATCATGCATGGCTCATGCCCCCTCATTCCAACCCATCACACCACTCAAACCACACCCAAACATCATAACCCTACTTCCCATTCTTCACATTTGATAGTGAAAACCTAATTGGCCAGCCCAAAACTCTAGTACTTCTCCTTTCTTTTATGTCGTCCCCCATCCACACACACTCCACCCTCCTTTCCACTTGACTCATACCCTTCATATGGCACCCCCTAGTCTCAAACCTCACTCCAACTGCTCATCATCAACTCTCTCTCCACACACTTCCCACACTTAGGTTTTTCCCATAACCTTAATTAAGCCTTCCATGCATGCTTCTACCAACCCATATACTATTTTTTGCCTATAGACTCTAATCACTCAAAATACTCTTTCCTCGCCATACTTAACCCTTAAATCACTTTTTCCTACATAAACATTACCCCATAAAAAGGCGAATCACCCCATGTAAGCCTTACACTTCCCATGTAAGATTAACTCCAACCTTTCAGTTTATTTTTATTATCCTTATATTCTATCACCCATGAATCATAAGGTACTTAGGCTTTTTCTCACTTCTTCCTAATCACTCCACCCTCTTTATTTCTTTTAGCTCTTCCCAATCTCATCATACCACCTAAGGCCTCCTAGCATGCATATCATATTAGGGAAACTATACATAAGGGCATATCACAACATACAAGTCATATCACACATATCATAATACATACATCATTTACCTTAGCTCCATGTATAGCAAGATACACTACAAGTATTTAGTCCATACTCATATATAATACAGTATATATCTAAATCATCCATGAACACATAAACATACAATTTATCCTTAACCACATCCTTACCTAATAGGACACTAGGCTTAGAGCACGAATCCTAAACCTCCTCAAGGGATGGGTTTAGTTCACCTATAAGAATGAAACACTACTATTAACTTCTCTCTTACTCCTTTTTCTTTTACTATCCCCTAACTAATTATTAGTAAAGGACTAATAATATTAATGATGATGACATTAATAATCTTAATAATAATACAATTAGTAATAGTAATAATACTAAAAATAATAATAATAGTAGTAGTAGTAATGATAATAATAAGATTAATAATATAATGATAATGATAATGATAATAATAATAATAAGACTTATAATGACAATTATGCAAAATAAATTACACTTAAGTAAAAATAAGGATTAGGGCACAACAAGGGGTGGAGGTAGCAACTAGGGTGGCGGCAACGACGGCATAAGGCGGTGGAGGTGGTGGTGATTTAGAAAGACATAATTTTGGGGTTGGAAAATAGGAAGGGAAGTGGTGGTCATGAGGTGGTAAGGTTCCTAGGTTAGAGGGGGTTGTAGTGGTGGTGGTGGCATGCCACGATGGAGGCAGCGGCGATGGGTGAATGTGGAAGAGAGGAAAGGTGGAGGAAGGAGGGGAGAAAAAGAAAAGGGAGGATATAGGGAGGTATGGGAAGGATTTCTAGGCAGAGAGGGAGGTAGGGGTGATGGTTGTGGGGAGGAGGCAACATTGGGTGGTGATAGGGTGTAAAGGGAGGGGAGTGAGCTGTTGGGCTAGCCCAACCGAGGGAAAAAGGAAGGAAAAAGAAAGAGGGATGCAGACTAGAAAAGTGAAAAGGGAGGGAAAGAGGAGAAGTGGGATGGGGCAGCCAAAAGGGGAAGAAAGGAAGAAAAAGGAAAAAGGAAGGAAAAAGGGAAAAATAAAGATAAAATAAATTTAAAAGTATAGTATTTAATTAATTAGATGGGTAAATTATTTTAATAAATTAATTTACTAAAAAATTAATATATAAATTTAAAGTAAAATGTGGGCTTGAGAATTTATATAAATAAAAAGACTATGATAAAATAATAAAATATTTATTTTAAATTATTAAATTATAACATCTATTTTTATAAATTTAAAGTCAAAAGAATTATTAATTAAATAATAAAAAAAATATGATTATTCTAAATGAGGATTAATTATGAAATTCTAGGTTCTAAAATTTGGGGGTACTACAGTTATATTTTGAGCAAGGATTCACACTTCCTCCATATCTTGTCAACCCAATCAACCAACACCACTAGACCACTTTTTGTCAGCATCCACCCAAATGTTCCCCATTGGTAGTATGAATTATTCTACATTCTAGATATAAAGCAAAAAAAAATACCAGATGGTTTTAATGCAAGGGAAGTTGGTATCCTACCTTGCTACCACCATAAACAACTTCTATGGCCTTACTTCTTTTAATATTGATGAATATTTTGAGATGCTAGACAACCCTACCAAAAAATTGGCATCATATATCTTCTCCACACTCACTAATCCAAGTACAGAGTGGAGAGTGACCATGAGTGGGACTCGCTACTACAACCACCCACAACTACTCCCTCAAGTGAAAGTTTGGTATCATGTTCCTAGGATTCACCTTCTGCTCACTACACATGACCGATCTATCACTTTCGATCTCATGGTGTTTCTTTACTGTGTCATCACAAGGTAAAACAATAGATGTTGGTCGTATCATTCAAAAACAATTAGATCTGGTGGCCACAAAGCCGCAAGGCCATGTTTTCTACCTTGCCTTACTCACCAGACTATGTGCTAAGGTAGAGGTTCCCATCGCACTCTATAAAGAGAAATTTACAAGCCCCCATTCGATCAACTAGGTTGTTATCAATAAGTTCTTTGACTCAGCTATAGCTACTCCAAAAGCCAAAATGCCACCTCCATTCCTAGAATGTAAATCTAAGGGTTTGGATCCACTCTTCCAAGCTATTATGAAGGACATGGAAATATTGATGAGAGGGAAAGAAGAGGTGATCACTATGGCCACAAAACTTATGACAACATTGGAATATATAGGATTGTTGGATCCAAAGATTAGGGATGTCAAAATAGAAATATTTGTATCAATTATACCTTCGACGGAGGACAGATAGGGTCACTCAAAAAAGCAAGTGGAGGAAGAATTTTCGTACAAGTTCGCATAATCTGGGTAAAATGATAGGGTGATGCATATCCCTAATTTAGAGAAGGAAGGTATGACTAATCCCCTGGTAGACGAATCCATAGATGATGATGTGTTGGAAGTTTTAAACAAAGGAATAAGCATGATGAAGGTTGTTAGGTTAAAAGAAGTCAAACCTATGACCAAAAATATGGCTAACCCTAAGACACTTACAAGGTATGCTATAGTAACTAGAGATGTTCTGTTCAGGATCCAATTGGTCGCCCTTCTTGCACTATCTTTCCTACAATATGGTTAGCCCCAAATCCTTCCCCATCCAAATCCATTTGAATATTGCCATGATAATGGAAGAGCTTGTACTTCAATGCCATTTTTCTTTTTCTTTATGGTGGAAGTTATCACTATTCTTGGACACTTGGCTTTTTGTTTTTATTTTATCTCATCCCACCCACCCTAACAATGCAAACACAATCAAAAATTTGTTCAAGGGAGGGTATATATATACTTCTTCTTATTATGTAATTTCACTTTTAATGAAGTAGTAATGTTTTGCCTAATATGCTTTTTCTTTTGTCTAGTCTTCTTGTCTTTCTTTTTAGGATAACTACTATGACTAATTTAGCAAACAAGGCAGCTCCATTACTCACCTTGCATACTAAAGTATTGGACTAACAAATTATCCCTCAACTAATTACTTGTGCATATTGATGAGACCCTTACATTTGATAGATCAAACATGTGGTGAACCCAATACCTTAATTGTGAAATAATCTAGCTAATTTAATAAGGTCTTATTAAATATGTTGAAATTTTTGTCAAAACTAATTTCGTTGCCTAGCATATATCAAAACATGTTCAAACTATCAGCACTAAAACACCTTGTCGAAGGAACTAAATATTATCTCCATGGAGCCTTCAATAGACATAACACATAGGTGAAAGATCAGGCAAGTAAGGCATTCTTGGTAGAATGTGCTAAGAAGCCTATTATTAACTATTTTGCATGAATAATAAGTAAGTTTGGGGGAAATAACCTAGACCAATGAAAGTTTTAGAATTAATAGTAGAATAGGGAGCTTTAATGCCCACGGTACTTAGTAACCAAGGGCACCTGCATGAGAACCATGTGTTCACTTATGTCAAATAGTGTAGTAGAGTGAAGAGCTTGCTTGAACACTTTTAGAATAAGTGTCAGGATTGATTAACTGGGAGTATTTGTCTAAGAACTAGATGGACACTCGTGTCAAAATATCTCGAAAGCCTAAGGATGCCTTATTTCTATATCATAAAATAATAATAATAATAATAATAATAATAATATATTTATATAAAAAAATTAGACCCAAACCCTTACACTATTCTACAAAATAGATAGACAAACTAATATAATCTATAATAGAAAGTTCAGATGCACAACTGACTTGAGGAACCTCTAAGGTTAATTAGGGTGACATGAAGAGAAATCTTAGATTTCCTTCCACATGTGCACAATACTGACCCTTTTAGCATATTTTATATAAATGATGGCAATTTCAAAATTTGAGACCTAATAATTGCTTCTTTATTTCGAAGTAAAAATAGTTATGGGTATCTCATTGTTCCTGTCACAAAGTTGCTCAAGACAAGAAATAGCTTAAGTTTGGGGGAGTTGATATGAGTTCACTTGTATGGATTAAAGGACTTTATGAGTGCATTTTTAGGTATGATTCTTGCTACATTTGGAAGTCATAGGGTGTGTTCCTAACATTTTTTCCACTCTTTGAACTTTCACATGAACCATATGAACTTGATCTGTGAAAGGTCTAAATACCCTATAAAATAATACTTTTACCCATACTCTCATGTCAATTAACCAACTTGGATGAATTTTCTCAACTCAGATGCAAAGCACGTGCAAGTGTAGAATACGAAGAACCTAAGTCTCAGCATAGTTGAGCAACAATTAAACCCTAACAAGACTAGTAAAATACTCCCAATAAAATCTATTAGCCATATCACAATTTGCTAAACTGCTCAGCTACCAAATAGAATACCCAAAGCTCTAGTTTTGGCTATATTCATTAGGGGACCACTAGAGGTTGTAACCACCAAACGTTGCGTCGGTTAACACCTGTCTAAATTTGCATGTGTAGTAGCCTATAAAGACTCATTGGTTTAAACCAACAAGTAGCAAAAGAGGAGGAGAAAATTAAGTATTAAAAATCATGAGCGGAAGAGAATAAATCCTAAGAGAAAAGAGTGGCATCAAGCAATATTGAGTGAGAAAGAAGAAGAAGGAGAGTTTAGACAGGATAGGGGTTGGATTACCATGATCTACCCATTCTCTTCCCTTCTTAATTTTTGATATTTACTTTTGATTTGGCATGAGAAATTAGCATGAGCTATATCTCTTTGTTGGGGGTAATTGATTGATCATTTTTCTATAATCTGTGACATTATAGTTATGTCTATTTTATTTAATACGTTATTTTACCGAGCATTCATATATTGTAGTGTTGAATGGTGGTCATATTAGGCACACACTTAAATTCTATATTAACCATGTGAGTAGGCAAAACTAATGATGTTGAATGGTGAAAAGGTTAGTTCTAAAAATTAATGTGGCCTCACTATTAATCCATCAAAGCTCACTGTGTGACATTGCCATGGCCCATGCATCGTGATGGAGACAGCTTAAGAGTATACTTTACTCCTGAGCGAAGTACAATGAGTCTAGAAGGATTAATATCATCTAAGCTTGGTAGGTTATGAACTATCTTGGGATACTTGCAATTGTTGATAAGTGATTTCCATCATATGACTCTATCTCTTGAATTTTCTTCTTATCTATCTCATGTTGGTATTGATGAACTCCTAATGCCCATTTACTTTCATCACAATTATCATTATTATTTCTATAACCCTACCAATATTTAAAAGTATAGTTTAATTGTTCAGTAAACATGATTCTATATATGTGTGTTTCACTAGATCACTAAGAGACCAATACTCACTCATTACATTATTACTTGGATTGACCGCGTATACTTGTACGATTTTGTTGTGCTGCATTCATTTCATTACCCTATCAAGCAATGCTGACCTGATCACACACTAATCCTCTCCATCTTTTTTGTGGCTGGGTGAAAAGTAGTACTCATCTTTAACTAAGTCCCAAAAGGAACTTGTAACTTCTACTATAATAGTAACAATAATCTATAGTCTTGGTCTAACAAAATATCTTTGAGAATCCCATGCAATTAAATAATTTGCTTCCTGTAAGCGTTGGCTAGGTGCTCTATACTCCATGTCATTTTCATGGGTATGAAAATTAGCGACATAGTTAAGTGATCCACAACAAACCAGATGGAATCAAAACCATTACAAGTCCTTGAAATACCCACTATTAAGTCCATTGATATGCTATCCTATTTTCCTTGCAGAATTTCTAGTGGTTGAACCAACCTTGTTAGACTCTTGTGCTCGATCTTAATCTTCTAACATATCAAATATTGGGAAAGAAACTTTACCACATTTCACTTCATGGGACTACCAATATACCTTCTTCAAATCCTTGTACAGCTTGTCCCCTCTAAGGTGGACAGAATAAGGAGTACAATATCCTTCATCTAGAATTTTCCTTTTAAGCTTGGCACATCCCTAGAGTATACACCACCTATCATGGTATATGACTCTATCGTCTTACTGGAGTTGAAATGCTTGGGCTCTCACTTCTTTAATACCCTATTTAATCCTTTCAAGCTTAACATCACCAAGTTGATAAGCTCAAATTTCCTCAAAGGTTGAAGGTATGATAGTGAGTGCATTTATTCTTGCCTACAGACTACTAGCAGTAATCAACTCAATCTCTATCTTCCCAAACTCTCATCATACATGACTTAACAATACAATTGTGCTCAATGAATATGATATCTCCCAACTAAGAGCATCTACCACAACATTATCCTTACCCTCATAGTAGATCAATTCCAAATCGTAATCCTAGACCAAATCCAACCATTGGTGCTCTCTCAAATTCAACTCCCACAGTGTGAGGATTTACTTGAGCCTCTTATGGTCACTGTAAAACTTGCACAGAACCCCGTAAAAATAGTACCTCAAATTTTAAGAGAAAACACTATTGAGGCAAGCTCTAAGTCATGTGTTGATTAGTTCCATTCATGTTGCTTCAATTATCAAGAAACATACGCCATCACGTTCCCATGTTGCATTAGCACGCAACCTATTCCTTGCTTGGAAGTGTCGCTATATAATTCAAAACCGTTAGATCTACTTGGTGACGTGAACACTAGTGATTTAATCAAACTCTTCTTCAACTCCTCAAAAGCTTCACCACACTTCTCATACCATTATAATCGCATAGCCTTCTTTAGCAAGTTAGTCAATGGACAAGCTATCTTGGAGAAATCCATGACAAACCTAAGGTAGTAACTAGCCAAACCTATAAATTTGGGCACCTCCTTGATAAATATTGGTGTCCGCCATTTGAAAACTGCTCAAACCTTGGAAGGATCCACTGCTATCCTATCCTTTGGAATTACATGTCTAAGAAATTCCACTAATCTAGCCAAAACTCACACTATTAAATTTTAGCATACAGTTGACGTGACCTTAACAAAGCTAAAGTATGCCTTAGATGTTGTTCGTGCTTTTCTTGATCATTAGAGAAGATGAGGATGTCATCAATGAACGACATGATAAACTGATCTAAGAACATTTGAAAAACCTAGTTCATAAGGGACATGAATGCTATTAGCACATCAGTGAGTCCGAAAGGCATCACCATGAACTCCTAATGGCCTTATCTTCTATAAAATGTAGTCTTAGAGATGTCCTTATCCATTATCCTCAATTGATGATAGAATGACCGAAGATCAATTTTGTCCAATACCTTATCTCCCTTGATGTTGTCATATAGGTCATCTATCCTTCGTGATGGATAACGGTTCTTTACCATAACTTGATTCAAATTACAGTAATTGATGCATAATCTCATACTCTCGCCCTTTTTCTTCACAAATAAGATTGGTGCTCCCCACAGTAATATACTTGGTTGGATGTAGCCCTTCCATAACAACTCCTGTAATTAAGCCTTAAGCACTTTCATCACTACAAGTTCCATACCGTACAATGCTTTAGATATCTATTTTGTACTTAGCAATTCATCCACACTAAATTTGACATCTCAAACAAGTGTTATTCTTGGGATCTCCTCAGATAATACATCAGAATACTTGTGGATCACTGTGACTTGATCTAATGGTGTCTTAATTGCCTCGGTATCTTAAAAAATGCACAAAAAGAGAGGATATCCCTTTTGAAAAAGGTTTGTCATCATGATAGCCAACACAACCTTTACAAATGAGTTAGGTTCACACTTCTGATATGAGACCCTAACACCTTTTAGTCCTTGTAGAACCATATGTTCCTATAGGCAGTCTATCATCACTTAGTACTTTCCCCACATGTCCATTTTGAAAATTATATCAAAATCATGCAATTTGAGCTCCATAAGGTCTACAGGAAACGCTAATTCCCCAACTATCAAGGTTACCCATATATAAAAACTATACTATGTAATCCTATCCCCTAAAGGTAACACGAGTGAAAATGATACTAGAAGGATACAAGTAGTTCTAGTTACAAACACGGATGACACAAGAGAATATGATGCACTAGAGTAAAATAATATACATTCTAAAAAAGTAGAGATAGTAATCATATCAGTCACTACACTAACCTAATGTTTTACATCTAATTGGCTAATTACATTCAAGTGTCCTCTTGAAGGAACTCCCACTTCTAATATTTGGACTAACTAGCTCGATCGGTAACACTAGATGGGGACGGAGGAGTCCTCAAAATCTATGGTTGCAGCTACTAAATGGATCCAATGCTCTAAGATCATGTATGACCTCTTTGAACACTACCACCTCAGACACAATACTCATAGGTTCTATATTTGATATAACACCCATGGAAATTCACCTTATTTCCTTCACAACCTACTCCTAGGTGATCTACTCTGCAACACTTATAGTTATAATGACTCTCCTTACTACGTCCCCCAAACTGAACTTCATCTCGGGGTACTAACCCCATGCTCCTACCATACTTAAGAGTCATGCTATCTCTAAATTATGCCTTCTTCCTATCATTAGGACACTGACAACCCTTGAACTTCCTATTACTCCCCAATTGGGAACTTCGGGGTTAGATGACTCGAAAAGCCTCCAAATCCTACTCGTACATTTCCACCATGTATGGTGGAGTAAATCCCACTAACAGATTTCAATATCCGATCCCTAGGGTGATCTTGAAACAGTAAACCTACATCGTCTTATTGGCCTCCACCTTAGAGGAAAACTAGACCATGTCCATAAATCTCAAGTAGTACTCCTCTATTGACATGCTTCCTTATTGAAAGGTCATGAACTCATCATACTTCTTCATATAAAGATGAGTGGGATAGAATCGGGCATGAAGAGCCTCAAGAAATGATCCCCAACCTATAATCTCTCCGCATCTATGTTAGATGATCCTTCACCAAAAGTATACTCTCCCCCTCAAGTATTACACTACCACATTAACCCTCTTATCCATAGGGAAATCCCATATGGTGAAGGTCTTAGCCATGTCCCTAACCCATCTCGCTATAATTTCAAGGTCCTCCTAAACCTCAAAGATCGTTGGGTGATGATACCTAATCCACCTAAGCTAATATTACTGAATTGGCATCGACGGTGGTTGTGGTGCTCAGATCTTACCTTCAATGTAGGCTATAAAGATCCCTAAGAATGCCTCAATATGCTCATAAAAATGGTTAGTGGGAATAAATTCCTAGATACTAGGATTAATAAAAAATGATCCATTATCGAGTACTAAGGCTACAAAAACATACCAACAGAAAGGCTATCTACAGCAAATTCTCCAACCCACTCTAAATCATGAACAATCTAGGCTTTGAACATTACTTACTTTCTACTAAATACATAATTAATTGGGAAATTGTTTAAAAACAACTTATAGTATCTGTTAAAGGGCTTTAAAAATGAGACACTTTTAGGGAAAAGCCTTGATACAAACAAGTGGTATAACCTTAAATAGTTGAAAATTAAAGAATAATTATAAGGTAGCTTTGATACCAACTTGTGGTATCACCTTCATAATTATTGAAAGCAACACAACTTTAATAAAATGCTCTAATACCAGCCCATAACACCTCCATTTTTTACTATTAAAAAGTTATGTTTTGAAAACCTTAAGGAAGTGAAAAACTTATAACTACTTAGGAAAGATGGGGAGTTATCACCACACCTATCATAGGATAGGTTTTACTCACATGTCCATGTTAGATACTAGAATGAGAACCAAATCAACTAAAACAAAAGTAGAGAATGCAAAAACATATTATATAAATAGTGAAAGAAAGGATTTCAAGTACAAGATCTTGACGATCTACAATATTTAAATACATGAGGAAAATTAAGTCAAAGTCCATAATCATAAAATTAAAGAAACAAAATTGGGAACTAGCCCTAAACTCTAGTCCGTCAAGGAATGCTCAAAAATCTTCAGATGTCCATGCTCTAAGAACCCATGCCCCCACACCAGGTTGGTCAACTACTGATCATCCCCAAAAACCTACACATGGCACTCTACTTGTGGGAATGAGTAGATGATCGAGTAAATGGGCACATCATTATGCTTTGTATTGATTAATCCAAGTTACCTCCTCAATGGAGTCACTAGCACACAAGATTACTGCATAATATGAAGTCATGCTAACATTTTTCATGTATATTTTGTATACACATGATACATGCTCTATCATGATCACATCAAGCATAGGAAGCGCATACCATTAAGTACTCATCATGCTTGATAACATATAACAACATCTTAAATGAAAATATAAGTTACAAAGTAGAATGCCCAACTAATAGTAAGGCTTTATTCATCTAGGCACATAATTTCACCATAGGTCATTTCCATGTACATAATTTATTAGGTCATTTATACATATATAGGTCATTATCTCCTGTACCGTTATTTTCCTTTTACATTTAGCATTCTCTTAATTCATATTCTTAATCTAAATTCTCATCTAACTTCTCACTCAAATTATTATACAAATAAGTATCCCTATTATTATCAAGTGATGGATTGTGCACCATCCTATGGTCTTACATACCATGGAAGTCTATCCAAATCAAAGAACATTAAGTGCAACCAAAGCCAAGTAACCAACAATGGACATAACCCCAGGCCAAAGCCAAGTAACCACCAATGGACATAAGTCTAGATCGAAGCTAAAACCACCTAGGTAATCAGACCTTTTAGTATCGATACCCCCAAGTACATCACCAGTATCTAGAGTAGGTGAAGCACTAGGAACTACTAGGATTACGCCCGAAGGTACTAATAAACACCCAAAGGTAGAATAACCCCTAATAGTTAATCGAGGATCTAATAACCCAAACTCATACATAACCTGATTATCTTTCACTTTAAGTGATTAGTAAGTTATTCTTAAGGTTACATGATCATACAAGTCCTATATAATATTCAAACAAGGCATTCACTTACTTATTTCATCTCAACCATTATCATTCCTCAATTATGTGTGGAATTATCATTCATGCTTAATTAGTATTAAAAAATCCCTAGATTAATCTAATTGAAGCTAAACTCTAGATTGCATTACCCCTTTAAAGCTATCTATTAGTTATTCATGTTTACACATTAAGGCCTTTACAACACCCATTGAGTATCCAATAAATTATGATACAATCAATACATCCTTTAGGTTGAAAATCTATATCACTCATTGAGCAATCACATAAAATCATTAATCATGTTATCAAGGCATATCCAAGTAAAAAGATCAAAATCACACAGTATAGCCAAACTAGTCAATCGATTTGTCTTAACAAGTTAATTGGTTTGACCAACCAATCGATCAGTTAGGCCAACCACTTAATTGGTTTGGGTTAACCTATTGATTGGTTTGGCTCGGCCAAACCTAAGCTTCCCTCAAATTGGTCGATTAATTTGTCTAAACCCATGAACCATTGCCAAATAAACTGATCAATTCTGCCAAATTAATCGATGAGTTTAAGCATAGAGCAAGCCAAGGCCACCATAGATCTACCAATCAATTGTTTTATCTAACTAGTCAAATATTCTAAGGATTATACCGATTTAACCTAACCAATCGATCGATATTCCTACAAACAACACACCACAAGCATTTTTCATGCAAATAACCCTCGAAATTCCTACCACATCAAACCCAAAACATATCACGGTATCATACCAACACTTTTCCAGCTCATAAACTGAAGCATGCTTCACATTTAATCAAATCAACCTAATTTACCTAGGATCATGCATTTTTCTTAGAATTCATAAGTTAATCAACATGCATCAATATGAAACCAAATTCTCATGAAAAGTTATAAAATCAAGACTTTAAAGAATATATCACATCACATGATTAACTAGGTAACATTTTAGAAGAGTGACTTACTTGATGCACAAAAAACTTTTCACAAATAAGAAAATTTACCCTAGAAGATTTGTAATTTCCAACCTTAAAAAAAAGTTAAAGCTTTAAAAATCCAAGGAATAATTTCATAACTCAGGATTCAAATTAGGATAAAACAAACTTACCAAACCTAAAGAAAAAAAAAAGGAAATTTATGTTGAATGAGAGACTCAACTTCCTCCTAAATCTAACCATCCCTTTATTAAAGATAAATAAGGAGCTAGAGAAAGTATCAAAAGAGTGGAAATGAACTGAAACTAAGTTCGATAGGGGAGAAAAGAACACAAGATTAGAGAGCTAGAATATTTTGGTAGTTGAAAGAAATATGAATGGAAAGGGAGATTAAGGTTATTTATAGGCAACGAATATGTACAAGAACAAGTGTGGTTATGCATGAATCAAAGAAAAACTAATTTTTACCATTTGAATTTGAGCTTATTGGGTGAATTTCGTGAAAGATATGTTAAACTCCATCCAAAGTTGAAATGGTGATTTTTATAGAATACATGTTGAATTCGCTTAGAAAATGTCAAAAACAAGTGAAGAAATGAATGATCAACATGCAAGGAAACTCACACCTAAGGAGAGATAGGTATGGGAATTGAAGAAATGATTCGAGAAGTGTGTAAAAGAGAGATGTGGAAGAAGATAAAGCTAAAGTCAACCTCTCCCTTAATTGTCCAAATCAAACTCGCAAAATAGTTCGAGGTAGATGCTTGGGCCAAATGCATGATAAGAAAGATTAAGAATATTTAAAGAATAAATTGAAATTGTATTATCAAGTTTGCATTTTGTATGAGAAGGTTTACTAAAAAAAATTAAATTTTGAAAATATACTCAACTCGACAAATCAGTCGATCAATTTGCCATACCAGTCAACTATTCTATAGACCAGTAGATTGGTTCCCCAACCTAGTTGATCAATTCAGTCAAGCAAAACTCCTTTAGCTAAAATGATGGACCAGTTGATCGATTCAGAAAACTAATCTATCAGTCTATCTAAAAACTAATTGTATTCCATTTCTAAAACTTATTCAAATCCAGCTTTTCCTCAAATTCAATTATAGTTCCAAATAAAAATTAGACATTATCAAGTTTTGGTAAATACCATAAATTCTCATTCAACAAACTTTGCAAAAAGATAGGGTATTACAATATTTATAAGATTTATGTGTGTCATACTTATTACTTAATACTATTATTTTAAGTTGTAAGGTTATTTATTCCATCCATTTTAAAATGTAATTTTTTATCTTCACTTTAATATATTCACTTGCATAGATATTACACTTTCATAACAATATTTTATACAAGTAAACGTGCTTTTTTTGCTATATAATTATCAAAAGGGGCATATATATGTATGTTATACATAAATTGGATCACTTAATAATAGTATTCCTACCCCAAATAGAACTTTAGTTCTATTGTGATCACTTATGTAGTTTACTTGCAACTACGTAAGTGGATGGTAATGATTCAATGAATATGCATCATTTTAAAATCATGGATGGTATGTGTGCTTGTGTAAGTGTGAGTGTGTGTGTGTGTGTGTGTGTGTGTGTGTGAGAGAGAGAGAGAGAGTGAGTGAGTGCGAGTGTGTGTGTGTGTGTGTGAGAGAGAGAGAGAGAGAGAGAGAGAGTGAGTGAGTGAGTGCGAGTGTGTGTGTGTGTGTGTGTGTGTGTGTGAGTGAGTGAGCGAGTGAGAAAGTGAGTGTCTGTGTGTGTGTACTAGTTCAATTGTAGGTGACTAGTCAATCAACTAAGGTGGATGTTAAGATTGGTGACATACAGCACATGGACTATCTTCTTCTTCCTCCTCTCCTTTTGTGATTTAGTTTTCTATCTTCCTTTTTTAGTAATTTTATGTATGTAGTTTCTTCTTTAGGTGTTAGAAAGGATAATGACCTCTTTCTTGCTATTCAATATCATTGATATTATAAAGAAAACTTCTATCTCTTTAGATAATCTTTGCAGGGTGCCATTATAGAAAGGGTGACTCTAATTGAAGAAATTATGGCCATAATGTACCTCGTAGGGACTTTTACCCTAAATTGTCTCATTGAAGAAATGGTTTGCATGAGTTATGCATGTGAGGAATTTTGGTCGTGCTAAAGGCATTTTCTTCTCTCTCTTTTTTTTTTGAGTTGTACACACCTTTTAGGTTGTTCACTCTAAAATATACAAAATTATATTTTTGTAAAGCCTGTTGGTATAATTTTTGTTGTATGTTGTTGTCATGCATTATGTTAATTATTACTATTATTTCTTGCATTATGAAATTTATTGGAAGGTTATTTTAAAATAAATTGATTGGTTGGATTTTTTTCCCATATGGACAAATAATTCATCATTTGCATATTCAATATGTTATGGTTTTTTTTTAAATATTGTATTATTGAATTAGATAAAAAAGTTATTGAATAAATAATCTTAATAAATTGGTATTCAACTATGACACCACCACCAATAACAATAATAATAATATTCGACCTGCAACTATAGCACAATGTTGGTTGGTTTAATGATGATGTAACTACAAAATAAAATTACTATAAAACTATGTACGAAAAACTAACATTGGAAAAAATGTAATTATATCATAAATGAAAATTGAATAATAATTTAGGCAATAACTAGATTTTTTTGTAATAACTACTTAGTAAAATAATAGTAAATACAAAGTTCTTCTTATCTAGAAAGTGATTTCAAAAAAAATTATAGGTATTATTATGTTGTAAATAAGTTAATATGAGGAAAAAGTAGTATCAAATAGGGTCTAACTTAATTTGGCTCATAGGTTAACTCCAAATAATAGATTGGAAGAATTATGGGTCGACATATAACTTATATATATATATATATAGGCTAATTAAATATGAATTTAAGATTCACTTGTAAATATATATATATATATATATATATATATATATATATATAATTAATCTTTACATTATAAATAAAAAATCAAAACTTTCCTCCTATTATGGCTTCTCTAGAGCGCAAAATTCAAGTTGGTTGTTGTTATATTCCAAATTTTATCTAACTCAAATCTTAATTAATAGATATTTTAACATAACCCTAACCCCAAATGTTGATAAATTAATTTTACCTTAATTCCCTAATATTAAACATTAAACTTAATTTTAATTCTAACCCTAAATTTTCATATTTACCCTTTTACTTTTTCTTTCTTTCTTCCCTTTTTCATTTTTTCATTTTTTCTATTTCTTCATCCCCATTATGGCCAGCCTTCCCTTTCCCCATCAAGTCATGGGCTCCTTCTCACAATCATGTGCACTCCCTTGCATAACCCCTGTGCACTCCTCTCCATTAAATCCATGTACGCCTTAGTGCACAACCATGCCTCCTCTTCGATATTCTCCTTGGCACAACCATGCCTTCTCCTTAGCACATCCCGTGTACCACCCTTCTTACACAATTCATGCACCAACCATGCACGATCATTCCCTTTTCCACCCTCCATGTACTAACCGATCCATTCAAGACCTCCCTTGCACCACCAACTTGTGCCATACTCCCTCATAGCTTGAGCTCTTCAACTTGTTTCAATTTTTCTCCATGTCCACCCTCCTTTTCCTTAACTTCTATTTAGCTATTTTTTCTTAGTTATAACCTTGTTTCATTCTTGATTCATACATGATTTTTTAGCAGTCTCATAGGAGGAGTCTTAGGTTATACGTGCTTAGAGACCGGGGACAATTTTTAGTAAGGACACACATCGTAACTAGGTTTTTGTGTGCAATGTGTATATTTGTATAAAATCTTATGTTTGGTATTATCATATGGATTACATTATTATGATAATTATGTTATATGATATGTTATGCCATATGATGAAAAAGGGGGGACATGTGAAAGAATGTGATGGTGTATATTGTTGGTTAAGCCTTATTTTGAAAGTAAAGAAGTTCGGCATGCATTGTATATCTAAGTTGGGATATGGTTCTTAACTCATATATATACTTGGGGGTCAAGCATTTTCATGAGGATATATGTTGGAGGGTGAAAACAATTCATTTTAGGTCTCATAGAGTTTTTTTTTTGTAAAAATATGGGTGTTTTGGCAATCTTCAAGGCAAATTGGTCTATATAGATTAAAAGTAGAATATTTGGTATTATAATATGTTTATTAGGTCAAAATAGGTTAAATATATTATGTGAAGTATTGGAGTAATTATAAATGACCTAAGTTTAATAAAATGAGAAAATGGCTTAAGTTGGAAACAGTGACTCTAGAGGTGGGGTCTTGATCGCATGTGTAAAAAATTGGAGTTCAACCTTGATTTATAGATATATTGTTAATATTGGAATTTTAGGAATTTTAATTAAATTTGGTGGTTATATAATTCTTATGGGAAAAGTCATACATAATTTGTGGAATTAGGGTTTTGTAAAGATGTTTAAATAGTAATCCTATATGTAAACTATTATTGCATATGTAAAATGTTGGATTTGGACCTTGATTTTTGAGTATGTTGTCAATAATGATATTTTAGGATTTTTTTTATTATTATTGAATTGTATGGTTAAATGAGTATTATGGGAGAAGTAATGTTTATTTTGTAAAATTAGGGTTTCTTGAGGGAAATATTGGTTTTTTTTCCTTGGGGTATGTCCTGAAATTCATACGGTTGTGTTTTATGTGTTTCAAATGATTATATTAAGTTGGAATATGTTTCTTTAATATCTATAAATATTTTCCTATGGTTATCTTGAGATAAATAATAATAAATAAGATATTAATCACTCAAGGTGAAAGATTACAAGAGTCTGGACCAAGGTGTTTTGTTTATTCCATCAAACAATATTGGTAGCTCAGGAGCATTTTGTACTGAGATATTCTTTAGACCATTCCACCTATTTAAAAATAGTGTCTAGGGGTGTAATGCCCTAGTATATATGGTATCTATTCTACCGGTCGATAATAGTGGCTTAAGTATGTTTGTCCCTTAAGAGGTGCTTCAAACTGTTCCACCAATTTATAAATAGTAGGTTCTCTAAACCCAACATAAATAAGAATATGGATCTAATCACATAAAATAAACACAATGAATAATATTTTAATAACTAAAGTGAAAGATTAAGTGAGTTAGAACTAAGGAGATAGTATTTGTTCCACTACACAATAATAGTAGCTCAGGTGTGTTCTATATTGAGAGGTGCTTCAGACCATTCCACCAATTTAAGAATTGTGGTTAAGAGCATGATGTCCTATTATATATGGTGTTTGTTCCACTAAACAATAATAGAGGCTTAGGTTTGTTCTGTCCTAAGAGATGCTTTATTTCGTTCCACCAAATCAAGAATAGATGGGTCCCTAAACATGAGGTAAATAAAAGTATTGATTATGATAATACTTAATAATGATTTCTAGAATCATTCCTTACATTGCATCATCTTATATGAATTTATATTCATGCTTGTCCATTTATGTGACATTATAACTTTGTGTAACTGTATTACAGATGTATTCTCACCTTACTCAGTATATAGCATACTAATCATCCTTTTTATAAGTATTGCTTATTCCCATGAGTAGATGGCCCAGATGCTTTTGTTCAGTTCGACGAGGATCCTTTATATGATTTTGTTACTTATGATATCTTTCTTGGGGAGAAGTGACCTTATTATGCTTAGGGTTAGGAAATGTAGAGTCATGTTATTCGGATCTTAGCTTTGATGCAAATATGTTGGGACTCTTATTTTAGTGTATCCCATTCATGTACTTAGAATATTATACTCAAATTAATCCTCCAAAATCTTATTTTAATTTTATGAATCTATCTAATTCCCTCTTTTATTATGCTTAAGTGTTAACTGTTTTGCTGTATATTCAATGTAAGAATGGTATGGTAATCTAGAATTGTGTTGGGAACGGTGATAACACCTAAATATTTTATTATTATGCTTCTACTTAAATGAAATGTTTTCAGTAGTAAAATTTGGGGTTTTACAGTTTCCTATCTAGATTATTGTAAGTTTTTAATGTATTACTTTAGAAGTATTCTAATAAAAAATTTGGCATTGTTATCAAGTTTATAAAGTTTTTATATTTTTCATAAACATCATTTTCATACAATAATGTAATATTTTTATTTTTTATTAAATATATAAAGGTAATGACGATGATGATGATGATGACGACGATGATGACTATGAAGATGATGATGACAACTAAACACAAAAACTATTTTCCAAGAATTTATTTTCCACAAAATTTTCTAACAACCAAACAATGGAATGAAAGTTGATTTATTTCATTTTCTGTCCTTTTTGTTTTCCTTTCCACAAACTAAATAGCGCCTAAGAAAATGAAGTAGAAAATGAATAATAAATAAAGTTATTAAAGATTAGTTATTTGATTTTCCTTAAAAAATATTTGAAAGAAAGTATATTGATTTTAATTTTCTTTCTATAAAACTCTCTTAAAACCAAATGCGGCCTTAGTATATGCTGAGAGTTGTGCAATAAGGTTGTCTTGCTTCTTGGTTACTTTTGTCTATGACCTTGTTATATTTGTGTAGATATGACATAATTAGTTCATGTTTTGCTTGATTGTTTTTTTTTTCTAATTTTGTATTGAATCTTAATGCGCATGCATCCATCAAATGGGGCATTTTTGTCTTCTAATATTAACCAAATTATTTAGCGACGTCTTTTTATTGTTGCTAAGATGGATTTCCCTCTAATCTTTGGTATTAATAATATAAATATCACTACTCGATTGCATTTAGTTGTTGATGAATATAATGAATTAATACTTTCCTATGATATGGTCATATTTTGTCTTCATTTATCAAAATATTAGAAATTTTTTATATCATTAATACATTTTTGTATTTTTTTTAAACCAAAACGAGGATCGATTTTCCCCTATTTACATTGGATATTTTACACAAGAGGGTCTTGAATGGATAGTTATTTTCAGAGAACTATATAAGGTTTAAATGTTTCACTCTTCTTATATTTTATTAGAAAATTTAAATGAAAATATGACATTTTATGTAAAAATACTAAGTTTTTTGGTGTATTTGGTTACATGGTCACTAAAGTATCCAATATGTTAGTTTTGGCCTTAGTGTTAATTGATGCAAAGGGTATTTTTTTTCACTTCTTTTATTTAAGAAAACTGAGCATGAGAGGTACAAGGATTATTGCAAAGGCAATTTAATCATTTCAGTTTCATCATTAGAAGTAAGAGAAATAATTATCTTGAAAATTCCTAGTTTAAAAGGTTATCTGAAGTCATTTTACTTTATACATGAATTAGTGGATGGAAAAGTATTGACAAAAAACTATTTTAAAGAGGATATGTTGGTCTTTTTAGAAGCATGTTTTGGGTGGAAATGGGTTAAATAGTTGGTTGTTATAGTGAAGAACATTTTGGTCTTTTTTGTCAAAAGTTAACTTTGGTTTCAACAAAGTTAGCACCAAAACAAACTCAAGGTTATATGGTATATCATAGGGTTATATATTCTAGTAAAAATTAGGGTGGGTTATATACTCTAATTTTCTTAAAATATATAGTTATATGGTGTAATGTCCCTAAAATTTGTAGATTTGAAAAAAAAAATTGGATATTAAAAAAATACAAATACATAGTTAAATAAAAAAAATAAACACTAAAAATATCTATTTTATTGAATATTCCATATTTTTATAAAGAATTTAGGCCTATGCTTTTCAAAATATATAACATATTTAGGGAAATCTAGAATATATATAACTCAAGAATTTTATAAAAACAATAATATTTTTAAATATGAGTATTTGCTAAAATCTACATTATTTCCTATTTATCTATTTTACCTTTTTTATATAATTTTTTTAATTTTTGTCTCTCAAAATATTTTGATATTCTACAAATATTTTTATTATATTTTTTTAATGCTATTAAGAATATTTGAGTGTTTCAAAGATTATTTTTTATATATATTCCATCTTTGACAATAATAACTATTTTATTATCTTCTAATTAAATGGTATAATTTATTATATATTTTTTAACTGGTGAAGAGTACATTTCATATCGTATAGCTACATAAAAATAATTTTTTAATGAATTCGATGATGAAGCCATCGGATAATCCTTATATTCAAATAGTCAAATGCATCCACTCCTTTATAAAAAGCTTAAAAAAATTCATTCTTGATAACAACCATAAATGACATTAATTTGTATTAACCCCATTTCGAACTAAAAGTTCAAACACAATGTGGTGGAAGAACTTCTGAACAAAGTGTCATGCGAGAGAGAAGGAGAAGGTAAGAAGACATAGTGGTAATGGTGGGTGAAGGTGGTAATGTGGTGGAACATGATGTTGTGGGATGAAAATGGCAATGAATTGCTAAGTTTGTTTACTCTTCAATTTTGCGGAGAAGTCCCATAGCTGGGTTGGGTGAGAGAAAGAAAGCATTGGTGATGGTCATGCATGAGTGTGTAAAATATATTAGGCATATGGAAACACCTTTTAAGTTATATCCATCGACATGTTATAATGTGACAATGAATTTAAATGCATAAAAATGATAAATGTGGTATGCTCCTATTATGCAAAAGTCTTTGGGTTTGAATAACACTAATTCACAAGCACTATATTTTTGTTTGCCTTACTCATTTCATTTGGGTTTCAAATTATGGTTATTTTGGTTTTAAGTGATAATATTCTTTTTAATAATTATTTCAGGTACATGATAATTATTGAACTTTTAGTTGATAATTATTTTGTTTGGCCAAGAACTTTTATTTATTAGGTTGGTGATTACTTTATTTAGATGAAATGATTATTTCTGTCAATCAAAGGTTTTGCTTAATTATGTTGCTGACTAATTTATTTTCAATTGATATTGTTCTAGTTTGGGTTAGTGATTTGACTTTCAAATAATGATTGGTTTTCTTTAAGTATTTTTTTTTTGTATTTTATTTGATTTTTTTATTTACATAAGTGATTATTTGAGGGGGGATTGTGATTATCTTCCTTAGGATTAATTAATATTTTCACCCCTTCTAAGTTAGAGGGTCGGGGTTGAAATTCTTACCTGATCACCATCTCCTTTGTTCCTTTCCCATGAGCATGTGTGTGTATATATAAGTTGACATTAAATGCTCCTACCAACTCTATCCTCTTCCTTTTTTCTTATAAAACAATTCATAACCATTCCTTTTCCTTCACCACCTCCTTGTAGTCACAAAATCATCCCAAGATAATTCCCACTGGTGATACAAGCTGAGACAACCTCACCATTACCAAAAAAAAAACCTTACCATTACCTCACCCCAAGCACCGGCAAAAACCACCACAACCCGCCCCCAAGCACTGATGAAACCTATCGTTACTACCCTCTCCCCTTAGGCATTTTACACCGCATCCATCTTCCTCTCTTTTTCCTTTCCTTGTTATCACCACCTTCACTGCACCACCCCTCCATCCTTTGGCAACCATGACTATACCCTACCACCTCCCTTCAGTAGCCTGCATCGAATCTTCCATGTCTTTCAGCCATTTCCACCAAAAATAAACCTACCACCTACAACAACACTTATAGCAGCTCCCCCTTTCTTTTCTTCCTTATCTGTGGTAGCTTCCACTTGTTCATCCCCTCCATTTTTTTCATCTCCCACCATAGCTAACACTACCTCTTCAAAAGCCTTGTCCAAGTCCCCTTTTCCTCCATTTTGATAGCAACAACCAAAGCCTCCCCTATCCATTTTTAGTCTCCATCAACCACAGCAACATCCTCCATTCTTCCTCCATTTTTACACTGAAACCATTCCACCACCTTCATCTTTTTTCCACCAAAGCTACTCACCCTATTTTTGTAGCAACCACCAAAACCATCACCTCTCCTTCGTCTAACATAAATAATTTCCCCCTTGTTGCACCAAACTTAGTTTGGATTTTCCACTCTTTCAACCCTCCATTACTTTAACCCCTCATTAATTAATCATTAATTATGATTACTTTTTGTTATGATTTTCTTAGGTGATATCCTCAGGGTCTCAAAATAAGTGTACTAAGAGTGTGTGCTTAAAGACCAGAGTCGTATTAGTAAGGATATTAATCAATGTTTTAGGATTTTTGTGTTAAATTCTTGCATGAATATGTGTATTATCATGATATTGTTATTATATGGTTAAATTTATGATGTTAATGATATGAGATGATAACATGGTTTATGTGATAGAAAGAGTATATGAATAATGCAAGATGTGCTCATATGATATCGCTATGCTAGGTTGTATTTTGTAGATGTGTATAACTTATGGAAGAGTAATATGGGCTTAATAGAGTGTGATAAGTGGGAAATAAGTATTTTTAATATGTATTATGATAAATGGAGGGTTTGTAAATAATGATACTGAGGATATAAGATTTTTATAAATAAGGGATTTCAGCTATCTATAAGGGTATTTTGGTCAATATGGGTTAATATAGAAATTTGGTACTTTATCATATTTAGTGTATTAAAATATGTAAATAATATCATATGGAGTTATTGGAGTGATTATGAATGTCGTAAGTTCCCCAAAATGAGAAAAATGCCTAATTAGGAATAATAATGTTAAATGATAATAATACTCACATGTATAAAATGATAGAGTTAGACCATAAATTTTGGATATGTTGTTAATATTGGTATTTTAGGGATTTATATTAAATTTGGTGGTTTTATGAGGCTTAAAAGAGAAGTTATAGCTCACCTATGAAATTAGGATTTTCGGAGCATTGTCAATAATAACTTTTGAGATAGGACTATTATCACATATGTAAGACATAGGATTTAGACCTTTAATTTTACATATGTTAATAATGATAATATTTGAGGATGATATACTAAATTTGATTGTTGAATGATCATTATGTGAGAAGTTATGCCAAAAGTGTAAAATTAGGGTTTTGAGGAAAATAAGAATATTAACTCTAGAGAACAGCCTTATAACCTGTGTGATGTGCTTATCTTCATTAACGTATTCTATACATGTTAATAAATCATCAATAAGGAATTAATAATTTAAATTGAAAGATCACATGAGGCGGGCTAAGGTGATCTTTTTATATCCATTCCACCAAATGACAATAGTTGCTCAAGAGTGTCATGCCCTAACATTATGATGTTTTCATATCCGTTCCACCGGATGATAATAGTTGCTCAAGTATGTTTTTCCTGAGAATGTGCTTTAGCCCATTCCACTAGAATAAGAGTAGTGGGGCATATGCTCATCGTTTATAAGAATATGAATTGAATAAATTGATGGATAAGACACTAATAATTTAAAGTGGAAGAATACATTATTCAAGACCAAGGTGATGTTTTCATATCTATTTCACCGTATGATCATAGTGGCTCAACAGCATTTTGCCCTAAGGAGGTGATGTTTTCATATCCATTCCACTGGATGATAATAATGGCTCAGTTGTATTGTCTTTAATATGATGCTTCAGACCATTCCACCAGTTTAAGAATAATGGAGTCATTGAAATCAACATAAATAAATAAAATAAAAATGGTTATACCTAATAAAGAGGCCTAGATCAGTTATTTACCTTATGAGACTTTTTTGTAATTTGTGTGTACTTATCATCGACTATGAATGCATGTTTTTATCTGTACCCCTAAATTGATAATGTTATTACCTTACTTATTTTGTAGCACACTAACCATCATTTTCATGGTTACTTCTCATTTCTACGATCAGAATACCCTAATCTTTTTATGTAGATCTTTAAGGACTAGTTAGATGACTTTACTGCTTTTGGTGTACTATGTAGGGATGAGTGACATCTTATCTATACTGAGTGTTTGGGCAAAGAGTTTTGTCATCCAAATGATATTTTTACCTAGATACCTTTTTAGACTATTTGATCCATAGTATCTCATAGTTCGTATTCTATTATTATAAACCAAATTTAATCTCCACACTCATACTTGTATTTATAGAGGTTTCTTTCATTTCTAATTACCTTGTTTTATTATGAATAGTTTTAACCTTGTGATAGATTTAAAGATGGTTTCATAAACAAGACTTATGTCAATTATGGTGGTGACACCCAATTTTTTACTTATGTGCTTCCATTATAAATCAAAAACTTTTAGTAGTATAATTTAAGGTGTTACAGTAGAGCTGCAGGATTTGTGTAAGGTTGGTCGTTGTAGGGTGTAAGGTAGCACTGCATGGTTGAGAAAGGCAAGAGAGGATGATGATCATAGGTTGGTCAAGACCATGTGTAATACCCCAAAAATTTCGAAAACCTATATTTTAATAAATTACTTTTATTTGGAATAGAATTGCTTTTAAATTATTTATTTTAATTATTTTATGGATTTTAGAGTATATAAATTTGGATAAGAATATTTAATAAACTAAATATAAATATTTTGCTAATTATCATATTATTTTATTTAAATAATTTTCCAAAACTAATATTTTACCAACTTTATCCTTTTTAAACTAAAATATTAGATTATAATAAATTAAATTATTGAATTAAATAATTTACCAAGAATATTATGTTTTATGATTTTATAAATTAATTTAAATTATTTTCCTATTTTTCCCCATTTCCCTTTTTACCCTTTTCCTTTTTTTTCTTTCCTCCTCTTCTTTTACCCTCTTCTCCCTTTTGGGCCGCCCGGCCTGCTCTCCCCTCTCCCCCGCGCGTTGGGCCTTCGGCCCGTCTCCCCCTTCTCTCCCTCGCGCGCCGCCCGTCTTCCCAGCCCGACCTCCTTCTTTTAATTTTTCCCCTGGACCGGCCGGCTCCCTTCTCTTTCTGCGCTGGTCCAAGCCGCCCCGTCCCTTTCTTCTTCTTCCCTTCTTCGACCTCCCACGCCTGACCACCTGCACATTCGACGCCATGCCTACTGCCACCGACTGCCACCCTACAGCTCCCGTGCCTTCCTCCCTCTCCCTCTCTCTCTTCCCCCGTCGTTTTCTTTCTTTTTTGAGCCAAACCGGCCCTGGACCACAGCCCTGCATGCCTCTCCCCTTTCCTTCTTCTTCCCCTCCTTTCTCCCTACCAACCGACAGCCCTGCCACCACTGCAGCACCGCCGGCCAGCCCTGCCCCCTCTCTTCTCCCTCTTATTTTCTTCAGCTCCCAAGCCCTTCATTCCCACATTTTTCGAGCCTAATATCCCTCCCCCGAGCTCTCCCTTCTCTCCTTCCTTCTTCCCCATCCTTTTCTGTTTTTTTTTCTTCTCACCGCCGCCCGCCGCCACTCGAACCACCAAGCCCAGCCCTGCGCCGCCTTCTGCCACCGTCTAATACCACCCTGCACCCCCACACAACCCCTTCGAGCCCTGCACTTCCTCCCTTCGCCTCCCCTTCCTTTTTCTTCCCAGTTTTTCCCCTTACCGCCGAGCCACCTGCAACCACCTCTACCGCCGCCGTCCGGCCATCTCTGTCGCCACCCAACCCACCTTTCGACACCCTGCAACCCCCTCTACAACCGCCATCCATTAGTTGGCCGAAACCAACCCTTGCACCCCTCCATTTTTCCCTCCACTTTTCCTTCCTTCTCAGCCCTTCCACCTCGACCCACTTCAGTAGCCACCTTCGCCGCCTCTCCGCCGCCATCTCCGCCGCCCTATGCCGCCGTGAAACCACCCTTTGCCTCCACCTACACCCCCTCTTCACTTCTGCACCATTCACTTGCCTTAGAACCTCCCCTAACCACCTTCTTTTCTAGCCTAAAGACCCTAACCCGAAAATGGTTTATTTTTCTCCCTTCAGCCCCTTAGAACCCTTTTCTCCCCATAATTTTGCATGAGACTCACGCTGTTCATGCAGCATGAGCTCCCCTTCATTTTAAAAATTGTTTGGATAATTTTTAAGGTATAATGGTATTTTATGTTAAGTGTTTTATTAATTAAAATTTATAAAGTTTATACTTGGATTCTTATTTCTAACATAAATATGATGGATATTATTTTTAGGTGTTGAGTTGCTAATTATGCTTGGTAAGATTTGATATTTTGCGGGATTAAGGTAACCGTTAATCCTCCCTTAAATATATGGAAAAACGCATGCTAGCACATTTAGGGTTTAGTATGATTTTATGCATGTTTTGTATGCTTAGCATGATATGTTTATGGTTTCCTATATTGTCTGTTAAAAAGAAATAGCATGATAACTTTTGTGCCATATGTAGGTATGTTAATTAAGGAAGGAGTTGGAATATGGATAGAAATGTTAAACACTTGTTATGATGTACCATGTTGCTAATGCATGAATGATGTATTGTTTAAGGGTATTTTAGTAATTATGCTTATGAGGTATATAAATCAATGTGTGTAGTTGCTAATGAGTATTATGTTGAAAAATGACAAGTTGGTGGACTTAGATGATAAAAATGAAGTATTAATCTCATTATTTTATGTAGTGTTAGAAAATTCATAAAAATGGCGAATAAAGGGGTTGAGTGGAAATTTTATAAGTGGAAAAGGGTATTTCGGTAATTTTTGAGATAAAAGAATAATATGGTAATTTTATAATTAAATGGCCAAATGATAATTTATAAGTAAAGGATAAAATTGTAAGTTGTGAGAAAGAAGGGTAAAATGGTAATTTTGGAAGTAGGGGTAAAATAGTAATTTTGGATGAAGGAGGGCATTATGGTAATTGTTCAAGTAAAAAGGGCATTATGGTAATTTTGGAGGTAGAGGGGCAAAATCGTAATTTCATAAGTAAAGGGTAATATGGTAAATTTTATAAGTGAATGGCGAAGTGTAAATTTATAAGTAAAGGGGTAATATGGTAAATTGGAAAAGAAGGGCAAAATGGTAATTATGTAAGGAAAGATAAAGATGGTAATCTTGGATGTAAAAGGGTAAAATAGTAACTTGTAAAGTAAAAGATGTATGGTGGTAATTTTCATAAATAAAAGGATATTATGGTAAAATTGGATGTAAGGGGTAAAATGGTAATTTTGTAAATGAAAGGATATTGTGGTAAACTTGGGAGTAAGGGGTAACTTGGTAATTATGATAACGACAAAAGATAATTTAGCAATTAAATTATGATTGTAGAAGGGCAATTGGATAAGTATGATACTATAGAAGGGTAATTTGGTAAATTAACCAATTAAAGGGCATTATGGTAATTTTAATAATGGAGAAGGGTAATATAGTAATTTTGATTATGAAAAAGGGTAAATTAATATTGGTAGTTACGAAGAAGAGTAATTTGGGATTTGTGATAATTAAAAAGGGTAAATGGCAATTAAAATAATTGAGAGGGGTAAAATGGTAATTACGATAAAGGAGAAGGGCAATTTGGTAATTTGTTCAACTAAAGGGGCAATTTGGTAATTTAGCCGATAAAAGGGTAAAGTGATAATTGTTTAACCAACTAAAGGGGCAAAATAGTAATCATGATAATGAAGGAGGGTAATTTAGTAATTTATCCAACTCAAGGGCAATTTAGTAATTATAACAAAGGAGAAGGGCGATCTGGTAATATAACCAACCAAAAGGGAAATATGATAAGTGTAGTAATTATGAGGGGTGAATGGTGATCCAAAAAGTGTAGGAGACAATTTGGTAATCTAAAGTGGACAAGGGGTAATTTGGTAATTATGCAACCTTAAGGGTAATGTGGTAATTTATCAAGTAAGGAACGGATACCTAACAATTATATAAGTAAAGGGCAAATGAGTAATTTGTACCTAACACGTCTTTGAGATTGTGGAACATTAATATGATTAAATAATGTTGATTAGCCAAGTAAGAGTATTTGATAATTAGGATGGCCTTAATGGTTTCTCTGTGACATCCTGGATAATCCTCTGAATAAGAAACGATTAATGATATCGAAACGATTGAAAGTGAATAAGTATCGGATTATCATGCTTTCTGTGATCACCTTAATTAAGACACTATTACTTAAAGTGAAAGACCTCAAGATCGGGAATGGTGACTCCTTAGGGGTCGCTACCCTAAGGACGTGGTTTAGTCCACGATTATTCTGGTATTTGCTGGTGTGCCTTTGTGCCCCAGCCAGGCCCTATATCTTACTTTTCCTAGCTCTACGGACCTAGTTAGGGGGTATGCATACTTATGGATTAGGTGTCCTTGTCTGTAGGGTACTGAGTTAGCTTTATGCACCAGTACGACCAGGGTACCTTTGCGTCCTTGGGTTCATGGTTAAAGGGTACTGAGTAGCTGATATGCACCGGTACGACCGGTGTACCTTTGTGTCCCGGGTTATCGATCTCCCAATCGAGGCAAATAAATATGATTGATGTGCTGATTAAAGAAAAGGAAAGATACTATTATTGAAAGTGGAATATTAATGAGCCGGGCCCAGATGATTATGATATTGAGTACCGGTCCACCGGTTATAATAGTGGTCCAGGAGCGTGTTGCCCTGGTATGTGATATTGCGTACCAGTCCACCGGTTATAATAGTGGTCCAGGAGCGTGTTGCCTTGGTATGTGATTATGAGTACCGGTCCACCGGTTATAATAGTGGTCCAGGAGCGTGTTGCCCTGGTGTGTGATTATGAGTACCGGTCCACCGGTTATAATAGTGGCCAGGAGCGTTGTGCCCTGGATGATGAGTTATATGTATTCCGGTCCACCGGCAATAATAGTGGGGGTCCCGAGCTCAATAAAATCAGTTATGTATGTGAATAAGATTATGGAAAAATACTAATCACTTATAGTGGAACACCATGTGAGTCGGGGCCAGACCGGTCCACCGACAAATAATAGTGGTCAGGTGTGTTCTGCCCTATGTGTTTATCTTCCGGTCCACCGGCAATAATAGTGGTCAGAGGCGTTCTGCCCTGAGTGTATACCTTCCGGTCCACCGGCTATAATAGTGGGGTTCTCGTACTCACATGGATATAAAATATGATATTGATGGATTAATGACAGAATAATGGCTTAAGGCCCAAAGTATCGATCGTGACTTATAAAGTATTATGTTTGTCATTGTTATGTATGCATCTCTCATTATTTATATGTGTGTGGCTTGCATTGTGTGCCGTATGCAGGCCTGTCTTTAAGTGTGGTATTAAAGGGTTACTCAGTACCGTAGTACTGAAGGGATTCCCTTTATGGGGCCCCTGCCTATTCAATGGGCAGTGCCCTTGCAGGTATTTTCAGGTGCTACTCAAGTGGGTTACGGGAAGGAGAGTAAGGAATTTTCCGGTATCGTTAGCTTTTTTCTCTTTCTCATTTAAATTCTTGGTTTTAAATATTAACGTTGTTAAAGTAACCACCGTTGGTGGATTTTATTCTTGTGAACGATTTGAGGCGCTACTCTGATTTGTGTGTGTTGAATTTCTTTCAAGCTGTATTTCATTTTCTTAACCTTAGCACTTGGTACTAGAACGATATGAGTGAACCGGTCTGGTACTAAGTGTGGCGGTAATACTCCCAAAGTTCACGTTTTATTTATCTGCTTCCGCAATTATCTTTTAATAAAACGAAATTTTTCAGTAGTGAATTTTGGGGGTGTTACACCATGATTGAGCCATAAGAGAAAAGGGAAAGGGAGAAGGTGAAAAAGACAAGGCATCATGGGAGGGAAAAGAAAAATAGAAAAGAAAAGAAAGGAAAGGAAATGGGATGACTGGGGTGGAACAGGATAAGAGAAGGAGAGGAGAGAAGAAAATATGGTAGAAAAGGAAGGTGGGTTGGGTTGGTCGACATAACCCAATAAGGGAGAGAAAAAGAAAAAGAAAGGAAGAAAGAGAGAAAAGAAAAAGTAAAATGAAAATTTTGGGTTTATAATTTAAAATTAGGTTTAGTTTTAAATTTTGGGAATTTCATCTAAAATTTTATTTAACAAATTTTTTGGGGTTGGGGTTAGGTTAAAATAAAATAAAATGACTCAAAATTTAAAATTTATACTAGGTTAAAATTTTGATAAATTGGTGTTAATATTTTATAAAAATTGTAGGCATTACATCACTACTCTCGTAAAAGAACGCCAGCCTCTTACCCAAACTGGAAGCTTACTCCTAAACTAGAGAGGCGACAACACACACAAAATCTTATAACATGGCTAAATCCTTGAAATACATTTAAACCATCATCCTCTAGATACTAAAATAGAGCCCCTGGTAAAACTAGTAGACCACTGTAAACTCATTAGCTACTATCCTCAGCCCAAACATCAATAACTTGGTGCATTGGGTGCGGTACAGCCTCACAATCATGCTTTCCTATGTTAGCTACATGAATTCCTTCAGCTTATTCCTCTTAAGACTCTTAGGGTAAAACTTAGTACCAATCACTCTCTTGAATTCCTCCTAGGACATTGATGTCTCCCTGGTACACGATGGCCTATCCATCAGATGTCTACACCTCCATAGAGGAAGAATGCTACTATACTTGCTTTTTAAGCAAGTGGAAAGTCAACTGCCTTATAGGTCCTGTCCATATCTCTAATCCATCCCTCCAGTATAACTAGATCCTCGTCATTGGTGTAGATCAGAGGGTGGTGTCCAGTAACGCTTCAAAGCTAGTCCTCTCTAATACCCTCATGTAGGTAATTTGGAGGTGGTGGTAGTTGAGGCATTTTCTATGTTATAAAAACTCCATGAAAGCCTCAAATGCCTTCTCCAAGCATCCAACTAGATTGTTCATTGTCATGGTGATCTAGATACAAGATAGAAAATGTGTTAAATGGAAGGGGTCTATAGCTTACTAACATATAGTTCACATAAGCACATAAATACAAAACAAAGGTTACCCGTCCTTGATTCCTCACAAGTTAATCTAGATTTTTGAAGGATCAAGTTTTCCTTCAAATGAAAAAAAAAATTGTAACACTCCCAAAATTCACAATTGAAAATTTTCGTTTAATTAAAAAAAATATAAGCATAGGGGTGCTACTGTCGTGATTAGTATAAGTTCGACCCCTGGCTAGTCTCACACCAACCACAAGGCTAAGGAAAATTTTTCACAATCATTAAACACACTTAAGGTCGAGAAATATAGAAATTCAAAATATTCATAAGGAGGGAATCAGAGTGTGAAATCAAAGCGTTAATATAGAATTAAAATAGATACATAGTTAAGACACCTAAGGAAAAAAGTTATACAATAGTAAAACAAGAGAAAAGTAGAGAATTTGGTCGACATCCACTCTCGGCCCCAAGTAAGTCCAATGGTCATCACACATCTCTGCCTGATGCATCCAGTACGTCATAGGCATCAAACATGGTAGCTCCTACCTGCACAAATTTAGGCCCTCTGCTCGTGGGAATGAGCAGCACCCATTAATTGGGTAGTAAGTATGCTACATATTGATTAAGGTAACCATATGGGTAAGGCCATGCAAGAAAATAGAGAAGTAATGCATACAAAGCATAATTCAGGTTCATATCATCAAGTCAAACTTAGACTAATATTTTCTCTTACACATTTCTCATATTAATTTTGTGTGAGTACATAAACCCTACTATTATAGCCGGTGGACTAAAAACACCCCACAGGGTAAAACACACCTAACCACTATTATAGCCGGTGGACCAGAAAATCAACCTCATTGGCCCCGACTCACGTGGTATTCCACTGTAAGTAATTAGTATTTTTTCATGTGTTATATTTCTATCTCACACATTTCTTATATTAATTCTGTGTGAGTACAGAAACCTCACTATTATAGCCAGTGGACTGGAAACAGTCTACACGACAAAATGCACATGACCACTATTATAGCCAATGGACCAAAAAATCAACCTCACTAACCTCGACTCACGTAGTGTTCCACTGTAAGTAATTAGTATCTTTCTATGAATTATTATAATGCAAAGTTTGGTTTATTAAGATCGAAATCCCTCAATATTATAGCCGGTGGACTGGAAACACTCCACAGGGTCATACGCACCTGACCACTATTATAGCCGGTGGACCGAAAAATCACTCCACGGGGAAAAATGCACTAGACTTTCCATGCTCACCCTTTTATTCTCAACTTCCCAAAAATCCTATCCTATATCTTGGGAATTCTACACCCTCTAGTACATCCAAACATCCTTTCCCCCTTTTGCCTCATTACCATGAATATCCAACTCCTATGTGTGTGGGTCAAGGCCCACTTTCCATATCTCTGAGTTAACTCACCATCACTCTCTAGTGTTTTCCTATAGGAAACCCTAATTTGTCCTATATAGCCCAACCTTAATATATCCCACATAACTCATACTCCTTTGCCCCCAATTCCTCACCTCTCTAGATTTATCCCCAAGCACCCCACTTTACTTCCCATTTTATACATGTAGCCACGAAACCCTAATTGGCCATCCCAAAACCCTAGCACCTCTCTTTCCTCATATGATGTTATCCCTTCATCACTCTTACTTGTCATCCCCTCTTCCACATGACACACATCCAATGCAACCTATAACCTCGAGACTTCCTTCCCATCTTTTCCTACTAGCCATGAGAACCCAAAACTCTTCTTTGTTACCAAAACCATCACTTTACTCGAACCACATCCGACATCACAACTTCACTATCCAACTCCCACACATGATCATAAAACCCTAGTTTGCTCCCCAAAACCCTAGTACATCTCCTTTCTTTTATGTCACCCCCTCAACACCCAAATACCTCTTTCTCACTTGGCTCACTTTTCCTCCATGTGACACCCCTCCTTTTGTCCACCCATAGGTCATGAGATATTTAGGCCATCCTTACCATTCTCTAATCAACTCACTTTCCTCACTCTTTTCCATTTCTCTCACAACCGCATCATATTATTTAGGGCTTCCTACCATGCATGTCATGAGGGGTAATATCACATAAGCACATCCAAGTATAAGTAGTAATACCACATTACACATGTCATAAAACACATGAAGCTTACCTGAGCTCCATGTTTAGCAAGCTATGCTACATGAGCAAAATCCTTAATATAAGGCACACACAAATCAAATAAACACACATAACACATTTTTCACACACATTAGGCCTTAACCATATCCTTAGCTAAAATGACACCGAGCTTAGAGCATGCTCCTATGCCTCCTTAGGGTTTTGACTTGGATCACCTATAAGAGGGAAATACTAGGGGTTTACTTCCTTTTTACCAACATTATCATTATTTCCTACTTACCTTTATCATAACCTAGTATTCGGGTTAATAATAATAATAATAATAATAGTAGCTTTATAAGAAAAAATAAGGGTATTATTCTTAAAATGGTTAATCATGCTATTATCATTCAAAATAGGATTAGGTAGTTATATTGATCCATGTTAAGGCATTATTAACAATAGTAACTAAAATAGGATTAGGTACTAAATACAATAACTTTAATATTAACAATAATAATAATAATAGTGATAATAATAATTTGAATCATAATAATAATAATACTAGTAATACTAAAATAGTGACAATAATGATGATGATGATGATAATAATAATAATCATAATAATACTAGCAACAATAATGATAATAATGGCAACAATAATAGTAATAATAATAATAACAATAATAAAAATAGTAATAGTAATAATGATAATATTAATAATAAAAATTATAATGGTAATAATAATAATGATGATGATGATGATAACACTAATAAAATAAAATAACAATTACATTAATTATGTTAAAGGTTAGGGAGGTTACGACACAACCTAATGGTGGTGGCAGCGGCTACGGCAGCGCACGACGATGGCAATGGAGGAGGAAGTGGGGTTAGAGAGGTGGCTTTTTAGGCTAGAAGAGGGAGTGTGAGATGGTGGTTGTGGTGGTGGATTCTCTAGATTGAGAGGGTTAGAGTGGTGGTGATGATGCAGCAAAGGTGGTGGTGTAGGTGGTTGTTCTTGTATTGGCCAAAGGTTGTGGAGAAGGAGGAAGGGTGAAGGAGAGGGAGCAAGGAGAAAGGAAGGTAGGGGAGGGAAGGGAGACTCTACTGAATGGTTTGGGTAGCAAGAGAGGTGGTGGAACACATCAGCAAGAAGGGCGGCGATGGATGCAAAGTGGCAGATTGAGCAGACAACTTTGCAAGGTTGAGGTGGCTTGTGTAGGGGAAAATAGGGGCGGTGAGTGGTATGCTTTGGTGGAGGGTAGTGCAGGGAATAGTTTGGGAGTTGTTTCGAGTGGTGAAGATGGGCAGCGGCGGCGGGGACGATGTCTAAAGTGGTGGTGGTGCAAGGAGGGATGATTTTCTAAGCAGGTAAAAAGAGGTCAAATCGGATTGGTTAGGAGGTATTTATAGGACATTGGTGGGAGGATAAGACAAAGTGATAAAAGGAAAAGGGGGTAGGAGTGGAAGAACTCATTAATCAGCGGTGGTAAGCTGGTACGAGCCTGCAAAGTGGCAGTTTCATGTTTGGTCGGGGAGGAGAAAAGGAAAGGGAGAGGGCACACGTGGGAGGAGGTATGGGCTAGTTTGGGCTGGAAAAGGAAAGAAAATGATGGGGAGAGAAAGAAGAGAGTCATGGCGATGGTACGCTGGCTAGGTTGTTGGCGGTACGAGGCTGCAAGTTTCAATCAACAAGGTGAGGATGGGTAGAAAGGAGGAAGAAGAAGAAAGGGTCGGGTCAGCTGGTCGGGGGAAAAAGAAAAGGAAAGAAAAGAAAGGGGGAAAACTGGTGGGTGAGGGAGGAGAAAAAAAAAAGAATGACATAGGCTTAGCTGCGGGGGAGAGTTAGGCCGCATGGGGGGCAGGCCCAATCCAGGGAAGGAAGACGAGAAAAAGAAAATTGAGAAAGGAGAAAAAATGAAAGAAAAAGGAAAAAGGAAGCAAAGAGGGAAAAAAGGAAAAATAGGTTGGTTGGGGTGTTTAGGATATTTTGGTATTTTTGAATAATTAAAAATAATAAAAATTAGTAAAATAATGGTTAAATTCCATTTTTTAGTAATTTAGGATATTTTGGGTAATTTTTTCTAAATTCTATTTTAATTAGCAAAACATCCTAATTTTTCCTAATTAAATTCTTTATTATTTTCCTCTTGATTTTACCTTAAATTTTTCCCTTATTTTAATAAAATAATTTATTTATTTAATTTTTCTAATAAATCCCTATTTTAACATAATTTTCTAAATCAGGATTTTGGGATAGTTTAAAAATAGACTAATAAAATTAGATGAGACAACATTTAACAACCATATTTTAAAAGCAAGACATGGTAATCAAAATTCAAGGATTTGCCACCTACTTGCAACACCCCAGATTTTACTGCTAAAAATATTTAGTTTACAATGGAAACTTAAAGTCAACATAATAGGTGTTACTACCATAATTGACATAATTTTAGCTTACATGCCATCCTCATATCAATTACAAGGAAAAATAATTTAGAACACAAAGCATATATAGAGTGAGAAGCATTTGTAAATATAAGTAATAATTTTTTAGGCTACCTTTGAATGCGAGATCCAAATACATAAGTAAATATCATGGGAAAAAGTCAAGGGTATCTCGTTTTAGAACAAGAACTAGATAACATAACACTACGATTCCCAAACCCCAATCATGATATAATCACTCCACCCAATTCAGATCGTCAGAAGTAGCATAATCACCTAGTGGGTCCTCAATGACTTACATAAACTCAAATACTTCCTCCACTCATGGAAATGACTAGCACCGAAAAAAGAGTTATTAGTACACTACATACTAAGAAAAGTGATAATACTATCAAGTCAAGGATATATTTAAATACATAAATTCATAGTAGAGATTGAAAAAAAAAATATCACAATGTGGGTGATGTTCCACTCCTCTTTATTAGATATGACAATTCCATTCTTTTATTAATATTGAGTTCAAGGATCCCATTATTCTTAAACCACTGGAATGATTTGAAATACCTTTTAGGGATAACACACCTAAACCACTATTATCATTTGGTAGAATTGGCCCAATATCCCTCAAGGAAAAATTCTATTAAGATAATATTATTAAACCAGTGGAATAGTTTAAAGCACCTATTGGGGACAATACACCTAAGCCACTATTATTATCTGTTGGAAAAGAACCAACACTTCGGTCCTAACTCATGTACTTTTCCACTTTAAATCATTAATATCTTATCTACTAGGTTACTTATCTCAAATAATATTATCTTTCACATTTATATTAGGGACCCATTATTCTTAATCCAATGGAACGGATTGAAGCACCTCTTAGGGAAAAATTCTCTTGAACCACTATTATAATTTGATGGAACAGACCCATAAAACATATTGGACCGACTCACTTGATCTTTCCCTTTAAATGATTAATTTCTTAATCATGATTGATTTGAAAATTAAAAAAATACATTTAAATCAAGTAAAGCACATCACAAAGATCCTAAGGTCGTTCTCTAAGGTTAAGACCCCTTTTATACCCTAGAAAACCCTAATCTCACATTTTAGTCATAACTCCTCTTCTATTACTCTTTTATCGATCAAAATTAGTACCTCTTACTCAAATATTATTTTTAGTTTCACTATACTCAAAATATAAGGCCTAGCTCTAAGATCTTACACACGGGATAATAAGCCTATCTCAAGAGTCATTATCCTCAAGGCTTATAAACCCTAAGTTTACAAGTATGTCATAACTATTCCCATATGGCTCATACAATTAACAGATCCAAAAAACATTCCCAAAACACTCGTAATAACAACATATCTAAATTTTATGGTTGTTCTCTACCATTTTATACATGTGATAATAACCTTCTCGTTTTAGGATTACTATTCCCAAATCAAGCCATATTAATACTTTATTAGACTTAGGCCATTCATGAATGCTCCAAACAATTATTATAAATACCTTAGCATATTTTAGATATTATAACACATTAAAATACCCTAATTCCTACATTGAACCAATATTGACCAAAATGCCCTTTATTTTATACAAATCTTATATGTTTTGGTAACATTATATCCAAATCCCTTTTTATCACCATATACCTTATTATAATCATTTATGCGCTTATCAGACCTCACTAATCCATATTACAACCCAAATCATACCGAGAGTTTCCATATAGAATATTATTGCCACACTACCGCACAATTCTTAACTTACTTATTTTTCCATCATACAATATCAAATCTCATATCATAGCATATAAATAAAATTTAATCGCATGATAAAAATAACATGATATAACATAAAACCATACATAGAACTTAGAAACCAAATATCCTAAGATTATAACAAGTATCCTTACTGAAGCGTCTCCAATGTTTAAGCACGTAATACCTACACTTCCTCTTCCACTGCCACCAAAATATCATCTATACTAAGAATGTACACAATGTAGACATAAGAATTTAACCTAAAGAAAACTAGTTCAAGGAAAAGGATATAAAATAGATATTTTCAAAAGTGGGTGGCCCGGGTAGAGTGGTGTACGTTAGTGGTCAAGGTGATAGTGTGGTGGTTAAAGTGGTGATGATGGAAGTAGTAAAGGATGTAGTGAGGATTTAAATCAAGGGTTGAGGTGGTAGTGGTGAAGGGACTAATAGGAGTTAGCGGTAGGGAGTGGTGGTGGTGGTGGTGGTGGTGATGGTTGGTGGCAGAGGTGGCATGGCTGGTAGTGATGGAAACTTAGGGGTTGATGGTTGGTGGTTAAGGATGGTTGATAGTTGGGGAGTGGTGTGGAGCTGGTGGGGCGACAATAAGGCAGTGTTGGTGGTATACAAGTGGTAGGTAATGTTAGAAGTGGTGGCTGGCAGTGGCATAAGTCAAAGGGAGGGATGGTGGTTAAGAGGGAAATAAGGGAAAAAGGGAGGAGATTAGTGTGGTGAGGCAGGTGTTGGATTGGTCCAACAAGGGAGGAGGGTAAAGGATGGGAGCTTAGATAGGGTGATGAGAGACGAAAAGGGTGGAATTTTTGGTGGCGATGAGTGGCAGTCGTGAGGATAAAAAAAAATTAGAGTGTTGGGTAGGATGTATTATAATGGGAGGTGAAAGAAGGAAGAAGAGAAGGGAAGGAAAGGCGTGTATGGGTGTAGGTATATGTATATATAGAGAGAGGGACGGTTAGGATTGAGAAGAGATAATGAGGGGGATAAATGGCCATGGCTATGCATGCAGGGTAGGTAAGGAAGATGCATAGTGTAGGGTGGTGATGGGATAAGGCTATAGGGTTTGCGCAAGGTTGTGGGTTGTAGAGTGTAGGGTGGCACTGCATCGCTAAGAAAGGAAAGGGAGGAAAACAATCATGGGATGAGTAAGGCCTTGCTTGGGCTAGAAGATGAAAGGGAAAGAGATAAGGCGAAGAAGATGGGGTGATACAAGAGGTGAAAGAAAAAGAAAAGAAAAGAAAGGAGCAAGGTCGAATGGGGTGGAATGGACTGGGAAAAGGAGAGAAGAAAAGAAAAGATGGGAAAAAAAAGGAAGGTGGGTTGGGTCGGTCAACACAGCCAGGGAAGGGAGAGACAAAGGAAAAAAAGATAAAGATTGGAAGAATGAGAGAAAAGAAAAGGGGAAATGTAAATTTTGGGTTTAGAATTTGGATTTAGGTTTAAGTTTAAATTTTGGGAATTTTATCTAAAACTTTATTCAACAAATTTTTTTGGGGTTGGGGTTAAGTTAAAATGAAATAAAATGACTTAGACTTTAGAATTTAGTCTAGGTTAAAATGTTGATAAATTGAAGTAAAAATTTTATAAAATTTTGGACATTACAAAAACCCTAAAGAATAAAGTATGTGATGCTCCCATATTATCTATTCCTAATTTTGACTTACTCTTAGAGGTAACTTGTGATGCTAGTGGGGTAGATATAGGAAGATTTCTCTCACAAGAAAAGAGACCTATTGCATACTTTAGTGAAAAGTTAAATGGTCCTAAGTTGAAGTATTCTACATATGACAAGGAACTCTTTGCTATCATATGTAGCTTAGAGACATGGAGTCATTATTTGAGGCCTAAACCCTTTGCATTACATTCTTATCATAAGATCTTTCAATACTTACATGGTCAAAAGAAAATTAGTTCTAGACATGTAAAGTGGGTAAAATTATTACAATCCTTTGTGCTCTCTGTCAAACACTTAGATGAAGAAGAAAATGCAATAGCTTATACTCTTTCTTGAAGGTGTACATTGATTGTCATATTAGATGCTAAATTTCTAGGTTTTGAAATTTTAAAAGAATTGTATCCTATAAATGAAGATTTTAGTGATGAATATAGAATATGAAAAGATTTTAGACTCAATAAACTTTATATACCTAGATCTAGTATTTGAATTTTACTTATTAAACAAGTCCAAGAAGGGGCTATAGCTACACATTTTGGTATTCAAAAGACATTAGAAATGTTTTAAGAGAATTTCTATTGACCACGTAAGATTAAAGGTATACAACTTATGTTTTAAGAGAATTCTTCTCAAGTTGGGGAGAAAATGATGTAGGAGCATCTATGGATTCTCAATACAATGAAGAGTTGTCATTCTTGGTTATGGAGCCTATTACATTATTTGTCTTTGATGATAATATTAATAACATCACAAACCTTAAAAAGTGTACTTTGAGTAATTCTTATAGGTATGTAGCATATTTTTAAGGAGAAGATTAATGCACTTTAAGATGTCAACATATCTAAGATTTTATAAGTTATTACAAGTCAAAGGAAGCTATTATGCATGGAAGTCAAACTTACAAGTCAAGGAGATCTAGTTATCATTTTTATGTAAATTAGGACTCTTGTTAGTTATTTCCATGTAATAATTAGCTAAGTTATTTTAAATAATTTTTTACATAATGATACACCCTATCAATTAATTAATAGGATCTTCAACGAATTTTTTTTAATAATTAGCCTTCATAACTTATTTCCATGTAATAATGCTCGATAAGGAGATCTAGATTATTTATGGATTTTTTTTGAATTGTGACATCATCAATTAATTATATAACAAAATTAAGATTTTTGTTTTAGCCTTCTTCACTAGCTCTTGAGGTAGTTAACTAAGAGTTAGTAGGTTCATTGCCATGTGATATTTACTTTCTTTCTCATGAACTATCTTTCCTATATTATTAAGTTGTGGCATGTATGTGGGATTAGGAATAATACTATGGTCAGACATCATGACATCGTTAGTACACAAGGTTTGTGGAGATTGAAGATTGGTAAGGTACACATTTTTTTCATGTTTTATGAATCTTTACTCAATGCCTTTCTTGTCTTACTAAGTTGTTTCTTGTATGCGGGATCAGGAATAATATTCTGGTAGACCATCATGACATCTTTAGTACGCAGGATTTGTGGAAATGCATGATTGGCGGGGCTCATGTTTCCCCTGATGTTTTATCTCTTGTGTTTATGTAATCGCCTGAACACCCTATTTAAAGGCCATAGATGCCTAGGATATGCACATGTCCTTGCATTTGGTGTGACTACCTACAAACACCCATATTGCACTTGGTGCTCTAATATAGAGGGTATGGCCATGTTTTCCTTTGATGTGATCACTTATAAACACCCATATTGGGGTTGGTGCTCTAATTTGGAGGGTATGCCAATGTTAGGGACTTATGTACCCTTATTTTACTACCATAGCCCAAATTTACGATGAAGGTTTAGGTGTGTCATTTGGAGATCTTAATAATTGGAAAGAATGTAGTCATTAAATGGAGGGTTAATAATATGTTGTATTCTATGTGAGCTTAATGAACAAGTTGTTTTGTTATCTCTCCCATGATTCTTATGTGAGTATGCTTATTAATATGATCATAAGCTAAGAATTTTTATTTCCTAAGTATTTTGTATATAATGTTATTGTGTGACCTCTATATACTGTATGAGCCCTCTCTATGTTGTAAGGTAGACTTGTTTTACTGGTATTTTACCATACTGATACTATCTTATATTTTCATTATGTCAATCTAACTTTTTTCCTAGGAGTAAATGATGTTTTGTAGGTTTGAACCTCTATAAGATCATTACTTGGGGAAGGTTTATTGTATTGGAGAGTTAGGCTAAATGGTTTAAATAGAATTTTTCCACTACTTTGGGATTTTTTTTTTTTGGTTACCTAAGCTCTTAGCTATGTTCCTGTATATGGTTTTGTAAAATTTTCATGTCATCTATCACGTGTCTCTCTCTATCTCTCCCTCATGAGCTATTTTTGATTATTGTGCATGGTTTTGGTTAAGCATTTTAGTTTTACATTGATCATGTGTCAAATGGATGACCACACCTCATATTTTGTGTAGCAATAACATTCTAAGGTTTTTATTTTATTACCTCTGCTTTATCTTAAAACATAACAAAATGCTGTAAAATGCAATGTTACACATCTAGTAATACCTCAAAAGTTTAGCTAATCTAAATCATGAATAATTAGTAGCTTAAAAAATTCTAATCTTATTATGGGTAATTTATATTTTAACATTAATATTTTAATCTTACTAAATTTTGTTAATCACAATTTTAACCTATTCTTAACCGTAATTCTACACTTATCTTTTTCCTCTCTTTTTTCTTTCTCATTTTATTTTGCCATTTTCTTTTTCTTATTGCTCAATTTTCCTTTCCGTCTTCTTCTTCCCTCTTTCCTACAGGTAATCTTTCCCTCACAACCATATTCCTTCTGCCATATTACCATCCCTGAACCTACCTTTCCTACCCTCATCACCATCAACTATTATCACCAACATCTCAAGGGATGTATTGGGTTGAAAATTTTGCCCAAAACCCCTAACCGTGCTTCCATTTCTCCCTCATGCACAAATTCCTCTTATTTTTTTTCCCAATGCACACCACCATACGCATAAATATATCCCCCAAGCTTTACATCATTTATTGCCCCAACTAACCCACTTCGCTCCCTCAATTTTGTCAAGCAAATATGCCCGAAACATCTTCCTTTATCCTTTTCCTTTCTTTCTCGACCTTGACATCATCCATAGCCATCAACGCCATGCACAACCACCAAAAACCAATCACCACCATTGCCTTAGAAAATCAACCACCACTACCACCCCATCATTCCTTTTCATCATGGCCCAACCATCGCCACCCCACACTACCTCTTTTTCCTTCTTCCCCATCATGCTATATTCATTTTTATCGAGGTACATGACTGTGTGCCTTCGTACTCCCCAACCATGCCCTCTCACACAATTCACATGCATGGTTTCATGAACAATGGTGCACCCTCTTTTGTTCTCGCCCATTACCATGTGAATCTCCCACAACCCACCTATGCATGTTCCTTACTCTTTGCCTATGCATGTGTTGCATGCCATGCTTGTGATGTTACTTTGGCATAGCCATGCTACCCTTCTAGCACACCCATTATCCACTCTAACACCACCCTAGCACCACCATACTTCTAAGCAACTCGAGCTTCCCATTAGTTTTGGTTATTCCCATTTCCTCCCTCCTTTACTTAACCTTTCCCTCGATTCATATTCTTAAGTTCTAATAATGGATTATTCTTATATTTATAAGTGGTCTTTCAGTGATCTTAGAGGAGGAGGTTTAGGATTGCATACTTAGATACTAATGTCCTTGTTGGTAAGGATATATGCCATAGTTAGGACTTAAATGTGTAACGTGTATTTGTATATTATACCATATTTAGTAATGTTATATTAATAATATTGATTATGATGATGCTATAATATAGTATCTTGAAAGTAAGGATAATGTGAAAGTATGAATTTGGGTATAATGTTGATTGGCATGAATTTAGGTATGTGGTATCTATATATTGAATGGGGGATGTGTATTTCACAAAAGTATTGTACTTTGTAATTTGTTAACATTGGGATTCATAAACCTTTTAGGAAAGTATGAGTATTTTAATTATTGTAAGGGTATTATGGTAACTTGATGATAATATAGGAAATAATCATGGATTGTTAAATTTTAAGGGTGCTATCAATTATTCCATAAATAATGTGATTAAATGATGGCTGAGTAAGATACAAGTTGCCTAACATGATATTCTAAGATTTTTGGTAAGAAAAGGGTATTTTGATTAATAAGGGTTAAAAATAGAACTTCAGTGAATTTACAAGAGGCAATAGAATTTAAATGTGTTAAGCATGATATTCGGAATAATTAGGAAGTTAATAGACCTATTTCTTGAGGATGGCCTTGATAATTATATTGACTTGTTTTAAATGTTTTCAAGTATATGTTATGCATATCTATATGATTCCTAAATGATGATCTTAATATAACCAACTATGAATAAGATACTACTCATTTGAAGGAAAGATCACGTGAGTCAGGTTGAGGTGTTTTGTGTGTCTGTTCCACTAAACGATAATAGTGGCTCAGGTGTGTTTTTTATTGAGATGTGCATTAGTTCATTCCATCGGATTAAGAATATTAGGGCCCTAAACTCAATGTGAATGAGAATATGATTCAAAGATAACTAACTAATAGATAAAATATTAATCATTTAAAGTGAAAGACTACATTAGTAAGGACTGAGGTGCTATGTTCATTCCACCAGATGATAATAGTGGCTCAGGTGTGTTTTACCCATAGAGGTGCTTCAGACCATTCCACTAGTTTAAGAAAAAGTGGTAGGGTTTGTTTTCCTCATATATGTTGGGTCCATTCTACTAGACGATAATAATGGTTCCTGTGTGTTTTTCTTTGATAGGTGCTTCAATCCGTTCCATCATATTAAAAATAATGGGGTCCCTGAAGTCAACATTAATAAAAGAATGGATCTTTTTTATATCCATTAATGAATTATGGTATCAATATTTACCTTACATTGTTCTATGTTAACATGCATATATGCCTATCCTCCTTGGATTTGGGACAAATCGAATATTAACCATCAATATTAATCTAACTCATTAACCTCGTAAGTAAGCATTAAGTTTAACTTCATGTAAGCATATCACTAATAATGTGTTTATAGGGGAAAAAATTCACAAAAGATGAGAATTCTTAGGATCTGACCTTACAAACAATTAGAAATTTACAAGATCTAATTGAGATAACAATTAAAAGACAATAACAATTGGGGAAACAACAATGATCTTTACTGCATACAATACTAGTAATTACAAGGAGAATCAAACAATCCTCATAATATCACTCAGTTTACAATTCTATCAAAACTATAAGAGAATTCCATAGGAGAAGGTTTGAACAAGTTCAGTGATGAACCATACATTGCTAGGGTTTCATACACATTTATTTATAGAAGCATGTAACTAACACAAACGAACAATAGAAAAAAGGAAAAAATGTGGTCCATGTTAATAAACACATGGACCCCATGTTTTCTTAGAACTTTTAGCTTTCGCAAAAAAATTTTAGGTCCAAGTGTACCCATAAACAAAGGTTGTGTTTCACAAACACGAGGACCCCGTGTTTTATCTCTTGCTATCCTTTTGGCTACAAACTTCTTCAAACACTATATGCAACAATCCATGATAGACTGCACATACAAACACAAGTCATGATCTCACAATCTCCACCTTGATACAGGATTTGTAACAACAAGCAATAGGATTTGAAATATCATTATAAACCCCTAGGTCCAAAGAACCCACCATGGCATATGAACATGAGCAATCAATGGCTCCGTTAGCGCACACACTAGATCAACCTTAGAAGAAACTCTTTGTATCATCCCAACCTCACAAGCTAGCATTCTAAGCCACGCAACATTATCATCTCCAACCATAGACAATCACAAACTTAGAACCTCTAAGGTTGAACACTAGCACACTAGTATACCTCTAATCTCAAGACAACAGCAAAGATCAAAGTAACCTATCAACAAAATAGTCGACAACAAATACTCAATACAAACTAATGTTTTATGCACCAAGTACCTCAGAATCCACACCACACCACACTAAGGTGTTTTCAATGGATTCAACACACATGCTCACACCATGAGCAATACAAAGGTTGGTACTAATTACAGCATGCATCAAACATCTCACCGCCATAGAGTATGAACTATTGAATAAGCAAGCCACCACAACTGCTTTGGATTTGGGCATATCTAAAGTATTATACTTGTTCTTGTCATACATTTCTTTTTGCGACATGAATATCATAAACACATAAAAAAATATTAACTAGTGAAGCATCACACACCAATTTCAGAGTCCACCAAAAAGACCACAACTCTTCAGCAACAACAACAAAATACCACAAGGAAAAATCAACACACAAAATAACCTTTGAGTCTAACAATAGCTCCAACACACTAATAATACTAATCATATTATACAATGCAAAACTAGATATGCCTGAAGCAATGCCCAGTTGCTCCACCTATTATCTAAATTCCTCTTCACTAGAAGAATTTATACCATCTAGAACAACAACAACCACCTCCACCTTGTCTGAAACACCCAACATATTGTCCTACTCCGCCTTCTTATTAAGAAGGTATTTAGAACCATAGAAGGTAACAGATCTAGATGTAACTAGGTCAATCAATAAGGATCCACCAGCCATGTCAATGACTCATGTGTCCCAGTCACATCAACCCAAGCCTAGCAACATATGAGACATACACTCTCAATGTTACCCCAACTACATCTTCAATAGTTTTGCCAACAAGCTCATACAATTTCCAAACCCACTTTCCAACAATTTCCACCACAGCCCCTTTAGCAACCTTCAATGTGTCATTGACACTCCTATAACGTTTGATATCTAAAGAACATAGTAAAATCAAGATCTTAGTCATGTCAGGAACATAACAATCACTGGACATTGTCCCAACCACACCATCATACACCCTCACCTTCACAATCCCAATCCTAGAAACTCTCCATGAAGCAAAATTTCCTAAGACAACAACTCCACCTCGAACAGGGTCATATCTCTATAATCAGCTTCTGTTAGGACATATATTATAGGAGCACCCAAAATCTACCTATCACCCAATCTAGTATGTCTATTAGTGGCAGTTAGTAAATCATCAACATCCTCAAATATGGCAACATCATACTCATTAAATACACCATTAGCAGTATTTGTAGGTTCCTTATTAGGTCAGTATTTCCTAATATGGCCTTTTGTGCGATAGATTTAGACTTCTTATTACCATACCCCCTTGCTACAAGCCCCTCACTACTTTAGTTACCTAGACATCATTTGGTCAAGTGATTCTCAATTAATTCACATTGTAACAAGGCATTCTTGTCACCTACAATAACTAATTCATCCTTTCCAACAATACAGTCTCACAAAAATATTTATAAGCAACAAGCGATGAACAAAACCATATAATAGCTAGATCCTCATCATTTAATTTAACATCTATATTATGAAAATCCATAACTATATAGTCGAATTAATCAAGATGATATTCCAAGGACTGACCCTCACCTAATTTCAAATCATGAAGTCATCTTTTCAAATATAGATTTTTCGCTACAACTCTTGTCATATACAAGGATTATAACTTCAATAACAAGGTGACAATAGTTAACTCTTTAGCCACTTCTTGTAAAAACTTGTTAGACAAACATAATTTTATGGTGGATAGGGCCTTCAAATAAATATCCCTAAAATCCTCATTAGACACTATTTCTAGCTTCTCTGCTTTCTCGAATAATGCCTTCTCCATTCCCTTCTAAACAAGGATCGTCTTTACCTTAACTTTCCATAACTCAAAATTGACTAAACGATCAAATCTCTCAATTTCAAATCTGGTATATGTCATATTGATAGAGATTGATCACACACCCAAATATCCTATACCAATTATAGGGAAAATTTCACCACATATGTGAATGCCCAAGATCTGACCTCACAAGCAATCGAGAAATTACAAGATCTAATTAAGAGAACAATCAAAACATGATAACAATTTGGGAAATAAAATTTCATTACATAAAATACTAGTGATTACATGGAGAATCAAATAATCTTCATAATATTACGCAGTACACAATTCTCTCAAAACCATAAGAGAATTCATGTAATACCCCAAAATTTTAAAACCTAGAATTTAATAATTAATCTTCATTTGGAAATCTTTTATTTTTTTATTAATTTAATTATTTTGTAGACTTTTGATTTATAAAAATAGATATGATGATTTAATAAATTAAAATAAATATTTTATTATATTATCACACTCTTTTTATTTAAATAATTTTCCAAACCCATATTTTATTAAAATTATCCTCTTAAATTAATATCTTAAATTTTAAATAAATTATTTTATTAAAATAATTTATCCATCTAAATATTTAAATACCTAAATTCCAAAATTATTTTTATTTTTATTTTCACCTTTTTCCCTTTTTCCCTTTTTCTTTTTTCCTTTTTCCTTCCTTTTCTTTTCCTACTTTTCTTCTTTTCTTCCTCATTAGGCCGCTTGGCCTGCTTCTCCCTCCCCCATCCCCCCCCCCCCGCTAGGCCACTAGCCCTCTTTCCTTCCTTACCACCCAACACCCCTCTTTCTTCTTTTCTTCTTTTTTCCTTCCCCGATAGAGCCAGCTCAACCCACTTTTTCTTTTTTTCTTCTCCCTCACTTGTAAGCTAACCTACCTTTCTTTGTTCCCCACCTAGCCTACCTCCCTTCTTCTTCTTTCCTTCTCCTTGCTTCTTCAACTGTCAAACCAAATGCCCCTTCCCAATGTCTACAACCTACCTACAGCCTTGCCCTCTACGCCTGCCATTGCAGCCTGCCCTCTCCGTCTCTCCCTCATCCCTTTCCTTTTCATTTTTGACCATGCACATCCCCCTCATGTGCCTCTTTTCTTTCCTTTTCCTCCTCTCCTTCTCCTTGCCATCTTCCTTGACCTCATACAGCCACCTAACCGACAATGACTGGCCTCCTTTTCCTCTTCCTTTTCTTCTCCTTATTTCCTCCATCCTTACCTATTTTCTATCACTCTTGAGCCTTCCCTTCTCCCCTACTAAGCATCTTCTTCTCCCTTCTTTCCTCCCCTATTTTTGTTTTTCCACCCTCAACTGTTGCATCTGCCACCCAACCGACCACCACAACAATCCCCTGGCCTCACCTACTTCCTTCTTGCACCACCCAACAACCACTACTCGCCCCCTGTAGCCACCCTTCCCTTCCTTTCTCTTTTATTTCCCTTCTTGACCTCCACCCTACACTACCACCTTGCATCATTGTCTCCCCTCTTCTACCTCCACCATAGCCACTCCTTAACTCCCTGACACCTCCTCTACCACACCTTTACCTCAACTAGCCAAGATCTCCCCTATAGTGCCCTCCTTTCTTCTCTTCTTTTTCCTTCCTCCTTCTTCTTCTTCCTTCCTTTGCACCATATTTCTAGCCCTACTACTGTCATCCCTGCCACCCTAAGCCACCAATCTCTGACCCCCTGACCACCATTTACACCCTACCACCCCTCCCTTCACCCAAACACCACCTTCACTCCCCACCACAAGCCCTCAACCAAGGCCACCAACCCTCACCCAAGCACTTCTTCCTCCCTTCTCCCATCACTATTCATCTTCCACAGATTCTTTCCCTCATGCATACAGCTCATGCTACTCATGCAGGGTGAGTGTTGGTGCATATTTTGAGCTAAATTAATCAAGTTATTGGACGTATAAATATAGTTAGTATTAGCATAAATTTAATAAGCTTTTGATATAAATTTATCCTTTCTAATTTTTTACTACTAATATGATAGTTTTTCTATTATTTCTAGGTATTAATTTTTACTAATTAAAGCTTGAACTCTTAACCAGGGTACTGGTAAAGTTTATATATTACTGAAAATAAGGTAACCATTATACCCTACTAAAATGTGTGGATATATATATATGCTAGCACATAAGGGTTTTAAATATGTTGTATGAGTATTATGTGATGTTAAGTATATTATGATTTATAGCATATTTTGGTAGTTGAAATGAAAAGCATGTTATATTATGAAATGTTTCATGTGTAGAAATGAAGGTTAAGAAAGGAGCCTTGCTATTAATGTGGATATTAGATACATGTACTTGTCATGTAAGAAAATATGGACATTTGTAGTAGAGATAATATTAATATAACCTCAGATGCATCTTAGTAATTTTTCTTGTACAAAGGGTGTGGCCTAAATAAGTATATATAGTAGGTGATAATGGGTATTAATAATAAGTAATAATAGTTGGTGGTGTTAGATGATGCATATGGACCATGGGTATTAATGTTTTATATGGTAAGGGTATTTAAGTAAATTTAGCATATAAAGGGAAAATTGATTATTTGTATAAATAAAAGGGGTAATATAATAATTTAATAAGTAATAAATGTAGCTTGGTAATTTTGCATGGAAAAAGGGATAACTTGGTAATGTTATGAGTAAAAAGGGTAATTTGGTAAAATGTTAAATAAGAAGGGCATTTTAGTAATTTTGCATGGAAAAGGGGGTAGCTTGGTGATCTTATAAACGTAAGGGGTAATATGGTAAATTAATAATTAAGAAGGGTATTTTTTGTAATTTTAGCATAAAAGGGGTAACTTGGTAATTTCATAAATAAAAAGGGTAAAATGGTAATTTAGTAAGTAAGAGAGGCATTTTGTTAATTTGGCATAAAAGAGGGGTAACTTGGTAATTTTACAACTATGAGTGGTAAAGTTAGTAATTTAATAAGTATGGAGGTAAATTTGGTAATTTAACACATATGAGGGGTAATTTGGTAATTCTAACAAGTATGAAGGGTAATTTAATAATTTCACAAACCTGAAGGGCAATTTGATAATTTTAATAAGTATGAAGGTTAATTTGGTAATTTAACTAACCTAAAGGGTAATTTGGTAATTTTAACAAGTATAAGGGGTATTTGGGTAATTATACAAGTATGAAGGGTAATTTGGTAATTTGATAAGTAAAGGAGTGTTCTAATAAATAAGGAAGCAAGAGGGTTATTTTAGTAATTTAATAAGTATAAAGGGGTAAAATGGTAAATTACGTATAATATGTCAATGAATTTAATAAACCTCCATAATAAGACATAAGGAATATTAAATAATAGAATAAGGGTTTATAGCCTTAGTATCACTTGTTTAAGTATAATTATGTACATTATAAAGATAAGGGTATTTCGATAAATCGGTAAATATCAAGGATAATGCATGGTATAGGGTTGAATGGATGATAAAGGGTAGGATATGATGTTTATTTCATGATCATACAAAAGGTACCTTAGCTGTTAATCATGCATGGAAATGTGTGCTGGATGTGCTAGAAGTACATGTTAGGGTTTATGTGTTCCATGATTCCTTGGTATAGAGTACTTAATTCTATGACCAGTATTATAATTATAATATGATAACCTATTATGGCATGTGAATAAATGAAAATGAAGTGTATGATGGAAATGAATAATTAAAAGAAGCCTTAAGGGCATTTTGGTCATTTTGACCTAAGGTGCCTAAGTATAAGAATTAGAACCTAGGTTGGCCTTAGTGGACTATTTAAGTTAACATGGATAATAAACGAATAAGGATTACTTAATAACAACATAAATAAATAAAAATAATTAAGTATGTTATTGTTGTGGTTCTCATGGTCACCTGAATTAAGACACTAAAAAGTAAAGTCAAAGACCTCAAGATTGAGAATAGCAACTCTTTAGGGGTCGCTACCCTAAAGACGTGGTTTAGCCCACAATTGTTATGGTTTCTATTGGGTGCCTTAGTGACCCAGCCAGGGCCTACATCTTACTCTATCTACCTCTATGGACCTATTTAGGGGGTATACATACTTATGGATTAGGTATCCTTATTGGTAGGGTACTGTGTGTCCTCGTGCACCAGTGCGACCAGGGTACATTTGCATCCTTAGGTTGATGGGTGGAGGGTATTGTGCTACTTGTATGCACCAGTATGACTAGTGTACCTCTGTATCTCCAAGTTCATGATCTCCCCCTCAAGTTAAATGAATGGACTTATTATGTTAATTAAATGGAAAAATACTAATCATGTAAAGTGAAAGATTATTGAATAGACCCAGATGGATTATATCATCTCTACCAGTCCACCGGTTATAATAGTTGCCAAGAGCATTTTACCCTATAGGTCGTATATGTATACCGGTCAACTAGTTATAATAGTAGACAAGTGCATGTTGTCCTGCAATGTGTTCCAATCCACCACCTATAATAGTGGGGGATATCAAGCTCAATAAACCAAACCTTTGATGACAATAAATTAGGAGAAAGATACTAATCACTTATAGTGCAATACCATGTGAGTCGAGGCTAGACTAATCCACTGACAAGAATAGTAGCCAAGAATCTTTTACCTTGGAGACCGGTCCACTGGCGAATAATATTGGTTAGGTGCATTCTACCCTAGAGTGTATTTCCAATCCACTGGGTATAATAGTGAGGTTCCTGTACTCACATGGATATAATTCAAGAGATGATGTTGAATAATGTTTGATTAATAGCTTAAGACCGGACATTGTTAATTTCACCTTCATGATATATTGATATAGTATAAGTATGGCCTTAGTGCCTGTCACTCTTGGTAAGTGATGGAAATGCAAAGTAAATGGACCTTGTGATATGCCTTTCCTATTGTATGTTGTGTTGCATTATGTATTGGATCCTGTGTTGTTTTGACTATCTCCATACTTGCATATGTTATTATTTTTACATTGTTTATGTATGATATGTTGCATGTGGGTCCTACCTTTTAGTCTAGTATAAAAGGTTACTCAGTACCATAGTATTGAAGTGTTCCAATTGTGGGCCTCTGCCTATTTAATAGGCAGTGTCCCTTGCAAGTTAGCAGTAGGTGCTATTCAAGCTGTTATTAGATAAGATCGTAAGGATTATGCGGAAAACATTTCAGGGTTTCTCTTTTAACCTTATTATTTCTTTGTTAAATGATGTTACTCTTGTAACCAATAATAGTGGGTTGTATCCCTTGTAACGTCTTTAACGCACTACTCTGATTTAAATGAAAGTTTGAATTTGTGTAAATTATGTTATTTTCCTTTTTAGCCTTAGCACTTGGTACTGGAACGGTAGAAAGAAATAGGTCTGGTACTAACTGTGGTGGTAGCATTTCCAAAATTTGCTGTTTTGCTTTGACTTAATTTTTAATTTAAATAAACTTTTTCAGTAGTGAATTTTAGGAGTGTTATAATTTAAGAGGAGAAAGATTGGACAGGTTCAATGGCAAACAACACATCGTTAGGGTTTCATACACATCTATTTAGAGATGTATGTAACCGACACAAGAGAATGGTATAAAATAGGAAAAAAACATGGTCTGTGTTATTAAACAAGGGGGCATTGTATTTTTCTAGAACTCTCGGCTTTGGCCAAAAATATGCATGACCTAGTGTACCCATAAACATGGGTCATGTTTCATAAACACATTCCCCCAATGTTTTATCTCTTGTTCTCCTTTTGGATCCAAACTTCCCCAAACACTTGTATGCAAAAATCCATGCTAGATTGCACATACAAATACAAGTCATGATCTCATAAAGAATTTTGTTAGTTTTTGAATGTTGTAGGTATTTTTGTACATAAATTTCAAGAGGAGATGTTATTCTTAAAGGAGGATATTCTCTAGATTTTTAAGGAGATTTAGAACCATAGTAAACATAATAAACTAAAAGTATATAGAATTTTATTTGTAACCATGATTATGTATTAATATTGTTTAATATGTTTTTTTCTTTGCCATTTTGGGCCAATCTTGCATTTGAGGCTATTTTTGTGGGTTATTTGTGCCTTATTATTTTCATATTTTAGTAACACATTACTAATATTTTTAGGTCATTATTTATTGATATCTTTTTTGGATTTGATCATATTTATGGTGTGTAAGAATTTGATGAAGTTTTGGTGCTTTTAAGGTATTTTCATCCTTAAGGAAGAATGTTTTGTTCTTGTTGCTTTTCTAAAGTTTTATTATTCTAATGTGGATTATTTAGGTTGTTTAGATGCTATTTAATATATGTAAAGACTTAATTTGGGTTTGCATAATTAAGGTTATGATTTAATGATATTTTAGCATGAAAAATGACATTTTTGTCCATCTACATGTGTCTTGTGTTTTTATTAAAACTTTTGGTGTCCTAATGTGTTCATAATGTATTAAATGAATAGTTTAAGAGGGTTGAGGAGTTAGATCTTGGTATGTTAGGAGTTATGATATTTTATTTACTTTTAGGGTTTGAGAACATAATGGTCATTTGTGCGTAATATGAAATTTTTAAGTGATTTGTATCCTTATAATATGCTAACTTTTGATTAGGGATGCTTAATAGTTAACTTTATGGTTTTAGGATTTTATTAAATTCATGGTTTTACTATTTTATTCATATTTTATGAATGGTAATTTAATATCTAAAGGCCTTAATTATATAAGGTCAACCTTTAACCTTTAACTTTAACTTGAATGTTAGAATAGTAAATTAACACAAATAGTATACCTAGATAATAAATAATTTTTAATTTTTAAATATTAACTTCTTAGCATATTTCTATCTTTCTAACTATATGTGAATAGTATTTTGTGAATAGTAGCTTGTGTGCAAGCTTATTTTGGAGTGGTGAACAATAATATATCTAAATTTATAAATATTTCAAGTAAAAAAATAATATAGGTAAGTAACCTCAAGGTGATCTCCAAGGTAGAGTCAGTAGTGGATGTCTTGTCTATTATTTTCTATGCTGCTAGTTGTCCCTGTACAATAGTTTATTTTTTTGTCTTTGCTATTAGTCTTTATGTCTCCATAGGGTCCTTCTTTCTACTTTATATACGACTTACGAACTCGATTAGGGTGGCCATACTTAAGGAATTAAGGTACCTAAGGGGTGTTCATAGTGTTGAGTTTCTATGTTCTTGAATTTGTTTTGTGATGATTTTGAGTTTATGTGCTCTTGATGATTTGTTTTGTAGTGGTCTGGAGTCCTTGGGCTCTTAACATATTTCTTTTTTATTGTTTTAAGTCTCTATTCTTTCAACATTTAATTAGGGAATTTCATAAATGAATTTGTATTATAATTTGTGTCAATGGGTAGGATTAGATAAGAGTAAACTTGGGTAACATAAGGAATAAGTAGGATAATAGGATTATGCCTTTATTTATATAATAAAAAAATGAGTGAGTGTGCGAACTGAGTTGTGTGATAATGTAAATAAAGGGCATAATAACCAGTGAACCTTGCATGTGTGTGAGTATTTTATATATTCGATATCATTTTCATAGAATTTAGACTATTTCACAAGGTTTATTAGATTTCTATGGTAATTATGAATAACAATAAATAGTACAAAATGTGTTGAATGTTCTAAATTCAGGTAGTCACATGTTTATCCACTTTCAAGCATGTTTCTCCTATTTTACAATATGTTTATCTATTATAAGTGACAGAGGTGTAAGCGTCATAGTAGAGTTAACTATATGATAGGGGGAAGTATTATAACTTTTTAATCCATGATAACTTGAACAGTTTCATGTGAATACCATGTAAGGCATGTTTTAAGTATTTATTATGTAGTATGTTTTACATGATATACTATTTTCCATCATGTGTCTATATGTTTTATGTGGGCATTTTATCATTTTTAGTAGGTTATGTTTACTCAGCATGCTTACCATACAGATACTATACTTTTCTGATATTTTGTGCAACTATAATGGTTGTTCTGCTATTTTTTGTTAAAATTGGGCTAAGATTAGAGTTATTAGATAATAATTGGAGTCTATGGCCTAGTTTTCTTAGAATCTTGTTGTAACAACCGCAAATTCAGAAATTAAAATTTTTATTTCAGCAGAAGAAATTGTATAAAATATTGGGTGTCATGCCAAAACCAATACAGAGATATGTATGACTAATACCTAACTCATGCCTATTGTGAGACCAAAACAACTCAAAATAATTATTAAGTGTGGTCAGCACTTAATCTTAGGCTAAGACCATAACCATTAGAAACCAACAGAAGCAAAATAGAGGGATTTTAGATATAATACAACAGATTTACAACACATGAAATTTCAAAAGAGACCTCAAGAAAAAAACATAAAACAAATCATGGGATGTCGGATTTAACCCTAACTCTCTAACCCAAACCCAATATTCCAGTGAAACCTACAAGTCTGCAACAACCTAAAAGTGATAGTATCAATACAACTTCATCATACTAAGTTAATCACGACATCTTTGTAGATGTAGTTTTCCCACATTGCATGTAACATACATATAATAATAAGAAAACCCACTTGAAGTACGAAAACATATGCGATAACAAGATACAAATAACATGCAATAAAATATACGACATCAATAGCTCCTACCTAACACTCAACATACTTAAACCATTTCACATCCATCTCAAAATGCATAACAACCACATCGTAACCCATATCCAAAGTTAGTACACTAGGGCTCCACCAACCAACTAATGCAATCAATTCCAAAATCAAAGGTAGGGCATAGAGGAAACTATCGAACCAACAATCCAATACCTACCAAGGCCATCAAATATACTTACTTCCTTATTATTTGATTTACTTGAGGGGAGATAATATCAATCTAAGGACACTAACATTAATCCAGTTATATTAGTACACATAGGAAGTACAATACCCTTATACCTTAGAACCCATGGACACTAACGTATAAGTGGTCAAATTGGTGTAACAAGGGGACACAATACCCTTGTTCCTCCTAGATCACCTAATCCTTAAGTATCTATATTCCCTAAAAAGTCTAAAGATTCCATTAGAGTAAGTATAGGACTTTGTTAGGGCACTAAGATGCACCAGCAAAAACAAATCAAACTGAGGGCTAAACTCATCCCTAGGGTAGCTATCTCTAAGGAGCTACCAATCCCAAATTCATATAGTGCATAAAATTTTCACTTCCATAAAATTTTTAATTATTTAATTCAAATTTAAGATTAATAGATCAAGCAAAGCCAAATTCAATACTAAGGTCAAACTAAAAATATACTAAGATCAACCTAATCTAATTATTCACCTTCAGGAGCACTTTTGTCCTTCTAATTCTAAATACTAAATTTGTATCCACTTTATTACCATATTTATTTTTATATAGTATGTGTCAAGTTAAAAATAATTTGCATAAAAAACAATTCCACATTAAGACAAAAGATAATATTACCCCTAAGCATGGACATAACATAATTCCCATATAGAGCCCTAGCTTGCAATTCTAGCATATCATAATAATCAAACTAATTCCACACAATAAATTTAGATATGAATCATGGTACATAAAATCTTACATTTATACCCCTAGAACATGTAATACAGAATCATCACAATTTAATCTTATTCATGCTCTAAAACCGACATGGTATACCTCCAAAACTATCTAAAATGTACAAGGAATATATTAAACTCATTAGTTTCTCCTATAAAAGGCAGGGCATAAATTTTGATTAAGCACTAACCCTACACAAGAGTATTATTTCTAGCTATAATTTATATATCGACATAGACATACATCCTTATTTTTAAAATACTAACAAGGCATACATGGATTATTGACTTTTAACATGGAAATCTATAGTTTTTTCATGACACAAAATTTACAAAGAAATGTAATATTGCATGCTTTCATTTTTTGGTAAAAATATGAAATTTTTGATATCATCAACTTATCATGATTTTTATTCTAGAAAATTCATCTATCATATTTGCACCCAAATTTCTATCATCTATGGAGTAGTTAGATTTACCTATCTTTTAAGCAATTACAAAACAAATAATACTCGATTATCCAAACCTAAGCCTCCACTAATGCTCCCTTTTTACCTTCTCCTTAACAAAGCCTAAAAATATTACTATAAAGTAATTCAAAACAATATTACAACATCATTAACCAAAAAATAAAAAATAGAAAAGCATACCAAGAATAAAATAATGTTGGTTTGGTGGAATGAAAAACATCAAGGCATGTGGAGATGATTTAGATGAGAGCACATGGGTTGGCAGCTGGCTAATAAGATAAGCCAATGGTTTACATGAATGAATCATGTAACAATGACCAACCCAATTGAAATGCCTCGAAAATTTCTAATTTTATAAACTACATTTAAAGGATATTTATTATAAGAATTATTTAAATAAATTGTTTTTAAATTGAATTAATTATGGCAAATCAAGAAGAAATTTATAAGTATTTTTATTAGAAAAGAATTTGGGTATTTTAGCTAATTAAGCATTTTATTTTGAAAATAAATTAAATAAATTATTTTATTTAAAATAAGAAGTAGAAAATAGTTTCAAATTAATATTAATTTTATAAATAATTTAATTAGAGAAAATTAGGATGTTTTGCTAATTAAAAAGGAATTTATGGAAAATCTTTTAAAAATCCTAATTTAGCCTAAAAAAGGATTTAAATATTATTTTATTTAAATATTATCATTTTTAAATATCCCAAATATTCTAATTAATTTAATTAAGCCAACCCACTATTTTTATTTTTCCCTTTTTCCTTATTCCTTTTCTTTTTCTTTTTCTTCTTCTTTTCTTTTTCTTTTCCTTCTTCTCCCCGAACTGGGCCAGCCCAGCGGCCCAGTCTTCCTCTTCTTCTTCCTTCGGCCCAGCCCGTGCCGCGCGTCCTCCTACCGTCGTCCCTCGCAGCACTGCGTTTTAAGCTCTTTCATATTTCAAACGCGTCATCCCATTTAAGTCATCCTCCCTCACGTCGAACCGGTCGGTCCCCTTCCTTTTCTTTTCTTTCTTCCCTGAGCCGCCCGGCCTCTACCTTCTTCTTCTTTTCCCCAGCCCCGACGCTGCCGCCACCTACCTGCAAATCCCACCCCCGAAAATGGCGGCGCCGGCTATGAGAACTCTGACCGGACGAGTCACCTCTATTCTTCTCCCTCTCGACCCGCACATGAGCATGGAATAATCAATTATCCTTAACTCTCGCTCATTCTCTCTCTCTGGCTTCGCGAACCTTCGACCCAACCCAAGCAATCGCTGGCCGATTTCTGACGCCGGCCACCCAAACCCTATCACCCAAACCCATCCTGACGACCTCCAAAACCCTATTAAACCATATAAACTCTATAAATATCTTAGTTGTGGACGTTTTTGGAGCTGCTTCTTTCTCGAAACCCTAAGTGGGAGCCGCCCGCCACCGTCCCTTTAGACACCTCGTTCTCCGCCGTTAGCTAGTCTCGCTGCCTCTTCTCCATCTTAATCTCTTCCCTGCAACACCTTCTAATTAACTAAACCATCTACGACCTTCAATTCACCTTGTACAAGCCTCCATAATCGTATAATTACTGTATTCTAATTTCTAAATTTTGTTTACAGGTCTGGAAGTATGATTTAGTAAGATAAAGTAATTATCTCGGCCTTTACCTATTTGCTTAGATTTTTACATAATTGATGTTATTATTAATAATATTTATAATAATATTATTATTAGTATAATTACTTGGTTGATACTTTGATTATTACTGGAAGAACAGAGGCCTTAAATTTTAATTATGCCTCGCAGTTATAAAATTTATTAACATTATTAACATTTTTCAACATTATTTTGATTATATTACCATTATTACCTTTATTAAAATATAATATAAGTATATATATACATTATTAATTTTATTGTCACAATTCTGAATAATATTATTTTTATCATTGTGGGAGGGTTAGAAATCCAACTTTTAATTTTAAGAATTTTGATATCATTAATATCTAATATTCTATTTATAAAAAGTATCATTAATATTATTGTACTTTATTTATATTACTATATATTTTTATTACTATTATTCTTATTATTGTTATTATTATCACCATCATAGTTATGTTATTATTAAATCTATTTTGGGAGAAGGGTAGAAACCCTTAGTTTATCACCTTTTCAAAAGAAAATAAATGAATTAATTATATTAGTTCCTATAGTTAATTATTGAATAGTAAAATGTCATCCTAAAACCAAACCTCGAAATAAGTTAGAATTATATAAGAGAGTCTAATTCTAGTATGCTTTGATATAATAGGAACCCAATCAAATCCCTCAAGTGGAATGGGAGCGTGCACCAAGACCGGTGACGTTTTAGGTAAGGGGTGCTAAGGCCTTTTGTATGCTTATATGCATTATGTGCTTTGTATGCTATGTATTCTATGTTTGTCATTATTAATTATTTCGTATGTGGTATGACATGGAGTTGAAGTATGTTTTTGTATGGCATGTGTACTATGTGTATGTGACGATATGTGTTGTGACCCTGTAAGACATGCATGAGAGGATGTCGATGTGGTTTGTGTGGAAGGAAGGATGAAAAAGGAGGATGGGGAAAGAGGTTGACCAAGGGAGGTGAGTTGACCTAATTATTTAGTGATTCACGAGTGACAAAATAAAATGGAGAATTTCAAGGTTTTGTGGGGGAGAATATAATTTATGTTTTACTTGGGAGAAACTAAATTATGATGTTAATTGGGAGAATCTAATTTATGATGTTATCGAATTTATGGCGTGTTTGGGAGAACCTAATTTGTGATGTTAATTGGGAGAATCTAAATTTATGATTTGTTTGGGGGAATCCAATTTATGGTTTTGCTTGGGAGATTCTAATTTATGATTTTATGTGGGAGAATCTAATCAATTGTAAGGTAAGGATGAATCTTCGATTTTATGTGATTTGAATCTAGGGTTTTGTAAGGATGAATATTTGGTTGGTATGGATGGAATTTAGGGTATTGTATGACGGAATCTTGGGTTTGCCTAGTGGTATTAATGGATGTATGTTAGTATTAGGGTTTGTATGATGATATTAAGGTTTGTATGGTGGTAATTATAGTTGTATTGTGGTATTAGGAGTTATATGGTGACATTGATGGTTGTATGGTGGTATTAGGGTTTGCATGATTGAATTTAGAGTTTCACGTGGAATTTTAGGGTTTGCATGAAAAAGGTTCAAAGGTTTGCATGGGGAGATTAATGTCTGCATGGGTATTAAATTTACGTATGGAAATATAATTTGGGATGTAAGGAATGTAATGTAAGTGTTGTTTGGGTGTTTGAGCACTTGGGATGAAAAAAATAGCACGTAGGGCAAATTAAGGGTATGGAAGAGACTGAATTATGGTTTGTTGTAGTTAATTGAGGTATATGGTGGCTGATTAGGGTTTTTGGTGTTATCATGTGTATATGGTGATTAAAGTGTAATTATGATGTGTGAATATTTATGCATGTCTAGGGTAAAAGTCTTTGAATAAGATACTTAAGATATTAATCACGTAAAGTGAAAGGTGTTGAGCCGGGCCCAGACCAATCCACCGGCATAATAGTGGCCAGGTACTGCGGTAACCTGGAAATCGATCCACCGGCTTAATAGTGGTAGGGTATGTTACCCTAGTGACCGATCCACTGGCTAAAATAGTGGGAGATCCCGAGCTCAACGAACCAAACTATACATGTTGATAATAAGTGGGAAGACATTATCTACTTACAGTGGAACACCGTGCGAGAAGGGGCCAGACCGATCCACCGGCATATAATAGTGGTAGGGCATGTACCCTAAGTGACCGATCCACCGGCTATAATAGTGGCCAGGAGCCAGAGTGCCCTGGAGACCGATCCACCGGCAAAATAGTGGGGTTCCCGTACTCGTATGGACTCGATAAAAAATTATGGTGTGAAATGAATTCTGATCAGAGATTAATTAATCTGGACTACAATTGGGCCTTTGTACATTTACCCGGTTGATCATATGCATTTATGAATATGCTCTTTTACGTCCTGCATGATTTATGTATTTATGTGTTGGCCTTAGTGATCAAGTCACCTTACTCAGTACTGGACCCGTACTGATACTACCTTGGTTGGTGGGTCCTGTGATGATCCATTGATGGTGGGGAGCAGACCTCTTGTGCAGGTTTAAGATCAGAGACTATTTTGGGGTGGCAGGCCTGATTTGAGTGAGTAGGCAGTCCAGAATTTGACCCATCGGGTTTTATCTTGTTTAAATGTATTTGAATTTGGAAGTTACAAGTGTTATTTGAAACTTCAAGGGTATTGTAATTAACTCTTAATTTCTCATACTCTGATTTTGTTGTATGATCTTTCGAATCCTTTTATGAATTGTTAATTTGAATTTAACGTAAATATTTTCTTTAGCCTTAGCACTTGGTACGGGAACGGTTGGAGAGAACCAGTTTGGTACTAAGTGTGGCGGTAAAATTCCCATAATTCACAGGTTTTAAGTATTTATAATTTAATTGCTTCCGCTTTCAAAAAAAAAGTAGTGAATTTTGGGGTGTTACACCATTATGAAAGGCTCATGCTGGTAAGGCTAGTAAGGAAGATGGCTAATGCAGTAGGTAGGGAGGAGGGGGTTGTGATGTGACACTTTCCTCAAGTACAAGTTATTGTTATTGCTTGAGTAAGGAAATCAATGGGGGTTAGGTCTAAGGGGAAGGGAAGATATAAAGGTGATGGTAGTGGTCAAAGAAGGAGATTGGCAAGATAAAATGGGGTGATGGTGATGGTGGTTGTGAGCATTAAGGGAGCTTGACAAAAAGGGGGTGGTTGGTTAGACAAGTAATGGTGGTCATGGTGCTTGTAGAAACTAGGGAGCACAATAAAGGACGAATGAAGCAAGGGCAAAGGGTAATGCCATAAAAGGTAATGGTGGATGGTGGTGATAAAATGATGGCTCGTTGAGATGCTCGATAGCTAGTTGTATGGTGGTGGTGCAACTCGTAAATGTGGAGGATGGTGGTGGCTTGAGGATTAGACTGTCCTACAAGGGAAGAATGATGGTGTGATGGTGACAATGAATCAAGGTCGAGTTGCTACCAAAGGAAAGAAAAACAAAGGATGAAGTTATGAGTATGATCGAGAAATGGCCAAAAGATAAGGAAAGAAAAAGAATAAAGGATATGATGGGATGGGATGAGTCAAAAAGAAAAGAAATGAAATACAGGAAGTTCGTCGAGAAGGGGACTAGGCAAGCTACGCAAAAAGAAGATTTATGTTAAACTAAGGAGTTATACTAATGGGCTGGACATTAGTTTAGTTTAGGTGGGATTTGGGGATAAAATAATAATAAAAGATTTATGTTTAAATTAATTAATTATGTAATTAATTAATAAATAATATTAATTAAATTTCAGAGATTATTGAATGCTCTTATTGTTGTCATTGCTCCTCCTCCTCCTCCTCCTACTACTACTCCTACTATTACTACTGCTACTATTTCTACCACTACTACACCGACTAATACCATTGCTACTACTACTACCACCACCACCACCACTATTACTACTGCCACTACTACTCCTACTACTGCCTTTACTACTACTATTTTTGTTGCTTCTATTACTGTTGCTATTGCTACTCCTCCCTACTACGACTACTACTGCTGCTACTATTGTTGTTGCTACTGGCGTCACCGCCGCCGCTGCTGCTCATCCCTACTGTTAGTAATACTGATGTTGTTGTTGTTGTTGTTGTCATCACCGCCGATGCTGCTCTTGTTGCTACTACTACTCCTCCTACTACTAATACTGATGTTGTTGTTGTTGCTACTGCTGTTAGTGCTACTGCTGTTAGTGCTACTGCTCCTCCTGCTACTACTCCACCTAATGTTGTTCCTGCTATTGTTGTTGCTGCTACTACTACTATTGTTGTTGATGTTGTTATTAATATGGGTATTATTATCATCTTTTAGATATTTGTCTACTAGTCCATATTATTAATACAAATTAGTAATGATATTATCACACACAATAATAAGATACCCAACCCTAAAATAATAATGCAATTAATTACATAATAATAAAATTTAAAATTAGGGTATCTAAATTATGGGTTATATAAATAGGGTATTAAAATTATTCCCTTTCTTTTTATTGTATTTCTTACTTGGTTTTGTAATCTTGTAGTGTTTAGGATCATGACAACCCCACTTAATCACAATTTATTAGTTTACATTTTAGCGTTACATCCAATACGAAAACCTTTTTAAAAAAATATGTGTGAAAATGAGGGTATTACAATAATAACTATTCCAAACCAATGGTAATACACAAGGGTATCCACCAATGGGGGCACACAATGATAGCCACCCAAATCCAAGGGTAGTACACATTAGTATCTACTAATGATGGCACACAGCGATAACTACCCCAAACCAATGGTAGTACAAAATAATATCTACCAATATTAGCACACAATGATAACCATCCAAAACCAACAACTTTAGCCATTAAGTCCTTAATTATGCATACCCTCTTAGAGCTCCATATAATCCTAAAAGAGTATAAGTGAGCCCTCAACTAATGCACATCACTAGCTTAGGTAAAAAAAAATTACAAGAGCTAAAACAACATCCTTAAGGTTGCTAATGATAGAGAGCACACAATCAAAAAGCTCAAAAGATCTTTCACCTTACATTTTTTAATATTTTATTCAAGTCATCATACTTAGATCAATTCATACAATGAAATCCATTTAATTACACTTAAATTATATGACACCTCCATTTTTATTCCTAAACAAATTTCGTTTGAAAATGATATAATGTGGAAGCAAACAAAAGAAACAAAAAGTGCTACCACCACACCTATCATAAGACAGATATCCACCATCAATCTCTTGATAGGTGTAAGGCTAGCAAACCTGTTTAATAAATCCTAAAATAGAAACTAAATTAAAAATCCTCTCTGATAAAGTCAGTAGAAAACCCTCTATAAAGAGTAAAGAGAGGGGTTCACTGTCACACTACCGACGTATCACTTACAAAATCATAGGGAAGGCGTCAATCCCAGGACTCTACCTCAGATATCATCCCGAGGCTACTCAAGGTAGACTATATACAACCACCAACTATGGCCACTAATGTAACCTATAGCACAATTCCCATAGGTGGACTGAAATCACTAGCTATTACTACTAATGCAATGTATAGTATAATTTCCATAACTAAGTCCTTTCACTTATCACTATAATATTCATACTTTGAGTCCATGGCTACATATTTCATCATATATAACCCATAAATAATGTTCTTAAAAACATTAAACATGATTATCAATAAAGAATTCAACTACTTGCATTCGTTAAAAACATTAAACATGATTATCAATAAAGAATTCAACTACTTGCATTCGCATCAACAACATGATAATAAACTTACATAGCATAATAACTTATACAACTTACCTAGAATAATAACTTATAAAATACAACTACAAAGAATTTTTATTCATATCTTTGAATAAATACAAGATACCACACCATAAGATCAGTATAACATAAGAACAATGAGATAACCATATGGCTAAGACACACAATCACACGCTATATTAAAAAACCCTAGCATGTTTTTAGCATAAAAAAAATATGGAATAATGCACATTAACACATAAGATTCTATTAACTAGGAGTTTAGGAGGTTTACATAGCTTCCAAATTTTCTATCACAAGAAGAAGAAAAACCCTAGCTTAAAGATCCACTAACACGCCTTTCAAGATTACCTCTAAAAATCACAAGGCTAAGTTAGGGAAAACCAATTGAAGCATAAAATAATATAAAACAAGTAAATTTTTATCAAAAAACCCCATTTCAACAATTAGGAATTACAACCTAAAATGTCAAATCAATCAATTTTAGAAAATCGATCAAGAAGATAAGCTAGAAGCATAATTCAATTGATTTTAAATCAAAACTAATTGATTAATATATGAAATAATCAAACAAAACTAGATTTTATAAAATTATTCCCAAAAGTTAGGGTTTTAAAGCCCAGGTAACTAACTTAGATAATTCAAAACAATTAATCCAAAATTAAGGTATTTATAATACCCCTAATTTTTAAAACTAAATTTTTAATATTGAACCCTTAATTTATATAATTTAATATTAAAATTTTAATGTAACTATTTTGGGACTCTTTATTTACAAAATAGATGGAATTATTTAATAAATTAAATATGACTATTTGTATCATTTTACCTTACTTTTTATCTAAATAAATCCCAAATCCATAATTCTTACAAAAAGTATTATCTTAAATAATTACCTAAATTTGAGATAAATTAATTTCATGTTTTTTTTCAAAAACTAATTTTATCCTAATTCTAAAATATTTTCCCTTTTCTTTTCCTTCTTTCATTTTTCTTTTTCTTTTTCTTTTTTCTTTTCTTCCTTTTTTTTACCATTCTTTCTTTTCCTCCCTCCCTTTTTCCTTGGGCTTGCCCAGCTCCCTCCCCTTTTCCTTTCTCCCTTCTCATGCCGAGACAGCCCACGCCCACCTTCTCTCCCCCCTTTTTTCTCCTTTCTTTTCCCTCCTCTCCCTCCATGGGCCAGCCCACCTTTCTTTCTCCCACATGGGATGGCCCGCTCTTCCCCTTCTCCCCTTTCTCCCTACCCTCTTCTCCCTTTCGTCTTCCCTTAAATCCCCCAAACCAAACATTCCCATACCCCTTGCCTACCTTCCCTTTATTCCCTACACCCCTACCTGCGCCACTATCGACCAATGCCTGCACCACCTTCTCCCCTTTGTCATCCTTCTTTCCATTTCTGGCCTAACAGCCATGGTCTTGTCCTTCCCCCGTAGGCCTACCTTCCCCCTTTTGCCCCTATCCTACCATGCCTAGTAGGTGACAAAAACCCTCCTCTTGCACCACCTACCCCCGAACACATTTCCCTCCCTCTCTTCTTTTCTTTTTCTTCTTCTTCTTCCCCTCCTCTCGGCCTCAATTCCCCCTCGAGCCCTCCCTCTCCCAACCAACCCTCTCTTCCTTTTCTTTCCTTATTTCCACTTATTTTTCCTTTGCCAATCTTACAGCACCCCTCCGCTACCTCTACCTCCTACGCCACCCTCCACCTACACCGTACGCCTCCCTACACCACCCTAAGCCACCAACACCAACCACCCTACGACCTATCCCTCCCTTTTTCCATTTGAACCCTCCTACACCACCTTATCCACATCTCCTCCTCCCTTTCGCAGCCACCTTGGCCTCCCCTCCGCCGCCAAACACTACCCCACCACCTGACCCAAGCCACATGCCCCTTCCCTTCTCTTCTTCTTTTCCTTTCCTTCCTTTTCTCTCTCCTTTTACTACACCCTCTTCTTGGAGCTACCACCATCATCTCCACTATCCCTGAGCCACCACACTTTAGCCTACAACCACCCCTACACCCTACCTCACCCCTACAACCAACAACCAGCCCCCAACACTTCTCCCTCAACCTACCCAAGCCCTCCCCTCCTTCCCTTTTTCCTCTTTGTTTTTCTTGGTTGCATGACTCATGTTGTATGGAAACGTGAGTTAAGCCACTTAAATTATGGGTATACTTAGCCTTTATTGAGGTATTAAATATTTAATAATGTTGTATATATCTAATTAATAATTGTTATCAAAAATCAATCTTTTAGTTGCCTAATATTAACATTCCACTTATGACATGATCTTAGGTACAAAATTTCATTAATCGGAGCTTAAGCATCTTAAATTGGGATACTGGTTAAGGTTGGTTTTGTTGATAATGAAGTAATCGTTATACTCACTAAAATGTGTGGATTATCATATGCTAGCACATTAATATTTGTAGTATGTGATTTATGTAAATATGTGGTGTTACTTTCCAATTACATAATTATTATGTTGTATTACATATGGCATGATATGTTTGAAAGAGGAACTAAGATTAGGGACACTTATAGTGAAATAGAACTAATAGGAGTCCTAGGGGCAATTTGGTCATTTGGATGCCTTCTAGTGTTTAAAAATAAGTGGGGTGCCTAATGTTTTAGGAATGTTGTTAAGAGGGAAATGGGGGTTTGGTGGGTTATAAATGTATGTTATAGTGAATATATCAATGTTGTAGGGTCTAGGGGTATTTTGATAATTTCGGAGGTGTAAGTGCGAATGTACTAATAAATGCACATGATAAGTGTTAAAGGATGATTATGTGTGGAGATAAGGTTTGGTAGTACTAATATTTTATATTTGGGTATAAATGGTGATAATATATGGAATAGGGGTATTTTGGCAATTTTGGAGGTGTAAGGGCGAATGTACTAATAAATTTACATTCTAAATGTTAAAGGGTGATTATTTGTGAAGATAAGGTTTGGTGGTACTAATATATCATGTTTAGATATAAATGGTGATAATATATGGAATAGGGGTATTTTGGTAATTTTGGAGGTGCAAGGGTGATTGTACTAGTAAATTTACATGTTAAGTGTTAAAGGGTGATTATGTATGGAGATAAGGTTTGGTGGTACTAATATTTTATGTTTGGGTATAAATGGTGAGAATATATGGAATATGGGTATTTTGGTAATTTTAGAGGTACAAGGCTAATTATAATAGTAGCACTATCGTGAATACAACAAATTTAAATAAATCCTAAATCCCAAATATGTAGTATATGGCAAGAAGGAGTTGAACCCACAAGGAATGATGTTTTAATCACTCATTTTGCTATTGATGTTATAACCCCGTTTATACAATTTCATTGATTCTTATACTAAACTTAAGTATACTAAATCTTAATCACTAATTGACAAATAGGGGAGGAATGAATTGATGATGGAATTAAAATGCCATACATTCAAATAAGAAAAATGATTCTAAACAATTTAATGTTGACTTAGGAAACTCAGAATAACAAATTCCTGTACTTCCTCTCAATCTTAATAAATTGAATATGCTCTCAATTTATTTTATACCCATTTAATAACCTAGGTTACGAACACTAGATTCAATTAATGGTAGCATTATGAATGGGAAGCACCCAACTACAATCATAATCACAAAAGCTCGGATTATGCAATTGCACGAATTAATGGATAAGATTAATAATTAATCTTCTTGCTACTATAGACAAATTAATTAACAAATACGGGTTAATTTCATTGTCTTAGCAAAGATCAAGTTCTAAACCAAATAGGTGATCAATCTAATCAGTTCAAAAATCTTAATCTATGATATAGAATCATTCAATTCGATCCATTAATTCAATTAAACTTCATCTAGAACCAAACATTTAACATATGAAATGGTAATTAGGATATAATTCCATCCTCAAATCATCCTGCCCTATTCAAATTACTCAAATGTCTGCATATTTACAATTCATACAATTACATATAAATCTTGAAAGTTAATAACAACAACACATTCACGAATTCTATTACTAAAACAATTAGATGATAATATAGTGAACACAAATAAAATTACAGAAAATCTACTGAGATTTAACAAAAATGAAGATACTGAAATTTATAGAGGAATAGAGAAGACTTATCAATTGAAGTGCAGAATGTCAAATCATCAATAGAATTCAAGAAGATCAAAAAGTTGGAATTGTGCATTACATGTATATTCTAGAGGAATAAAGGAAGAAAAATACATTCCAATTGTTTTCGATCTCTCCCTCTCTGTCCCGAATCCTGTTCTTAGATAAAATTTATCAGAAACAAGTCGCGCGGACAGTTACACATTTTTAAATGGAAACACGGTCCGTGTTTTGGAAACAGGTGACCCCCGTGTTTTCTTCCAACTGCTATGCTGACAAGGATTTAAAGATCGATGCTCGAGATAAATAACATGGCCCGTGTTTATAAAACACGGGACCCCCGTGTTTTTGATCTTTCCTTTTAATTCCTTTGAAAGTTTCAGCTTAGCTTCTCTGGATGTATTTGTTCCCTTTCCAACTTCGCTCTCCTTGATTCAACATTTCTTGATGTGTTCTCTACTTGATTTCTTCTTTTCAATGATTTCTCCATGAATTTCTACACTTTTTTTCCTTTCCTGTAAAATCTATTCAAAGGAGGAAAACTTGACGAAAAGATTAAATCTAATAGAATTAATGAGAGATAAATGATATTTTTAAACATGAAAATAATCGATAAATCTCATCTATCAAATACCCCCATGCTTGAATTATTGCTTGTCCTTGAGCAATATCATAACATGCACATGAATACATCAAGAAACGCAAGAGAAGCAGGTTACGGAACACAAGATTTATTAGATTGGAATTATTCATGTACGAAGCTCAACTTGTACTGGGACTGAAAAAATACTTGTAAATCATGAAATATCAATGATAAAAATATTTTTGGATTACACCCTAAATCACCTTAAAAAAAAGTCTTATCAAATGTTCAAACGGTTAAGGAATGAAAATTATAATAGTTAGTATCTCATCATGCAAATTAGATTAAGACTAATGAAATTCAAATTGGTAGATTCTTACTTTCGGGATGTAGAAACGCTCACTCTTTAGAGTATAGGGTATGATGTGTTTACTCCCAAATTTTCTCCAAATGATAATGATCGCCCATATGTTTGCCATTATTATCAATTCGCCACCGCTAAAAAGAACTAGAGTATATAAGAATCAAAAGGTCTTCAAATTTGGTTGTCATGGGGCTAAGGTTCTAAGGTGGGATGGAATTTTGGGATTGTAGCTAGACTCTACCAACTAGAGAAGCAATTTCTTTATTTCAATTAACTAACAATCCCTCCTCTTTCCCTTTACTCCACCTTTCTTTTTTTTCTTTTATTTTTGAAGTAAAACGCTTAGCAACTTACTCCATTTGTTTTTATGATAGCCACACCCCCATACTTAGATTTCACCTTATTAACAAAACAAAATTTCTCCTTAAAAATGTTTTTGCTCCACTAGTCATAGAGTAAGGAAAGAAAATACATATGGAGATTAGTTGTTAATAAAGGTTAGATCAATAGAATAAGGCTTTAGGCTCAAAGGGTTTATGCAATGGATAAAAATTTTCAAGGTGAGCTATTTGGTCTTGTAGCTAACAAAGAAAGAAAAGTGCCTTTATCATTTTCAAATATCCTAAAGTTCTATGCAGTCTTGAAGAGAACTAATGGCAAATTCTAGTTTCACATATCATTGGAGAATGTACACACAAGTAAAATACGTTTTAGATAAATAATATATCCAATGACTAGGTCCAAGCGCTCACCAAGGTGTATCTACCAATTTTTCAATTTCATTTCATCCCATTCCTTGTCAATGCATGATTTGATCTCTAATCATTATAAATTTCTTTCCTTCACTGTTATCACATTCTCAATTTCTATTTTTAAGGTTTCAAAAGATGTTGATCAAAACATACAATAAGTATAAAATTATCCTTTTCAAAAATAATTCATTCCCATACTTTGTTTTACTTCGTATATGGATTACTCAAATCTAATACTTCCTTTTTTTTTATGCAGATGAACAACTAGTACGTAAAGTAGATAGAAAATAAATTAACTAAAATATATAACATTTACGAACTATTTCTACTTAAGAATAATCACAAGCCTACAAATGCTAGTGCACCCCCCTACTTATTGTGTTCATTGTCCCTAATGAACAAATGCAAGAGAAAGATGAAGAATAGGTTTCAAGAGGGAGGTGGAGGTGGGTCTCGGCTCCTGAGATGGAAATCATAAAGATTCTTCATCATCTCCATCATCTGATTTTGGTTATGGCGAATGGAATCCAATTGGGAATACACTTGATTTTGAAATTGGAGATGCCATTCTGGAACAAAAGTTGAGGAGGAAGAAGAGCTGGCTTGGGAACAGAGTGGTGGTGGCGGTGGTGCATGGTCACCACGAGGTGGAATAAGATGTTCGATGGCTAACGGGGTAGGGTTGTCATCATCCTCAATAGGCTGCCAATTCAATAGGTTTAAAGGGTCAGTTTTGGTAGGGTTAGGTAGAGGAAAGAAAACACGTCCCTGGTAGGAAAGGTACCACGCATTACCTCTACGCTCAATAAGATGCGTAAGGCGGCAATGTTCGATATCAATGCGCGTGCTCATGGCCTCAATGGGCATATCCTCGGGAAGGGGTATGTCCAAACTTACACAGATGGTGGTAATTAAACCACCGATGACAATGTCCCCCTGTTTTGAATTACCAACCCTTTGAAATTGCTTTGCTATAAAACAGGCAGTATCAACAGAGTAGTGTTCAAGCATAGAATAGAGAAAGAAGAGTTCAATTGAATGTACCACCCTGGTACTATCTCCCCTCCCAAAGATGGTTGTAGCCAAAAGCCTTTGTATGTATCGGAAAACTAGGTTAAAAATCCTAGAGGATTTGGCTTCAGAAATGCGGAAGGTATCGGGGGTACGCATATTCGCTATATCACCTATTTTAGCGAAAAAGTTGTTGGCATGGAACCAGGGTAAAATGAATCGCAACCCTTGTGGAGGCAACATAAAAATGTGGGCAAGTTCATGCACGGCTAATTGCCTATCTTCATTAAAGAGGCGAAAAGAAACATACCCTTGATTATTTTTAGTGTCACCGATGTCACCAACTTCAACACAAAGTTTAAAAGAACTCAAAAAGTCTAAAGTCAAGCGCCTATTGGTATGATTTGTACAATAGACAAAGTTTTTCAAGCCCATAGTTTTAAGCATATGCAGGACTTGATCATGAATACCTAATGTATGTAAACACCCATCATCCAAATATCTAGTGCCAGTGATACGCCTTTGAGACAAGTAATCGTACCTTTTTTGTTGCTTGGTTGTGGTAAAAATTATACCTAAATCTTTGGGCCAGTTACGCCGTTGTCTCGCATGAGTGGGTGATGATCGGAACCTTGAGGATTCGCCTTCATATCGCTGCTTCTTTTTCGGTGCCAACTTGATTGTGTGAAAACAGGTTATGAAAATGACAGAAATCAGAGGAATGATATTGGAATGACAGATTCCACAAAAACCCTAATGTAATTTTCAGAAAATGGAAGGGTTAATGCTCGAATTGAAATTAGGGTTTGATGGAAGGGTGCCGCCTGTTTCTGTAGTGGAATGACACAAAATTCTGCAGAGAAAAGAAAATTAAGGGTGGAGAAAGAAAATGGAAGGTTAATGGAGTAGGATTTGTTAAGATTTGAAGGTTTTAGTGAGAAAATGGAGGATTTCGAAGGAGTAGACAGACAGAGGAGCGCAGCGAAGAGATGGAGGCGAAGAGAGTAAAGGTCCGTGTTTTTTTCAGATCTGAAAACATGGGGGAGAAAAAGGACGTTGTAGATAAACACGGACCGTATTTCAGAAATACAGTACCCCCGTGTTAATTGATAAACATTCTGTTTCAGGAAAAAAAAGACAGAGAAGGAAACGCAGGCCGTGTTTACAAATACGGTACCCCCGTGTTATTTTTGAAGCTCTCTGGAATTCTAAAATATTTCTGCAGACAGAGAAACACGGGTCGTGTTTAAAAATACGGACCCCCGTGTTATTTTTGGAGCTCTCTAGAATTCTGAATTTTTCCTGCAGAGAGAAAAACACGGGCCGTGTTTAAGAATACGACCCCCCAGTGTTTTTTTTTAATGAAAATAAACTACAAATGTATTTCCACACATATACACATTATGAACATACAAATTTATACCAACTATGTAAAAAGAAAAGTACGAGTTACGGAAAACTTATGTACAACACTTGGGTGTTTCCCAAGTGACAAAATGCGATTCATTCAGCCCTCATAATTGGGAGTGGTAAGATCTACCACTTCCAAATTGTGCACTTGGTGTCCTTCGTAGTAAGGTTTGAGGCGGGGTCCATTGACTTTCCACATCTTTTCTGTTTTCTCACTCTTAATTTCTACTGCACCATGAGAAAACACATTAGTCACAACAAACGGGCCGATCCATCTCGACCTCAATTTTCCTGGAAACAACTTCAATCGAGAATGATATAATAAAACTTTTTGACCAATTTCAAAACTCTTTCTAAGAATGAACTTATCATGAACTGCCTTAGTTCTATCTTTATATCTCAATGCAGTTTCAAAAGCATCATTTCTTATTTCTTCCAATTCTTGTAGTTGGAGTCGCCTATGTCTGCCAACTTCAGTTAACTCCATGTTACACTTCTTTACGGCCCAAAAAGCTTTATGTTCTAACTCAACCGGTAGATGACAAGGCTTGTAAACCAGACAATATGGAGACATACCAATTGGAGTTTTGAAGGTTGTACGATAAGCCCAGAGAGCATCATTAAGATGTAAGCTCCAATCCTTTCTTGTTGGTTTCACCATTTTTTCCAAGATTGATTTGATTTCCCGGTTGGATACCTCGGCTTGACCATTGGTTTGTGGATGATATGTTGTAGATATTCGATGTGTCACATGATATTTCTTTAATAGAGATTCTACGGTTCTATTGCAGAAGTGTGAACCTTTGTCGTTAATGATGGATCTCGGTACGCCAAACCTTGCAAAAATGTTAGTTCGAAGAAATTCTACAACAACCTTAGCATCATCAGTACGGGTGGCTTTAGCCTCCACCCATTTTGATACATAATCAACAGCAACAAGAATGTATTTGAATCCAAAAGAGGATGGAAAGGGTCCCATAAAATCCATATCCCAAACATCAAAGATTTCGCATGCTATGATAGGAGTTTGTGGCATTTCATTTCTAGGACCTAATCCCCCAGTCTTTTGACAGTTTTCACACGTTTTACAAAATTCATGAGCATCCCTAAACAATGTAGGCTAAAATAATCCACTTTCTAAAACTTTATAAGCTGTTCGTTTGGGACCAAAGTGTCCCCCACAAGTATAGCTGTGACAAAAGTGTAAAATAGACAGAATCTCACTATCAGGAATACATCTTCTAATGATTTGATCGGCACATTGTTTCCATAAGTATGGATCGTCCCATACAAAATATTTTGCCTGACTTTTCATTCTATCTTTCTGTGCTTTTGCAAATTGTGAGGGAAATACCTTAGCTACTAGAAAATTTACCATGTCAGCATACCATGGTATCTCATTCCCAATGACATGAAGTTGCTCGTCCGGAAATGCTTCATTGATAGGTACTTCAACTTCAACTTCTTTGATTAACCGACTTAGATGATCTGCTACTCTGTTTTCTGTTCCTTTCTTATCTTTAATGTGTATATTGAATTCTTGGAGTAGAAGAATCCATCTAATCAGTCGTGGTTTTGCCTCTTTCTTTGCTAACAAATATTTCAACGCTTCATGATCAGAATAAACAATTATTTCAGTTCCTAACAAATAAGAACAAAATTTATCCAAAGCAAAGATAATGGCAAGAAGCTCCTTTTCGGTAGTTGTGTAGTTAAGTTGAGCTTCATTCAATGTTCGTGAGGCATAACATATCACGTGTGGCTCTTTCCCGATCCTTTGACCTAACACCGCACCAACAGCAAAGTTAGATGCATCACACATCAATTCAAATGGGAAGTTCCAATCAGGGGGTTGAATAATGGGTGCACTTATCAATTTTTCCTTTAAATAGTCAAATGATCTCTGGCATGCATCATCAAATTGAAATTCCGTTTCTTTTTTAAGAAGCTTACATAATGGTTGGGCTATTTTAGAAAAATCCTTGATAAATCGGCGGTAAAATCCGGCATGCCCTAAAAATGAACGCACATCTTTGACAGTTGATGGATAAGGTAATGAAGCAATAAGATCAATTTTTGCTTTATCTAATTCAATTCCTTTGGCTGAAATAACATGTCCCAAAACAATTCCTTGTTGGACCATAAAATGGAATTTTTCAGAGTTTAGCACAAGATTTGTTTCCAGACATCTTTTCAAGATAAGGGTCAAATTACCTAGGCATTCTTCAAAAGTATCTCCATGAATACTAAAATCATTCATGAATACCTCGATAATTTTCTCCAGATATTCAGAAAATATACTTACCATACACCTTTGAAATGTAGCTAGAGCATTACACAATCCAAATGGCATGCGTCGATACGCAAACATACCGTAGGGACATATAAATGTGGTTTTCTCTTGATCTTTTGGAGCTATGGGAACCTGCACATATCCAGAATAACCATCAAGAAAACAATAATAAGCATGACCCGCTAGCCATTCTAACATTTGATCCATAAATGGTAAAGGAAAATGATCTTTCCTAGTCATGGAGTTCAGCTTTCTATAGTCAACACATACTCTCCAACCATTTTGAACTCTAGTAGGAACCATCTCTCCTTTATCATTCTCCACTACTATTATTCCTATTTTCTTTGGGACAACCTGAAGCGGACTTACCCAACTACTATCAGAAATTGGGTATATGACTCCTACACTTAGCAATTTTAAAACCTCTTTCTTCACAACCGCCATCATTATCGGATTCAACCTACCTTATACTTGTCTACTTGGCTTCACATCCTCTTCCATTAAAATCCGATGCATACAAACTGAAGGACTAATACCCTTAATATCAGCAACTGTCCATCCCAAAGCTAAATTGTATTTCTTCAACACATTTACCAGTTTTTCTTCTTGTTGAGATGTTAGTTCACTAGATATGATAACCGGAAGGGTATTCTTATCTCCTAAGAATGCATATTTGAGATGGTCAGGTAAAGGCTTCAACTCCACTTCAGGTGGTTGATCTATGGAAGGTATAGGTCTATCCACTGTCAATGGCAAATCCACAAATTTTCCAATTCTACTAGGACATGTTCCCAAAGAAGCCACTACCTCCTTGATTTCTTCCTCAACGTCATACAATTTGTTCAATTCTTCCAATCTTTCAGCTTCTATGCCTTGTGTCAAAGTTATTTCCAAAGGATCAATTGACGATAATTGGTACACCATTTCAGTTAAATTCTCAATGACATCAATCATAGATACCTCCTCACCATCTGCAGGATATCGCATGGAATCATATATGTTAAACTTAATAAATTCACCGTCAAATTCCTGGTTAACACTCCATCGTGGACATCAATTTTTGTTTTTGAAGTTTTTAGGAATGGTCTCCCCAACAATATAGGAGAGGGGTTTGCTAAACCATTATCTTGCATATCTAACACGTAAAAATCTACAGGAAAAACCAACTCATTTACCTGAACTAAGACATCCTCAATAACCCCTTCAGGATATGTGTTAGATCTATCAGCCAATTGGATAACAACACGGGTTTCCTTTAAAGGACCTAGACTTAGGGTGTTAAAGATAGATAAAGGCATGACATTTATTGAAGCACCTAAGTCAAGCATGCATTTTTCATACCTCGTGTTTCCAATTTTGCAAGGTATAGTGAAAATACCTGGATCTTTGCACTTTGGTGGAAGCTTTATTTGCAATATTGCTGATACATTTTCTCCCACACTTAACTTCTCATTCTCATTAAGTTTCCTTTTGTTAGTACACAAATTCTTAAGGAATTTTGCATACCTTGGTACTTGTTTGATCGCATCAATGAGAGGAAGATTAACTTCTACCTTCTTAAATATGTCAAATATCTCCTTGTTATGATTTACCTTCTTGTTTTTGGCCAATCTGCTAGGAAAAGGCGCAGGAATTTTTATAGGAGAATGTGACTTAATCTTCATCGTTTGTTGTGAATCTTCATTTATTTCTTCTTCAGCCATTGTTTCATCTGGCTCCTTCCTTGTGTCATCTTCTTCACTCACTTTTCTTGGATCTGACAATTGTTTCCCACTGTGAGTCGTGATAGCACTAGCGTTTTCCTTAGGATTTCTTTCAGTCTGGCTAGGAAATTTTGAAGAGCCTTGTGCTTGCATTTTTCCAAGGGAATTTGCTAGTTGACTCACTTGATTTTCCAAATTCTTAATACCATTTCTGGTCTCTTATTGGAATTGTAATGTATTGGTAGCCAAAGATTTCACCAAGTCTTCCAAAGGCATACCTCCCAATTGTTGTGAAACTTGCAGTGGAGGCATTGGTTGAAACGGTGGTCTTTGATGATTTGGTGGAATTTGGAAAAACCCGGGAGGTGTATTTGCTCCTTGCTGATTTTGATACATCTGTGGTCGGAAATATGAGTTACCATTTTGTTGAGTATTTCCATACCTTAGATTCGGGTGATCCTTCCATCCAGGATTATATATTGGAGCAAATGGATCATTCCTTTTTGGTAATGGTTGTCCTCCAATGGCGTTTACTTTTTGTTCTTCCTGCAAAGTAGGGCACATGTCAGTTAGATGACCAGTAAAAGAACAAATTCCACATACCTTGGCAAGAATCTTTTCTCCTACAACTCTTTCCACAAGAGCTGTCAAATTTGATACTTGCGTTTTTAATTCAGCAATATTGGTTTCTTTCACCTGTTGAGACATAGAAGTATTACCCGTATTACAATATTGAGAGTTAGATGGCATATTAGTAATTAAAATTTTAGCTTCAATAGGTGTTTTATCAACCAAAGCACCACCACTAGCAGCATCTATCATGTTGCGATCCATAGGAGATAAACCTTCGTAAAAATATTGTATTAATAATTGTTCACTAATTTAATGATTAGGACAACTACCACACAATTTCTTGAAACGTTCCCAATATTCATGTAAAGATTCTCCTCCATCTTGCCTAATACCACATATTTCCTTTCTTATATTAGTTGCTCTTGATGAAGGAAAATATTTTTCAAGGAAAACCTTTTGCATATCAGTCCAAGTGTTTATCGAGCCCGCTGGTAGATCATATAACCATTCCTTAGCAGCATCTGCTAAAGCAAAAGGAAAAGCTTTGAGTTTAAGTTGTTCTACACTTACTCCATTCGGTTTCATGCCAGAACAAGCTATATGGAATTCCTTGAGAAATTTATTTGGGTTGGTGAAACAGCCTGAACCCATGGAATTGTTGTCTCTAAAACCTGTAAAAATAGGTAAGGCTCGTATTAATCCAAGTTTGATTTCACAAGTATCATTATCAACAGGATAATTAATGCATAAAAGATTAGGGTTGAAGACAGGAGCAGCTAGCTCCTTGAGAGTTCGATCCGCCATCGGTGGATTAATGTAGCAAGGTGTACTACACAAATACTCTATACGGTCTTCTCCCAAATTTGTGGAATTTTCTTCAAAAAGTGATGGAATCTAACTAGCTTCTTCCAACTTCCTTCTCGTCCTAGTTGCGATTGGAGAAGATGAGTTTGGATCTATGGCTGGAATAATTTGTCCTTGATGCTCGATTACAAATGATCTCAATTGTGAGTGCCTGAAGATTTCACACAATAAAAGATTACATGAGTTCACGTGAAGAATTTATCAAAAACTAAAATAAGAAACCACAACAAAAACAAAACTACAGATTATAATTGTCATTCCCTGGCAATGGCGCCAAAAAATTGATGCACTGTCGTGAATACAACAAATTTAAATAAATCCTAAATCCCAAATACGTAGTATATGGCAAGAAGGAGTCGAACCCACAAGGAATAACGTTTTAATCACTAATTTTGCTATTAATAATATAACCCCGTTTATACAATTTCATTGATTCTTATACTAAACTTAATTGTACTAAATCTTAATCACTGATTGACAAATAGGGGACGAATGAATTGATGATGGAATTAAAATGCCATACATTCAAATAAGAAAAATGATTCGAAACAATTTAATGCTGACTTAGGAAACTCAGAATAACAAATTCCCATACTTCCTCTCAACCTTAATAAATTGAATATGCTCTCAATTTATTTTATACCCATTTAATAACCTAGGTTACGAACACTAGATTCAATTAATGGTAGCATTATGAACGGGAAGCAGCCAACTACAATCATAATAACAAAAGCTCGGATTATGCAATTGCACGAATTAATGGATAAGATTAATAATTAATCTTCTTGCTACTATAGACAAATTAATTAATAAATACTAGTTAATTTCATTGTCTTAGCAAAGATCAAGTTCTAAACCAAATAGGTGATCAATCTAATCAGTTCAAAAATCTTAATCTATGATATGGAATCATTCAATTCGATCCATTAATTCAATTAAACTTCGTCTAGAACCAAACACTTAACATATGAAATGGTAATTAGGATATAATTCCATCCTCAAATCATCCTACCCTATTCAAATTACTCAAATGTCTGCATATTTACAATTCATACAATTACATATAAATCTTGAAAGTTAATAACAACAACACATTCACGAATTCTATTACTAAAATAATTAGATGATAATATAGTGAACACAAATAAAATTACAGAAAATCTACTGAGATTTAACAAAAATGAAGATACTAAAATTTATAGAGGAATAGAGAAGACTTATCAATTGAAGTGCAGAATGTCAAATCATCAATAGAATTCAAGAAGATCAAAAAGTTGGAATTGTGCATTACATGTATATTCTAGAGGAATAAAGGAAGAAAAATACATTCCAATTGTTTTCGATCTCTCCCTCTCTATCCCGAATCCTGTTCTTAGATAAAATTTATCACAAACAAGTCGTGCAGATAGTTACACATTTTTAAATGGAAACACGGTCCGTGTTTTGGAAACAGGTGACCCCCCGTGTTTTCTTCCAACTGCTCTGCTGATAAGGATTTAAAGATCGATGCTGGAGATAAATAACACGGCCCGTGTTTATAAAACACGGGACCCCCGTGTTTTTGATCTTTCCTTTTAATTCCTTTGAAAGTTTCAGCTTAGCTTCTCTGGATGTATTTGTTCCCTTTCCAACTTCGCTCTCCTTGATTCAACATTTCTTGATGTGTTCTCTACTTGATTTCTTCTTTTCAATGATTTCTCCTTGAATTTCTTCACTTTTTTTCCTTTCCTATAAAATCTATTCAAAGAAGGAAAACTCGACGAAAATATTAAATCTAATATAATTAATGAGAGATAAATGATATTTTTAAATATGAAAATAATTGATAAATCTCATCTATCAAATGTACATGCTAAGAGTTCAAGGGTGATTATATGTGGAAGTAAAGATATGGTTAAGGCTTGGGTTATGTATAAATCTTGTATGCATGGATGTGTTAGCATGCATTGTGTGAATGTATGTGAATATGTACTAAGTGTGTATGTGGTGCAGCTTGGCTTGCAAGGGGCTTAGGTATGTTGAGCATAATTGGCATTATATGTAATATGTGTGATATACTTATATGGATGACATGTTATTTTGTATGAGTGAGATGTTATAACTAGTATTGATATACCTCAAAACCCTAATTTAGATAATTATGGCAAATTAAGGATTTATTAGGAAAAATTAATTAAATAAATTATTCTATTAAAATAAGAGGAAGAAATTAAGGAAAAGCCAAGAGGAAATTAATAAATTAATTAATTGAAAAAAATTTAGGGTGTTTTGCTAATTCAAATGGAATTTAGGAATAATCTTTTAAAAATTCTAAATTAACCTAAAAAAGGAATTTAATTATTACTCTATTAAAATATTATTATTTTTATATATCCCAAAATACCAAAATATTTTAAAATACCCAATCCACCTATTTTTTTTCTTTTTTCCATTTTCCCTTTTCTTTTCCCCTCTTCTTTCATTTCTTTTATTTCCTTCCTCTCCTTTCTTGTTTTCATTCTTCCTTTTTCCTTCCCTGATCTAGGTTAGCCCACCTCGCGGCCCAAACTTCCCTTTTCCTCTGACGTGGCCTAGGCCTGCCGCTACCCTCCTTTCTCCCTCGCCAGCGAATCGGCCCGGTCTAGCCTACCTTCTTTTTCTTTCTTTTCTCCCTGGACCGACTGGTTGCCCCTTCTTCTTCCTTTCTCCTTCTTCCCTGACCTTCCCTCTCCTCGATACTCAACCCCTCCATTTCTTGGTGCAGGCACGCCGCCTCTACGCCGCTGCATGCCGACCTGCCACCCCTACCCTCTTCCCCCATCATTCCCTCTCTCTTCTCCACCAAATCACGCCCTCTCTCTCTTCTCATGTGTGCCTCTCTCTCAGTTCCTTTTCCCCTTCACAAACTGTTAGACCCTACAAAAATTACAGGATTACAGGCCCTCATGTGTCACTAACCTTCCCTCTTCCCCCTCTGTTATTCCCCCTCATCCATGGCCTATAAATACCCTTTAACCACCCCCATTCAACTCTTTTTTTTCTCAACTCTACACCCAATTGTCGCCACCGCCTGTTCGGGCACCTGTTTTACTACTGTCGTCCAGCACCGCATCCCAAACCACCACCCAAACTACTCCCTGCACCACCCTCCACTGAGCTACACCCCTCACCACCCTCAATCCTCCCTACACAAGTCGCCTTAGCTATGCAAAGTTGGCCATTCGACCAACCTTAATCCAGCCACCGCCATCCGTTACCACTCCCGCCGCAACCACCACTCCCTATACCCTCCAAAATCACCAACAAAACCTCCCCTAACTTCCTTTTTCCCTACCTCCCTCTCCTCCTCCCTTCCTCCCTCTCCACCACTCTCGGCCACAACACCGTTGCTGTCTTTGGCTGTGCTGAAATATCCCGAAAATTCTAATTTATTATTTATTATTAAATAGGATTTTATTATGAAAATTAATTAAATAATTTATTTTATAAAAAAAGGAAATTAATTGGGGAAATTTTATAAGAAATTTTATAGATATTTTAATTAGAGGATATTTGGGTATTTTAACTAATTAAGGATTTTAATTTAGAAATTAATTAAATAAATTATTTTATTTAAAACAAGAGGGAGAAAATAGTTTCAAATTAATATGAATTTTATAAATATTTTAATTTATTAAATTAGGGTGTTTTGCTAATTAAAAGGGAAATTATGAAAAATCTTTTAAAAATCCTAATTTAGCTTAAAAAGGGATTTAAACATTATTTTATTTAAATATTATTATTTTTAAAGATCCTAAATATTCAGATTTATTTAATTGGCCCTAACCTAATTATTTTTCTCTTTTCCTTTTTCCCTTTTCCTTTTTCTTTCTTTTCTTCTTTTCTTCTTCCTCTCCTTTTCCCCGTTGGGCTACCCTCTCCCACGGCCCAATCCCCTCCCTCCTTCCTTTGACCCAGCCCGCGCAGCGCAGCCGTCCTCCTTCCTTCTCCCTCTCTGCACTGTGTTTTACCTCTTATGCCCCTAGAACGCTGCGTTTTGATAATAAAAAAATTATGCAGCGTCGCCCAACCACCCAGTCTCCCTCTTCTTTTCTATCCTTATTTTCTCCCCAGAACCGCCGGTTTTCCCCCCACCTTCTTCTTCCTTCTTCCCTTCTCGTTCTACGATGCTGACCTATAACTGCACCGCCACCTCTGAAAATTTAGCTGCCAGTTACGCCTGTTTTGACTAGCCATTTTCTTCCCTCTCTTTCCCCGCTGAATGGCCTATCATTTCGACCCAATCAACTCCCCCTATCTTTACACGTTCCCCTCTTTTTCCAACCAACTGCCCGCCACGTTTTCTTTTGAATTTCGCTGGCAACCGTCGACGCCGGCAAGCCCAACTGACCTGCCGATCCTCCCTTCCTTCCTTTTTGACCTAAGCCACCCTTTTTGCTCCTATAAATACCCCCTACACAGTCTGCAATCAAGCTTTTCTCTGAAACCCAGAATTTTCCCGACCTTGCCACCGCCGCCCCTTTAGACACCTCTTTCATCGGCTCCGGCCAACTCCACTGCCAACCCCACCCACCAAACTCATCCTTGCACCGCCCCCTAACTAACTGTCCCTTTCTCCTCTCTTGATTCTTCCTGCACGAGCCACCCCAGCTGTGCAAAGTTCTCTCCTCAACCAAACCATTTTCTACCACCGCCGCCCTTCGAACCACCATTAGCCACCTCCTTCGTCGCTTCCACCACTTCTTTTATCACTCAAATTATTCTGCAGACCACCCTCTACCTTCCCCTGCCCTTCTCTTCCTCTTCCTCACTCTCCTCCTCTATTTCTCTCCTTCTTCTCCATTCAGCCACCACTGCCACCGCCGTGCGCCGCCACCTTTGGTTGTTCCGCCACCTCCATTCTGCTCCTCTCCCTCTGGACATTCTTAAACAGCCCAACTTCCACCTCCATTCTCCCTATCTTTTTCCCAGCATGCAACATTCCCCTCTTTCTTCTCTTTTTTCGGCCACAGCCGCCGCCGCCGTGGACCACCTCCGGTGCCGCCCATCCCCACCAGCCTAAGGTTGAACCCTAGACCCTCTCAGCCTTTTTCCCTATTTTTATAAACCTTAAATTATTTTATTTCAATTATTTGCATATAAATACTATTATTATTATTTTTATTATTATTATTATTATTATTATTATTATTATTATTATTATTATTAATGTTTTTATTATTATTTATGTTGAGGGCTGAAGCCCTATCGTATTTTAATTCGATTTTATTATTATTCCCCTTATTATTTCTATTATTACTATTATTAATATTAATATGTTATAAGTATAATTATTATTATTATTTCCTATTTTGAATTTCTATTATTCTTATTCCATTATTATTAATATAACTATTTTACCATTAGTGTTGTTAATAATGTTATTATTGTTATTGTTATTGTTATTGTTATTACTACTACTACTACTGCTGCTGCTGCTACTGCTACTACTACTACTACTACTACTACTACTACTACTATTCATATTATTATTATTATTATTATTATAATTATTATTATTATTTTCAAATTTGGTTATTTATTTTACTAATATTATTATTATTAGTATTATTTTAGTAAAGGGGCTGGAGCCCTTAGTACACTATGTTTTTGAGTAATGTCCTATTTATTATTATTGTTACTACTATTATTATTCTTATTTATATTATCATTGATATTATTTTTAGTATCTTTGCTATTATTATTTTAGTATCGTTATTATTATTAGGGTAAAGTCTTTAACCCTATATTATCAACTTTTATAATATTTCTATTAGTTCTTATATCTTTAGTAAAGATAGAAATTAGTTAATGTTATTTTTATTAATATGATATTATTTTATCAAAAGCCTAGTCTTATATTAAGTTAGTGATTAATAGTATTTTTGATAGGAGGGAGTCTAATTTTAGATTTTCCCTCATAATAGGTAAAACTAGTCAAAGCCCTAAGGAGGCGTAGGAGCGTGCTCCAAGACTGGTGTCATTTTAGGTAAGGGTGTTACTAAGGCCTTTTGTGTGTTTATATGCATTGTGTGCTTCGCATTTTATGTATCATATGTCTATCATTATTATTTATGTCGTATATGGTATGATGTGGAGTTGAAGTATGTTTTCGTGTATTTACATGGTATGTGTAATATGTATATGTGGTGATTTCTTTGTGACCTTGTAAGACATGCATGTGAGGATGTTGATGTAGTTTGTGTGGGAGAAAGGATGAAAAAGAAGGATGGGGAAAGAGGTTGACCAAGGGATGTGAGTTGGCCTAATTATTTTAATGATTCATGAGTGGAAGAATAACATGGAGAATTTTACGATTTCGTGTGGAGGAATCTAATTTAGGGTTTCGTGAAAAAAAATCTAAATTATGATTATATGGGGGAGAATCTAATTTCTGTTTGTGCATGGTTTTGTGCGAAAGAAGTTAATTTACGGTGTTATATGGGAGAATCTAATCTATGGTGTAACATAAGAGAAGTTAATCTATGGTATTATATAGGGGAATCTAAATTACGATTTGTATGGGAGAAGTTAAATTATGATGTTATGGGAGAATCTAATATATGTGTTATGTTATGAATTAATGTGGGAGCGGTCTAAGTATTATATGATTGCATGGTGGCATTAATGCTTGTGTGGTGGTATTTATGGTTGTATGGTGGTATTAGGGTTTGCCTGGAGGTATTAGGGTTTGCATGGTGGTATTAGGGTTGCATGGTGGTATTTATGGTTGTATGGTGGTATTAGGGTTTGTATGGTGGTATTAGGGTTACATGGTGGTATTTATGGTTGTATGGTGGTATTTGGGTTTGCATGGTGGTATTAATGGTTGCATGGTGGTATTGATGGTTGAATGGTGGTATTAAGGTTTGCATGGTTGAGCTAGGGTTTTGCATGGAAGTAATAATTGCATGGGATTTAGGGTTTGCATGAAAAGTTTAAAAGGTTGCATGGAATGTGTAAAGTTTGCATGGGAGTGAAATTTACGTATAAAAGGTTGGTTTGGGATATAAGGAAGGTAATGTGAGTGTTATTTGGTTGGTTGAACATTTTAGATGAAAAATAATATGTGGAGATTATATAAGGGTCCGTAGGAGACTGAACTAGGGTTTGTGTGGACAATTCGGGTTTGTTGTGGTTGTTTAGAATTTTTGTATTATCATGTGTGTTGGTGATTAGAGTGTAATTATGATGGTGAAATTTTATGATTTGTGATGTGTGAAGTAGAAAGAGAATGATTCGTGTATGTCCATGGTGAAAGCTTTTGAATAAGATACTTAAGATATTAATTACGTAGAGTGGAAGATGTTGAGTCGGGCCCAGACTGATCCATCGGCATAATAGTGGCAGGGAATGTTTCCCTCGCGACCGATCCACCGGCTAAAATAGTGGCAGGGCATATACCCTCACGACCGATCCACCGGCTATAATAGTGGGGGATCCCAAACTCAACAAAATCAAACCCTATAGTTGCTAAGACATGGGAAAGACACTAATTACTTATAGTGGAACACCGTAAGAGAAAGGGGCCAGACCGATCCACTGGCATAAAATAGTGACAGGGTATGTTACTCTCGCGACCGATCCAACGGCTAAAATAGTGGCAGGGCATGTACCCTCGCGACCGATCCACCGGCTAAAATAGTGGGGTCCCCGTAATCGTATGGACTTGATAAAGAGTATGGTGTGAAAATATTTTGATAAAGGATAATTGAAGTAATTAATATAAACTATATGGGATCTTAGCATTCTCACCTGATCGTTCACTTGCCTTTATGTTATTGTGTTGGTGATTATGTCCTGTTATTATTCTGCATGGGTTATGTGCTTATGTGTTGGCCTTAGTGCTCGGTTACCTTACTCAGTACATAGCGTACTGATCACCCTTTTCATCGGTGTTGCTCATTCCCACGAGTAGTATGCCCTTCTAACTTTGTGCAGGTGGGCGAGACATCAGTCGGGGCTGAGTGTTGAGTATATTTTGACTCAAGTTCGAGAGTTTCGTGGCCATATTCATTCTTTATGCGATTCAATTCCTTTTGTTATTTCTTTGGTATAGTATTTACCATTTTATGATTCATTACTCGATTGAGTATTTTAATTAACCTTTTATCAGTTGTAAGTTTAATTCTCTTTTTGAAATGAATTACAATTCTTGATGCGTACTCTAATTTTGTTTTACAATCGTTTAATGATTATTTGAAGTTTAGTTTGTCTTAATTTTATAATTGATTGTTAATCTTTTCTTAGCCTTAGCAATTGGTACTGAAACGGTCGGAGAGAACTGGTTTGGTACTAAGTGTGGCGGTAACATCCCCAAAATTCACGGGTTTTAATTTAAATTCTTCCGCTTTAAAAAAAAGTAGTGAATTTTGGGGTATTACATGCGCCGCCACCACCACTTCAGCTCTCTTAACCTATGCATCCTCCACCATCTCCAATCCCCCTCTCATTCCCCCTCTCTTACCTTAAACACCCCACTTTCCACCCTTTTTCCCTGCCACTACCACCCCCATTGTGCGCTACCCTAGGTGCCGCCGGTCACCACCAACCCTAGGTGGTACCCTAACCCTTAAAACCCTGCTTATGATGTATTTATCCCTTTTTACTTATATTGTGTTATTATCCTCATTATTATTATTGTTGGTGTTGTTGTTGTTGTTGTTGTTATGATATTATGACTCTTATTTTTTTTTTTATTAATGTAGCCTTAGGATATTTATCCCATTATTATTTAGGGGTCGAAACCCTATTTTAACTATTATTATAATTATCTTTATTTTTATTAATATCATCATTGTTGCTGCTGCTGCTACTACTACTACTATTATTGCTAGCCTTAGTATATTACTATTATTGCTTTTGTAAAAATTTGAAACCTTACCCATATAAATATTATTATTTTGAATATTATTATTATTAGTATTATCCTTAGCAATATTATTATTTTTGTTAATATTACTAATATTATATTATTATTCTACTACTAACCCTATTATTATTAGCCTTGACCTTGATAATACTAGGGTTTCTATTACTATGAGTATTAGTATTAGTATTAGTATCACTATTTTTGCTACAACTAGTATTATTACTATTATTAGAAGTAATAAATCTATTAGCTTTAATAATATAAATATGGCTATAAATACTTATCATGAACCTATTTTGACTAGTAATAACCTAGTAGGCTAACTTGAGAATAAAAACTTTATTTTTACTTATAAAGTTTCTTTTAATAATAGTAACCCTAATATTAGAATAAAGTAGGAAATAATATTATTTTTGGTAGGAGGGAAATTAATCCTTAGTTTTTTCCTCTTATAGGTGAACCTAGTCAAAACTCCAAGGGGGTGTAGGAGCGTGCTCCAAGACCGGTGTCATATTAGGTAAGGATATAGCCAAGGCCCCCTATGTGTGTTATGTGCCATGTATGTCTTGTATGTCATGTACCATGTTATGATGTGTATCTTATGATTATCATTATAACTATTTTATGTGTAGCGTAGCTTGGAGTTGAGGTATGCACGTGTGTTTTCTTATGGCGTGCGTATAATATGTATATGTTTTGATTATGATATGATGTGATGTGGCCCCTTTAGGACATGCATACTAAGGTATTTAATGTAATGATATGGGGTGAGATGATGAAAAAGAAAAATGGGGAAATGAGTTAACCAAGGAGAGGTGAGTTGACCAAATAATATGGGATTGACCTAAACATCTCAAGATCCATGAAAGGGAAAATAAGAAGGGATTATGAATAAAATAAAAGAGTGGGTGAACCTTGCATGGGAGATTCTAGGGTTTGTATAGGAATTCTAGGGTTTTGCATGGAAACTTTGAGGTTTTGCATGGGGTGGATAGAGTCTGCATGGGGATGATCTTTACATGTAAAAAGTTGTCTTGGGATGTAAGTAAGGTAAGGGAAGAGTTGTTTGGGTAATTAGAGGCTTTGTGTGAAAAATAGTGCATGGGTTAGTATAATGGTGCACAGGAGACCTGGCTAGGGTTGGGGAGGAAAACCCTAATTTGAGAGGGTTGTGAAAGTAAAAGTGATTGAGGGAGAGTGGAGTTTGAGATGAGGGTAGAAGAATTTCATGTGTAGGGTGAGTATGGGTATCATGGGAAAGCAAGGAGGGAAGGTGATAAATGGAGGGGTGACATGTGGAAGAAGGATGCTAGGGTTTGGTGTGGCCAACTAGGGTTTAGTGTGGCCAACTAGATTTTTATGGTCACACATGTATTTGGGGGAGTAAATTGAGATTATGAGGGCTGAATCTAAGCAAGGTGATGTGTGGGGTGTTAAAACAGCCTTAGTTGTGTAAGATGGAGAAGGATAGGCCACATAGGCCTAAATTAGGATTTCAGGAGAAAACCCTAGGGTAAGATAGTGAGTGGACTTGGAGGGCATAAGGTAGTGGGCCTTGACCTACACACTTAGGATTTGGGCCTCTAGTGTGAGTAAGTGGAATAAGGAAAGGATGTTGGGCGTGTTAGGAGGTGCAGAAATCTCAAGATATAGGATGGGACCTCTTTAGAGGATAAGAGTACATGGAGTGTGGCATGCATGTCTGGGGTGAAACTTGTTGAATAAGACATTGTAAGACACTAATCATTTAAAGTGGAAGATTATTGAGCCAGGCCCAAACTGATCCACCGGCATAATAGTGGCCAGGTTCCAGGGTGTCTTGGAGACCGGTCCACTGGCATATAATAGTGGTCAAGTGTGTTCTATCCTATACATGACCGATCCACCAGCTATAATAGTGGGGGATCTTGAGCTCAATAAACTAAACCCTAAGTTTGATAAGACACGTAAAATACACAAGTACTTATAGTGGAACACCATGAGAGTCGGGGCTAGACCGATCCACAAACACAATAGTGGCTAGGAGAATCATACCCTGGAGATCGATCCACTGGCATATAATAGTAGTCGGGTGCGTTCTATCCTGTACGTTTCCGATCTACTGGCTATAATAGCGGGGTTCCCGTACTCGCATGAATTGATAAAGAGTATAGTGTAAAACAAGTATTGATTAGAGAATAAATAATCAGTTCATCTGAACTATAGCTTGGCCTTTATTTATCTGTAATGATCATATACTATTATGTGATCATGCTTTTATTATATGCCTTTGTCTGTTGGCCTTAGTTGCATGGTTACCTTACTTAGTACGTAGCGTACTAACCACCCATTTCATGGGTGCTACTCAGTCCCACAAGTAGAAGGCCCCTTTGAGTTTGTGCAGGTTGGTGATACTATTTTCGATGCCTTCGATGCTTATGAGGCATCTGACCGAGCTGAGAGTTGAGCATAGACTTGGCCTGGGGATCAAGAGTGACGTGGCTAGATTTACTTTTTCTGTTCCCTTATTTTGTATTGGTTTACTCAGACTTAATTTTATTATACTATAACCTTTATTCCTTTTGAGGAATTTTAATTATGTAATATGGATTGTAAACTCTTTTCCGCGTACTTTGATTTCAGTCTTATGAATGTTTCATTACCTTTATGAAGCCTTGTTTTGAGTTTGAATTATGATGGTTGGTAATATTTCTTTAGCCTTGTGGTTAGTATGAGACCGGACAGGGGTCGGGCTTGTACTGATCATGGCAATAATATCTCTAAAATTCACAAGTTCTGATTTACTTGCTTCAGTAGAATCCTTTAATAAAATAAAAATTTTTAGTAGTAAATTGTGAGGGTGTTACAAGTATGCCTAGAGGCCTTAGATGAGTTTGAGTGGTTGTGGGTAAACTAAAAGAAATGAAGAGGGTGGAGTCAGTAAGGAGAAATTGGGAAATGCCCCAATGGTATTAGGAAGCATAGTTGAGAAAACAAAAGGAGAAAATAATAAAATGAAGGGTTGGGTAAAATCTTGCATGGGGTATGTGAACTTTGCATGGGTTGTATGGTCTTTTCATTGGGGAAAAACTTACGTGAGAAAATCTAGTTCGAGGGTTGACCATGGGGAGGAAAGTGTATTTTGGGTGATTGGTGTGCTTCGGGAGGAATTAGTGTGTGGGTTAGTGGAAATATGTATGGGAGTACAACTAGGGTTTTGGAGGGGGAACCCTAAGTATAGGGGTATTGTGGGAGAGGTTAAGGAGGTTGAGGAGTGTGTCATATGAAGGATGTGAGTCAAAGTTAAATGGAGGTTAGAGTTGTGTATGAGAAGAGGATGTGGAAGAAAAGGGGTGTATTAGGGTTTCCAGGGTGACCAAGTAGGGTATCATTATCACGTGTGGGAGTTGGAGAGTCGGGTTATGAGGTTTGGAGTGGGTTGAGTATGGTGATGGTGTTGGAATCAAGGGGGAATGTGGGTTGTATAAGAAGAAGAGAGGATAGGGCCACATAAGCTAGATTAGGGTTTCAAGGGGAAACCCTAAAGGGCAATGGTGAGCCTAGAGTGAGAAATGGGAAAGTGGGTCGTAACCCACATGTGTGGGAGTTATTGAATTCATTGTGAGTACGGTGGAAGGTGAAAAGGGGTCTTGGAGTCTTGGGGAATATAGAGGTCCCAAGTTAGGGATAGGGTTATTCAAAAAGTCTAAGGTAGAAGAGTGATAATGAGTCAAGGAAGCCCATTAGGATGTGCATGACTAGATAGGGGTTACTTGTTGAATAAGACACGAATAAAATATTAATCGCTTAAAGTGGAAAATCATTGAGGTGAGCCCAAACTTATGATGATTTTTGTTCCACCGACTATAATAGTGGTCGGGAGCATTTTGCCCTAGACTGTTCCACCGACTATAATAGTGGCTAGGTGAGTTCTACCCTAGAGTAGTATTTTTGTTCCACTGGCTATAATAGTGGGGTTCCAAGCTCAATAAGCTAAACCTTGGATTATAATAAATCATGAAAAAGACACTGATAACTTATAGTGGAATACCACGTGGGTCGAGGCCAGACTTAGGATGATTTTCATTCCATCGGCTATGATTATGGCCAAGAGCATTTTTCCCTAGAGATCTTTCCACTGACTATAATAGTGGTGAAGTGTTCAGTCCTGGAGTAATTATTTCCATTCCACCGACCATAATAATGAGGTTTTCGTACTCACATGGGTATAACTCGAGAGAGGATAATTAAAACACTAATGGCTTGAACAAAATAACAATGAATGAACTAATATTTCATATGGATGCATGTATCTATCCGAATGAATATTGCATTTTAGATGATGTATGTACCCTTCCATGATTACGTGTTCGATGTATTGCATATGATGTGTTATATGCGATCCTTACATGTTAGTCTCATATAAAAGGGCTACTTAGTACCATAGTAGTAAAGGGATTGCTTTCTTAAGCCCCTACCTACTTAATGGGTAGTGTCCTTTGTAGGTTAGACCACATGCTCTCTTCGAGATTTATCTTCAGTATTGATAGAGTAGGGTTATCTGAGGGTGTTGACCCATGTTTCAAACTGGGAAGTACTTTGGTGCCTTTCATAACACTCTTTGTATTTCTTTTCTACTAATAAGTTTTTTGCAACCACGATTAGTGGGTTTTTCTTAGAAGGAGAGTTAACCTTCTTACTTATTGCACTACTCTTATTTGTAAATGTGTTATTGGAATTTAATTAAAGTATGTTTTAGGAGCAAAGCAGCACCTTTGGCCTATGGTTTAGGGAGTCGGTGAGCGGCAGTGAGGGGAAGGGCAATATTAGTTTAGGGAGTCAAATCAATTATGGAATTCATATTGAGTCAAGCATTTGTTTTGGGAAGGAGAGGTGGTGTGAATTTTTTTTCTTATTAGGCCAAGCAACTAGCTAGTTTCCCGAGTGCAGTTTCCATATAGGATTGCCGCTGATTGATCCAAAAATGCCCACGTAGCGGATCGATGGAAGGAAATTAGTCTGATACTAAGTGTGGTAGTAATACCCCAAAATATACTATATTTATTTCTGCATAAAAATTTTAAAAATAAATTTTTTTAATAGTGAATTTTTAGGGTGTTACAGTATTAGAATACAATGAAGGTCATTTTAAATACTTCTATAAAATCAATTTCAGAAGAGAAAACTATATGAATAACAAATTCCATAATTTCATTTCAAAGTTAGGGTTTGAGGCACAAAAATACAATTCGATCAAATTTTATGAATTTATTTAAATTGAATGTTTCAAAATGAAATGAGACGTATTTTATAACATATTGTATACTTAATTGATTAAAAATAATAAAGGAAAGACCAAATTTATCATAATTAGGATTTTTGAGCCCAAAATAAAAATTCAATCAAATATTATTTAAATATTTAAATTGGCAAGTTAGAAATAAAATTGAACATATTTTAATACAAATTATATAATCAATTTAATAAAAAAACTCAATTACACAATCCAGATTAAATCTAAAAGTGTTTGACCTAAAAATCAAATTCTGATTAATTTCGCACAATTTCTGAGATTAACATTTTCAACATGAAATTAAATATATTTCAAAGTAAATTGCATAATCAAATCAATCATATGATACATATATAATCAATTTAGTAACTAATTTAGCTTAATTATAGCTAATTAACATAATCAAACCAAAATTTAGAAGTTAGGGTTTGGAAAAAAAATATACCAAATGAATTCAACCAAAACAGAGTGGGTAATAGGCAGTGGAGCTTCATTGGTGGTCGTGCATCGCTCAGCAATGATTAAGCTGGCTCACGACGGTCAGGGTGTAGTCGGTGTTGATCCATTGCTACTCTATGTCACTACTCGGTGTCGGGCTACTTTTGGTGTCATCAGCGTGGCTCGATGGTGGTCGGTTGTGGTGAGGTGGTGTGGTGATGGCAAGAGACAAAGAAGGAGAAAGAGCAGGAAAGGGTAGGGGTAAAGGCATGGGAGCATGAGGGAGCCAAGTTTGCAAAAAAGAAAAAGTGAGAAAGAAAGGAAAAGAAGAGAAAAGAAAAGAGGGAAGGGCCTAATAGATCGATTTTTTTTTACAAAATATTTAAAATATGATAAATGGGTGATTTTATATTAAAGTTAATTGATAAAAATTTTTAGGTATGATCCGTAAAATAATAATTTTCTTTTAATAAAATATGAATTGACTAAAAATAATTTAATATATTTCATAAACATCCTCCATAAACTAAAATGGAAAAAACGAAAGAAAATAAACTTCGAAAATAAAATCATAAATAAATCACAAAAATCTTTCTAATTTAAAATTTTTCAAAATTCCTAAAGATCTCATAAAAATAAATAAATTGAAAAAAAAACTATATGCATTAAAATCATTAAAATAATTTTATCACTTTAAATGAATTTTATAATTTAAAATCATTTATTTTCACTAACAAAATATAATCCTAAAATAAAGTCATCACCGCAAGATGAGGCTATATCAAAAAAAACGAATGTAAAATATTAAAATCAAAACCCATGACAGAAATAAAAATATATTTTAAACAGAAATTAAAGTATATGAATTTAATAAATTTATAGTTGTGAACGAATTTATCTAGAATTGTCCGCAACAACAAACAATTAAATGACTTTTAACATAATGTTGAAATCAACAATAAAACTATAAAATGAATCAAAACTTTAACAAATATCAAGAATGACGATTTAAATAAAATAATCCAATTAAAATAAAAATAAAGGTTTAAACTCATAAATTAATGTTGATATTAAAAAAATTATGTTTTTAAGAAGTGTTACCCTTATTTCAATTCTTAACTAAATGATCACCAAAGGATCAACAACTCACATAAAATGCCATAAAGGGCTCAAACTTACACAATAAGCTCTAAATGATCACACTTACACAATAACCACCTATCATCAATCACATCATTACCAACAATTTATTACATATGATTACTTATAACATTTTTTTTGTTATCTAAAAGAGATCAATGCAACACTACTATTCATTTATCATAAAGACTTACTTAAAAATTGGAATAAATTCATTACGCTTAGCTTTCAAATTGGTCATTTCGGAAAGTAAATTTTAAAAAGTAAAAATTCAAGTTAAGTTCCAAGTCAACTAAAGGCCACCTGTGACCAATCATTTAACACGTAGAAATATTTTAACGAAGATCAACCATATTACCCATAAAGCTAAAATAAGCCTTTTTAACTCATTTAAATGCCAAACCTTTTTACCATTCAAATAAAACTCAAATAATAGTTATAATACCTTAAAATAATTTTTTTTATTAGTAAAATAAGGACTGGATTTTTCCATAATTTTCCAAATTCCTTTACGACCTTATTAATTCCACTTTCACATTAAACCCAGCCATGAACATAACCGACACACCTTATTTAATACACATTTTATATTTAAAATATTTTCATGCAAAAATAGATAATATTACTAAAAAACTACAAATTTAATATTAAAGGATAAAAATGTTCTTAAACGCACATACTAAAATTTAACCATCTAACCCTAAACATACTCAAAATCAAGCATGTTATATTAGAAAATTATTGTTAAATACCTTAAGAACATCATGGAATACTAGAAAATGATTAGAAATCACAAGAAAAAAATGTCTAAAGGTTGAGACCTTCAACTTTTACACAAAAATGTGTTTCAAGTCTATTCATGTTGCTAGCTTAGAACACGTAAAATACGTTAAATACATGCTTCATACTCAGAAAAAAAAAAGCATCATATCACATTCTTGTTGTTCTAAACATCATTCGTGCTGATGTTCATAAATATCATACTTTTAATAAAATCTTAATATTATTCATAGCACATGTTCATACAATTAAAATGATGAATAGGAACACATAACACATATTTTTCCACTACTAAAAGGCCTTGTTTTATTAACTACCTCCGAATCTCAAAGAAAAAATAGCACAGAAAGGCCTATATTTGAAGCTTATCCTCAATGGAAAAGTATTCAACTTTAAAAAATAAGAATAAATGATGAGTAAAAATTATTTTAAACATATAAAAATATGAAGTCAATTAGTACAAAAAAGAGAACAATCATAACAAAATTTACCTTGAAATAGAAAAAAATTTAGAAGAAGGAATGACAAGAATCCATCATTTTTCACGCATTATAACTCTCCTTTAATTAGTTAAAAGTAAAAAGGAGTTTAGAAAAGAGACATTAAAAAACAAAATAGAAAGTGGATGAAGAACGATAGGCTAATTCTTATGCTACGAGAAAAATCATAACAACCTTTACCTTGAAATAGATAAATTTTAGAAGAAGGAATGACAAGAATCCATCATTTTTCACGCATTATAACCCTCCTTTAATTAGTTAAAAGTAAAAAGGAGTTTAGAAAAGAGACATTAAAAAACAAAATAGAAAGTGGATGAAGAACGATAGGCTAATTCTTATGGCACGAGAAAAATCATAACAACCTTTACCTTAAAATAGATAGATTTTAGAAGAAGGAATGACAAGAATCCATCATTTTTCACGCATTATGACCCTCCTTTAATTAGTTAAAAGTAAAAAAGGAGTTTAGAAAAGAGACATTAAAAAACAAAATAGAAAGTGGATGAAGAACGATAGGCTAATTCTTATGGCACGAGAACAATCATAACAACCTTTACCTTGAAATAGATAAATTTTAGAAGAAGGAATGACAAGAATCCATTATTTTTCATGCATTATAACCCTCCTTTAATTAGTTAAACCTAAAAAGGAGTTTAGAAAAGAGAAATTAAAATACAAAATAGAAAGTGGATGAAGAACGATAGGCTAATTCTTATGGCACAAGGACACACAAAAGAGGAAAATTACTTGAACATTTAATACAATTTTTAGATAATGAAAAATGAAAGGTAAAAATAGTAGAATATGCTAAATAAAAAAGAAGAAATTTCATTCCCACCAAGAAGAGCTAACAACAATCTAATAGGGGAAGGGGTGGAGTGTCTCACAACACACTTGAATGAAAAATATGATTGGAGGGTGAAGTGTCAAAAATGTCAGGCAGAAAATGTACTTTGGGTTAAATTTTAGTTTATTGCAAGAGAAAAAATTAGAAACATGATTTTGAGCATATGTTTGGCTAACCATAAGTTCAACTATGGTTGTATATTGGTCAATTAATTTTTATTAAATTTACAATGAAAGAAATTTATTTAAATAGGTATTTATTGGAAAAAATATCAAATAGATTTTAAATATTATGAAAATCTAGAAAAATGATCAAGATAATATTATAAACTGAAACATAAAAGTTATTAAATTTCGATAAGTAATTTTATATTAAATAATTTTAAAATAATATTCAAAAATAAATATCACAAATAATTCAAAATTCATGAAAATTTTGGAATCAATGTTTTTACCAACTTATAACTAAAAAATATTTTTAGATCAATTTTGTCATAAGTATATAATGCTTTTGTGAGCTAAAATACTCAAAATCCAACTTTAAGGATATAATAAAAAATAAAAAGTAAAAATAATTAACAAATAAGTATAATTTAGAAACTAAAAATACCATTAAATAGGTATTTTATAATAATTTTAGTTGAAAATTGGACCTTTTAAATGCAAAATAGCGAGAAAAGTGTATCTTAAGCGCTTATTGAAAAGCTTGTTATCAAAATCAACATGGAAAAATATCAAAACATTTCAATAGTTGGAAAGCATCTTAAATAGCCTTAAAGAAACAAAAATGTATAAAGGGTTAAGAAACCTTAAGAGTTAAATTTTGAAATAATAAATACCAACATTTTTGACATATAAAAATATAATACTTAATAAAATAATTTAGAAAAAAATGAAGATTTGTTTCACATAAAATATTTAATAAGTTTTTTCTTTTTAAATTGAACCTCAGTTAAGGCTATAAAAAGGAGGATACCATTTGATATCCCCTTATTTTTCAATGTTTACTAAGATTGATTTTGTCTTATAAATACTATTGTTATCCCCTTACTTTTTGATGTTTACTTATATTCATATTGTCTAGCAATATTTTTTAATGTTTACTAAGATCAATATTGTCTAACAATTATTACAATATATTCCCTTATTTTTGTAATGTTTATTAATATCAATATTGTCTAACAAATATTACTTGGTATTCCTTTCATCATAGGATGCTGCGTATATTCATTATGGTACTTAATGAGAATACAAGTGCATAGGCTATGCTAGGACAATGGACTCTAAGTAAATATGACAATTTCGTAACATATGAACTCGTACCTACATCAGTGTTTCTAATGAACCTTGATGCGAATCCAGTTACCTATAGGATGGTAGCACAAAAGGAAACAACCAAATTTAATGAAAACAAAACAAGGCATTTGTTCATTAACATAAGATCAATGAACATGGTCCAATGTGAAATCCAAGTTATTAAAATGAATGTTGGATGAGAGAATTATAGGCACACAAGTGATAAAGTTATTTACATATAAACTATAAGACGAGTGTTGGAAAATTATAAGAGGAACGTCTGCAATACATACATTAAACGGTGCTAGAACTCCATTCTTGAACAAACAAGGATGTTTGCATGTTTAGATAGAAGGAATATTACTCCCGTCTAATGAAACAGATTACTCCATCCAACAGCATGACTTAACTTGTGCTTTATCGTATAGCCTTTCAATTTGACAATTTGGAATATTTTGTAGTCTCCCGCCCCTCTTCCGCCGCCATGCACACTAAAATTAGAGACCAACATATTCGTTCAACGTAGAACTCAGCTCTTTATTGCCGTATAACAGGCCGTGTATTTTTCCATAGCCAGTCACGTGCTAAGCCATCCACTAACGGTGATACCTGCAACCATGGACAGAGCAAGGATGTCAGTGGAACAAAACCCATCTGATGCTAGTTCAACTTTGTTTATACCTCTAAACATATTTTTTCAATATGCTTGGAATGGGTTTTGGCAATATTGAAGATTTTTGAAGTACTACAACACTCTCTTGAAGATTAAGTCATAAATTAAGAATTTGTGCAAGACAATATTTCAAACATAACCTCAAATGACATGCAAGGAGTTGGATTATATCAAGATGAAAAATTGAATGGTTTAGACAGGGAAAGTCAGCCATGCAACATGGAGACCAAATCAACTAGGATTCAACAAGTATTAGCTAGGATTTTCTAGTTAATTAAAATTTGTTTTTAATTAATTTTCCCCTATCCCAACGTGTAATATGGCTGGTTGGCAATGTATTTCGTGGGTGCAAGCCTATAAATAAGGCATCCATTCAATTATTGTAGTATGTGCAATATTGAGTAAAGAAGTAAAATCTCTTTGTGAGCAATTAAATCTTTCAATTACCTTGTGGAGTTAAAAGAGTGATCTAGAGAGGATTCTTAGTATGTTCTTCTCAAGATTTTATTCAAAGGATTTTCTATGTAAGTCCTCTTTGAAGATCCTTGTAGGGGCTATCTATGTGTGGTTCCTAGAAGTTATAATTCAGCAATTATCACCACTCCCCTTTCCTTCCATTCCATTCGACACACATTCACCATTACTTCATTTCATTCGATTTCAGGGTGTATTTTTACGAGAGAAGATTGTGTTGATTCATGATGTAGAGAACAAGGATGTGCGTGGAACAGAACCCATCACTCCTGATAAACATGTTCAAGCACTATTTTTGGATGCAAGAACAGAGTGTAAAGCAGTTAAAGATAAAACCTAATAAATCAATGTAGTTTCAGCTGTGAGGACAGTTGTTTACCTTCTCCCAAACATCATCATGGTAACAATTCAGCCATTCAATCTCCGCCTCAGACATCAAGTATAAGTCAACCATTTTGGTCTGCAAAAGAAATATTTCTTACTAATAGATGTGATTGACAAGTAGCAAGCATAATAGCCTAGCATGTGAACTATCACTAAAATGCATAATCTACAAAACTAAAAACATGAAGATGTACAAACAAACGATGGTGAAGAAGAAATAAAATTGATCAGGATAAACAAGTCAATCCAGAAATAAATTGGACAACGTTTGACAGACAGGAAATGCAAAAATGCAAAAACTAGATTCAGAACTTAGAAGATTGCTTTGGTTCTACACGTATCCTCTTGCCTATCATTCATAAAAGAAGGGAGGTGGGTAGGGAAAGCATCTATAGCTAATAATCTCATCTGTCCTACCCAAAGCTCGTCCAAATCTTTTCTTTTTTGGGATAAAAAATATCCCTACGAAGAAGCCAATCAGCGCATAAGATGCATGAATTAGGCGGCTGATTAACCGCACATAGCAATCTCATACGAAAACTCACCAATCTTAATTGAACCACATGCAATCATCAAGGGAAGCCTCGTTAACACAAAATGACAGATGTCTGACATTGGTTATGACATTGTCAAAGAAATTTGAATTTTTAATTAGAGAACAGATCAGAAAACCAACCGTAAATTCGAAAGAATACGGAAAATAGATAAATTTACTCCATGATTAAAGAGCCGCCAATTATCCTTTTTCCATGGAAACGATCAGAGACCAAACCATCCTTCAAAAATTATACTTCCTGTGATTCCTTTTTCCCTGATTTAGAGAGTATTTTGGTCTCCTCCAAACTTCTGTAACTGAAAGTTATTGATGACACTTTAACAGCAGTTCTTTAATTAGTTATTTATCTTCAATTACTTCTAATTTTCAAACCAAATCAATCATCTCCCTTCAATAAGCAGTTTTATTAACAGTACCTTAGTATCAATATTCTACTTCCATAAAATTCTAACCATTTTCTAATCTGACGATTATCATAACCAAAACTATTATGGCACGAGAATGCAGCGTTTTGTTTTCCTTTTCTGTATTTGTTCACAACTTAAGCAAGCATTTTGAACACCAGGCCTGTTTGCAGGAGCAATGGAATTAAAAATTGACCAGACCACTTACGTACTACGCACCTGAATTGGAACAAATGTGAGTTTCTCAAATCCTAGATATCCAATGCCTCCAAAACGATTAGGGGTGTTGATCTCTTTAAGGCATAGGAGATTCTGCATATATTACAAACATGATTAGAAAACAAGGCCGGACCAAAGCAATTAATATAAAACTTCAACGGAGTGATATATGACAACCAGTTCTCTTGGAACCAATTCAAATTCACCAAGAGGACACACAATCAACCCAGAAAACCATGATGGAACAAAGAAGCAGGATTACGCATCACAAAATGTCGAGACCATTCAACATGGAGGTTGAGATCTTCGTATCAAAATGAAGCAACGGATGTGTTTAGCACCATGTATTGGTACCAAAGTTCCTTTATTTGAAATGGCGATAAAAACTAATCCTGCACATAAGTACACTACAGTCCTTAGCCTCTAATTATGCTGTAAATTTTGTAGTTATTACAAGCCTCAATGTAGCCACTGATTGCTATACAGATTGACCCAAATACAGGCTGTACAGATTAGCCTATTTATAGGTCTTACAGATCCGTATAAATAATAGCTGTAAGAAACTATTCACACAACCTCTTCTGCTAGTCTCTCACAACATTGATAGTGGGAGAAAAAGAAAGAAGAGAATGTGACATGCTACCTCAATCCGGATACCAAAGGCATGATCTTCATAGTAACCGGGTTCATTACTAACAATCATGCCTTTCCACAAGGGTGTCATATTACCGAATCGAGAACTAATACTTTGAGGGCCCTCATGGACATTCAGCGCAGCACCAACTCCATGACCCGTGCCTAATCCATCATAGAGAAAAGTTGCAAGTACATGAACAAAGATTTCGAATATTATAACAGAAACATTACGTTCAGATAAAATGGATAGGTGGAACCATGATATGTGCACGTTTAGTGAAGAATACCATGCCGATAATCAAGACCAACTTTCCACAAAGCAGATCGAGCAAATGCATCCAACACGAAACCAGGTGTGCCCTCGGGAAATATGGCCTGATCAAGAGCTATATGACCCTGAACATGGAAACGGCAAAGATGATTTATGCAGCATTAGCTGATTAAATATTAATAGTCCGACTCTTTACAATGTTATGAATAAAAAGACTACCAATGATACAAGAATGCTCCCTAAGGTTGATGGCAATATGAATATTAGTGCACAACTAATGAACCCAACATATAAATAAGTACTGATCCTTTCATAGTGCCAAAATTTCTTGAAGTCACCCTCACCCAAAAGTAGTCTATCACGGTTTCGGGGTGTTGTAAATGATATTTTATATGCCGCGGTTGTCGCAATATGATTTTTTTTTCCACAACAAATATCAATAAAGATTAGTCAATATCTGATATTTCACCAATATAATGCAACGATAAATATATGATTTTCTAAAATCTGTTGCGTTTCAGGAATTTTGTGCCATGACTAACCCAAAAATTATAAAATTGTGGCTACTATGCAATTGCGGTACCAATATTTTATTGTATAGTGGGAAGCTACCGAACTAGCATATAGTAAACTTTCCAGAAGCTTCTTCCAAGAGTGTCTTGTCAATAGAATAAGCCCATGAAACATACAACCATAAGATGCAACATATATTACACTTCATCATAGGGCCCTTAGCCTTAGCCTAATTTATGGTTATGTAGATCCCGCAGGTCAGGGAGATTTAGGTGTGTTATCTACAATTCCCATTGATCTTATTATGTTTTATTTTATTGCAGCGTCATTTTCTTGTGTTAGGCTTTGGTAGTATGTTGGCTTATACATAGGCCAAGGCTTGTACTCTATCTTCAAAGTTGAATAGAACTGAATAAGAATTACAAGGTTGTGTGAAAATCCTACGATGAAGAGTTGATCTTAGATCAAATTGGTATCAAAGCCGACTTAAGCCCTGGACACTACAAGACAAACCCTCTATCATTGCTTGCCAACAACCACTACCAAGAGTTGCACACTGCAATATTTCCCTCCTCCGTCATTATCTCCCTCATCATCGATGTCAACGATCGTTACTATCGTCAATCAAAGCTTAGTTGCTACAACCACCTTCACCTTTAGTTGTGTCACCCTTTCCACATGCCTTTTCCATTGTAGTGCTTGCACAACCACCAATCAGTCTCAAATTATTCACAATGTTCACATACCCTCTCTCAGCCTCATCTCCAAACACCAACATTAGCCACCTTCATATGCGCCCTCACATACCTTACATACTGCAATGTTGTCAATTGGTTTGCTTCGCCTCGTTTTCACTGGCAGTCTTCAATGACTTGTGGCAAAACCATCCTCAATGGCACAGTTGGTAATTGCCACTTGGTCATGTCCAACCTCTTAGCACCACCACAATATCGATTGCACCAATTTTTTAAAAGTACAAAACATAGATAAAGTAGAGTTTTTTGATATATTCTTCAGATAGTTTTTTTTTTAAATGTTAGCCTAAAAAGTCAACAAGACAATTTCATTAAAAAAAAAAAGAGCAAATAATTCATTCCATTTATTTTTATGATTAATTGCTTATTTTTTCATAAAGCCTAGATGAACAAACAAACAAAAAACTAGACACTAAAAGTTTCAAGCCTTAAATCTAAAGATTGATAACTTCAATCTACAAAGGATCTCTTCAATGGATTCAACAATAACATTTAACAAATAAAAAATAAAAATAAAAATTAATCAAAGATTGATGCATTTATTTGAATTCAAGCTAAACAAAAGCAACCTAGGAGCCTAGCCCATCACTCTTACACCTACAATCATCCACATTCTGAGTAGCCCATCCATGTCCGCAAATACTTGTATTTGATGGGGTGAAACAAATGAATGGCTCAATTGTCAAATATATCTTTGCTTACAAAAAGGTTCAAGACAAGGACAAAGTTATCACGGCTGCTACTTTTTTCGCTAGCTATGCAAGTATGTGGTAGAGAAACCTTAACTATCGCCTGATAGTTCAGTGTTGTCACCTAAGTTTGCACAAGGCAAGCTCAACCCCGTCAACTATGAGAAGCTATTATACTTCAAAATGTTACAGGTTACTAATGGAGACCCACAAGGTTGATGCTTAATCTCAAGAGTTTTCGTAGCCCGCCTAGCCACCATATGTGCTTTTGAAGAGAATCAAGCAGGTCATCCAAGATATTAATGGAGACCCACTAGGTTGATACATAAACTCAAGAGTTTCAATAGCCCGCCCAGCCACCATATGTGCTTTTGAAGAGAACCTAGTTGGCCATCCAAGATATATTAAAGGTCTTCGTGAAGACATCAAATACAACGTAAATGGTAAAAGCTCTATTGATCAATCATTTTTTTTTTGTTTCCCGAAATGTGAGAAAGAAATTTGCTTTTGGCGTAAGTCTTTGGAAAAGTATTTCATCAACTAGCTCTTAAAGGCCCAAAATGTGAATCTTACTGAGTGAAGTTTCTTAAAAGAACTGCCTAGACTACCTCTTATACACGTTGATTGAGTGAAGTTTCTTAAAGGCCCAAAATGTGAATCTTACTGAGTTAGCAATTTAAATGAAGATGTGGGTCACCATTGTTACTTTGATGTCTAAAGTTAAAACTTTTCTCCAGTAAGGAGAATTGCGTTACCTACATCCCACCACAATGTAGAGCTTGTAATTTTAGCCCAATCCATAGGAATGAAGGTCCAAGTGTACGTGGATACACGTCTTTCTATAGCATAGGCCTACGTGGTTTTGAAGAGTTAGTTAAGATTCCAATCAATTGATTTTTTTTTTATTTTTTTTTATTACAATTCGATTCGATTTAAATTTTTTTTATGTTAAATTTGGGTTGGTGTACTCTTTATTTAGAGTCAAATGAACTTGAATAAGAATTGTGAGATTTTATGCAAAAACCTTAGGGTAAGAGTTACCTTTTATCACCCACCGTACACCATTAGAAAGTTGATACAGCCTAAACTAAGAGTAAATGAATTAAGAAGAAAAAATTGGCAGTGATAATGATGATATAGGATAGAACCAGAGAATACACTACTGCTAGTAACGTTTTGAGGACCTTGAGCCTACTTCTCCGCATATTCCCTCTGCCCGATTCCTCTTTATAATCATGTAAGCTCTAAACAAAAAAGGTGACTCAACAAATGGATCAGCATATCAGCTAACCACAAAAGACTCCAAGGACCATTAACTAGTTTTCTAACAGACACAAATGACGAAATACCCCGGAAATTTAAATATCTATTAAATGTAAAAATTCTTATGTTTAATGGAGATTTGATGATGTTTGATCGTGATTTGGAAATGTATTTTGGATTTAATTTAAAAAAGAATTGGAAAAGTTTGGAAAGTAAAGAAGAAAGTAATTTTTTAGGCACACCAATCAACAGGTTCTACAAATCGATCTGGTTTGCGTTTTCAACTTGGATTTTGGTTTGAGGAAACCAGACAAGTGATATGGAAAACCGATCGACTGGACTAGAACTAATCGATGGGTGCACCAAACCAATCAACCTGTATGTCGAATGGTGTGTGCTCGATTCAACAATGCTTCATAGGATAATGAAATAAATGCAGCACGACACAATCGTGCAAGTACACACAGTCGATCCAAGTAATAGAGTGATGAGTGAGTATTGTTCCCTCGAGGAATCAAATGAAATGCACCTTAATAAAGTTTACTATAGAATTGACTACACTACGAATATTGGTAGGGAGAATGAAAATGCAATGAAGTAAATAAGCACTAGGAGTTCGCCAATATTAACACGAGATAGATAAGAAGGAAATTAGTAGATAAGAGTCATTGGAGGGAGATTACTTGACACCAAATGCATGCACCCTATGACAATTCATAGCCTATCAAGTTCAGGAGATATTAATCCTTCTCAATTCACTAAACTTCACTCAATAGTGAAATACTCTAAGGCCATGTCCATCACGGTGCATGGGTCATGGCAATGTCATGCAGTGCGTTTTGGAGGATTAATGGCAAGGTCACATCATCTTTCGACGCTAACCCTGTCACCATTCATCATCGTCAATTCTGTTCACTATGACAGTTGATACAAAAGTCATATGAGTGCTTAATGTGACCAACATTCAACACATCAACAAATGAATGCTCAATGAAATGAAATATAAACCAATCATAACTACAATATCACAGATTACAGCAAAAAAGGTCAATCAATCTTCTCTCCAATAGAGGAGCTTATCTAATACTAAATTTCCTCAAGCCAATCAAAGAAAATAGTGAAGATAAATAAGGGAAGGGAATGGGCAAATCACGATAATCCAACCCCTATCTAGCCTAATCTCTCCTTCTTCTTCTTCCTCGCTCAGTATAGCTCGTTGGCACTCTTCACCTTCCACCTCTCTTCTCTTCTAATCTCTAGTTGTTATTTTCCTTCCGTCCTCCCTTCTTTTTTTCTTCTTGATCCAGTGGGTATATATAGAGTGCAAAATGTGCTGGTTGGGATAGGTGTCATCTAGTGTTACGTTAGGTGGTGGTACCCTCTAGTGGTCCCCTGGTGAATACAACCAAATCCGAAGATTTGGTTATTCTTCTATTTGTCGGCACTGTAGAACCTTAATGGTGACATGAATAGCGAATTCTGTAGGGTATGAATTCTGTAGTCTTGGCAGGATAAGAATGTTGCTCGACTCTGCTAAGTTATAGCCACCCCTGCTCATGCTTTGCAACTGAGTGAGTAAAGGCGGTAAATCTATGAATTGACATAAGAGTGCAAGTATTATCATTTCATAGGATATCAAGGCTCTTTTCAGATTAAATTCATGCGAGTCATGCAAGAGCTCAAAGGATGGAAAAAAATGTTAGGAAACACACCCTACGACTTCCACATGTGGCAAAAATTATACATATAATGATATCCGTAGGATCCTTTAATCCTCACAAATCAACTCATATCATCGAACCTATGCGAAATCTTATTGTCATGGAAAAATTATTGTAACAATTTTGAATCTTAGTAATCGAGCTCTAATTGGTTTGTAAACAATCCTTGATAATTTTCAACCATTCATCCAAGCATTCTTTCACCTCGAACAAATTCAAAGGCCAGAATTTATAAAAACAGGAGGATGACCTCATCCCTTTGTCTTCTTCTTCCTCTTTCTTTTGTGTAATGCCTGGATAGACAATCCCTGTCTCTCGGAATCACTACAACACGGGGAAATTTGAATTTGTTTCTCGCACCATTTTGTCCCTTTTCCTTTCTTATGTTCGAAATTTTTTGAGATGCATCGCTTGCATTGTTTCAACATTCATCAATTGAGTCATGGTAGAAGTCAGCCCATTCCTTGATAAATTTGCCCTATATTGACCAAATTCAAGCGGGATAATTAGAGTTTCGATTAGATACTCCTCTCGCCTTCTTTTCCCAGTGATAGTGGGTATATTAATAATTTTATCTCACATTTTCCCTCATTCCCTCTCAACTACCAAAATTTATTGTTTTTCCCCTCTATTTAGTTTTACTTCTTTCCTTTTGTATTCTTCAGTTCTAATCTCCCTTAACTCTTCTAATCCTTCCTCTAACTCCTTGTTTGACCTTTAAGCAATATAAAGTTATAATGCATTTGGATTGGGGTGAAAGGGGGTTAACTAAAATGAATTATTTAATTCACCCCGTTTGGGTACCATTTTTATAAGTCTACCTAGGTGAATTGGGATTAATGTTTTACTTCCGTTCACTTCAAATAAGCTTGTTTTTATTAACCTCCGATTTCGAGAGTAACTGAGGTGAAGGTGAAAGAATAAGTAAATTTTTAACCTAATAGGACTATAATACCCCTCAAACCTTATACCCCTAATCTGATACAAGGATATTAATGTCATTTGTTTTATTTTTTTAACCTTCATTCATCTCAATTTAAACGAAAAGTATTCATCCCAATTCACCCAAGTTAGGTTAATATCATCCAAACAACATTTCAAAACATTCATCCCAACTCACCTTCATTCCCTTCACCTAGGTTAATTTTTAATGTTTACCCTCATCTCGATATACCCCAATCCAAACGGACCACTACGTTTAGGAAAAGATTGAGATTTTAGGTTAGGTATAGGAAAAGATTCAGGCTTCAATTGGTTTTCCTTAGAATCTACTTTAGAGGTGGTACTTTCTGATGTTCCTCAAATTTGTATGTCTCGGTTCTTATGATTTTTAAAAATATTTTTTGAGTTTTAAATTTCCCTTTTAAGATGTTAGTGACAGGGGCTTTTTCAACTAAAGTTTCCATACTTGGTGTGGTTTTGCTAAGCTTTACTAGGTAAGTCATTATTGCCTTACAGTAAGGAGTGAATGAATATGTGAGCTAGTATAGATTGCAACTTCTAAATTTCGCATGAATATACTATAGTAGTAGTAGTAATTTGATGAGTCATGCCATGAGTTAAAAGTATTTAGAGGAAAGATGGACTTATGTTAATGTCTAAATTCTTCTCTAAAAATGTTGCATGATTTAGTGTTTGGGCATGTCTAATCTTATTTTGTGCAATAGTAATGATATGGGTATGATGTGGTTAGTAGTTAGGGTCTAAATCGTGTTGTGAAATGCTTGGATATGATGCTTGTGCAGACTAATCAACTAATCCTTACACTAATCGAATGGTTAGCCTAACCAATCCACCGATTTGTCTGGGATGACCTAGGCATGTTCTCTGTTTGAAACCGATCAATTAGTTTGTGCCTTACCAATTGACAGATTCTCTAGTGGTAAGTTCTGGTTTGGTCTTAGTTTAAACGGATCGACTAGTTTGACAAACCAATCGACTAGTCTTAAAACAATTGACTTGACAAACCGATCCATTGGTTCCGACCAAAGACTCTAGGGTTTAGGTGCGCCAAACCGATTGACTGGGTTACACAACCGATCGACCGGCTCGGCTAGGAGTGTTATTTCCTTCCTTTTCGACCTATATATGATTTGAGATTTGATATTATACGATGACATAATTCTTTAATGATGAGAATGCGCTTCTTGGCATAAATTAACTAACCTATTAGAGGGATTAAATTGGTCCATAATTAATGGCAGCATTACAAAGTGGCTTTGGAGTATTTTAACTGAATAATGTGGAATAAATATGTTATGATATGATTCTTGAATAATAAGAGTCTATTTTGGCACGAATAAATTAACTCATTTGATGGATCAAATTCAGCCAAGTATTGATGGATTTCCCATCAAGTGCCTTCAATGATTATAATGGTTAAGATGAAATGATTATGTGCTTATAGTTGATTTGGCATGATATATGGGCCTTATTTGATGCATGACATGGTGAATAAAATACTAATCACTTAAAAGTAGAATATCACTGAACATTATATGGGTCTAAATTATCCAATGTTCGATTACTTACGGGGATTTAATCTACCTTCAAGCGGGATCCTAGTTGATTCTGGTGTGTTACCTAGTCTACACACTGATGATGTATTAGAAGGTATTGATATTAAGGGGTCCAGTCACCTAGGTGATTTCTTTGCCTTCGGCCGAACTTTATGTTCATTGATAGTTTTTTTAGCTTCAGCTGAACTTTATATCTATTTGTGGTTTTTTTAACTTCGGCCGGACTTTATGTATTTTGGTTTGATGTGACTTCCATAGGTATTGAGAAACCATGGGGATAATCCAGTCCATTGCTCAAAAAAAAAATGAGACAATAAATAAATAACTTAATGGCTTATGTAACATTGGAATATGGATCTAATGGACGATTAAAGTAAAACTATTGTTGATTTGTTAATTGCATGACCATATGATGCTATCCATGATTTCTGAATTGTTATGATAACCATGATGATTTGAAAATTTTCTAAGCTTAGCACAAACATGAAATCTTGATGCATCTCATGTTTATAGTTGAGCGTGATTAGTACCGTGACGAGAATTCCATGACAGTAGAACATGTAAATTTACCTATTACTGCACGAACATGATAATGTGTTCTAGTATGACCTCTATGTCTTGTCATGGCCATGCATGCATCATGACTCTCATTCAGAAAGTAACTTAGCTTACTCAATATGCAGCTTACTGATATGCCTATTTGTTCGATCTGTTGTTCAATCCCACGAGCAGAGGACAAAGTACAGGTATTTAAGGGTGGCCAGTAGTCGATCAACCATGTGTTGGGGCTTTGGGGGCACACAAGGGTGGACATCTGGAGGTTTTCTTTTGTTGATCCTTGAGAGCCCTATCTTTTATAATTTTACTAGGGGTGTGCAAAACCGGATATCCGTATCCATTCGGATATTTTTTTCCGATATCCGCTCCGTATTTTTTAGACCGGATATCCGGGATGCGGATATCCAAAAAATACAGACCGGATATTGACCGGATTCGGATATATCCAATATCCGTATGAAAATACTATTTTATCAATTTTAATAACTTTTGCTAGAATATTTTTAAAAATAAAGATCGTATATCAATTAATATTCATATCTATATTCATATAAATATCTTATTTTATCTAAAAGAAGTATTAAAATATTATTATAAATATTTAAAATATAAAAATAAATAACATTTTAAAACTTAGAACTATAAAAACACAATAATATGATGTATTATTGAAATAATCAATAAAATATCGGATATTTTTTCGGATCGGATAATAAAAAAAAAACCCGGATATCCGAATGTCGGATATCCTTTTAGAATAAAATCGGTTCGGATATCCAAAATGTCGGATCGGATTTTTAAATATCGGATCGAATTTTCGGATCCTGGATTTTTTGCACAGCCCTAAATTTTACCCTCTTATGTATTATGGATCGTTTTACACTTATCATGGTTGTCTGTAAACCCTAACTCTTATTACCCTCATATTACTTATGTTTGCGCACTATTTTCCTTGTACTTTGTTTGGTTAGATACGTAGTCTTGTATCTAACATGGGATGACATACGTTTATCCTATGTTAGGTACGACAATAACAACCCATTTTTTTATAAGAGATTCTGTATTTCAGCTTCCACAATGTTTCAAAAATGAAATTTTTTTATAGTGAAAAATAGAAGTAATACAAATGACTCAACGTAGTAAGAATAAAAACAAACTCAACAACAGTCAGCTAATCAACCCACTCCAGCCCAGATTTCACAGCTTAGTTCATGATCTGCCCCTCCTCATATACTTGTACTTCACTGCAGGCTTATCAGCACTCCCCACTAAAATTTTCACCTTGGAGGAAGTCTGGGAATTGGCTGTTAATCGCATCAAACCCCTGCAAAAAGGCCTCAAAATCAGGAAGGCCTTCACAACAAGTAAAAACCTCCAGCTAGCCCTTAGTATTGTATCTAAAACCTGCACCGAATATGGTGTAACTTGCCACTCTAAATCCTCAATAAGTAGTGCCGGCAATGGCTAAAGCTATTGGCCATGCCCCAGAGCAAGTTTCAGCATCAATACATGGAACAACGGGTGAATCAGAGTGGTGGTTGGCAATAAGCAGCAGATCTTACCTACGCCACCACTTGATATGGTCCAAAGTACCTCAGGAACAACTTCTCATTGAGGTGTTAAGCCAAGCACTTGTATTGGTAACATATAATTAAATACAGATGCTACTATAGTAAAATAGTTGCTATTTAACAGATTTTGGGTTAACCGCAATGCAAAATTACCAATATGCGACGGTTTTAAAATTTTACACTTTATCAATCGATAAATCAAAAAATATCGCTGTTAAATCAGCGATTTATTGATAATTATTAAATATACTAAAAAAAGCATGCACTATAATTTCTTCTTAACCAAGTTACTATTGAATTATAATAAAGTATTATTATTTATTACTTTCACATCTCCCACTAAATAACATGTTAACATGTCATTTTTTATTCCAAGACAAATTTAGGATTATTTGAACAATTTAATCTATAATAACTTATTTAAATGTTTCTAATATAATATAAAACACTAGTTTGTTGAATACTTATATTTAAATTATCAATAAATAATAATTAAAACATATGGTGCAATAAAAATAAAAATTCACGTTGCAACGCAAAATTTATTGTTTGCGACACTCCGATAATGCGATACCACAACCCCAAACGCAACTGCGATTTTATTGACCAGTCTGTAGGGCCTTAACCTCACATAAACCCAATCAATCAATTCCCCATGTGTCTTATCAGCGATATCCCTCACACACTGCTATGAGCACATGAGCATGTAACTCCTCATCAACAGCTATCAATGCAACAGTCCCACACTCAAACCTCACTAACAAGGGTGGGTCTCTCTAACAAAGAGCCTTAAAGGGTGTCATGTGAATGGCAGAGTGGTGGGACATATGCTAACAAATCCACCAACTCTTGGGTTTAATCTTGGCAAAACAATGTAAATATACCTCAACACTCCTATTTGTCACCTCTCTTTGCCCATCGGACTAAGAGTGATAGCTGAATTGTAACTCAGAATGGCTCCTTGCAACTTGGACAACTCCCTCTAAAAATTGAGAAGGAACACCTTATCTTGGTCCAAGACAATTGTGTGAAGAATTCAGTGTAGGTCAACCACCTCATTGATAATTATAGCTACAACCTCTTAAGCTATGAAAAGATGTTTAATTGGTGAGTCAATTGACTGCTACAAAGAAACAATCATACCCATGTGAACGAAACAACCCCTCAATGAAAGCCCTTAAGAATGGGAAGTCATATAATCAATGGCTCCATAACATTCACGTATTGTTGGATGAGCCCAATATTCTCAGATTCGATTGTTGTTCATTTATTTCCAACCCCATATTCTAGAACTCCAACAAAACATGCTACCCACTCTTTCTTGTTAGTTTGGCCAATGCACTCAAGGATATTTAAGAGTGACGCAAATTTGAGTCTCCGTTCAAGGTAAAAGCAAACTGCCCAAAGGTGAACTTTGTCTCCAACTTCTCCAATTGATATAGGTCATTCCCAATTTTTCAAGCCATGCATCCTAAGAGTAAGGTCCACACTACCCAACTCTAGAGGTTTAGTCCTCTACTCTACCTCAATGCCCATGGACACTCACCCCCTTGCAAACCCCTTGAGCACAGGCAACTAAGTCGCGGTCGCATTTGCCTAGCGACCGTGGCATCACGGTATCAGAGCATCGCAAATGATAAATTATGTATCGCAATCATAGGCATGAATTTTTATTTTTATTTCACCATATACTCTAATTATTATTTTTTGATCATATGAATATAAATATTCAATAAACTAGTGTTTTATATTATATTAGAAATATTAAAGTGAGTCATTATATGTTAAATTTTCTTAATAACTCTAAATTTACCTTAGAATAAAAAAAGACATGTTATTTAATAGTAAATATGAAGATAATAAATAGTAATACTTTATTATAATTCAATAGTAACTTGGTCCAAGATATATATAGTAAATGAATAAAAAAAATTATCATGCATGTTTTTCTTAATAGATTTAAGAATTCTCAATAAATTGCCGATTTATAGGTGATATTTTTCAATTTATCAACTGATTTACCGACAATTTATCAGCCGATAAATATGAAATTTTAAAACCGTAACATATTGGTAATTTTATATCGCAGCTGACCCAAAAACCGCTAAATAGCAGCCGATACACTATAGCGGGATCGCAATTTAATTGTATGCTTGAGCAGTGAATTGCCGACATAGGTAGTGCATAAGAACAATCATAATAACAAGGTTTTGCAACTGTTTCACAAATTTTAGGGAGACAAAATTGTGAATTGCTCTGCAATCAATTAAGATGACAAAAAGATCATTACCTATTTCTCCTCAGAATTTTAGAGCGTTTGGAGTGGAAATAACCAATACTAAATTCTCAACTTTGGCATCTTCCCCTTTGTCTAGCTCTAGGAACGTATCTCCTTCCACCAAAAGCACTTGCAGCTGCATATACGCGCACGGCCATATTCCTCACACTTCAAGGACAATTCACCGCCTCTATATTACAACATCTGAGAGTCGCTTGCATTGGATGGCCTCCCCCCTATTGTTTCTTTTCCTTCACTACTGAATTGAGTAAGGTCATATAGTTAGGGTAAGAAAATCGCTAAGACCTAGGTGAGCTGGCTATGGTGGTCTTATGGGAGGCCTTTTCAACTACACCACTACCCAATTACCTTAGCCTAACCAGCCTAAGTTTCTGATTCTTATCCACCATTTGAGCGGCCTCCACGTATCTCTACTAACTCAATGGGGCTCCTCATCCTCACCTAAACCCTGATGGGAGGGTTGCTTTAGCCCATTCGGGAATGTGTCCTCCAGCACTTTCACTAAAGGTTTCCCTGCAATGGTGAAACTAAAACCACAAATTTATCCAAATGTTCCTCGATTGTAATATCTTGTTCCAAAGCTAGGAATTTCTCACAGATCAACCACTATTGATGTGAACAAAATTAAGTCAAGCAAGTCTCCTTAGAGTTCCTTCATCCTTCAAATTGTTTGCAATTTTCGACATATTTGAACCATGCAAGGGCCTTCCGTTCCATACTGCTGCGGCCTCAATCTTCTCCCTCTCGGACGTGTTTGGAACCAAAATACAGTGTAGGTTCGGCAGTCACCACTTTCCCCACCCTAAAAGCCTAATATTAACACCCCCCCCCCCAAATTTAAGTTTCAGACACAGCAACACTTGGTGCTGCTAGTGTAGGTTCGGCGGTCACCACTTTCCCCACCTTCAATTTCTTAGAATCTCGTTGGATCAATCTTATCGTTTGTCCCACCAACACTCCCATCAATGCTTCCATTGAGCCAATCCCATCTACCAATACCTTAGTCCTCGTTGGCTGTATCTCCTCCTAGATGAGCCCTAGCTTCTCCTCCAATGCTTCCCCCTTCTTAGCCATCACTCCTCAGGATAAAATACCAAACTTTAAAAATGTCGATGAATTAAAAAGGAAAAATAGGGACAACTAACCCTCCCATTACTAACTTTTCTATTATTCCCTCAAGCTGATTCCCCCCTTATGATTATCTAAGCCCTAACAAAAAGGGTGGCTCAACAAATGACTCAACAAAGCAGCAAACAACCACCACAAACTCCGAGCATCCTTAGGATTGCAGCATTCAACTACTCAACCCAGTACAACCCAAATATCATAGCTTAGCTCATGATATGCCCCTCTTCGCGTTTATATAACTCACCACATGCTTATCAAACACTAAAAGAAGAGGCAAGGAATGTTTCATTGTGCATAGAGAAAACCTTCAAAACTCGGGTGAAACACTCTTTTTCTTGAGCTGTTGGTTCACAAAAATGTACAGTTCGTGTTACGTCAGTTGTACCATCGACATATTGTGCTCCACTATCAAGAAGGAAGAGCTGGTTGGCATCAACAATGCTACAGCAATCTGCTTCCGGCTTGTAATGTATAATAGCACCATTAGCACCGGAACCTGAAAATATTCAACACAACAATGATAAAATATTAGATCATGAAGATATGCAATTGGGTAATAAGACATGTTATGGAGGTATTATGTCTCTTGATTAAGTTAAGAAATTTCCAGAGAAGTTTTCATTTCAGAAGTGTTTCAAGATAAAGAAAGAAGTCAAATGTAATGACTACAACAAGTTCCATAGAACAGAAATGGCACATCTTATTGATAGTTATCAAAGCCGAGATAATTAGGTCTCTATCGTAAATGATTATGGCTCCAACTCTAATGAGAAGAGTGCAGCATGGCGTGTGATGCAAAACATGTGATAAGCATTTGATACAACTTATCATTTCGCTCCTCGGCCATACTTAAAGTGTTACATCCCCTTCTAAGGATCTCGTCACTAATCTTGGGCTACTGGGGAACAATTGAATTAAACCCTTGAACAAATTCCTCTTGCACTTAAATCCACCATAACAGAAGAAGATTACATCAATAGTGAAGTACGCAAAGAACAAAGGCTGCTAGGAAGGTGATGGAAGAGAGAGATAAATACCACAAGAGAGGAAGAGATGAAGAGCTAAATAATAATTATCATAATTCTTTAACTTCTTGACACATTAACCTAATGGCCATAATCCTAGGGTTGTAATTAAAGATTACCGCACATAATCACTAGTAAATAAAGAATAACCTCAAGAGTGTAGGATGACTATCTAGCCAGTTATTTCCACTTAATGACCAAGCAATTAATACTAACTATTGACAATAACTAACCAAAGATAATAATGTGTGTTCCAGCCACTTATTGACTAAGCTATTTGATTATCCAATAATCAAAATAATAGGAAAAAAAATCAATTCCCTATGTGAGCCCAACTTAAAAACGGAAATAAGCCTGAGGAAGAATCTATGACATCACACCCTCCTTGGTGCTCAAAATCAAGGTAATCAACAGATATCCATGAAACCATGCTAAGGATGAAATCATTCCATGCTAGATAGCAGGACTCGTTGAACCTACGACTACATCTACTCCTCTCCCAATTTTGCTAACTTAAGCAGACCACAAGCACACAACCTCAAATCTCCCAAGATTACAACCAAGTCATCCCTTGGGACCACACCTAACAACGATAACAATAAGAAAAATGAGCTAGCAAGAAATTCTATCAAGGACCACATCTCAGCCATATAGAAAGAATTGCATCACCACCTAACTTTATTCACACAGCAAAACACATCTTTGGCTCAAATGTAATCTATTCATGACCTAGGGCTTCAAGGTCAAAGTGTTAATGACCTAAGGCACGAGCAAAAGATAACAAAATTGCAAAAGATGTAAGGAGGAAATTAGGAAAATTAGTATTGATGTTCGAGGTCCTCGCACCTCCCCTTCCACTAGCTAATTCCTGTCCTCCCTTTACACCTTCGCCTCCTTATATATCAGCAAACGACAACCAAGATTCTCTAACCAACTCTATTATGTCATACCACTCCCTAGCAAAAAAGATAATGACCCCTAACCATAACAACGAACTCATACAGACCCTTAATAATTCACTCTTAAATGGACAATTAAAAGACAGATAAACGGATAAAATGATCCAACCAATAAGCCCAAAGCAAACTAGCACTGCACTAGAGACCAACATCAGTCCTTGCTCCTCCTTACGTAGGTGTACTTGACAATGGGCCTATCATCAACCCCCTCTCGATCTCTCACCTTTTCCTCAAGGTGGAATGTAGGAAACTGCTGATTGATTAGCTCAAATTCCTCTCATGATGCCTCAAAGTCCGGCAATCCTTTCCACTTGATTAGTACCTCTAACATTCCAAATGTGTTGTACATGAGGTCTAACACCTTTTTTGGCTCCACCTTCCACTCCAAATCATCTGTCGGCACTGGTGTGAGAGGTTGCCTCTGCTACCCAGCACCCAAAGCAAGTTTGAGCATGGATACATGAAAAATAGGGCAAATAGTCACTGAATCAGGGCGTTGCAGGCAATACGCCACCGCTCCAATCCAACCCACTACTTGGTACAGGCCAAAGTACCTTGGGGATACATTCTCATTCAATCGTCAAGCCAAGGATTTGTGGCGATTAGGCTTAAGCTTCACATACACCCAACAGCCCACGTCGAACACCAACTCCCTCCACCCTTTATCAACTTGGGAATTCATCCTAACATGGGCACATAAAAGATGTTTCAATTCCTCCAACACCACATCCCTAGTCAGTAAATGTTGATCAATTGCAACTGAGGGAGTACCACCTAGTGAGTAGCACAGCAAGGGTGGGGGATTCAACCATATACAACAGAAAAACGGATAGTATAGATTGCAGAGTGGTAATAAGTGTTAAACCAAAATTTGGCCCACGATATCCACTTGATCCACTGTTTGGGTTTGTCACAAATAAAATAGAAAAGGTATGTTACCACATCCGTCTTTCCATCTGTTTGGGGGTGATAAGCCAAACGAAACTTGAGGAGAATGTCGGGTAACTTAAAGAGTCCTCGCCAGAAATTGCTCATAAATAGCCTATTCCGATCCGAAACAATAGTGTTGGGGATTCCACATAATCACACAATTTCTTAACAAAAACAGTGGCAACCCCCTTAGCTGTGTGGGTGCTTCATTGGAATAAAGAGGGAGTATTTGGATAGTTTATCCACCACCACCAACACACAATTTCACCCATTTGCAATAAAATCGAGTGAGATATCCTCTATACGCCAAGGAACCGGTAAGGGCTACGGTAGCCCAGCTGGCCACAAGGTGGAATGTTCGTTCTCCTTGCAAAAATGCCCAAACATCCCGCTTCATGCCCACCCAATACACTTCCCTGGCTAACTAATGGTAGGTACGAAGCACTCCCGAATGACCCCCCATAGCTCCTCCATCAAACTCTGCTAGTAGTTGTGGCTTCAAAATGGATTGTGGTGGTCTAACTATGGTTTTGATAGAATAAGTTTCCTCGATACAAATTGTAGTTTGTAGGCCCTAGAATTCCATGTTGCAATTGTTATTTAATTACGATTAACTCCGAATCAACGGCCATCCAAATTAAAGGGTGCTCCAATCGGCCATCCAAGCCACCGTAAGCATAGAGATAGTCGTCATGTCTCCTAATCTGGATAATGCATATGTTGCTCGATTCTCGCAACTTGGCTTATATTTGATGACAAAATTGTAGCTCCACAATTTCGTCACCGATTTTAGGTGTTCCTCTAGCAAGATATGTTGCTCTAACAAATACTTTAAACTCTTTTGGGCAATGCATACTGTGAACTGTTGACCCAACTAGTAATGTCACCACAGTCAAACCACTAATACCACTACCATCAGTTGCCACTCATACATAGATTTCAAGCAAGCTCCCTAACCTATGCTTGACTAAAAAAGGCAATGGGGTGCCAGTTTTGCATCAATACAAACCCAATTCCAATACCACATGCATCTATTTCTATCACAAAGGGGACCTTGAAATATGTTAAAGCCAACACAAGGACAACAAGCATAGCTTGCTTCAACAGCTGGAAAGCAGCTTGGGCCTCTTGGTTCCATCCGAAACAATCCTTCTTTAGATGTGCAGTCAGAGGAGCAGCAATATAAGTGTAGTGTTGTACAAATCTATGGTAATACTCAGCTCTGTGAAATTCTTAAGTTCAAGCCATTCCTTCATACATTGCAGCTTTGACAGATCTACAGCCACCCCCTTAACTAAAACAATGTGTCCCCGGTATTCGAGTTCAAATTGACCAAGTAAGCATTTTTCTTTTTTTTCATTCACAAAAAGGGAATTGATTCACAACACCTCAAAAACCAAGCGAAGATGTTTTACATGCTCTTCCATACACTGACTATATACCAAGATGTCATATAAAAAGAAATACAAATTTACGTAAGTATAGTATGAATGCCTCATTCATAAGTTCTTGAAAAGTGGCAAGAGTGTTCGTTAATCCAAACAGCATCACAAGGAATTCATAATGCCCCTCATGTGAGCAAAATGCAGTCTTCAGTACATCCTCTAGTCTTACTCTGATTTGATGACAATCTGACTATAAGTCCAATCTAGAGAACACCACTACCCCATGCAATTCATCCAATAGCTCATCAATTACTAGAATAGGAAATTTTTCAAAGCTCTATAGTTAACGCAGAACCTTCAATTCCCGTCTTTCCTTTTAACAAGAAGTACTGGACTAGAAAATGGACAGTAACTTAACTATGGCCCCTACTGCCAGCATTTCTCTCACCAATAGTTCAATCACCTCCTTATGAGCCTAACGGTATCTATATGGCCGCACATTAACCGGAGACGTGTCGAGCCTTAGCATTATTTTGTGATCCAACGAGCGTTGTAGGGACAACCCCATGGGCCAATGTAACAACTCTAAAAATTGTTGGATAATCCCTGAATTGTTGTTGGGACCTCAACCTGTGGAGGAACCAGAGACACTATTGTTAATTCATTTAGCTTATAACCTTCAAGTAAGATGACATGTCCTCCCTCTATTGTAACACCTTCATTTTCACTACCGAAAAATTTCATTCTAAAACAGTGTGGAAGCGGAAACTACTAAACACACCTAGGAAAAATAAGGTGTTATCGTCGTATCTAACATAGGATAGGCGTTAGCCTCCCGTCCCATATTAGATACAAGGCTAAAACCAAACCAAACCGACCAATTTAAAGTAGAGTGCGCAAGATCAAATTACATAAAATTTGAAAAGAACATCTACAACATAGGACATTGACAATCCCCAACATAGTCATATAAAGGGAAAATAATAAACTAAAAATACAAGACTATATTAGTAGAAAACAAGTTAGGGCATGACCCCAAAACCATGATCTATCACAAACCACACAAAAATCTCGAGATATCCACGCTCTCAGGCCCCGAACCCAAGATGAGGTAGGCCCACTACTAGTCATCCCCAAAACTACACATGAACCTTTGCTCGTGGGAGTAAGCAAGTGACCAAGCAAACGGGCACATTAGTATGCTACGCACTAAGTAAGCTAAGTTACTTCCTCAACGAAAGTCACAAGCATACCAAGTTCTATCATATCATAGAAGACATACTTAACATGCTTTATGCCAATGCCAAATAATTACGTGTATCTACTCTATCATGATCAGATAATGCACTGGGATTCATTTTCGTAGTACAATATCATAGGCAATCGCACATACGTACTAAGCAAATTATCCAAATGAACACCAAGGTTTATTTTCCAACTTGCTCAATCAATTAGGTTATACCATTTCCTTATCCATATACTTATATAGGTTATCATCCAGTCAAATTATTATCCAGCTATTCATTCAAGTCATTATTCAAGTATTACTCCCAACTTTTATCATTATTATTATCATCATCCAACCATTCGTTTCAATCATTATTCAATTATCCATCATCGAGTAATGGACTATGTACTACCCCATGGTCTCACATACCATAGAAGCCTATCCAAACCAAGGGGCATAAAGTCCAGGCTGAAGCCATCCAATATGGACATAAATCCATGCCGAAGCCAACCCATATGGACATAAGTCAAGGCCAAGGCCAAAGCCAACCATCTAGGTAACCAGACCTTTTAGTATCGATACACCCTATTACATCATCAGTGTCTATAGTAGGTAAGGTACCGGGATCTACTAGGATCCCGTTCGAAGACACCAATAAACGCCTGAAGGCAGACTAACACCCAATAACTAATCGAGGATCGGGTAATTCAAACCCATACACAAATCAATTATCTTTTGCTTTACGTAATTAGTACATTATTCATGACGTTACATGATCACACAAGGCCCACACAAAGAGTAAGCAAGATATTCGCATATTTCTTCCATATTAATCCTTTCCATCCCCAACCATATGTGGAATTTTCATTTATGCTTGTTCAAAATTAATCATGCCCATTATATTATTTCATCCAAGCACATTCTTTATTTCCCCACCCTATTTCTCAAGAACCATCACATTTCATATGTAGTACCCTTTAAGCCTTTACAACACCCATCGAGTGTGTCATGAATCGTGGTCCATTTATTCCATTCATTAGGTCATTGATTCATGATAATATGTGTATTTTATCCACTAAATAGTCGCACAATAATATCGTGCTTAGTCTCAAAGCATATCCAAACCGAGAAGAACAAAATCACACAAACCGGGCCAACCAATCAATCGGTCTGGGCTGACTGATCAGTCAGTTTGGGCCAACCAACCCATGCTTTTCCTCAAACCGGTCGATCAATTTTGGTAAACCAATCAACTGTTCATAGACCAATCGATCAGTTCTTCTCAATCAATCATTGGGTTTAAGCAAAGAACAAAACCAGGGTTTCTATAGGCCTATCAGTCGATGGGTTGGGCCAACCAGTTGATAGGTTTGCCCTCTGACAGCATCAAATAGTCATTTTCATGCAGATCATGCTTATAAATCTTTATCATATCACATTGGAACATGTTCTAACATCACATAACACATTTTACCTTACTTTCGTTGCACATTTCACCATTAATCATCAAAACCTAATATTTCCTCAAAATTCATGCTTTTCACTTAAAATGCACAATCTAACCATTCAATAAAGTTCTGTAAGCTATATATTCATGCCAACATGTAATATCAAACTTAAAGAGTTCCATAACATACAAGTTTACTCATAACCCATTTTAGAAGTAAAAATGATTTACTTGATGCAGGCAAAATTTCCCTCAAACAAGAACACTCAACCTATGAAATCCTTAACTTTCAAACCTTAAAAACAAGTATAACTCAAAAATTTGTGAATAAATTTTATAAATCTGAACTAGAAACAGAAGGAAAAGAGTGAACATACCACACCTAAAGAAAAAACAGAGGATAATTCAGCTAAATCACTCAACCTTTTTCCTAAGTCTAACTCTTTATTGTTTAACAATTAAAACAAGAGGGAGCTAGAGAAAGGATCAGAAGAGAAAAAGAAATTCTAATGCAATGCTCGAAGTGAAGAAGGAGAAGGTGAATGCTAGAGAGTTAAGTATTTCAGTGGCTAAAAGAAAGGTGAATAGAAGAGGCAATTAGGGCTATTTATAGCCAACAAATTGATACAAATCACAAGTGAACCAATCGATTAGTTCGCCTGAAAACCATATTTCATTTAGTTTTCCAACCTCACTTCAACTCCAACTTTACCTCAAACCCAATCATAGCTTTAAATCAAAATCAAACATCAAAAATTGGTATAATTTCTCATTCAACACTTTACAAAAGATAGGGTATTACATCCGTGCCCTAGGAGACAAGTCATAGACTTGAGCAAGATATGCACCCAACACAACTCGGGTTATTTCTTCTATGTTACAAGTGTCCTACCCACAGTAAATTTTATTGATGATGATTTCCAATTCACCTACACGAGCCCAATCTTCTCCACCCATAGCATCCCCAAAATTAAATCAACACTGCCTAATTCAAGAGGTAAGAAATCATCCACAATCTCTTGCTCTTGCAAGCTAAGATGAACCCCCTTGCAAACACCAGTGGCGTGTACCGAACTACCTGTGCCGATAAGAACTCCATATGTTGTTGTACTCATCATCGGGAGCCCCAATTTATCCACTAGATTAATTGAGATGAAATTATGTGTGGCACCACAGTCCACTAGGACTATCACCGACTCACCCTTTACACTGCCTCTCAACTTCATAGTGTGTGGGGTGATGAAACCCACCACTGAGTTCATAAAAAGCTCTACAGACCCTGTACTTCCTCTAATTTCTCCTCGATTGCCTCCTAAGACTCCTCCAAACCTTCCTCCCTAGCCCACAAGTTATCCAGCAACAAAATTCGGATGCCCTATTTTTATAGATATGAGTAGGAGAGAATCTTTCATCACACCTGAAACAGATACCTTTCTCTTGGCGGCGCAAGAGCTCAACATCTAACAAATGCCCAAGTACTGGTGGTTGCCACCCCCTCCCCCCCCCCCCGAGGTCTCCTCTGACAAGGTGCTGAGCTACGAGGGCAAGTGTAGTTAAACAAGAACATGATACTTTGTTTTTATATTTTCGACATAAAGATTATAGGGATATATATAATAGTTATTGCTAACAATCCTCCTATAAAATAGGGATACATTTAATAATAAACTACAGCCAATTCAAAAAGAATAAATTACCCGATCAATAAAGGAATAAATTACCCGATCAATAAGGTAATAAATTAATCGGTCAAAAAAGTAATCCCTAAACTTTAGCTAACCAATTGTAGTCATAATTATTTCCTAGAATCCTGGCCAACACTCGTATTTCTACACTCCCCCTCAAGTTGGAGCATAGATATCAATCATGCCCAAATTGCTCACCATTACATCAAACACAAGTTTGAACAATCCCTTAGTAAGAATACCTGCTGTCAGCTGGGAAGTTGCAACAAATAGTAGAAAGATTATGCCTTTATCTATCTTCTCTTTGATAAAGTGCCTATCAATCTCAACGTGTTTGGTCAGATCATGTTGCACTAGATTATAAGCAATGCTTATTGCAGCCTTGTTATCACAGTAGAGTTTCATTGTAAGAAACGCCTGAACCAATAGCTTACTTACTATATGACTCAACCATAGTAACTCACAAATCACATTTGCCATTGCTCGAAATTCAGCTTCAGCACTACTTCTAGCAACCACAGCTTGTTTCTTACTTCTCCATATAACTAGATTTCCCCGGACATAGGTGCAATATCCTGAAATTGATTTCCTATCATCTATGGATCCAGCCCAATCAACATCAGTAAAGGCTTCAATACTCCTTACATATGTTTTGGCAAACAACAGTCCCTTTCCTGGCGAACCTTTCAACTATTTTAGAATACAATATACAGCCTCTAGATGTTCCTTCTTTGGAGAGTGCATAAACTGACTTACCAAACTGACAGCAAATGCTATACCAAGTCTAGTGAGGGACAGGTAAATTAGTTTTCCCACTAACCATTGATACCTTGAAATATCTACCTGTGTTCCTTTATCCAAGCTCCCAAGTTTCACATTTGCATCTAAGGTGTGCCAAATGGTTTGCAACCACTCATACCAGTTTCATTTAGCAGATCAAGTACATATTTTCTTTGATTAATAACAACTCTCTTCTTAGATCTTCCAACTTCCATCCCCAAGAAATATTTCAAGGTTCCTAGGTCCTTGATTTCAAATTCCTTGGCTAAATCTGTTTTTACCCTCTCGATTTCAGCTAAATCATCACCGGTGAGAATAATGCCATCCATATATATAATGAGAACAACAATCCTCCCTCCCTTTGATCTTCTTGTAAACATTATATGATCACCTTGGGAATGTTTGTAACCTTGCTCCTAGAGCTGGCAATCGGGCGGGTCGGGTCATTATCGGATCGGGTAACATGATAATCGGGTCATATCGGTTTCGGATAATTTCGGATCATTTTGTCGGGTCGGGTTGGGTCGGGTTTGATTCGGATCAACTCAACATCGGATAATCTCGGATCATTCTAAGCTCTCGGGTCGGGTCTGGTTGAGATCGGATGGACTCGGATTCGGGTAAATTTGGGTTGTTCTAATTTCGGTTCGGGTTCGGATCGGGCTCGGTTGAGTTTGAATTATTATATTTTCGGGTCAAATTTAGATTGGATTTAGGTCATTTCATATTTGAGCCATGCTTGCGTCATTTTCTTTCTTTCTTTTTATTCCAAGATATTATTAAAAGTTAATTATTTTGAGATCATTTATTTTAATTTATCTTATTCAATTAAAAGTGAATTATTATATTAATTATTTTGGGGCCTTAGAATTTTTTGTCATTATTTTATCTTTGGAGATGTATCTGACGTTTCAAATTTAAAAGTTTTCAAATCGTATCACTTTTCTTTTTATGTTAAGGTATAACTTATAATTAAACTCCATTATTAGCTTGGTCATATTGAGTTCTAGTATTATTTTAAGTTTATATTATATTTATACCTTATATCTTATACGCTCCTTACATGATATTAACTTATAATAGTCATTGATAATTGATAACAAATGAAGACTTCTAAGGTTGTACTTCTCATATTATTTTTAAAAGAGATTGATCACATCATATCAACATAATTTTAATAAATATAATAATAATAATAATAATAATAATAATAATAATAATAGTAATACAAAAATAATGATAACAATAATAATAGTAATCAATGAATATCAATTATGGCAAAAATAATAATAACAACATATTAGTTTTTTTATTATATATTTTGATTAGATCATATCAAGCTAAATAAGATAAAAATTAGATAAAATAAGTAATAATGACTATTATTGACAAAAGACCAACTAATATTGACTTCTTACTATTTAACACTGTTGATGTAATAAAAAAATATTAATCTTCAATTTTTATAATGAATAACTAACATTCTCACTCCAAAATTTTCCTACTTTCCTATGATGTTGTAGGTGCTATATTATAAGGTATGGCCGTATAGATATTAATATATAGTGTTCAAGGCTGCACTGTTATTATCTTATGGTACTAAATGGAATAATGGAAGTGAACTACTATTTAAATGGCATAGTAGTATTTTTTTTATCTACTTTTATTTCTATTGGTATCAATGGATATTGTATTTGTATATACATAAGTGATATAAATTTTATGAAAGTATATTGTTTCTAGATTTTGATGTAAGTGCTAGTATGGATTAGTTGCACATCTACATTATTTCATGTTTTATGAAGTTTAAAAAATTTTGAGTTATATGTTAATGTTAATTTTTGGGTAGTACCAAGTTGAATCTTTATAGGTTTATAATTTTTCAAATAATATAAGATTTTGGATAAATAATGGACCGGGTCGGGTCATTTCGGATTTATAGTTTTTCGGGTTATATCGGGTTTCGGGTGAATAGCGGGTCGGGTCGGGTTTATTTCGGGCTTATGATTCCTCGGGTTGTATCGGATATCGGATATGTATCGGATCGGGTCGGATAGGTTTCGGGCTTTTTATTACTCGGATAAAATCGGATCGGATTTCGGGCGGATCGAGTCGGTATTCGTCGGATTTTTCGGGTCGGGTCAACTTTTGCCAGCTCTACTTGCTCCTTCACTAATTTTGTGAATTTTTCGAACCGAGCCCTTGGTGACTACTTTAGAACATATAGGGATTTCTTTAATCTGCAAACTTTACTGCTAGACTTATCTTCAAATCCAAAAGGGGGAGTCATATAAACTTCAACTTTTAAGTCACCATTTAAGAAAGCATTCTTGACATCCAGTTGATACAGTGGCCAATCTAAATTCACAGCAATTGATAGTATTACACGCACGGTGTTAAGTTTTGCCACACGTGCAAATATCTCTTTATAATCAATACCATACTTCCGTGTGAAACCTTTAGCTACCAATCTAGCCTTGTATCTTTCCAGTGTTCCATCAACCTTGTATTTCACTGTGAACACCCATTTACAACCCACTAGAGTTTTTTCTCTTGGTATGTCCACTTCTTCCCAAGTCAGGTTTTTGTCGAGAGCCTTCATCTCCTAAAGAATAGCTTCTTTCCACTCAGGAACCTTCATAGCATCCTGCACACTATTAGGAATCTCCATAGATGACACATGGCTAGTAAAACATGATAATGAGTGTGACAAATTCTCATAGGAAACAAATTTAGATAAAGGATATAAGGGTTGTTTAGTACAAGATCTTACACCCGTGCGGGTATCAATTGGGAGATCCAAATGGGAGGAACAATTATTAGAAGTATCATCATCTGAGATGGAAGATAGTGACTTACAGGAGCTTCCCTCAGGTCTGTCTCAAAACTATGCAGAGAATATTAAGGGCTTTGTTCTTTATATGGATTCCTCCTTGTGTACACTCGTCCAAACAATTCCCCTTTAGTGTTACCTGTTTCTATTTGCTCAAAATTTGGTTTAGCAAATCCTTCTTGATTTTTAAACATGGGTGAGTTATGTTTAGAAATATTTCTCTTCAAAAAATATAGTGTCTATTGTAACAAATGTTTTACGAGTGGTAAGATCAAAACATTTATATCCTTTTTGAGTTGGGGGATAACCTAAGAAAATAAATTTTTGTACCCTAGGTTCCAATTTACTACTATATTTTTCATGAACAAAGATGGTAAAGCCAAATATGCGAATGGGCATATTGGGAGCAATTATGTTCGTAGGAAAAAAAAAATCATAAAGAGTACTCAGCGTTGTCTTGAACTTGAGAACCTTAGAGGGCATTCTATTAATTAAGAAACTAGCCATTAAAATAGAATCTCCCCCATAAGAATTAGGAACATTGTAGGCGAACCTAAGAGCCCGTGAAATTTCTAGGAGATGTCTATTTTTACGTTGGCTATCCCATTTTTTTTTAGGGGGTATCTGAACAAGAGTTTTGATGAATGATCCCTTTACCCTTGAAGAAGGTTCCCAACATGTTATTGACATATTCGATTCCATTATCACTCTGAAAAATTTTGATGAGGGCATGAAATTGCATTTCAACCATATCGTAAAAATTCTTAAAAACTCCCCCTACATCTGATTTTTCTTTTAATAGAAAAACCAAACTAACTTTCATGTGATCATCAATAAAGGTGACAAACCCTTTTTTTCCAGTGTGTGGGGATATGTGAGGGGGCCCAAACATCACTATGAATGAGGGAGAAAGGCATAGTTGGTTGATAAGGTCAAGGGGGTAAGAGGTTCTGTGATGTTTTGCCATAACACAAATCTCGCATTTAAATAAAGACACATTCTTATTGATAAATAATTTTGGGAATAACTGTTGTAGATAATTAAAACTAGGATGGCCAAGCCTATAGTGCCATAACATGACATCGTTTGTAAAAGCAATAAAAGCAGACTCTAAGCAGGAACTATGAACCGAGAGCACAGGTTGTGAATCATCCATGAATTGATATAGACCTCCAACTTCCCTAGCACTACCAATCATCTTCCCCGATGGTATATCCTAAAAATCACAGGAAGAAGAGGAAAAAATAACAAGACAATTAGCATCTTGTGTGAGCTTACTAACAAAAAGTAAACTGCACGATAATTGAGGGACATGAAGAACATTTTCCAGGATTAAGTGAGGTGAAATTTTGATGGAACCCCTTCCAGCAATTACTTAGAGTGGTCCATCAGCAACTTTAACCTTTTTATGGCTTGCACTAGGGGTATAGGATGAAAACAATGCTAAGCAATTGGTCATATGATCAATTGCTCCTGAATCGATTATCCAAAGGTTAGAGGAGACGCTAGACAGACGGCTTATGTTACCTTGGTGGGCTAAGGGATAAGATGAATTGAAAGGAGTGGAGTTGAGTGAAGTGAGTTATGGTGATTGGAGGAGTTTTAACAAGATGCTCTAGCTGCTACTTTGTAAAAAAAGATAATCCAGAGTTGATTGATTGCTCTTGATATTCCCCAAATATGGTTTGAAATATCCTGCTATTAATGCCTTTATTTTGTCCTTTCTTCTACATATTCAAGGGTTTGCCATGAAGCTTCTAGCAAGTTTCATGTGTATACATGGTTTTTTGCATTAATCACACCTAGGTTTTTTCTTAATACATTACCACTTGGGTAACTTCCCCTTGGCTGCTGTTGACCGTGAATTAAAGGACAAAGATGCTGTCTTGGATGACTTGAATTTGCACCTATATTGCTCTCAACATTCGATGAAGGTGGTAGCCGATAACAAGTGGCGGGATGTGAAATTTGAGGTTGGCAATTGGGTGTACGTGAAACTCAGGCCCTATAGGCAGCAATCACTAGCTAAACGGGTGCATGAAAAGCTTTCTCCAAGGTATTTTGGCCCTTATCAGATCCTGAGCAGGGTGGGAAAAGTGGCTTACAAGCTAGCTCTTCTGAATTCGATGCGAATTCACCCTGTGTTTCACATGTCTATGCTAAGATTGGCAGTGGGGGATGTTATTCAGTTGCGGCCTTACCCAGTTGGACTCATGCCAGATTTGGAGTAGGTTGTGGAACCTAACAGGTGCTTGACGTGCGTTATAGTCCAACAGGAATTCTAGAGGTATTGTGCAGTTGGAAGGGATTGCCAAAATTTGAATCATCTTGGCAAGAGTTTGATCTCGCTAACACTCAGTTTCCCTCTTTCCACCTTGAGGACAAGGTAAAAGTGTTAGCAGGGGGTATTGATAAACCATTGGCCAGATTTACTTATGCTAGACATGGGAATGTCAAGGTTAGGGGAGATGGGTTGGCTAGGGATATTGGTACTGGCTTAGCTGTGACTTAGTTAGCTTGTTATGAGTTATGATTGAGTCTGTTAATCATTACAGCAATGTTATTGTTATTACTTAACCCAGTATTTGGCATTTAGGGGAGGGGTATTATGGAATGTTAATATTAAATATATTAGTCGGTATGCCTTGCTGGCAGTCAGGTGAATGGGGGAGGGGTAATTCTATTAGGATGGTTGGAGATTAAATAGGAAAGGAGGTTGGATAGGAGAGAGGGGAAAATGGACGAAGTGAGAGGAATCAGGTCCTCGAACATTTGGCTTGTATCCACCACTATTTCTCAATTCTTAATATACATTACCTCTTCCATCACCTGTGTTGTTACTGCTACTATGAATGTTGTTTCTATCCATTCTGTTTCTATCAGGTTCCAATTACACCAATGGGTAAAAGTCAACACATAATATAGCTCGAATCATTTGTGGACATTCAATTTTCCTTCTTGACAGCAGAATCACCCATTAGATCAATGAAGGTTGGGTATAGAATTAAGGACATAGATGGAGCTGATTCAGCACCTGGGAACATATTCTCTGGGCAACCAAGCAGCAAATGAACAAGTGAGATAGATCCTCCCCACTTCCATCAGTGCATACTTCACAAAATTGCTTTCAACTATGCCCCATTTATACAATCTTTCAATCCATGTCCAATGTTGCAGGCTATCCATGTGATCATCTTGTGCTTTGGATGGCCTTAATGTACCCATACCATCTTTCACCACTCCTTCATTACATTAGCTGAGAGTAAATAACGCTTGTTTGATGATTTTTAGTAGTTGGGCTCTCAAAGCCAACAAATTCTTCCACAGCTAAGAATGATGTTGCTTTATGTGGAATTGCCACATATCACCACATTTGAGATGCTGCATCACCAGGCTTGCTAGAGCACAGATGCACTGTTTGTCGACATTCAAAGCTTCTGTCAGGCAACTCTATAACTAAATCGTGCATTTTAGAAAAGATACAATATAAACCACTGTCCTATGGTGTGTCTGCAGCTTCTATTAAACAATTAGATACCTGAACCTTTGAAAAGCCTTCACCTTGAGTGACACTAACTAATGTCAAATAAATATTCACGAAACCAAATAGTTTCTTTGTAAAAACCACAATTGCAAGGTTCAGGCCATTTATTAAACTAAAGGGTGGTTGTCCCTACACAATGCATAAAAGTCATAATTTTCTGAATTTTCAACATCCATAGTCAGACAAAAAACACTCTTGCTGAGTTAAATATAGATAAGATACGGAGACAAACATACCACTTATGGTATCAAAGCTTGTACCAATAAACCCATCTTCTTTGGAGCGAAAATTAAGGAGTTGGTCAGCAACTTCCACCTCTGAGAGAATTGTACCCTTACATATCTCCTCTTCCAGCCAGGCCCAGAAATGTGCCAGAGCAGCTGCATCCCTGATATGTTACAAGCAATAAATATTTAAAAATATGCTTAAGTATAAGCATCAATGAAATCAAACGGGGTTACATGACACTCCCATCTGATTTATGTCAAGCTAAACCAAATTTGCTAAAATTTTAAACCAAAACAATATTAAAATGAATTTTACTATTCAAAATGCTCTGTTAGATACATGTTGAAAACAGTCATTTTTCAAAATACCACTGGAATCCTGGATAGTTCCAAACCTTCCCAACATCTGACTTGAAGATCCAAGAGAAGTGAAACTTTGATAGATGGAGGTTGTTTAGGATCATCTTAGTGTTGAGCCATTTGTTTGGGTCCACAGCATAGATAGCGTTCCAAGTCTTTTTTCCAAAAAGATGGGGGTGGCTTCTCTTTACGCCCAATCTGTGGAAAGGTTAGGGGTGAAGCTAGAGGTTCTATTTGCGGTCGTGAGACAGAGGTAAGAGGCAACTTGTTATATAGGTAGCCGTGTGCGTTAATAGATCTGATTCCATACTAGTAGTAGCAGTAGTGAGTGAATCGGTTTCCCACGGAGCAGTATCTCTTGTTTTCTAAGGTTTTGAGAGTTGAAATCTTCCAGCCAAATGTTTTATCTTCTTGGTGTGGAGATTTTGCTAAGCTTTCAAGTCATTCTTGCTTTGAAAGAAATATGGCATGAATGAGCTTGTGAGCTAGTATGGTTCATAGATTTATTATGTGTGTATGCATAAATGATATCATGAGTAATTTGGTGTTGCTTGTTAAAGAAAAATATAAAGTCATGAGGAAAATTATGGTTGATTCTCTGCTCATACAACATGATTAGTGTATGAAATTGTGCAACCTTTGTTTTCTGTAAATGACAATGTTATAACGTGATATGGTTGGATTTTAGAGCCTTAATCGCATTTAAAATGTGTGTAATGTGTTGTCTAGAACAAACCAATAAACTGATTACGCCAAATTGACCGACTAGTTCTTAGAACAGTCGACTAATTAGCCTAACCAATCGATTGGGTCTTCTGTGATGACTTTGGTTGTTCTCTAGTCAAACATATCAACTGTTTTGTCAGAACTGATCGACTATTCTTAGAACAGTTGACTGGTCTGACCAAACCAATCGATTAGTTTTAAGAAGAACTCCAAGTTTTGGCTAAGCCAAATTGATCAACTGATTGAGCTAGAGAGTGTTGTTTTCGTTTCTCTTGAACTCGGTATGATTTGAGACTTGATATTATGATATAACATGAATCTTTAATGACAAGAACAAAAAACTTGGCATGAATCAACTAATCTATTGGATAGATTAATGGGATTATAATTCATGGTATTCTTATTGTCTTTGGAAAACTTTAATGAGTAAAGTGGAATGAGTATGCAATGATGCTACTTTTGAATGATATATTCCACATTCTTGGCATAAATGGATTAACCTAATGGATTGTAATGATGGTGAAGGTGGAATGATTATGTGGATGTGTTGCTTTGGTTTTTATATGAGCCTTATGTGATAACATAACATTGGAAAATAAAACACTAATCACTTAAAGTGAAAGATGATCGAACGATACATGGTTCTAGATTACCCGATCATGGATTAGCTAGCAAGGATTAGTCTACCGAGGACGTTTATTGGTGCCTTTGGGCTTACCGTCGAACGAGATCCTAGTAGATCCCGATGCCTTACCTACTGATGTACTAAGAGATATCAATACTAAAAGGTCTAGTCACCTAGATAGTTTATTTGGCTTCGGCCAACAGTTATGTCCACTGGTGGTTATTTAGCTTCAGCCAGGACTTATGTCCATTGGTAGTTACTTGGCTTTAGCAATACTTTAAGTCTCTTCGTTAGTGTGGCCTCCATAGTATGTGAAACCATTGAGTGATAACCCAATCAATTGCTTGAGAAAGGAATAATGGCTCATAAATAGTTAATTTAATGGAACATATAACTTGAAAAGTAGATCAAATAGGTAATTTATGCAAGTGGATAGTAAAATAGCCCGGTGAGTGGTGGAATAACTTGTTATTGATTAAATATTACTACCCATGATATCTATGTTGTGTTGATAAGCATGACGCGTTATGAATTGTCAAAGTCCTTGCACGTAGAGCTGGCAATCGGGCGGGTCGGGTCATTATCGGATCGGGTAACATGATAATCGGGTCATATCGGTTTCGGATAATTTCGGATCATTTTGTCGGGTCGGGTTGGGTCGGGTTTGATTCGGATCAACTCAACATCGGATAATCTCGGATCATTCTAAGCTCTCGGGTCGGGTCTGGTTGAGATCGGATGGACTCGGATTCGGGTAAATTTGGGTTGTTCTAATTTCGGTTCGGGTTCGGATCGGGCTCGGTTGAGTTTGAATTATTATATTTTCGGGTCAAATTTAGATTGGATTTAGGTCATTTCATATTTGAGCCATGCTTGCGTCATTTTCTTTCTTTCTTTTTATTCCAAGATATTATTAAAAGTTAATTATTTTGAGATCATTTATTTTAATTTATCTTATTCAATTAAAAGTGAATTATTATATTAATTATTTTGGGGCCTTAGAATTTTTTGTCATTATTTTATCTTTGGAGATGTATCTGACGTTTCAAATTTAAAAGTTTTCAAATCGTATCACTTTTCTTTTTATGTTAAGGTATAACTTATAATTAAACTCCATTATTAGCTTGGTCATATTGAGTTCTAGTATTATTTTAAGTTTATATTATATTTATACCTTATATCTTATACGCTCCTTACATGATATTAACTTATAATAGTCATTGATAATTGATAACAAATGAAGACTTCTAAGGTTGTACTTCTCATATTATTTTTAAAAGAGATTGATCACATCATATCAACATAATTTTAATAAATATAATAATAATAATAATAATAATAATAATAATAATAATAGTAATACAAAAATAATGATAACAATAATAATAGTAATCAATGAATATCAATTATGGCAAAAATAATAATAACAACATATTAGTTTTTTTATTATATATTTTGATTAGATCATATCAAGCTAAATAAGATAAAAATTAGATAAAATAAGTAATAATGACTATTATTGACAAAAGACCAACTAATATTGACTTCTTACTATTTAACACTGTTGATGTAATAAAAAAATATTAATCTTCAATTTTTATAATGAATAACTAACATTCTCACTCCAAAATTTTCCTACTTTCCTATGATGTTGTAGGTGCTATATTATAAGGTATGGCCGTATAGATATTAATATATAGTGTTCAAGGCTGCACTGTTATTATCTTATGGTACTAAATGGAATAATGGAAGTGAACTACTATTTAAATGGCATAGTAGTATTTTTTTTATCTACTTTTATTTCTATTGGTATCAATGGATATTGTATTTGTATATACATAAGTGATATAAATTTTATGAAAGTATATTGTTTCTAGATTTTGATGTAAGTGCTAGTATGGATTAGTTGCACATCTACATTATTTCATGTTTTATGAAGTTTAAAAAATTTTGAGTTATATGTTAATGTTAATTTTTGGGTAGTACCAAGTTGAATCTTTATAGGTTTATAATTTTTCAAATAATATAAGATTTTGGATAAATAATGGACCGGGTCGGGTCATTTCGGATTTATAGTTTTTCGGGTTATATCGGGTTTCGGGTGAATAGCGGGTCGGGTCGGGTTTATTTCGGGCTTATGATTCCTCGGGTTGTATCGGATATCGGATATGTATCGGATCGGGTCGGATAGGTTTCGGGCTTTTTATTACTCGGATAAAATCGGATCGGATTTCGGGCGGATCGAGTCGGTATTCGTCGGATTTTTCGGGTCGGGTCAACTTTTGCCAGCTCTACTTGCACGGCATGAAATACTGACGCATTCTATGACCATGATGGAGCATATAAATCTAATTATATCATGTGAGTATGATATTGTGTTTTAGTATGATCTCTATTGTTTGCCTTATCCCTCACATGCTTGTGACTCCTGTTAAGAAGGTGACTTGGCTTACTCAGTATGTAGCGTACTAATGTGTCCATTTGTTCGGTCACTTGCTCAATCCCACAAGCAGAAGATGTTTTTGAGTATGGCCGGTAATTCGCCCACTTGTGTTGGACTTAAGGGCTTGAGAGCGTGAACACCTGGAGATCTTTTATAGGTCCTCAATGGAAAAGGGTTTTGGGGCTTGCCCAACTTATATTTCATCTCTTTTGTATTTCAGCACTTCAACTATTTTGTTTTAATATATATTTCAGTTATTTTAGGAGCTGACGTGGCCCCATTTGTAAATACTTAAAATCAGTATTTCTATAATATATGTTTTGTGCACTCTATTTTTTGTTTTGGTTTGATTGGTTTCCTTAGCCTTGTATCTAACATGGGATGGGTGGTAACACCCCATTTTCTTAGGTGTATTCGGTATTTTCCGCTTCCACAATATTTTAAAATAAAATTTTTCGATAGTGAAAAATGAGAGTATTATAAAGAGGAAGTCAGAAAGAGACCTAGATAGATAGAGAACCAAAGAGGCAAAGAAAGCAGGAAAATTTTGGATGGTTTTTCTATCACTTTTGATAGACAAGTAAACATTCACACCTCCCGAGTCCTTAGTCACCTCTTCTCTATAGTCTGCTCTCACTTGTGCAAGACCTCAATAATCTTTATACAAATTTAATGGAGCCCTAGGCGAATTCTGAGCACCTTTGTATGAATTCCAACATCATAACCCAATTCTAAGTAAATTGGTAAAAGAAATATCAAGTGGATTGCCAAAAACATTTATGATATAAACCAAAGAGTTATTGAATGTAGTGGTTAAGACTACAAGGTCTGGGTACCTAAAGGTCCCACGTTCAAACCTTCCCTCATGTAGTGTTCTCAGAAAAGTCACAATATTAAGAAACAAAATCTAAGAATGAAGAAGGGGTAAAATTACTAAATGAATGCAAGTTGTGGAAAATATTCGAGGCATAAAAGAAGCATTTTCTACAAGACCTGACTTTGCCCTATAAGTCTTTCGCAAGGAGATTGCGGTAAAGAATAGTATAAGAGCCGCTCGATCATCGATAAGACTCTCCCTTATTCATTCTATTAGGAAAGACTACAGACCAATGTAGATGAGGTTGCTCATATTTTAACATCCCACGAATCTATCCAAGATAGGATTCAAATTTATTGCTACCTTTACTCAACATCTTAAGTGCTAATAAAATATGAAATTGGAATGTTAAAATGCAATGCAAGTGGACTACAAAAATCATCCCCAACTGGATTGTCCAAGATACCACTGCAATGTCATCTGCAATTCAACATTTGCTCTAAGTCAATTGCAAAAATTAACCCCAATGGATAGCAAAATTCAATGTAATTCTGTTACAATTGCCAAACATTAACTATCAATATCATCTAAAATAGATCAATGGGCTTGCATGAAGCTCGATGACTAGAACGATCTAATCAAAATATTTGTTCGAGAAACAAAAGCCTCTCTATCCATCAGACAGAACTATGTTGTCTAAAAGATTGAGAAGGTTGATTGAATGATGATCCAATCCCGTATACGACTATAGGGTGGCTATAGTCTTAGTTACAATGGATGTTATATTAATCATGTGTAATGTATAAAAAGGGGAAGGTTTATTGAATTGTAACTTCCTCTTCAATTAAAGAGCCTGATTAAGCTAAGGATGAAGACATACTTTTGGTGATGCATGAGAAATCGAGCTAAATTCACAAACTATTCTCAAGTATGGAAGAATAGCCCATGTGCTCTAGCAGACCAGCCCAAGAAAGGGGATTTTGTGCACTCATTCCTTGGAAAGAAGGAATCTCATTCGTGCATCTTGAAGGGTAGAATCAACTACTAAATGGAGACTCCTTGAGGATTGGCTTTGGCTAGCATGAACAAACAAATCCATCAAGGTGAGGTTATCAAATGAGGTAATCATGTTGTCTGAGGTTGTTAACAAACCAAACCGGTTCGTAAGCTAACTCAAGCTAGCTCAATAAAGGGTTAAACAAGCCGAGCTTAAGTTTTATTTTTTTGGTTGCTTGCTACTTAAGCCCAGGTAAGTTTAGCTTGTTTGTTTGTGAGTCAGCTTGTTCATAGGATCATTTAGAGCTTATTTCAAGTTCATTTAGAGCTTATTAGAGATTCTTTTATAGGTACTACATTATATATATGCAGAAATTATGCATTCATTTACAATAATCTTCTCGAAACAAGAAATGCACAAAGAACCCCCAATCTTCTCATCAAACATTCTTTATGTCCAAGCATATGGAAAGCCTACTTTCCAAACAAAAAGAGAGAGAGAGAGAGAGAGAGAAAAAAAGAGGAGGAAATAACGAAGAAACGGAGGAAGATACTGAAACTCTAGTGGTGAGGAAGATATTAAAAAGGGGCAAAAAAGAGAGTAGAGGAGGGATGATGTGAAATATGAGGTCCCTGAGTTTGATAGGATTTCAAAATCCGAATGACTTCCTTGATTGGTAAGTATGATTGAAGGAGTGTTTGAATTCATAGAGTAAGATGAAAGAAAGAAGTACTAAGTTGCTATCCTCAAGCTCTCTAAGTATGCTTCTTTATGGATAAGAACTTCAAATCCAGCTAGGCTAGAGGGGGGAAACAGAGAATACCTCACAGGAAAACTCAAGAAACACCTAAAGAAAAGGCTCATGTCCCATGATTATTGCCAAGAAAAAGTAAAAAAGCAACTACCCTTTTTACAAATCATCCAACTATAGACAATAGGCAGCTTTCCATTCGGCTGATTCAATCTACTATATAATTGGTAAAGTTTAGTATCAATTTTAGTAGCGAGCAAAGGATAAGGCTCCATAACACAACTTACTGCACTTCAATATCTAAGGTCCTATTAAGTATGGTTGTCGTTTCATTATTTCTAGGTTCAAAACAAAAATTTGAAAACAAAATGTGTTCAGTAAAAGTGGATGAGTGTTATCTTTTACACCCTGTTTAAAAAGGATGAAAACAGATTTTTGTGAAACTTAAAAAACATGTTTCTCAAAATTGGCTTAAGGAAAAACACAACATGGAGGGCACTAAAGAAAAAGGTAATTCAAAATAATTATTTGTCCCATGGTCTCTGGACCAACACTTCATCGTTCTCATTACTCGACTCTCGACTTCATCGTATCCATTCCTCTTCTTTGAAACCAGACGATGCTCCTCTCTTCCTCACTTCCTCGTCTTTATGGCAATGCTATTCTTGGACAGATTATCAATTCTCCCTCCTCGCTCTCACTCGCCAACTTCTCAGATTCTCCATCTCCATCCGTCACAGTGCTGCTTTTGGACAGGTAAGCTAATTCACATCACTTAATTTAATGACTTTGTTAATTCTTCTCAATTCTCTTCAATTACTTTGTGATTAGTTTGATTCATTAATAGTCTAATTAATTTCCTTCTTGATTAGTCGTAGTTATTTGATTTAATTTCCTTTATTTTCTTTAGATTTACAATTTGATTAAATTCCAAGCCTGCTTAAAATAGTTTACTAGGTCAATGGTATTTCAGCTTGTGATTATTGATAAATGATAATTACTCACACTGGTATTATAGTGGATGAACCTAGTCTAGTGTTGATTTTAGGTTTACTGAGATCAATACTTGTACGTGCAGGGAAGTTCTACCTGAAATGGAATTTGGGGTTTGTATGGTAAATTTCAGACATCCTTTACGATGTGTTGATTATGGTGGCCAAGAATCCTAGTTTTTCATATGACTGCAAGCCTTTTCAATCTGTTTCTAAGCTTAATTTCATTATGTGGATCTTGATTGTCATGGAAAGTGACCTCGGACAGGGTGGAGACCCCTGTATCAGTTTGGGCACTCAAGCTGTAAATCTTGCTTCTATACATGTTCAGTTAAGGGTTATTCAAGTATTCACGGTTATTAAGCACTATATCCCAAACATTTGAAGAAACTCCCTAATTTATGTGCTTTAGTTTTCACTTTATATTGCTTTGTTCTGCAATCTTTCAGAATTCTCTGCCTGGTTATAGTACTGCTGTTTAATGGTTTGAGGGCGCTGGTTACGGTATTTTCTTTATGGCTCAGAGTTCATATTTTTACTGTCATGCTCTTAGTTTCTTTGGTCGTTGTTGTATGGCCCTTTTGGAATAGTTTAAGGTAGCAGCAGTAACTGTTTGGTATTGCTGCTTGTTGTGCTGTCTCAGAAGGGTTGCAAGCTTGTATTCTTTTGCTAAGGATGTACCTGCTTTGGCATAGCAGTCTTGTAAGGTATGTGGAAAGGGATGCCGACAATATGAACTTGAACTGGAACTATGAACTTGTTCATGTAAGAAATATATTTTTCCTGCAAATTACATAAACCATACTAACCCGCTGACTTGTATTATTGGTGTTATTTGCTCGTATCTGCAAATTATAAAAACCATGCTAACCTGACTTTTTTTCTGTACTTAAAAGTGTAGGCCTTCTTTCCACTCAAAAAAATATAAGTTTGGTGCCGCTTTCTAAATACATGTCCAGAGTGGAATAAATACTAATGGTAGTTTCTAGCGCTAGGAAGGTACTGTGCCTGCTGCTCATATCTTTGATTTTGGTTTTAAGTGTTAGCATATGTAGTTTCCACGTAGTGTTGCTGCTTATCTGTTATAGTACTTGTATGAGGGGTATTGTGAAGGATGGTTTCAGATTGGAATAAATACACGTGGTAGTTTCTGGTGCTAGGAAATTACTGTGCCTGCCGCTCCTATCTTTGCTTTTGGTTGAAGTGTTAGTATATGTAGTTTCTGAGTAGTGTTGCCACTTATCTGTTATAGGACTTGTATGAGGGGTATTGTGAAGGATGGTTTCAGGTCATAGGGAATTATGCTCACAGTTTGATATGTACCACTGCAAAGATGGTGATTTGTACTTCTTTCATAAATTTGCAGTGCTCCTCTACTTTTGTTAAATTTGTCTCAACTTGTACATGACCTATAAACTTGTTCATGTAAGAAATGGGAGCAGCATCATCCATGAAACGGAAATATCTTGTATAAATAATGCCAATCAATACTGCTGACATGCTTCTCAACTTATACACACTTTTCCCCCCTCTTTAGATCACGTTTTGGATACGCTTATGCTGAAAAAATTTGGAATTGGTATGGATTATGTAACTAACTCTAATTCTGTTAAAGAGGTGATCAGTACACTACTTTTAGCCATCGTGGGATCTCTCACTTGTGGAACTTTCACTAGTAAGTTAGGTAGAAACTTCCTATTGATGCAAAGACATCAGCCCTTGGAACTTTATATGGAATTGGAAAGTTGACCACAATGGTCCATGATTTAGCGACAACCCAGGGGTATTCTGAAACAACAGTTAGTTGGTCTCATACTTTTATCAGCTGCTTCCGGAATATTGTAAATTCTGTTGCTACACTTTTCTTGATAGAGCAGCTGCTATGGTGTATTGTTATATATTTGTGGTCCGAAATGCTGAAATAATTGGCTGCAAGGCGATGTTGAATGGTTTACAGGTAGCTGCAAAGAAGCCCTCAGTTATGACATATGAACAGTGGTCATATGGCTTCTTTGTTCATCTCTGGATGATAACAAGGCTTGAACCTACTCAACCTTGAGGGCAAGGTTGAATTTTTAGGGGAGGTAATGATACTAGTCCATTGGAGCTGTGGTCCAAATAACAGCATTCAGCCCAAGAGTCACACATACTTCATCATCGATGGTTAGACTTAAGCCTGGGAAAGGAATCTTTATGGCTTTGTATTGCATTGTCCTTTTCTTTGTTTGTTTCATTTGGCCAGCACTAATATGACCTAGATGCTCCAGCTTAGCAGTTCCGGTTGATGCAAGTGCTGCACAAGTTCAATAAATAACTAATCTTTGGAAACTTATAGCAATTGATGTAAGTTTTTGTAAAATTATTTCTCTTTTAATCTAAAAATAACAGCAGTTTTTGTTGTTAATATTATTGGTATCATTATTAATAATTATGTTGCTGTTGTTGTTGTTAGTCTTTACTATTATTATTACTACTACTATTACTATGATAGGCCTGTGGTGAAGTATACATATATTAGGAGGGGCAGAAGGAATAAGATGGAGTGAAATGTATGGGATCACTGTTATGGGCCGAGAAGAGGGGGGTTAATTGCAGGCTTATTTTATAATTGGTTTTATTATTATGCGGGGGGGTGACGGGTCATAACAGAGTCTGTGTGGGTGAAATCTTTTCAGTTATTAGTTGTCTGTTAGTATCCTTTTCTGTTAGTGACGTGGGGGCAGGAATGGGGATAAATTGAGCCGGGGGTGCGAGGAGAGAGGGAGGGGGGAATATTGCTAGGTCTGTGAGAGGGAGGTGCTAGGGCCTCGAATTCCTGGTTGTTCTTATACACTGAAAATCAATACAACTTCTCATTCTCTTTATCGTTTCATTAATTTCTTGAGTATTTACCTTTCTGTTAGAAGAGGAACAGGGGTATTAATCGCAGGTTCCATCATACTATTGTTGTTGTTATATATTACTATTATCATTATCTTCATTACTAACGTTTTCTATTATTATTATTCGTCGTCTTCGTCATCGTCATTATTTGTTGTTGTTGTGATGGTTGTGGTGGTGGGGATGATGGCGAACTAAAAGAAAACTGGTTGAAAATGGTTTTCAGCATAGAGACAACCCAGAACAGAAACTGAAAAATAAAAACTATACCAAACAGGCACTAAGCTTTTCAGTTTCTGTTTCCATTAATTGAATTAGAATGGGTAAGCAGCATTATAACAAAGCGGACAAAAAAATTACAAATATGGCCAACAAAGCCAAAATCAAAGGAAAGGAGCTAGCTTAAAATGGTAAATTAATAAATGTGCAACATATGAAACTCTTTCAATTTTTTCAGTTTTTTTTGGGGGGGGGGGGTATTGTTGTAGTAATCTTTGTTTTACTGCACCACTTTGTTTTATTATATCTCCTCTCACCCAAATACTAGTTACATTCCCAAATTTTTAATCACCATTAGTTTTTGTAACTTCCAGCATCATTATAAAACCGAAAATATTTATAAAGGTGTGAGGTCCATAAAAAGTAAAGTAGCACAATGCTACACATTCCAATATAACAAAGTAACAAAAAAATTGGGAGTGAAAGCAATTATCATTCATACAGTTTATTATTGCCCTGGAATCAGCCACGCATTTCTCACTGCTTGAACCTAAGCGCACACGTTCACCCATATCATACTCTACAAGAAAATATTCATCATCCTTCTTCCAGTACGTTCAAATAAACAAAGCTCCAGGATATGTATGGCCTTATGGTGAAATAAAAATAATAATAATAATAACTGGGGCCTTTTAACCCATAGCAGAAAATAAGAAGTGAATCGTCTCATCAATTGTTGGGAATAAAATCGGGCCTAGGCCAGACATGATTAGAAAGAACCCAAAACCATATCCACATATAAGCTCAAGTGAGGTTTCTTCCTAAAACCAATTGGTAATAGGAGTAGCCCACTAGACTTATATATTGGTCTAATTTCTCTTATTTATCAATATGGCATATTTTATTTGCACCCAAAAATCCTCCCTCGAACAAAGAAACACAAAGCCTCCCTTCCCTGGGAAAATAATGCTCCATCAAGTCAAATATTAATCTTCATTACATTGGTCGAGGGCACGCCTAATGTGAAGCACCTTACCTCGAGAGTTCCTTCATCTATCTAGGCCACTTCTACCTTTCCAATAAAGTATTAAACAACTTGCATTTGAAATTCCAAACCAAGCTTTGATACCACTTGTTGGGAATAAAACCGAGCCTAGGCCAAGCCCGATTAGGAAGAACCAAAACCATATCCATATATAAGCCCAAGTGAGGTTTCATCCTAAAACCAATTGCTAATAGGAGAAGTGGCCCACTAGACTTATATATTGGTCAAATTCCCTCTTATTTATCAACATGGAATATTTTGTTTGCACCCAACATCAATGAATAGCCCAAGACATTGTGATTATCCTAGAAGAGAAACTTATTAGAGTATCATATGCTACAACTGATGCAATAGATTTTGGCATTGTGTGGATTCTGGGAAAAAAAAAAGAAAAATATATATCTATTACATTCTATCATTGATGCAATAGGAGGTAATAAACTTTGAGATAAGTAATTTGTTATCGATCATGGGCCATGCTACCCCACCCAACTGGGTCCATCAACTCAATTTGCTTGACTTGTTGATGTCAATGCTTGGCCCTGACTTTGCTAAGTAAATTCAATTATTAGTCAGCCACATGTATTTTATTAAGTGGTCATGTTTGGTTTATTTCTTTAGTAATGTAATAATGTTATATAAAGATAACAGATCGTATAAATAAATGACGTATTATTTGTTTAGCAAGGCTCAAACCCTTTAGCTTGTAAAAGCCTATAAATAAGAGGTGATGTAATCTATAACCCAACCCTTCGTGGTGCTCGTAGCTTGAGACCATTAGCTTATTGGAAAGTGAGACCATATATCCGTGGATATACCTATTTTTATAGGTTCCATCGGTCTAAGAGCATTAGTCAATAATTAGATGTTATTTATAGTTATTTTTTTAGTCTTAGTCATTAAGTATTACTTAATTGTTATATTTTACTATTTAGCTAAGTTTATCTATCACTTAGTAAATAGGGACCCGTATAGTTTATTATTTTTCAAAGTTCTTTAATAAAATTTGCCATCAATTTGATATTTCAAAACATTTGTTCACGTCATTCATATACATACATATATATATCGGAAGCCCTAGTCATAGGCCAACTTATCCCTAACCCTGGCCATCACCACCACCGATCCCACTGCGCTAAGCCCTCGTCACCAATCAACCCTCATTAACGCACCACTATAGCCAAAGCCACATGCGAACACCACAAACTCACTTTGCCCTATTAATCGTCACCCACACAGTAGCACACACCATGTGATCCTTGCCGCCTCACCTTTCATCGCACAACCATCACCTTTATCTTGATCCCCAATCATCAGTCAAAGCTAACCACCATCAAAGACTACAAGTTAGAAATGAAGTCAAGCTGTTACACCAATTCATGTTGTCGTTGTGGCCCTATCACTGTGTCTGCCTGCCTTCTCCAACCAACACTACCCAGTATGTAAGGAGGAGAAGACAGCAGCACCCCCTGCCCAGTCCAGAGAACTCACGGATCTAATTGGATTTAGTTAAAAGATTAAAAATACTAGGGGGAAAAAGTTCAAAACGGGAAATAAAACTCTTTGTTTTATTTTATTATATTAGGATGTTGTGGAACCAAGATCAAGCCAAAATTTACTCAGGCTGGATATTTTATTCAAGAACTTTGACAAGGTCGTTGCAGATTTGCCCAAGAAGCTAGAGATACTAGTGATCTTATTCAACATATGATAAAACCGAAATCCAAAAAAGAAGACTAGTTCTCGCCGTAGGCCCTCCCAAACTCATGGTTGGTCTAAGAAGACCAAATGTTCTACTAATTCTCACATCTCAACCTAGATGCTCTCACTACAGCTAGACAAGTCAAGTTCATCGAACATGCCCCAAGTGAGACCTTTAACTCATCTCAAGTGGGAAAGAATAATGCAATATACTCCACACATCATAGGGCCCGTAACTTAAGCACATTAGCTTATTGGAGAGCAAACCTACGTACCCATGGATATACCTCTTTTTGTAGGTCTAATAGGTCTAAGATGGTTAATTAGTAATTGGATATTATTTAACATTATCCTTTTAGTCTTAGTTATTAAGTATGACTTAATTGTTATCTTCTACTATTTTGTCAAGTTTATCTTTTTCGTCATATAATGTATAAATATGGACCTATGAAGTTTATTGTTTTTCAAAGTTGATTAATAAAAGTAGAGTAGTTTGTGAGAAACTGAAGGCAAAGAGTAGCCTTGCATCAAGAGGCTAAGATATCTTTAAAGGGAAGCTGAAATTTGCCGGCCACTTTATTAGGTCTCTCCTCTATTCCCTCGCTCATCCCAAACCCTAAACCTAGCCAACCTCCTCCATTCTCTCTCCCCCCCCCCTGTTCTTCCACCAGAAGGAAGAACTAGAACCTAGTTCTATGCACTCTACTTTCTCAAATCATCCACCCCCATAACTTGATTCATAACCCAGGGCCATAATATAATTTTGATCAACTACTAGCATGCCATATAATTTTTATGATTCAAATTCGACAAAACAATGAATACAAGCAAGCGTTTGCTCATTTGAAGAAAAAAATTAACAATATAGAGAAGAACTAAGTTTAAACCTGTTTAGAAATCAAGAAACAATGGAGGAGAAAGCTGGAAGCAACATATAAAAACTTTAAGAATAATAGGATACCTTAAGTGACAATTACGCATTCCTTCTATTTCAGCTTCATTTTTTACTGCCTTCTGCATTGCTATTGGCGAGCTTCTAAAAACAGCAGCAGGTCCATCAAAGTTTCCATTAGAACTGTTTGTTTCTGCTTTACTTTTCTTATTATCATGGCTTCTAAGGGACTTCACAGTTTTAGCTTCAAAAGCTTTCACCACAGCAGCATTAACTGATGAAGTATCTAGCCATAGATGAGCCCCCTGAATAGCCAAACTGAGCAGAATATAAGATTAAATTACAAGAATTCCAGATAGTAATTTTAAAATTTTTGTTGAGTTACATATATTGAACCTCAAGGAAAGAAAATCACAAGGGAACAAAATAAGAACTATTTCAAGAAGCCACGAAAATATTATCAGATCTGAAGTTTTTCAGCATCTAGTCATAGAAGAGAATTCAATCATGAGAAGCATCAACGAGTATAAAATGCAAACAAAGTTAAAATAATTATAGCAAAATCCTATATATAGCTAATATTCACAGAGTACATTAACTTACTTTGCAATTGCCTTGAGAATTGATTCATATGATCTCAACTCAATGCCTGCACTATTTATGTGATCCATTACTTCTTTGCTAATTTTACGCTTATCAATGAATAATTTCGCTCCATCAGTCTCCACAACTAAATATGAATACATAACAGGAGAATGTGGAATATCGTTTCCTCTCTGCAAGATAAAACAAATCAAATGATGATAAAGCAAGCACAATTGAATAGTATCAGCCCAAAGCAAATCATAAAAAATGATAACACCAGAAAGAAACACATACCAAATTAAGAATCCATGCAATTTCATCAAGCCTAGAGATAATAATAGCAGAACAACCTGCATCTGCTAGCTGTGATCGCAACGAAGATAATTTTGATGGCACATCCACACCAGCATACTTCAAATCATGCACCCGTACTGGTTCTTTAGGAGGTTCTGGTCTGCATTGTTTCCATATTTCGTCCACAAGATTCACACTTGATAACAAAACCAATTCATTGTTCTTGAAGGACAACTCCTCCTTAAGTTCTTCAGCAAAATCATGAGTAAAAAGAAACTGTTCCCTTCACAAAATTTGAGCATACATAGGATCAAGTGCATGCCAGGAAAAAAGTGTAAATCTTATACATCTCTGGAAAATGCAGTTAAGTATGAAAAAACTTATGATAGATTAAACCAGCATTTATAAAAATAAAAAACAAAATTAAATTAAATTAAATTAAAAAGCACATTACAATGCAATTCTATGACACATTACAGCACCAATCATGTTCTCAGGTAGCAAGTTAACGAAGAAACCTCCTTTTCCCCATGCACATCATCATCTCACTCACTTGTTACTGAATACGATTGCCTTTGCTGTTGTTTCTCCTTGATATTGCACTTTATGTTGTTTGTGGACTGTCAGTGTCGCTATTAATCATTCATTTAGCAATTTTCATCATTATTTTTACAATTTTTATGTTTAATAAATAAAAGCAAACATACACAATTTTCCTCATCTATTGCATCTTTCTCCGAAGAAATTTTTTGCAGGTCAAGAAACAGCCAACTGCTGGTTCATAAACAGGTAATGGTGAGGTTACATACACCCAGACCTTCCCATGCCCTGCTAATGATGGGTTTCATGCTGGGTGGTTGTTCTTCTTTGTAAGATAATAAGCAATGTTAAAAGGGAATGACTTACAGGGTCAATGCCCACTTTGGACCCAGGAGCCAACACATAATTGAGCCATTCAGTAATAGTTGGGACTCCAATATTGCCGCTACGCATGAGAGTCCAACTGGAGCTTAGCTGCTTTTCTGCCTGGTGAAAATAAAAGACAAAATATATCGAGGGTCATGAAGAACCATTAGCAAGCACCTCAAGGTTCAAAAAACGAGCACACCACAAATAATGAAAGAACTGAGAGCAATCACTTATAGAGTTGATTACACACAAATTGTGGTAGACAAACTAGAATCTTAACCAGTCATTGTAAAATATATACCAAGATTTAGGAACTTCTCTATAAATCAATAATGAAGCATAATAAGTAGAGGTTATTCAAATAACCAAAGAATATAAAGGGTAAGAAACAAAGATGCCTTTGATAACAGAGAGTGCTAAAAGGAGGAGGGAAGTGAATCAATGATCTTTCGCATCCAGAATTTAAGTGATTATTTTCCTTGCAAAGAACTAGCTTTCATTCTTTATTCAATGAGGATTTGCAAGAGGGTTTGAGCACAATGAAACAAGAAATACTTACCATGCCAGATGCCACAGATATATAAACATTCCAAAGAAGAGGACAGGGATAGTATTCTATCAATACAAATGAAATAAAAAAGGACTCATTCCACATTAACCCATAATTTCATCTAATAGTGGAGGCAAAACAATGCACTTCCACCCATACAATATATGTAAGTCCCAATACGCAATATGGGCTGATATTTATCAGATTGGGTTAGCCGATACGTGATATTGGCGATACATGACAAATTTAGAATTTCACGTATTTATCGGCGATATATCAGTTACTGGCCAATATTTGCCAATATTTTACTGATATTTGCTAATATCTATTGTGGAAAAAAATAAAAAATCACATCCCGACAACCGTGTCATATAAAATATAATTCGCGACGCTCCGATACTATGACACCACGACCATAACTGCGATTTTATTAGTTGCTTCTACCCCAAAGAAAACAACAAAAAAAAGGAAGAGAGGTCTCGCTTCTGCATGCAGTCAAGAATAACACGTGTTTTTATCTTCATATAATACATACCTGGAGAAAATAACGGCCGTCAGTCCAAAGAGCAGCTTTATTTACAGTAACAACAGCAGTGCCAGCACTGCCTGTAAATCCAGAGATGTAGGCCCTTCTCATATAACATTCAGCAATAAACTCACTCTGAAAGGTAAAAGGCAAAGGGAAAGCATTAAGCAACATGTATCAGGTTATCGACCAGAATTCACACACCATTCATTACAGAAGAGTGTTTGTTTACAATTGTGAGCAACTACCACTGACAACCACAAAACCTAATTCATCCCCTAATGGATGAATAGAATGTTGGTTCGCCAAATACAAAGAACTTTCAATAGCTCGATCAAACATACCACATAACATGTTAATAGTGCCCACTGCCAAATAATTAGCAAGGAAATTTGGCTTTGTCGAGCGAATTAATTTAAATAAAATGATAATGTCATACTTCTTCTATGGACATTATCACTTTAAGCATGACTTTCCTTCTATCCTCTTTTCGCGTGTGTACTATGTTGTTACGAGTCAGATTTTCCCGAGGCCCAAAAAAGCTTGCTAGAGCCCTTTTAAGTACACTTGTTAGTATATTTTGCTACTCATTGAAAAATTAGTAGTCGGTATTTATCTTTTTTTAGTGTTATTTAGTATCATATTTACTTATTAATTGGAAATTTAGAATTTATCTTCTCAAAATTAGCTTCATCTTAGAAGGAAATATTTTAAATAGGCAAAGTATGCGGTAATTACTCTTTTTGATGTGTGGGTAATTACTTTCTATAAGGTACTTGATAATTCAGACCTAAACATGGTAGATTGTAATCAGCTATAAATAAGGCTTTTAAGCCACAGTAATAAGCAAGATAATAAACAAGCTGGGGAATTAAATAATCAAGTTAACTCCCCAGCCACCTTATTATCTCTCTACTCTCCATCTCTAACCCTAGTCATCAGCCCCCTACCCCTAGGGATGCCACCAGTCACACAACCACCACACGTCACTTTCCCTACATCATCCATGCATAGACACAACAACAACAAAAGGAGGGAAAAAAAAAAAAAAAGAGGAGAAGAACAAAGTATCTAATGCTTCTTACTGAAACCAAACCCAACTATGGCGAGATCTGGGACCATAACTAATTGGTCCAATTAAAAGATTGACAACATCATTCAAGATTTAACAGATTCTCTACCAACTCTATGCAACCCCAAGAAAGAATTGTCCAATTAGAAGATTGACAACATGAAACTTCAAGGCAACAATTCAGCACCCTTTGTGACACGGCTCAATCCTTGCCTATAGTTCAACAGATTTAACCTTGCAACATAGAATCTCACTACTTTAGTTTCATATGTTGCATTGTCATCTCAAAAATTTCGGGAACCTAGGTTAAAAATAAAAATCATTCCTCCAAAATTACATTATGCATATATATCTATGGAAAAATATCCCTGGTTTAGTTTCAAAAGCTAAAATGCAGACCCACAATGATCATTATTGATAATATTTTCAATAAAAATAACGAAAAAATAGAAGTATAACCTATTTTCCATGAAAGGGAAAAAAATCCAAATCTATCTTCTTAATAATAATTTTGTAACTATTAGACCCATTTAATCCAACAGCCCACCTATTGGACAGGCTTAAATTGTTGTTTTATGGGCCATTCATATTACTAGGAAGCTTTAAGAAGTGTAAGTCAAAGATGAACAAAACAATGACAGAATCAAAAGACAAATCAAATTGCATATCAAACATGGATCATCCACCAATATGCCATCCTCTGCATCAAAATCATGATTACAATAGTAACAAAGTTAGCACTAAAGATTTACATATTATGGGAGGTCTTAAATTTACTCTTTTCTCTTAAACTTCAGTCATGTTTGTAACTTACTTATTTTGAAGTAAAATGTTGTGTGGATCATTAATTGAATAAAAACAGCTTTAACTTTAGTTTGATTCATGTTTGGGTTCACATACAGGTATTGACATGAACTAAATATTATGTTTGGATTACTTTGAATACAGATCACTATCGAGTTGACCAACTTTGGGTTGGTTTTGGTTATGTTTGGATAGCTTTGAATTTTGGATTAAGATCGATGTTAAGTTTTTGAATCAAAATCAAGGAGCTTTCTAATCATTTGATTCGGATAATCAAATTCAAGTCAACCTTGCTGAGTCCACATACGTCTAAGATAGGTAATATATTTTTCAAAAAGTATAATTATACCTTCTAAAAGAGTATGTTTTTAGCTATTGGAATCTTATGAGTTAGTTTAGATATTTTGTTGAAGTTTGTCAACCTTTTTTTCTTTTCTTTGGTAATCAGGGCTCCCCGAATAGTCCTCAGGTTCATATAGCAGTGTTCCTCAACCAAATGAGCAATTTATGTCAAACCCACATGGGTACCTCAGCGTGAAATGAATGCAAAACCTTGAGAATATGGTTGTTACAATCACAATCCAAATAATTGGTTCACACAATCTTAAGATCTTAATATACCAAAACAATTCCATGGGTGCAGGGATTGCACACAAGCAAAAAATCATAGTCGATATTGAAACGTTGCCGACATTAAACATTACATCATGGCATGAATTGTATTTTATTTTCTTTACAATAAATATTGGTTATTCTGGTATGTACCATATTGGATGGTACACACGTGACTTCATTTTCATGTCGTGCATCAGACATTTTGTGTATTGATAACCTAAAATCCAAAATATATATCAGTTGCGTATTGGCATATCAACTAATATTTTATTAAATAATTGCACTTGTGACAAGATTGTATGTACGATTTCACAGGATTGTACATGATTTGATGGGACTGTGTAGGATATAGTGGGACTACATGTAGGATCGGGTAGGGTTGTATGGGATTGTTATATATTCCATCTTTCTTTTAATATTCCCTCTCCTAGATGCCAAGATTGAAATCCATGAGTTAAGTGATAACAAAGTTATAGCAACATGTATTGCTTCTAATGAAGATGATAATCTTGATGGTTTTGAAACAAATGATGATGATGAAAATGGCACAACCCTGAAATTGAAAGTGATGATGCAAGTGATTTGAATTATAATTACGGCTATTATGAATATTTTATGCTGATAGTATTTATCATTTTATGGTAATTTTCATTTTTTGGGGGCATTTTGTTTTTAATGTGATTAATATATAGTTCTTAATTTGTAAATGTAATTCAACAATTGGTAATACTTTAAGTTACGAAAACGTAAGTAGTAGTTACTTCATAGCTTGAGTACAAATTTATACATTCAACCTGCCAATATATCAAGGTTATATTTTTGCATTTTCCAAAGGATCCTACGATCCATTTCTGAGGCCTCCGTAGAATCTCAATTCTAGCAACATTGAGAGGGATAACCACACCAAGGTACCGTACACCATGTGTTTACAACTTTAATCAACCCAATGGCATGCATCCAAACAAAGCTTATGTGAGTTTAGTTATAATGGCACTATATGACTCAAGATGAAAAATAAATATGGTTATAAAGGTCCTCTCTCGCGCAAAGAAAATAAAAAATACATATATAAATAATCTTCAAAACCTGAAAGTTTTGGACCTTAAGTCTGGAAAGAAGTCAAAGGTCATGAGATATTTAAAAGATAGAAAGCTTAGTCCTCCAAGAGTATATAAAAGCAGCATTTGGTAACCAACTTATTTGCCACTTAATCATTTATTTTTGCTGACAATTATGCTCTAGAAAATTTCAGAACTACTTTTGCCTTTAGTACAGTTTATAATAAAAAATTGTATTCATTCCATTTTCATAAGCAATTAATTTGCTAAACAAATCTAAAGTGTCCCTAGGCATTAAATTGTGGTAGCAGTCATGATTGCGGGGACGAGGAGATAATTTATATGTCGCAGCGTGATTTTTTTTTAACAACAAATATCGGTCAATATCATAAATATTCAGTAAAATACTGGTAAATATTAGGATATATTGATAGGTCAAAAATCTGATATATATTGGGATATAGCCAGTGTTTGAAAAAGCGCACCTAAGGCACAAGGCGCAAGGTGATGGGGGGGGGCTTTTTTGGTGCTAGGCGAGGCAATATGAGTGAAGAGCACGTAAGGCGGCTGAGGCACACCTGAGGCACAGAAGCGCACAGGCATGCGCCTTTGAGCAAAATTTCCTTTCAACAAAAAAAATCACATAGGAAGCCAAGGACTTAGGGGAGAGGAGGAGTAGACATTTTTTGGAAAAAGGGAAGCCTATCTATAGTTTTAATTGGGGCGAGCAATAGTTGATTTGGAAATATCAAGCAAGGAATTAAGGGAGAGAAGTAGACATGCACATGCCTTTCAACAGAAAAATAAATAAATAAATAAATAAAATATGTACATTCTGCAATCAAACAGGCTGCAAGCCTACAAGCAGAGTCAGGGTCATCAGAAAAGTATAAAAAAGAGATTAAAATTCATTTTTTAAACACATAGGTAGTATTAAACTCATATAAAAAAATAAACAGAGTTAGACAAAGAGACAGACCGTAGAGAGCTGAGAACCAGAGACAGCAAGAAGAAGTGGTTCATAGATTCAACTATCTACTAGTATTGATAGTATTAAACTCATAGGTTGTTATTTTTCTAAGTATTTTCTTGTTATAGTATTTTTTTTTTCTGAAAACTTAGTCATTTAATCATTATTTTTTTAGCTTTGAGTAATTTTCGCGGGTCACATCGCCTAGGCGGCGCCTTCACCTTCTGCCTAGCGCCTAGGCTCCAAGATCCCTATTGCCTAGGTGAGCCTTAGACCTTTTCAAACACTGGATAGAGCAGTGTATTAGACAATATTTTATTCCATTAGTGTCGCTAAATAGATATCGTGTCATTACAATTTAGCTCTGTTTAAATATGACACTTTATGGTCATTCACAAACAAAGAAAAAATATTTACGATTTACTAATGCATATACCTGAGCATATTGCCATTCAACATTTCATGTCAGTTCAATTGATCAATTTCAGTTCATGGCGCCGCTTAATTTACCAACCAAAACTTCAATCCAGCAAAACAAACCTATGAAGCGTTGACAACCATGAAAACTCTTGGACATCTATTTCATTACTCGATAATTATTAGTATCATTGTTGGAACTCCCGTTTGACCAACATCAATGAAACAATTCGCCGCTCTCGATTATCATCGACAAAATCAAGTAAAAAAAAGGCAAAAGCAAAATAGAACAAATAAAAACCTGGTGAGCGTCCTGAGAAGGTATAATGTATGCATCGATGCCGATACCCGGCTTACTAAATAGCTGACGCAGGCTGCGAAGCTTCTCGTCAGAATCCGGCACGTTTTCCTTCCTTTCACGGAGCTCCGATGAGGGTTTGGCAGTGATAGAGCTGCTACAAGTTCGTATAGTGAAGTAGGTTGTGTGATTCCGCGAATTTGTTGATATCGATGGGTAGGAAATCAATTTGCAGAGAATCGGGAACGATAGAGAGAGAAAACCAGAACAACGAGAGTGTCGGAGATGAGATGGTTTCAGTGCATGCGTGGTGGCTGAAGAAACTACAGATAGACTTGTCTCCATGGCAGCGTAACACACCCTCACCTCGTCTCCTTTGAATAACACAGTGGTCCAGCGTCTCTGCTTCTTCTTCTTCTTTTTTTTCTTCTTTTTTTTTTCTTCTTGAGCCAACAACTGGAGATGCCGTGTCCGTGTCACTCAGTTCTCCCCAAATTGAATCCTGCGTACAGTACTCGGATGATGCTTGCAGCTCTGAGGTCATCATATTTTGTACAGTATAAAATTTTATTATTTAGGTTATTGAAAAAAAAAACATTATATATATATATATATACACACACTAAAATATTAATAGCATTCTAAATAGTCATTTGTATTAATATAACTCCAGCATAAAACAAAGAGGGAGGGATACATTCGCACTTGAAGATAAACATTTCACAAAATAAACATCTTTTAATACTACAGTTCATAATGTATAATAGATAAATATACATCTTCTAAAATATAAATATATATATGCTTGAAAACAACTTAGTGTACATCTTTCTTGATATTAGGCGTCTCCTATTTCAATAACACTCAATTGTTAAAAAGAAAATGCACAAGTTGTAAGACCCTACTTTACAAACATATATCTAATATTATAAATATGAGAAAATTATGTTATTTAAATATTAATTATATTCTTTGAATGAACCTATAATTATGGTTAAATTTAGAAATATTGTGTATCATTATTTATATATACGCTCACAACTTTATGACATGAGACTTTTCAAACCATTTTGGTTTCTAATATTCCAAATTAATCATATTTTAATATTTTGAATTTTCCAGAATCTCCTAGCTCTTTTTATAATAAAAAAATGAAGGTTTAGATAAAATGTCATTTTCATTTCACTTCGTTTTTATTATGTTTTAAGCCTCAAAATGATTTTTTTAATTATCTAAAATTTAGGAAGCACAGAAAAGAAAACCATGATATTTTAATATTTATTTTTATATAGTTCACCATTTTCGAACAAAATTAGCTATCAAAACATAAGTGTAACATTCTCTATTTTTCTAACCCTAATTATTATGTGATTAGGCTCGTAATCTATTTTTAAATGTTGATTTCCATGTCAATTGTATTAAATTTGTGCTTTCTACATTTTATTTTATTCATTTACAAAAAAATGCATTGTCCATGATTGTTCTAATTCGGTTATTTTCTCGTACTCTCCACTCATTCAAAATTCTCAACTCATTCTAAATTTATTTTTTATCATGTCAACTTATTCCATTATATTTTAATTCACTTATTCATACTAAATTGTTAAATCATACAAATTTATACTTATGCAATTAGACGATTGTAACCGTTTTTATTTGTTTTATCCACTTGAATGCTAAACCAACTCCATGATTGAGTGTTTTTATATATTTGATTTTTAAAAAAAATGGCATTAATTTGTGCCCATTCAAAGCCTTTACTATTTATTTTCCCTATTTGCAAAAATAATACATTTTCCATGGATTATGTAATTGCATCATTTTCATTCGTTTTTAATTCGTCACACTTAAAACCATATCACATGTTTAATATTTTTATATATTTAGGTTTCCTATATTATTTCATATATTTATATAATATTTTATAATTTTAGGAATTTATATGTGCAACAACCTCATTTTTATAACGATTTTTTGTACAAGACAATTTATAAAAGTTAGAGAGAAAATGCACAGTGATATCGCCACATTCAACATATAAGAGATATAGCCACTACAAATTCTAAAGAGGGTGCTAAATTGAAAAATAAACTCATATCCTAAGAGGTAAGTGTGGTTGTGACATGATCTGAGTCTAATACAAAACTTACAAAACTTATAAGAAAATTAAATACAATGTTAAAAAAATCTAACTAAGTTCTACATAAGAAAAACAAAATTGAATATAAAATCCCAATAATCCAAACTAAAATGACTATTGAGTCGATCAAGGACTCGATGCTCTCAGCCCTAAACAAGCAAAGCACAAGGAACCTACACAAACTTAAATAGTATGGTAATAATATGACAAGTGTACTATGTAAGTATAACTTACTGTAAGTGATTGCATGCCCGTATAATACATGTAATGCATGCTGAAATAGAGAAAATAGTCACAGTACATAATATAAGATAAATGAAACATGATGAGATAGAAAAATACTCATAAATCGTGATGAGAAAAAAAAAACATGATATATGCTTACACTTAACCAGATATGGCAGCTTCAAACTAGGAACCTTGATGCAAAAACATCTAATGACACTCAAGACAATCAAGTAATTATGGAATTCTTGAAGTTCTTGAAAGTCTTCCACAGAACCCTAATGCTTTTTTTGCAAGACTCTTGGAGGTTTGTAACATTCTTACATAAAGAAGATTAAAATGTCAAGATGTTAAAACATTCAAGATACCAAGTGTTACAAGAAAGAAAAAAATCAACAAATTACCAACAAACTGCACCCAAATAATAAGCCCACACTCTTTAACAACTTGGTCTTTAGGTTAACAAAATTGTTATACCAAAACTAGTTGTTATTTTGTTTAACTAGGGTTTGTTGGATATTGTTATTTGTGTGTAATTTTTGTTCAAGTGGATGATATTTTTGTTATATGTTGAATCTATTATGACATATAAGGGTTGATTAAGTTAGTTGAAAATAATTAAAGTTGTTAGGAATTAGTTAAGCCCAATGTGTAGAGTAGTTATTAGTAGTTAGATTAGTTGTAACAAACTTATGTTTAGTTGAATATATAAGGCCCAATTTTTGACCATTTGCCACACATCATATTATATTTGAATATTAATGATAACAACCTTTTGGTTATATTCTCTCTTTGTGAGTAAGTTCTCAATCATCTTTATGATGTTGAGTTTATTCTATTAGGTTTTACTTAATGTGATTCCTAGTAGGATCCTTGGAATGTCTTCTTTGTGAGACATTCAAAGTTATATTATTGTTCATCATCCTATTTGAGCCATAATATCATTAATCTCAAAGTTTGAATCCTCCAAACTAATATTCTACTTATTTCTCATCGTAATCCATATATACCACTAAGGTATAAGGAAAAATAGGGAACCACAAATATTCAACTAGCATAGAGGAGTCAAGTAAAACCTATTGCATCTCTAGCATGCTTTTTAACAAGTGTTTTAAGATGTTAACACTAAACACATATCATTAAATCATATAAGAATATCTTGACATAATTCAAGGAAAATCAAGTGAGTCAATAGGGTATATGAACGCAAACTCCGAGGCATGAGTATGGGCATCCAGTATAATACTCCAAATTTTATTTAATCTTAATCCCAAATAATTAATATCTTAATCTCATTCTAATCTTGAGAAATTGATATTTCTACCTTTTCTTAATTTCTTAATTCTAAATCTTAACATAATTTGAATAATTATTCCTATTCATTAATATTTTAACCTAAACCTAACCATTGATGATTGATAATTAATTTTGCCCTAATTCTCTAATCTAAATTATTTAAACCTAATTTTAATCCTAACCCTCAACTTATTTTTTTTCTCCTTTTTCTCATTTTACTTTTCTTTTTCTACCCCCTGGATTCCTTCTTCATCTTCTTTCCCTTTCTTCCTAAGTGTTTCACTCTTTCTCCCTACCATTTTTCTTCTTCCATGCTTACACCCTAAACCTATCTCTCCTACCATCATCATCATGACAATCGCCTCCCACATCTCACGGGATGTGTTCAATTTAAAATTTTATCCAAAACAATTACCCTAATTATGCCACTTCCCCTGCTTACCTTCTCTGTCACTCCTCATCTTTCATACAACCTCTCTCTATATATACGACTGTACTCTCTCCTCACTTAATTTAATTTCATTTCCTAACTCCCTCTAATTTTCCATTACTACCAAGCATCCTAGTCTTATTCTTCTTCTTTTCTACCATGTTCGTTGATGCCATAAATCCCCTACCATTTTCCACCTCCCACCACCAAGCACCACCATTTTCTCCCAGCAACCAACCACCATAGCCACCCCATAAATCCCTGCTCATCTTCATCAACCCATACCAATCACCCTATATTCCCATGATGCACAACCACCGAATGTGCAGCCTTCTCACAACTTTAACCCACCATTGTCACCAACCTCCGTTGATCCACCCTTAGCTACGACAAAAAATGTCATTTCCACCCCCTATAAATGGCATCAATCACACTTGATTCCCCCTTGTCTTTAACATTAGGTGTCATTTCCATCCCCCTTCTTGCATAAAGTTCTATCATTACACTTTCAAGCCTTACGTGATTTGGTTTTGCTCCATTTTCACCCTCATTTTCCTTAGCTTATCCTTGTTTATATTCTTAAGTTACGATTGTATTTTATCCTTGTTTAGCGAAGGAGGTGGGTTGAGCTATACATGCTTAGAAACCAGGGTCTTTTCTAGTAAGGATACAAGTTGTAGTTAGAGTTTTTCAACTAAATGTTATGTATGATTGTTTGTATTATCATGTTTTTATGATTATTTTATTAATTTAATGTTGTTAATGTTATGTTGTGATAATGTCATATCATATGATGGAAAGTAAGATAAGAAAGCATGTGCTTAAGTGATAATTCTTATGTTGTAAAGCCTAAGCAAATTAGTATGACATATAGTATTGTATGCGAGTTTGAATATGTATGGTAAGTGAAAAATAAGTGTGGTTAAGATTTAACATGATTAAATAAAACTGGGGATTGAAAAATAATGATATCAGACATATAAGGTTTTTGGTGAAACGAGGGTGTTTGGCTATCCTTAAGGATATTTTGGTCAATATGGGTTTAATATGAAAATTTTGGTATTTTTTTATGTTTTAAATGGTTTAAAATATTCTAATAATATAATGTAAAATTTTTGGATTAATTATGAATAGACCAAGTCCAAATAAGTTGAGAACATGACTTAAATTGGGAATATTAAGCCTAGAGGCGGTGTTATTATTACATTTATAAGACATTAGTGTTAGACCTTAATTTTTGGATGTGTTTTTAATATTATAATTTTAGGAATGTATATTAAATTTGGTAATCATATGAGTCTTTTGGGAAAATTTACCTAACTTGTGAAGTTAGGGGTTTATAGAGGTTGTGAATAACAACTATAGAGATAGGATTGTTATCACATGTGTAAAATATTATAGTTAGATCTTGATTTTTGGATATATTTATAATAATAATACTTGTGAAATATTTGTTAAAATTGGTGGATAAATGATCAACATGGAAGAAGTTATGCTTGTATTGTGAAATTAAGGTTTTCTTAGGAAAGTTGTGACCTTTTTCCTTAGGGAATATTACAATCTTCATTTCATTGAGATTTGTGTGTTTTGGACAATTATTTTAAGCTGGATTATGTACATTGCATATCTTTATCCATGTTTGCATGATGGACTTGAGATAAATGACAGTAAATAAGACATTTAATCACTTAAAGATCATATGAGTCAGATTGAGGTGTAGAGTCTATTCTACTAGCTTAATTATATTGGTCAGGAGCATCTTGCTTTAGGAGGTGCTTCAAATTGTTCCACCGATTTAAAAATAATGTCCTAGAGTATTTTGCCTTTGGAGGTGTAGAGTTTATTTCACTAGATCAAAAATATCAGAGTCATAAACTAGACATAAATAAGAAATGGTTGATGATGTTATCTAATGATGGAAATCTGGATTCAGTTATTCTCCTACATCGTATCATGTTTAAGCTTTTCACCACTTTTTGGATGATGAGTTCTTTATGTGGTCTTATGTAATTGTATCATTTCTGAACTATATTGTTAGTATATAGCATACTAATTATTATTTTCATAGGTGTTGTTTATTACCAAGAGTAGAGCGCTCGTATGTTTTTGTGCAAGCCAATGAGGACCCATTAGATGATTTTGTTACTTATGATGCTTTTATATATGGAGGAATGATTCTTATGTATTAGAATTGAGTGTAGAGTCATGTTATCTGGTTACTCACTTTTTGGTCTAAATACCTTTTGGGACTATTGTTTTTCAATTATCCCTCTTTAAGTATTTTGATTTTGTACTCGGAATTAATCTCCAAACTTATCTTTAATTTTATGAAGGCTCTCTTATTTTCTATTTATCATGTTTTATGTTCTAATTATTTTATCTTGTAATTGATATAAGGATGGTATGGTAAGCTAAACTTAAGTCAATTACAACGGTAACATCCAACTATTTTGATATCACACTTCAGTAGTAAATTTTGTGGTTTTACATCTAGTCCTACCATGAATAAACATAATTCATGGGACATAAATATAGCAATAGAGCATAAAAACCAAGAGTATATAGGGATAGTTGTCCTACCACAATGAAAAAAGTCAAGGATACAAATAATGAAGGCATAAACGCCAAATTCACATATATACTCCAATGCTACATCACAAAATGGACAAAAGCCATAGGGTACTATAAACCAAATGAGAATCCCACTCCTCTACAAATGAGCGCACTAATATTAGGGGACTTATATGAGAATTCCAACATTCATCTATTGTAACACCTAAATTTACAACTTGAAAATTTTGTTTTAAGCGGAAGCTAAATATAAATGTATAGGTGCTACTACCACATCTGATATAGAGGAGGTATAGATAATACCTAAACTATACCGGGTGCAAGTCTAAAGAGTAACTCATATCCTTTAGATTAGGTGTAGTCATCTTATAATCTCAATTTGATATGATACTACAAAACCGATAGAAGAATATAAGAAACAAATAGATAGGTATGTAACACAAGGTATTGACAAAAGGAGATATAGAAAATTTTAGTACAAAAATAGACTACAAATATACATATGTGGATATCAAGATAAACATCAGCTCGCCAAACCATATATTCCTATTCTAAGCCCAACCCTCAGATAAACACTACAAACCCATGATGTCCTCAACTGACCTTTGTACATAAATAATTGAAAAGGGGAAACAAAAATAGAATTGGTACGATAAGCATATTGAGTAAATTAAATCCACTAAAATCAGATAACATGCAACATATAGGACGCATTGGAACAAGCGTATGCAAAATAATATAAGCAAATATGTTAAAACATGAATCATGGTAACATTTATTAAAGTTTCACTATTCACACTATTCCTCATTATTCATGATTATTCATTATTCTCAATACTCATTAAAACCCTAGGAATGGCACAAACACATTGAATAATATGAAAAACTTAGATTATGATAATGAATAATGATATCATGGAATACACATATACATGCAAAGATTGCTTGTTATTTTGTTCCTTATTTATTTTTATCATATAATTCACCACATTCTATATTTTATCATGTTCTTACTGAAGTAACATTTTTTACTTATAACATGGTACACACCTGTCCCTTATTCCCCATGGACATCATGCAATTTCCACATATAAAACACTATTGTGTTTCATAGACATCAGATAACTATCTCTTGAGCTATAAGATGTCAAGCATCTATTCTAAAGTACAGATGTCATATATATCATCCTACTATTATTGTCACCCTATCATTAAGTATTAATATATCCCATAAGGCTCATAGATTACTTATATAGTAGAGAGGGGCCTAGATAATGTTCACAACATTAGAACGATTTGAATAAACATTCAGTTGTCAGATTGATGCTAATTGTAGAGCTTGTGCTATATGGGCTACAAGTCTGATCCTTGCTATACAAGCAAATGATATGATCCTACTAATTTCGAATATAATATTTTACTTTTAAATTTACTAATTTATTAGATATTTTATTAATCATTGCCTAAATATAAGCCTATACACCAATTTTAGAAAAAAAAATACTATTCATAAAATACTATGTACATATAACTAAAAATATAGAAATATACCAAGAATCTTATATTTAAAAATAAAAATTTATTTATTATTGAGATTTACTATTCATGTTAATTTACTATTCATGTCAATTTACTATTTCAAAGTTTAAGTCAAAGGTTGAGGTCAACCATTATGTAATACTCCATTCATATAAACTTTAATTTAGATACTCTAATTTAAATTTTGATTAGTATATTTAATTAACTATAGAATTATTTTAGAGTTGCATATCTTATTATTATGTATTATATTATTATTACTCATTCGTGTTAATAATTTAGACTAGTATATTAATATCTAAAGAAGATAATAATAATACCCATACTAATACCCGTACTAGGATGATGATGATGATGATGATAATAATAATAATAATAATAATAATAATAATAATAATAATATAATTAGGTAGGTTTTTTAGTATTTAATAACCTATTAAAATTAATTGGTATCATATACTTACTTATTAATCAATTAATTAATTTTAACCTAAATATTTTTACTATTATTTTATCCAAACCCACCCTAAACCAAACAAATCCCTAACCCCCTCAATCAAAACCTAACTAACCTTTAACCAAGCACTCTCTTTGCATAACATCCCCTTGCACTGACCTTATACCTAACCTTACATAACCTAACCCTCCACCACCCTTCTAGCCAGTTTTCCAGACCAAACATGTCCCCTTACATGTTGGTTCCATCACTTTGACCCTGCTAGGTATGTTTTCTTTTTCTTTCTTTTCTCTGCCTCGTCCCATCCATTTTACCACACCAGTTTACCCAAAAGTATTCTTTTTTATTTATTTCCTTTCCCCATTTAATCACTATAACTAGCCTACTCCTTCGTTCTTTTTTTTCCTTCTATTTCTTGATATATTTTGACCCTTCTTTTATGCCCTCCTTCATCTATTTTTGTGTCCCTTGACCATCCCAGCTTCATTTGTTCCTCCACTATTGATCCCCGGTACTAAGAACCACCATCACTATCTTTGCCTTTTTTTTTGTCTTACCAACCAACACAACCACTGAGCTCCTTCCTCAAGAAACCACCAACATTCACCATTACCTCTACTTGCCTTGCCCATCACCCTAGTCCATTTGCACCACCATACTACCAGCCTCCCTATTAAGTGCCCCAGTGCAACAACCATTGATCCAACATTTGATCTCCACTAACCTTCCTTGTTTTCACCTACCCTGGTATCAGCACCTTGACCAACCTCTTATTCAAGCATTCTTGTTCAAATTCCATTATCCCCAACCTTGCTACTCTACTATGCTCCCTTTTAGCTTCATTCCCCTACTACCGACCGCCATCGTCCTCGTCTTACATTCGTGTTTTCATCATTCCCCATCATGTTGTCCTCACCCGACCTCTATCTAGCAGCACCAACCTCTCAATATTCAAGCACAATAATCACGAGCAACATTCCCTCCAGTGTTAAGCAAAACCACAACTCTTAAGCCACTTTACATGAGCTCAAATTTTGGCAGCCAACACCTCCATTGAACCACCATTATTATCCACCCTTTTTTGCCTACATTTCCACCTCAACCCAGCCCTTCTCATGCATCAACACCATTCTAGTAACCATCCACCATTAAACTTTCCTGCACCTAGCCCTCCTGTTAGCCTTGAACATGAGCCTAGTTGGTTTCCTTGCATGTGTGGTGCATGGATGTACTATGCATCCACCACCCTTGGCTTTAAATTCTCTAATTTTGTAGTCCTTATTTTCCATTAAATTTTATCTAATTATTTTATCTTGGTATAAATATTAATATGTATATATTTTGTGTGGGTTGTGTTGTTGGTTTTAGTTAATGACAATCCTACTCAAGGTGGGCTAGGAAGAGGCATTTTTGTGGTACAGTTTGTGTGGCTTGGAGGTAAATCAAGCTACTTCTTAGATGGTAGTAATTTGGATGCTAGTATGATAGATAAATTTTCTAGAATAAATATCATGCTAGATTGATATTATCAACAATTTTGTATTTTTGCAAGGAAGTGAAGGCATGCAATATTACATTTCAATATAAAATTTTGTGACATATAAAATAATAAAATATAGCCATGTAAAGAATTAATAATCCACTTATATCTTAGTAATATTCTAAAAATGAAAATGTATACCTGTGTTGATATATAAATTATGGTTAGAAATAATAAAAATTTCTAGTGTTAGGGTTTAATCATAATTTTTGCCTTCCCTAATGTTGGGCATACTAATGAATTTAATATATTCTTGGTACATGTTAGATAGATTTGGGCATATAACATGTTGGTTTTAGACATAAGTAGGATTACCTTGTGATGATTATGTATTACATGTTCTAGGGTTATAAATGTAAATTTTCATGTACCATAATTTGTATAAAAAATTATTATGTGGAGTTAGTGTGAATATTATGATATCTTATAATTGTATGCTCGAGTTCTATATGTGTATTATGTTATGTCTATGTTTAGGTGTAGTATTACCTTTTGTCATAATGTAGAATTTCCTTGTATGATACATTAGTTTTTAATTATTATATTTTACCACTTTCATAACTAATATCCTATAAAAATAAATCTGATAATAAATTGAATTGAAAGTGTTAACCAGGGTTTTAGGTGGAATTTTATTCATTTTGATAAAAATTGTTCCTTGAGTGAATAATTGGAATAGGCCTACTTTAGTAGATTTTTAGGTTTAACCTTAGTGGCGACTTTGACTTGCCTTGATTTATTGACCTTAGGGTTGACTTAAATATTTGGAAATAAAGGAAAAAATGGTTATGTATGGAAATGAATTTTTTGTGCATTATGTGACACTTGTGATCACCTCATAAAATATTAATATTTAAAGTAGACAATCTCAAGTTTAGAATTGGTGGCTCCTTAGGGGTAGCTACCTTAAGGACAAGTTTAGCCCTCAATTGATTTGTGTTTCGTGGTGTGTATTAATATTGGAACAAGGCCCTATATCTATGCTAATTAGTTCTCTAAACTTCTTAGGAGGTATCGATATTTAAGGATTAGGTGACCTAGGAGGAACAAGGACACCATGTTTCCTTGTTATGCTAGTATGACCAGGCGTACGTCCGTGCCATTGGGTTCTAAGGCATAAGAGTATTGTACTGCCTATGTTCACTAGTATGATCGGGTGTATGTTAGTGTCCCCAGTTTGATACTATCTCCCCTCGAGTAAATTAAATAATCAAGAAGTAATTTTATTTGATGGCCTTGGTATGTTTTGGATTGTTGGTTTAGTAATTACCTCTATTCCCTACCTTTAGTTTTAAAGTTGATTTGGTTGGTTGGTCGGTAGAGCCCTAGTGCACTAAAATATTGGACATTGATTTTGATATGGTTATTATGTGTTTTGATATGGATGTGAAATGATTAAGTACGTTGGTAGTTGAGTATGAGTCTTTGACATTATATATGTTATTGCATGTTGTTTATATCTTGTTATCACATGTGTCTTTGCATTTTATGAAGGTTTTATGGTTATTATATGTTATATGCAATGTGATCATGCTACCTCTTCGGATGCATTGTGATTTACTCAGTACGACAAATTTGTATTCATACTATTACTTTCAGGTTGTTGTAGGTTTCAGTGGCAGCTTGGGTTAGGGTTAAATCTAGTTGGTATGGACGTAGCTGACACGCAATTAAAACCCTTATATTGACAATTGTAGTATTGGTAAATAATGGTATTGTTCTATATCGGGGATTGAGAGGGCTCACCTCTATTCAACTAGCTCAAAAATAATAAAAATAAAAACCCTAAATCATACAAAATAAATAAACACTAATGGAGGTTTTAAAAATAGAAAATAATAAAAGTAATAAATAAAATAAAATAAAATAAAAATAATAATAATGGATACTTGCAGGTATGATAAATTTGCTAGGGAAATCGAAATCCACTACTAGATTAGGTCAAAAATATAATATTAATTTCTAAGTCATCATTTAATCATGAGAAAGAGATCAACCAAGTTTTACACCAAAAGCATGTCTATACACCTTATATTACTTCCCTAAATTAATTAATATGACAAAGCGCCAATATTAATCCTATAAAATACTAGCAATATAGTAGCGTAAATGACTCCTATATTTAACTAGATTTAATGCATTAAGTATAATTGAAAGGATGTCAATTAAGTATCCAAACTAGTGCACTAAGTATGTTTAGCTGTATTTTCTTTCTTTGACTCACACATATCTAAACGTTTTACTACTTTGGTTAGAATCATAAAACTATTAGATAAACTGTTATCTAACTTAGCAGCAATTTATACATATAAATTCTAGCATATTTATATGGTGACCTAGAAGATAAATAATCCTACATATTGTTACTATAAGGAAACCAGAACAAGACATGCACCATATAAATTATACTTTATATATATAAACGATAGCAATTAAAATAGAATTAAAAAAAATCTCATGAAATTAAAAAAAATCATATTTCAAACCCTAATATAGGATCTCAGTCTATTCCCAAGCAATAAATAGTTAATCAGCCATAATTATCGAATTAATTACATAGAAATATATATCCAAAAATATAAATTAAAAATAGAGAAAGAAATAACCGAAATTAATTTTGGATGAAAGATCAAAAATTTATTCAGATGAAAAATTATTAAATTTCATTTAAAATAAATTTTTATGAATAAATTTTCCTCTACTCTTTCCTTTGTTGCCGTGGGATTCTGTGCAATACTCTTTGTTTCTTTTTATTTTTCTCGGCGCAGGCTACTGCACTCCTTGGTTTCTGTGCTCCTACGATGTTGTTCTTCTCTATTCTGTGTGTTTTTCTTTTTTAACCCCTACATCAGCCCCTCCTGACTCTCCTCTTGCACCAAGGCAAAATCCCTCGCCCCCAGGGCCCCCAACCTGCCTGCCCGACGGCCTTGGTTGGAGGAAGGTAAATCACGGTGACCCAACGGTTAAGAACATAGTGGTCCAGTATCCATGGTGCCCACAAGGAGTCACCCCCACATTGGAGGGTTGAAACTCCTATGATGCGGCTGCCATGAAATTCGAACCTAGGACCTCTTGCACCAACTAACCATGCCTCAACCGTTAGGCTACACCCGTGTGGGCACCTCCTGACTCTCCTCTCCTCATGGGTCGCTGTTCTCTTGGCTACTCTTTTGTTTTTTTTTGTTCTCTGATAGCTAGGACCTCAGACTCCTTTCCTTTTCCTATGCAGCTCCCCTACTGACGGCTCCTGTTTGTGCAACCCTTCTTTATGTTGCACCGGCTAACTTTATTTTTTTTTCTACCCCAATCCTATTTCTCCTACGTCAAACTCTTTTGTTTTTTTTTTCATCCAATCTTCTCTTCTTTTTGTTCCTCCCGACAGCCCTCTTTAATTCGGTGGCTTTTATCTTCATTTTGGGCCTTTGGTCCTTGGGTCATTGGTTTAATAGCCTAACACTATTTTTTTTCCTCTTTTTTTCCTACTTTATTTACAAAATAAAATAAAAAATAAATAATATTATACTCTAAATTTATTTAATTTCTATCATTTTAGCTCAAATAATAAAATTTATACAATTATTATCACTCAAGCATAAAATTATAATTATTCACCTATATTATTTAAATAAAATACTAAAAAATTAAGATTATAAGGGTATAAAATATGTCAAAATATGAACTTATCACCAGTATCTGTTGTTGGGTTTTATGTTTTATTCTCTAGGTCTCTTTTGATATTTCAAGTGTTGTAAAAACCTTGATACTATACCTAAAATCTTTATATATCACTTGTGTTGGTTTCTTTTGGTTTTGTTCTTAGCCTTAGATTAGGTGATGACCTCGCCTAATTTTTGTGTTTGAGTTGTTTTAGCCTTACAACTGGAATGTATTAAGTATTGGTCATACCTCTCTCTATGTTGGTTGTGACATAATAATTAATATTTTGTATTATTTATTTCATTATAACAAAATTTTAAGTACTAAATTTGGAGGTGCTATATATTGACCCTAAATATCTAATTAAAAGCCTTTAGATATTAAATTACTATTTTAACCCTTATATGCCTAAACTTAATAATTAAGAATAAAATAGTAAATAAACTCCTAAAAGCATGAAATTAAATATTAAGCATCCACAATAAATAATTAGCATACTAAAACAATAATACTTGCTTAAAAGTTTAGATTTCATGCAAATTGACGTTTTCCCCTAAACACTAAAAACAAAGAATATATCATAACTTTTAGCATATAATAATCTAGATCAAGAAATTTGTAACACCCCAATTCTCAAAAATCTAAATTTTTATAAATATTAATGTTGCTTTATGAGTTTCAACATTTAATTTTATTTATGTTGGATTATTTTATTTAAATTGTGATTGTTTATATATTTGTTAAAATTTCAATTTGTTTTATGGTTTTGATTAGCGTTTTAAAATTAATGTTGGAATTAATTTAATTAATTATTATTGTGGATAATTATCGATAAATTTATTCAAGAATATGATTTTATTAAATTCTTACAATTTAATTTCCATTTAAAATATATTTTTCATTTCTACCATATATTTTGATTGTAATATTTTAAATTTGTTTCCAAGTTTAACTTCATCATGTAATTATGACTCTATTTTACGATTATATTTTATTATTGAAAATAAATTATTATAAATTATAAATTCCATTAAATTAGTAAAATCATTTTAACAATTTTTATTTGTAAAATATATTTTCATCTTTGATTTCTTTAATAAGATGGACAAGATCTTCGGAAAATTTTTAATTTAAAGGTTTTCACAACTCATTTGTGAATTTCTTTTTGAATTTTTTTTCATGTTTTGGTTTGCAAAGGACTTTTTTCAAAAATATTTTAAATTATAAAGTGGTTGAACATTTTATAAGTATATTTGTTTTGATGTATTGTAATATTATTTTGGCATTTTGTCTTTGTTTTATTAAAAGTTTCAATTTATTTTAAAAAATATTATTTAATTGGGTAAATCTTATTTTTTTCCCAAAAATATAGTAATAAATTTCTTTAGCATTATTTTTGTTAAATTTTATCATGATTAAAAAATATTTTAACTTTTCTATTTTTAGATGTTTATTTTATGTAGGTTGTTTTTAGATAATTTGTAAAAAAAAATGACCCACATAATCCTATCCTTATTTCTCTCTCCAATTTTTTCTTTCTTTACATCCAAATCCAACCTCAAACCCTAGACCTTTTGATCTATTTAACCCAGATCCACCACCACTACTCCACCCGCGAGCATCTACTATTGAATAAGTAAGACAATGGAAGATGATGAGTAAGCAACAATGCAACACCAACGCATATCAACAATGAATTTCGAGCACTATAAGCACAACCCAACCACCGGTGAGTGACATGTAATCTCTAGCAAAACTCTACTGCCCTTAACCCACTTTGTTTTGGTTTGATATAGATTGCCTCAAACTCTGACTTTTGTTTTCATTAATTTTGAATGAATTCTCTTTGTTTGAACTAAATTGATTGTTGGATTGAGTATATATATGTTGTATGATTGATATGGATGAATAAGTGGTTGTTGTTTTGGTTGATTTCAAGGGTTGCAATGAGTGGTCATACATTTGGGTCAGTTTTGTCCAATATTAAATGATTTTTTCAATTTTTCGTGTAAATATGCTTAGGAATATGTTTAATTGTATTTTGTAACTATTAGTTGAGGCTGGATTAGGCATTTTCTCTTCTTTCAAATGTGATCATTGAGGAGATTTTATTAGTGATGAGTGTAGATTCCTCATCATCCCAATCAAAAACAAGGTAAATTCACTCATCCTATATAACTATATCTATATATACATACATCTCCTTTCCCATTTTGGTAATTTTGCAAGTACAAAAGGTGTGGCCTAAATATGTAGGTGCAGTAGGTGCTAATATGTATTAATGATAAATAATAATAGTTGGTGGTGTTAGATGAAGTATTTGGGGTATGCATATTAATACTTTTGTAGTGAGGGTATTTTGGTAAAAGTGGCATAATAGGGGTAAAATGGTAATTTTGTAAGTAAAGGGATAAAATGGTAATATAATAAAGGAAAAGGGTATTTTGGTAATTTGGTATAAAGAAAAAGGTATTATGGTAATTTTGTAAGGTAATGGGATTAATTGGTAATTTAATAAAGGAGAATGGTAGGTTGGTAATTTGGCATAAAGAAAAGGGCTTGTTGGTAATTTTGTAAGGAAAAGGGGTAAAATCGTAATTGTAACAAATAAGAAGGGTAATTTGGTAATTTAATCCATCAAAAGGGTAAATTGGTAATTGTGGTAAGTAGGAAGGAAAATTTGGTAATTTGATGGGCAATATGGTAAATCCAATAAGTATGAAGAGTGATTTGATAACTTAATAAGCCTAAGGGGCCATTTGGTATTTTAAATAAGTATAAAGGAATAATACGGTAATTTAACCAATTGGAATGGTAAATTGGTAACTTAACAAGTATGAGGGGATGAAGTTGGTGATTTAATAAGTATGGAAGGATAATTTGGTAATCTAACCAACGCAAGGGGTATTTTGGTAATTATGCAAACATGAATGGTATTCTAGTAATCTAGTAAGGATGATGGGGGTAAATCAATAACTTGCTTATAACCTACCAATAGATTAAATAGGTTTCTATAATCAGACATAAGTAACGTTGAATAATGAAATGAGAGGATTTGATAAATCAGTTAGTATCATAAGAACACAGCATAACCTAGGATTGGATGTATAATTAAGGGTGTGGTATGGTGTTTATCTCATATTTATAAAAGGAGGTGGCTTAATCATTAATCATACATGGTATTGTGTGGGTGTGAATTAACGACATGTTAAGGTTATGTGTGCCATGATCCTTCGATGTGATCTAACTAGACTCTAAGATAGTATCGTGATCATGATTTGATAAATCCTTTATGGCATATGAACAAATGGAAACAAATCTTGAATTGGAAGTGGATGAGAGAAGGATGGCCTTAGTGATATCTTTATGTTATCATGGATAATTGTATGAATAAGGATTACTTAATGATATTAGAAACAAATGGAAGTGAATAAGTATGTGTGCCATGATCCTTCGATGTGAACTAACTAGACTCTAAGACAGTATTGTGATCATGATTTGATAAATCCTTTATAGCATATGAGCAAATGGAAACAAATCTTGAATTGGAAGTGGATGAGAGAAGGATGGCCTTAGTGATATCTTTATGTTATCATGGATAATTGTACGAATAAGGATTAATTAATGATATTAGAAACAAATGGAAGTGAATATGTATGTGGTTGTTGTACCTCTCGTTGTCACCATAAATAAGACATTAATAGTTAAAGTTGAAGACCTCAAGATTGTTAATGGTGGCTCTTTAGAGGTTGCTACCCTAAAGACATGGTTTAACCCATGATTATTCTGGTATTTGTTGGTGTGCCTTAGTACCCCATCTAGGCCCTATATCTTACTCTACCTAACTCTATTGACCTATTTAGTGGGTATGCATACTTATAGATTAGGTGTCCTTGTCAGTAGGATACTATGTAGCTTATATGCACCAGTACGACTAGGGTACCTTTGTGTCCCTAGGTTGATGGTTGAAGGGTACTGAGTTGCTTGCATGCGCCAGTATGAACGATGTACCTTTGCATTTCTAGGTTATGGATTTCCCCCTCGAGTTAAATAAATGGAACTATTGTGCTAATTTAAAGGGAAAATACTAATCATATAAAGTGAAAGATGATTGAGTCGGGCCTAGATGGATTAGATCATATGTACCGGTCCATCGGTTATAATGGTGGCACAAGATCACTTTGTCCTAGAAGATGTATATGTGTACCAGTCCACCGGTTATAATAGTGGCCCAAGAGCACTTTATCCTGGAAGATGTATATGTGTATTATGATCCATCGGTTATAATAGTGGGGGTCTCGAACTCAGTAAACCAAATCTTGGATGTGGAATAAATCATGGAAAAAATATTAATCACTTATAGTGGAACACCATGTGAGTTGGGGCTAGACCGATCCACCGATGATAATAATGGCTAGGAGCCTTCTGCCCTGGAGACCCGTCCACCGACGAATAATAGTGGTCAAGTGCGATCTGCTATGAAGTGTATTTTGATCCACTGGCTATAATAGTGGGGTTCTCACACTCACATGGATATAATTCAAGAGATGATGATGGAATAATGATATTCATTAATGGCTTGAGACTAAAAGAGTTACTATCATCCTTATAATCTATTGAATAATATAAGTTTACCCTTGGTGCTTGTCTCTCTCGGCGTATGACGGAATTACTAAGTATGTGGATGTTATGTTTTGCATCTCTTATTGTATGTGTGGTGTTGAATGGTGTATTAGTCTATATGCTATCATTTTATACTGCTTATGCATGATGTGTTGCATGCGGGCCTACCTTTCAGTTTGGTTTAAAGGGGTTACTCAGTACCATAGTAGTGAAGGGTTTCATTTGTGAGTTCCTACCTATTCAATAGGCATTGTCCCTTGCAGGTGCTACTCAAGAGGGTTTGGGTAATAACGTAAGGATTATCCAAAAATTCTTAGGGTTTCTCTTCCATCTTTTAGTACCTTGGTAAATGATTTTACTCTTGTAACCACTAATTGTGGGTTTATATCTTTTGTAACGAATTCGATGCGCTACTCTATTTTAAATTAAATTTGTATAAATCGCATTCAGTTTCATTGAGCCTTAGCACTTGGTACTAGAGTGGTAGGAGTAAACCGGTCTGGTACTAAGTGTTGCAGTAATATCCCCGAAATTCATGCTTTTACGGGGTTTGCTTCCGCTAATTCTTATTTAAAATGAAATTTTTCAGTGGTAAATTTTGGAGGTGTTACACAAAATAAGTAATTAAGAAAAACACTAATGGGGGGTTTTAACAATAGAAAATAATAAAAGTAATAAATAAAATAAAATAAAATAATACAAATAATGGATAACCACTAGAGAAATTAAAATCCACCACTAGATTAGTTCAAAATATAATAATAATTTCTAATTCAATATTTAATCATGAGAAAGAGGTTAACCAACTTGTACACTAAAAACAGGTCTATACACCTTATATTACTTCCCTAGATTAATTAATATGACCAAACACTAATTTTAATCCTATTAAATACTAGTAGTATAGTAACAACAAACGACTTATATATTTAATTAGATTTAATTCATTAAGTATAATTGGAAAGTTGTCAATCTAAGTACCCATAATAGTATACTAAGAATGTCTAGCTGTATTTCTCTCTCTTGACCCACATATATCCAAATGCTTTACTACTTCGACTAGAATCACAAAACTATTAGGTGAATTATTATCTAACCTAGCTATAATTTATACATATAAATTATAGTATATTTATATGGCCACCTAGCAGGTAAATAATCCGACATATTATTACTATAAGAAAACCAGAACAATGCATGCATCATATAATTTATACTTGATATAATCATACATATAAAAGATAGTAATTAAAATAGAGTTAAAGAACAATCTCATGAAACAAAGAAAAATAAAATAATATTTCAAACCATAATCTAGGGTTTCAGTCTATTTCCCAGTAATAAATTATCAACCAGTCATAATGATTGAACTAATTACACAGGAATACATATTAAAAATATAAATCAAAAATAGAGAAAGAAATAATCGGAATTAATTATGGATGAAAGATCAAAAATTTACTTAGATGAAAAAGTGATTAATTTCATATGAAATAAATTCTTATGGTATAATTTTCTTTACTTCTCTCTTGGATGCATATGTTTCTGTGCCCTTGATTAATTTTTTTCTCTCTTTGACACAGCCTCTACATGTGTCATTTGCTCCATCACCCCTCCTTTTCACCAGTGCCGGCTCTATTATACTTCTATGCCCCCTATCTTTTGCTGACTTCTCCTGCCTGCACTTTATTTCCTTTTATTCTTTTGCTTCGTTGATGATGCATAGCCTTGTGTTCCATTTCATCTACTATTTCTCTGTTCCGTCTCTCCTCTGCCTGACACTCTACTTCTTGCGGTTGACTACTACTTTTTTTTTGTGCCTTGCATCAGAGTCCTTCTTTTATTTTTGTGTAGCTTGTCTTCTACCTCCTTTCATATCATCTGCCCTCCCTTTTATTTTTTCTTTTTCGATAAGTCTTTAGGCCTTTGGTCCTTGGGCTGTTGGTCTAAAGGCCCAACCTTTGTTTTTTACTTTACCTGTAAAATAAAATTAGAAATAATTAATAAATAATCTTATACTCTAAATATATTTAATTTATATGATTTTAGCTCAAATAATAACATTTATGCAATTATTATTGCTTAAGCATAAAATCATAATTATTCACTTATATTGCTTAAATAAAATACCAAAAACTAATATTATAAGGGTATAAAATATATCAAAATATGAACTCATCATGCAAAATTACTAGCTATCAAGTGGGAATCACACTTGTAGAGTTCGCATTGCTGCAACTCCAACCACCAGTCCTTGGGACCATCTTGGTAAATTCCCTACTTTACTAAGGTATATTTTCCTAAAAAATCTTACTAATTCTAAATCTCCTTCTGTTTCCAAATCTTCACCTACATCTACAACCAATCCACCTTTCTTATATTTGATTCATCCTCAATGATCCCATCAACCACGAACCCTAAGATACTCTTGCCCCTTTCTTGTTCTTCCTTACCCATCATAATGGTTGAATCTTCCCCTATTAGCTCAATCACTATTCTTCTTAGCAATATTAATAACACTCAACTTGATCATTTTAGCGCAAAGTACTACATTCTCTATTCTCTTACTCTAATCACACCACCTTCATCGGATAAGGTTAATAATCCACTAGATAGGTGCATATCCCTTTATGCCCACATCCCCTTTCCTTTACATCCTTTCATAACTTCAAGTGCATAAGCTTAACCAACATTCATTGCCTTGAGGATAATAATAAGATTTTTATATGGGTGTCATTTGTTAGAGCTCGTGCCTACAATGGACCATTTCAGGCATTTTTTAAATTCTTAGCAACCCCTCAACGTCTAGCTTTTACTCCATTTAAATGAGAGGGAAAAAATCATTAAGGAGCCTTAATCCTTTGTGAAGAAGTGGAAACCACAATATTTCTACATTCTAGGTGATTCCAAATGGAACTAACCAAAGTGGGGTCAACTTAGCCCTAAGGTTCAAGAATGTTTACTTTTCACTTTTAAGTTATAAGCCTTCATGGATAAATTTGATAAATTTGTACAAGAAAGGCACATCATTAATAATAATGATGTTGCCAATGATCCTATCATACAGAAGAAGATAGGTTTGATCTCTGAAGTTGATAAGCAAAATATTTTCCTCTTGTCCATTTAACTTCTTTAATGTCATGTCCTATTAGTTGTCTCACAAGGTCATGTCCTTTTTGTAGAGTTCAATTCTTAGAAAGCTCAACAATAGACAATCACTCCCAGCTTATCAAAGGGTGTAAAGAAGCCCACTACATGTCCTCCCTCTAAATCAATTCTCATTGAGGGATCTAACTGAAAGGTAAGTCTTCTTATGATATGCCTTGGATTATGTTAATTCATAGTGCTACTTTTAAAAACTCTTTATTCCCCTATTGTGTGTTTAGGAGAGTGAAAGGGCTGCCTAGACTGTCCCTAAAAAGGCAAAGAAAAAGGCAAATCTAAATAAGGTTAGGGTATTATTAAATTTGCTAGTTTGAATCCATCGAAAAACCTCTCTTTATAATTTTTATGATTATTTATGTTATGTAGGAGATAGACCCACCAAAAACCATTCCTAAAGTACTATTGGCCAAGAAATTTCTGAACTTGCTCCTAGAAAAATTAAAATTTCATCCATCCCTCTCAAGCTTTAATCAAAACCATTGACCTCTATCTTAATAAAAGAGCCATCCCATCCTTTTCAATAATTGCCCCTAGAAAAGGTAAAGGGCAGCTAAACACTTTTTTGAGAGAAGTCATAATGGTATCATTCCATCTCTCCTAGTACAGAGATGCTCATGCTTGATGGAGAGAATATCAATGGAGAGGGAATAGCAAGTGGGGTTGAGGTTCCTATGGAAGTCAGCACCATACCCTCCCATCAAGCTTAGGCTATCAGGAGTACCAAGCCATGGGGCGATAATTTTCCTACCCCATTTGTTGATATATTGAAAGATCTTAACATTAGGGTTCCTAGATAAGATACTTTCCCTCTAAGGAAATATTTTCTTCAAGTGGGGACTAAAGTATTGTTGAGGATGGTGGCTCTACCTTGTCTATACCTAATAAATACTCATTATTTAGTTATCATCCACATGATTCAGTAGGTCTCAAGTTGAATGAGGCTGTAATGCTACGTGAAAGTAAGAAGACCATTGAAGGACTCATGACAACCACTTTACTAATGGCTAAAATGAACTTAACTTTCTAGGTGCATATCATATTATTGATTCATATATATGCAGTCATATTAATAATTCATTTTTGTTAAACTTATATTCATTATCTACAATAGCTATTCATGAGTAAACAAATTTTTGATCATTTCTTTTAGAGTGCTAGATATTTCTAATGGATAAAGAGCGAATACAAAGATATTCATATAACTTAATCAACCTATATGGTTGAGAAGGAATCTCTTGAAGCTAAAGTTTTCAAATTAAAGATTGAGATTTTTTTTTTGAAATCCTCTATCCTTGATGCATTTTTTTTTTCCAAGCTCAAGTTGCTAGGTTGGAAGATCATTTAAAAAGGGTGAAACAAGCATCAAAGGTTGAGATGAAGCTATTACAATACAAGAATATCCGCTTGGAAAATGATCTCCGCAAAAATATAACCATAATTGATAAATTAATAGTCGTGAAGAAGAAATGGGTTGTGGATGCCAAGAAGGTCCAACAGTAGTCCACTAGATTAAGGGTTACTTAGCAAGAGAACAAATTTCTCCATGCTAAAGTAGCTGAGTACCATTATGAGATTAAAGGGTTGTACAAAGAAATTGTAGATAAATACTTGATGAATAGAAAGGAAATAAAGAGCCTTTGGGAACAACTATCTCATGCCAAACAAGTAATCAAGGCACACAAAAAAGGCATGGACAACCATATAAGAAAATTAATTGTTGATGCCAAACCGATACATGTTAATGAAGTTGTGGAAAGTATCTATCAAGTGAATAGTTTGATCATTATAATAAAAAACTCCAATCATAGTTTGGTTAAGCATGATCAATTATGTAAAGTTGACAGATAGTTATATAAGGGTAAATATTTAGAGAATGCATCCATTCTTGAAAGGTCCAAGGAGGTTGAGGGTGACAGTGAAGATGAAAATGATTCTTAAGGGAGGTCTCCTCCTTTTTTTAGCACAATATGTACATATCCTCCTTATATATGACATGATCTTCTTCTTTTCTTCATATATATTTCTTCTCATACAGTTTTGTATTGATGTTGAGAATAAATAATATGCCATATTAGGAAGACCAAAACCATAATATAAAAATACTGAGGTTAAAATACTTAAGATAGGAAGGTCATCTTCCTAAAATATTTATGATGAGAAATATGAAGATCCACATAGCACACACTTCAAAATTTTATTATACTTTGGTTGTGTAAAAAAAATGTAAATTCTAATCCATTCACCATTGGTTGAGCAGGCCGAATGGACCAACTAAACCCTTCAAAATAGGCTTAGTGGCCTCAATACCTTGATTGAGGAACAAACCATGGGAGCCTTGGCTTAGCTAAGTTGAAAAGACTTCTAGTGTGCTCAATAACTTAGTGGCCTTAGTACCTCAACCAATGATGCACCATAAGAAATTGGGCTTAGTGAATGAAAGAGAACTTCACTGTTTCATCTTCTCTAAGTGTTCCCCTCAGGCTTAGTGAATGAAAGCAAGTCTATCTTTCAACTCACTAGGTGTGCTAGTCTTTAATTCTTGCCTATTTGAAGGATTATCTTTTGAGCCTTGGACTTAGTGCAATTCACTAGGTATGACCATCTTCATTGCTCGACGAACTCAGAGAGGGATTACATATTGAGACTCAAGATTAATGAATAAAAGCCTTTTTTTTCTTTTTCTATTTTCATCTCATTAAGTGTGCTCATCTTTTATGCTTTATGACCTCACTAAGGGTTTACAGATTTGATAACTGCCTCTTTATAAAAAGGCTTATTGATTTAATAATTGCCAAAAACTTCATTTGAGAATGCTTACTCATTTGAACTATTTATACACATCATTCAACAATTTTGTTCACTACATAAGACATTATTATTACTAAAAAAGTAAGCTACAAAAATTTATTCCTTTTGATTAACAAATTTTAAAGAAAATGAAAATAAAAAAGTATATAAATGCATAAATGGCAATCTTATAATTAAAATAAATCCTAAGCAACTTTACAAATAATATTTTTATAAGAGTTTTAAATTTCAAGCATTGGTTAAGTATCTTCCATCTTTATTAGCTAGTATGAAGGTTGTTGTCCCTAGTTGCTCCATAATTTAACACGGACCTTCCCACTTAGGTACAATATTGCCTCAAGTATCATTGCCTTGAAATTCAACCTTTCTTAACATCCATTCCCCTACTCTCAGACGCGGGGGTTTGACTCTCTTATTATAGTATTTGGTTATCTATTTTCAGTAATTTATGAGTCGTATTTATACTATTTCTCTTTGTTCTTCAAGTAAGTCCTCTTTTTTAGTTTTTTTTTTCTTTAGGATCATACTGATTGATCCTATATGACATGTTATCTCTCTCTATTGGAAAAACTGCCTCACCTCCAAAAGCTAAGTTGAAAGGAGTTTTTCCTGCTGTTATAAAGGCTCATAATATTGTTGGAAGCTCATCTGCTTGAATTCTTTCAACTTTGTTTATTCGATGTCTCAACATTCCCAATATTTCTCTATTTTCATGTTTGGCTTGACCATTATAGTATTATTGCTTCAAATGAGGAGTTTGCTCTATTATATCAAGAGTCTTTAAAAAAATGTAATTTACCTATAAATGAGCTATCGAAGTAAATCTATAGTTAGCGTCTAAGTTTTCACAAAATTATCTATATTTATGGTTATCAAATTCTTGGACATTTTCCATAATAATTGTTTGTGGTACTCCAAACCTGCAAAAATTCTTTGGTTCTATTCGTATAATACGTGTTTCATGAAGGTATGCTTTTTCTTCTCTTACCGGCATATTATATTTTTCCAGAAAAACTCTATTGTTTTCTTTTTGGTGATTTGGGCTAGAGCTTTTGCTTCTACCCATTTCATGAAATAATCAATAGCAACAATAATAAATTTTTTTTAACCAATCCCTACACTTCATATGTAACACTCCCATTTTTCAAAACCAATTGACCAGAAAAATAAGAAAAATATGTGCGGAAGTTAAATACAATGAGGGTATTACCGCCACAATTAGTGTAAGTAGACACCACTATTCTACTTACACTAGCTGCTAAGGCTAGATAAAATAAGAAAACACACAAAATATATTTATTAATTCAAACCAATCGAATAAAAAATGTTCCTACAATTAAAACTATGAAAATCTACTAAAATTAATATGATAAATAAAACTCTAAAAGTCACCACCACTCTCAATATTCCCCGTCATGCATATCATCAACACCTTGAGTAAATTCGTACCCAACTTGCACTAGATCATCTACTTACCATGTACATCATGGATCATCACAGCCTCATTTATAACACGTAACAAGTTAGCTAGGGGAACATCTAAGTAACATGTTAGTATAATGGAATATATAATAGACGTGTATACATGCAACAAATCATGTAAGAAAACCAAATGTGAATAAATGAATATGCAGATATTAATCTTTAATTTAGGTGATCACAACCTCTAATTATTTAAGTGGATAAACCAACCATGGGGTCACCTGGCCATCCTAAAAGACAAAGTCCAAAGGGGATAACAAAAGCCCGAAGACCTACCACCAGCCACAGGAGGATTATAAATTACACCTGGGTCATCCCATTGAACATAGTCTGTAACACCCCCAAATCTACTACTGAAAAATTTCGTTTAAATCGAAAGGTTTAACAGAAGCGGAAGATTTAAAACCGTAAACTTGGGGGTATTACCGCCACACTTAGTACCGGACCGGTTCACTCATACCGTCCCGATACTAAGTGCTAAGGCTAAATCAAACCATCGTTAATAAGAACCATCCAAAAACATAAGTTCATAGCCATCATAAATCATTCAAGAAACAAGAGTCGACCACAGACGGTGTATTGTTTAAGATTACAACTTAAGAGTTCCACTCCAAAATACGAACATAATACAAATACGGCAAACTCAAGATAGACAGAAACTAGGATAGTAAAAGAGTCCGGCGAACTCGCTCTCGGCCCCAACTAGGATAGGCTCAACACTCGGCCCCATCCGATGCCTCGTAGGTATCGTAGGCATCGAAGACATGATCTCCTACCTGCACAAGGTCAGATGGGTCTTCTGCTCGTGGGAATGAGCAGCACCCATGAAACGGGTGGTCAGTACGCTACGTACTGAGTAAGGTAACAGACGAGCTAAGGCCAATATAACGTACAACATAATATGCAAGGGACAACATACAGGAGACATGGAATAACACGGAGGGTGCAAGTCAGCAATGGCCTACTCGAACCTCTTCTCTCATAACCTTATAATTAGCCATTTCACATTACAAACTTCATTAACCCATGCGAGTACGGGAACCCCACTATTATAGCCGGTGGATCGGTCACTTATAGGGCAGAACGCTCCTAACCACTATTATATGCCGGTGGATCGGTCTCCAGGGCACAACGCTCCTGGCCACTATTATGCCGGTGGATCGGTCTGGTCCCGACTCTCATGGTGTTCCACTGTAAGTATATAGTATCTTCCCCATGATTTAATTACAACATACTGTTTGGTTTGTTGAGCTCGGGATCCCCCACTATTATAGCCGGTGGATCGGTCACGTATAGGGCAGAACGCACCTAACCACTATTATATGCCGATGGATCGGTCTCCAGGGCACCCCGCCACCTGGCCACTATTATGCCGGTGGATCGGTCTGGGCCCGGCTCAACAATCTTACTCTTTAAGTAATTAATATCTTATTCATGTCTTATTAAATGAGATTCCACCCTTGACATGCATATCAACTACCCTCTACTTCTTTCCTCCCTAGGGGCCCGTCCCGTATCTTGGGACTCCGGTGCCCTTTATCACACCCCGATGCTCATCCCCTCTTACTCTTATACAAAGGGAAACGTAGTAAGGGCACACTCTCCCAAGAATGTGGTCTAACCCTAACACAACGATATCGGTCCCGCGGGTCCTCACCCCTCTAGGGCTCCTCCTCGGAAAACCCTAATTTGGGCCTATATGGCTCAACTCTTTCTTACTCGTCCTAGCTTTACTTTGTTCCTTGTCTCGCATCCCGTCTCCACTGAGAAATTCCCAAAATATATCCCTTTATTCCCCAACTCCGCATGTGATCGCCAAACCCTAGTTGGCCACGCCAAACCCTAGCACCTTACTTCCTCCCTAAGTAACCTCCCTCTTTGCCCCAAAACCTCTTCTCTCATTTAGAAGCCCATACTCATCCCTCATGCAAGTGGACTCTCACTCTCAACCCTATACTCCATCCCTCCTTGATCACATTTACCCTTGTACCCTTAAATTCACTCATTTCCTCCCAAAACCCTAATTGGGTCCTTTAGACACCCTTACATCGACCCACGTGAAATTTTGCACCCAAATCTCCAATGGACCCGTAACTTTGACATTATCTTATTTGCTTCTTAAATTAACTTTCCTTACGTAAGATTCATTCCCATGCATAATTTAAATACTCCATGCAGACTCCCCAACACACGCTTACTCGCAAAACCCTAATCAGGTCTCTTATGCACCAACTCACGTACTATTTTTATACCGAGTATCCAATCACTCTAAGACTCTCCAAAACTCTTACTTACAACCCAAATTAACTTTTCCCACGTAAGGATCACACACATGCAAGGTCTAGTTCCCCCATGCAAACTTCCCCACATACGCTTTCCCGTTGTTCTTTTATTATCGTTTCATGCTACTCAAACCCTAGCATGCATGTCCTAGAGGGCCATAACAAGTCACATCATCAACATCCACATCAAACATGGAACATGTCATACACGTATAATATAAGGTGCACACAACGTACCTCATGATCCATGCTGCGCTACACAAAACAGGTTACTCATAACACATGCATAATACACATCAACATGGCACACTCATCATTCCTCAACACATTATATTACACATAGCACAAGGCCATAGCTTCGTCCTTACCTAGTTAGGCACCGGGCTTGGAGCACGCTCCTCTAGCTCCTTAGGGTTCGGATTGGGGTCACCTATGAAAAGGGAAAAAGCTAAGTATTAGTTCCCTTCAAAGTACCGTCATCCCTTATTCTAGTTTAGGATTAGGGTTTATATTACTAAAGTGGGTATTATACAAAACTAGGGTTTTTATCTTAAAGTTAGTGTATTAGCCATTACTAGTCAAAATGTATTTATTTTTTTTATACTAATTGTTACCCTCATATTTGTTAACCCATTAGTTCTAATCTTGTAGTAGTAGGGTTTATGCTAACTAAAGGAAAATAGTGATAGTAGTAATAATAGTAAGAGCTAATAATAGTACCCTAGTGATGAGGTTTAGGGTTAAAGTATTTGGGGCAACATTAAGTGGTATGGTAATAAGGTTCAAGTATCTTTCTTAGTTAACAACCACATGATATTTACTAACTTTGAGTTAAGTCACATGGATAAGACAAAAGTAGTTTTATTGTTAACCTAAAGGATAAGGTGTTAAGTAGAGTAATAATAATAACAATAATAGTAGTAATACTAATGATGATGGTAATATTAGTAATAATAACAATAACAACAACCCAGTATGGTTAAGTATTAATAATGACTTTAGTAAGGTAATAGAGATAATAATAATAATAATAATAATAATAATAATAATAATAGGGTTGTTAATGTTAACACTTATAATAATAGAACTAAAGTTGAGTATAATAGAAGTTAGGGTTCCAAGGGATGTTAGTAGGGTAAAAATGGTAACTTTAATATCAGAAGTCACAATATTAGAAATGATAATAATAATAATAAGAGTAATAATAATAATAATAATAATAATAAAATAATAATAATAATAATAATGAAATAATAATAATAATAATAAGCATAATGGTATTAATATTAGTTAACTTAGTAATACTTATATGGAAATAAAGTTTAAGGCTTGGGATGAGTGAAAGACCACCTGAGGATGGTGGTGGTCCGGAGGCGGCGCGAGGCGGCGGCGGCGGCGGCGATGGAGGAGGAGAAGAGAGAAAAGGTGGGGAAAAGTGGTTAGATGGGAGGAGGAAAAAGGAAGTTAAGTGTGGGGGAGGAGACAGCAGGGAGAGGGGAGTGGAATGAGGGTGGTGGTGTGAGCAGGGAGGCGGCGCGCGGTGGTGGACGCGGTGGCCGAAGGAGGAGGAAGGTGGTGGAAATGGTGGAGGCCGGTGGAGAAGGAAGCAGGGGGGTAAGGAGGGTATGGGCAGGTAGGGGAGGACCTGCTGGTCACTTTGGAAGGTGGAGCGGGGGTTAATTACGGCGGAGGTGGCGGCAGTGGGCGGCGCAAGGCGGCGGTGGCGTTTTTTCGGGGTGGCACCTTCGCACGATTGTGGTGGCTCGTGCGGGGTAGGAACGGAGGCAGCGACGGTTTGGTTGCGTGGAGGGTGGTGCAAGGAAGGTTTTGGTGCGTGGCGGTGGTCGCGGCGGCTGCTAGAGGCGGCGGAAAGGGCGTCTGATCTGGCGGCGGCGAGGCAGGGTTTCGGCAAGGTCCAAGGGGGAGGACTTGCCTTGGCCGTTCGGGGAGGGGTATTTATAGGTAATTGAGGAGGGGAAAACGACGAAGGGGAGAGGGACGGCACGCGGGGGCAGGTGCGGCAGGCTGCCGTTCGGTGGTGGCAGTCGGTCGTAGGTCTGTGGCTTGGCAGGCCTGTTTGGCTGTGTGCGGGAAAAGGAAAGAAAATCAAGACGCGTGAGGGCCAGGAGGATTTTGCTGGGTTGATTTGGGAACGAAAGGGACGGAAATGGCAGAAGAAGGACGGCCGGACGGCAGGCCAAGTCAGCGGTGGCAGGCTGCGAGTTGCAGGCCTGCGCGAGGAAGAAGACGACGGGCGGGGTAGGTTGGACCGGCGGTCCAGGGAAGAAAAGAGAGGGGAAGAAACCGGCCGGTCGGCAACGGTTATAACCTTCATAAACTCGACGCGTCGTTTCATCATTTAGAAGGTCGAGACGCAGCGTCGAGTCATTGGCTGGCAACGGCTATAAGGCTCATTTATCGCGACGCGGCGCTTCGGCGGATTGACGGGCAAAACGCCGCATTGCGCATAAGCGTCGGCCAGCAAACGACGCTGGGCCGCGCGAGGAAGAAAGGAAAAGGGAGAGAAGGGTTGGGCCGCGGGAGAGGCCCAACCGTCGGAGAAAGGGAGAAAAAGAGAGAAAAAAGGAAAAGGAAGAAGAGGAAGGAAAAAGAAAAAAATGTTTTAATTAGGATTTTGGATTTTGCATAAAATTATTTAGAATGTTTTTGGGGCTGTATAGAATATTAACTATTTACAAAAATATTAAATAAATTTCCTTTTTACTTAGTGAGGCTATTTTAGACCAATTTCCTTAACCTCCATACAATTTAGGAAAATACCCAAATTTCTTCTAATTAAATTCTTTATTATTTTCCTCTTAATCTACCTTAAATAACTCTCTACATTTTAATAAATAAATTTATATAATTAATTTTCCTAATAATTCCTTATTTGGCCATAATTTCGAAATTTAGGATTTTGGGGTATTTCATAGTCCAAATGGGATAACAAAAGTCTGAAGACCTACCATCAAATACAGGAGGATGAGAAATCACATTTGGGTCATCCCTGTGGACATAGTCCAAAGGGCATAACAAAAGTCCGAAGACCTACTACCTCGGTCATCCTATCCTTAAGTGTGCACACCCCCTAATAGGGTCTAGAGAAGCCTATAGAGTAGACGAGGAGCTTTAACTAGACACGGCTGACAAATAAATAAATATCCACAATAGAAAAGAGAAAGGCTATTGCCAATCCCCAACTTCAAGAGGCCAAACTTGAAGGACCCAAAGTTCACTTTATGTTTCACTTTAAGCTATGGTATTTTAATTAAGTAAAGTCACGCAATCCACCATATAAACTTCACTTTATTCACTTTTCATAATAGGTAATATTTTCAAATTATATAGAAATATACCCACTTGGAGTCACCACTTAATTACCGAGCTGGATTAGAACAGAATAAAAATAATTATCCAACCAACACTTCAAATAAATAAATAAATAATTGTCAAAGTTTCTTAGGGTCAATTATACGCTAACATAAATAAAAAAACTTAATTTAGTCATATAAGATACGAGCCTTGTGATATATGCATAATAAAGGAACACTTGTATAAAATTAACTCTTTACAGCTAGCACATCAAATAAATAATACAACTATAAAATTATAATATTTACATGAAATTTATCAGGAACTCATAATTATATTAAATTCATAATAAAAATAGAATATCACCCATGGGCCTAATTATATAAAATCATATATATTCGTGTAAGGTCACATAGCCAGATAAGACCATTATATCAAAAAATGCGTAATTAAAATATGCATGAACGCACATATATATATATACATATAAAGGTTGAAAGTAATGTTACCTGGAATGCGATTTGATCACAAATACTCACTAGTCGCTAGACCTATAGTTTACACCGATAATATTAATTCTTGACGGAATATATTAGGTAAACATATTATAAATGGCTTAGATCTAACTTATCAAAATTCTTACATTTACCAATATTTTAGTTTACCGCCTAATGTTTATATATAAACCCCAACTCCTAAAATTATTATATAACTATATATATATATATATATATAGACAAGAACTAACCATGTAATGGAACTACGAGCCTAAGCGTGCTGTAGAAATTTTCCCACATCAATATGGATAAGTATACTATATATTACGTATATACATATTTGGTTTTGACTCATATTTTAATGTCAACAATTCATCAATCCCGAATTATTTCACGTATGTCATATGTGCTTCAATTCACAGATGTTATAATAATAATAAACTAAAATTAACATACTGTAAAAATAATCGGAAGTCTTAACCAACAAAATCAGAACATAGGTACTGAATAGGAAGAAAAATAAGAGTATGCAGGTTACCTTCACCAAACAGATCAGAGGAATAGATGGTTACTCTATATAAAACCACTCTCTTTTTTGTTGTTATTTTTTTTCCCTTGTGTGCGGCCGCTATACGGCTTACAAGAAACTAACCATGTAATTATAATAATGTGGGCACCTGTTAAGGTTACAAAAGAAGTGTAACTTATCTTTAGAGAATTCTAGAAGTGATTACTTAATTAAAAAGGCCCATTTACTAATAACCCATTAAATGGTGTAACAACATTACTTAATTAAAATCTATTAGCAACCTATTAATTACTTGCTATGTATATACATAATAAAGTACTATAATTTAAATCTTTTTCATTTAACTATTATAGCTATCGGAAACTTAGTCTTATCATTCAAATAATACACACATATATATAAGTTTCCTTATATATGTTATTATCGTTGCTGACTTTGTATTATTATTATTATTATTATTATTATTCAAAATTATGGGGTATTACATAATATATTAGTTTAGGAAACATTACATAAGTATATTAGCACAATTGATTTTAATATGTTCTATGATCAGGACTAAGTGATAAAAAAATGTCAGCTCCTTAGATGATAGATGACCGTGGACTTAAAATTGGTTGTAGCTTAGAAGTAGGATTATTAGTGTCAAGGAAAATTTTTGATATGCTTGGCATCTCCTTAAGAATTCCTTAGCATCTGCATAAATCATTATCTAGTAAAATCCCTTGTGCAAAGTTTTGGTCGAGAGGGATTTAGCATCTTGCTGTAAACCGCATATGTCGATGTGGATTTCCTTTAATATATTTTGTCTCCTTATTTGAGGTAAGCATTTAAGCACTAATATAATTTGTGTATGTCTTTTTAATTCTCCATTAGTAACAAAATATTTACCCTTTTTTATTAGCTTAAAAGTCTTCTTTTTTGTCTCTTGGCATGTTTTCTTCTAAATAATCTATCAACTTCTTTATACATTCCTTTGGAACCGATACTTCTGCAATCTCATATTGTTCTTCTTGATATATATTTTTCTATTGGCCTTACTATCATGTTCTCTATTTTAACCATCTTGGCTAATGAGGAGGTACTAGTCAAGGTAAATCTGGCTAGTGTGTCAGCCACTAGTTTAGCTGCCCATGGTATTTGAATAATTTGAACAAAGAAAAAAGTGTTTTTTCATTTTAATTAACTTCCTCAAATACTTATCCATGATTGACTCTTGTACCACCCAATGAATAATACTAAGTTGCTATAGAGCTTAAGCTTGCCTATCCTCTGATCATGTGACATTCTCAATCTAGCTAAAGCAACGCCATGCTCTACTTCATTATTAGTGGAAACAAAACTAAATCTTAGTGTGTGTTTAATACCTATGCCATTAGGATCAATTAAGGCTACACTAGCCTTAGAGCCTAAACTTTTGGATACTTTATCGACATATATTATCAATTCCCTTGCTCTCTCGATATCAATGATGAGTGGGGCTCAGTATCAAATGGACACTCGACTATAAAATTAGTTAGAGCTTGTCATTTAATTATAGATCTAGGACTATATCTGATATCGTATCTACTTAATGCAACCCAAACCATCATTCTTTCTTAATTTTCTAGTTTATGCAGAATGATCTTGTGAGGTTTGCTAGTTAGAACTATAGTAGAATAAGCATCAAATTAAGGTTTCAACTTCATAGAGGTAATTAGCAGTGAATAATCCATTTTCTCTGAGTTAGATATTGGCATTCTACATCAATGAGGACCTTACTAGCATAATAGATAAGTCTTTGTGTTCCAGTTTCATCATTCTACCTAATAATAACAAAAGAAATTGTCAATGACAATGCTGCAAGGTATAAGTGAATTGCCCCAAAATTTTCTAATTTTCAAAATTATAATTAAATAAGGTTTTATTAGAAAAGTTAATTAAATAAATTATTTTTATTAAAATAAAAGGAAATGAATTAGGGCAAATTAAGACGAAATTTATAAGTATTTTAATTAGGATAAATTTTGGTATTTTAGTTAATTAAGGATTTTATTTTGGAAATTAATTAAATAAATTATTTTATTTAAAATAAGAAAGATAAAATAGTTTCAAATTAATATGAATTTTATAAATAATGTAATTGGAGAAATTTAGGGTGTTTTGCTAATTAAAATGAAATTTATGGAAAATCTTTTAAAAATCCTAATTTAGCCTAAAAGGGATTTAAATATTGTTATTTTTAAATATCCCAAATATCCTAATTAATTTAATTAACCTAACCCATTCTTTTTTTCCCTTTTTCCTTTCTTTTTCTTTTTCTCCTTCCCCAACTCGGGCCAACCCAGCGGCCTAAGTCCCTCCTCCCTCCTTCCTTTCCTTCAGCGCGGCCCAGCCCGTGCAACCACCGCCTCCTTCCTTTCTCTGCCGCGTTGCATTTTAGTTTTTTTTCTCCTCTCAACGCCACATTTTGTTAAAAAAAAATTAACCCGCGTCGCCGGTCCGATCCTCTTCCTTTCTTTCTTTCTTTTTCCAGAACCGCTGGTTTACCCCATTTCTTCCTCCTTTCTTCTTCCTCCCTTCCTCGACGTCGAGCACCTGCAACCGCCGCCCAGCCCTGGTTTTTTACCGCCGATCTCGCCCCTTTGACCGGCCGTTCTCCTTCCTCTCTCTTCCCCTGACTTGCTAGCCATTTTGAACCAATCCACCTCACCTTTTCTCGCGAGCGATCTCCTCTCTCTCCCTAGACAACTATCTCTGCCACATTAAAATATTCGCCGGCTTTGTTGCCGCTGGCGACCCTAACCCTACTTGCCTTACCTCGTAGCCGACCTGCAGAACCCTACCCTCTCTTCTTTTCTCTATAAATACCCCTTTACACTGCCTTGTATCGAGCTTTTGTTTCTTACCCAGAATTTCCCGATCTTGCCACCGTTGCCCCTTTAGACGCCATTTACGACGCCTCCGGCCAACACCGCCGCCCGTTCTGGCCACCCGAATACTCCTTGCACCACCCTCTAACTACTTAAACCTTCCTCATCCCTCGATTCTTCTTGCACAAGCCACCAAGGCTGTGCAAAGTAGCCTTCCCGATGAATCCTCTCTCCAACCTCTATAGCCCTTCGAACCACCCTTAGCCACCTTTTTCGCCACTTTCGCCGCTTCTTTCACCTCCCATTATGTACTGCAGACCACTCTCTACCTTCCTCTACCTTTCTTTTTCTCTCCATTCCTCTCCTCCTCTCCTTTTCTTCTTCTCCTCCATTCGGCCACCACCACCGTCGTCGTGCGCCGCCACCTTTGGCTGCGCCACCACCCTCATTTTGTCCCTCTCCTTCTAAGTAACCATAATCACCACAACTCCCACCTCCATTCTACCTATCCTTTTCCCAACCTTCAAATTTTACCCTTTTCTTCTCTTTTTCTATCCACCGCCGCTACCTCCATGCACCACCGCCGGTGCCGCCTATCACCACCTGCCTAAGGTTGAACCCTAGACCCTCTCAACCCTTTTCCCTATTTTTACAAGCCTTAATTTATTTTATTTCATTTATTTGAATATAAATACTATTATTATTATCGTTAATATTTCTATTTTTAATATATTATTATTATTAGTAGTAGTATTAATATTTTGATTATTATTTCTGTTGAGGGCTGAAGCCCTATTGTATTTTTTTATTTCGATATTATTATTATTATTCTTATTGTTTCTATTATTATTATTATTATCATTATTATTATTATTATTATTATTATTATTATTATGTGTTTATTATTATAATAATTATTTTTATTATTACTATTTCGAATTACCGTTATTAGTATTTCATTATTAATATTAAAACTACTTTACTATTAGTTTTTCTATTAATAATAATAATAATAATAATAATAATAATAATAATATTATTATTATTATTATTATTATTATTATTATTATTATTTTCATTGTTGGTATTATTATTCTATATAGGGCTGAAACCCTATTGTACCTATTTTGAATTGTAGTAGTAGTATTATAAATATCAAGTCTTACTATTATTAATATTTTTAATATTTTTATCATTTGCGTTTATTATTATTTAGTAGTGTTATTATTATTCAATGTGGGGTAGAAACCCTATTTTATTTTATCTTCAAATATTATCCTTACTATTATTACCATTATGGTTATTATTATTTTGTAATATTATTATGGTTTTTATCAATATTATTATTATTATTATAAATATTTCATCATCATTATTATTACTAAATTTGGTTATTTATTTTACTAATATTAATATTAGTATTATTGTGGTAAAGGGGTCGAAGCCCTTATTTTACTATATTTTTGAGTGATGCCCTTTTTATTATTATTGTTACTATTTTTATTATTTTTGTTAATATTAATATTGGTATTATTTTTGGTATTTTTGCTATTATTATTTTAGTATTTTATCAAAAGCTTATTCTTAGAATAAGTTAGTAATTAATAGTATTTTTGGTATGAGGGAATCTCATTCTAATTTTTCCCTCATAATAGGTGAGACCAGTTAAAGCCCTAAGGAGGCGTGAGAGCGTGCTCCAAGACTGGTTTCATTTTAGGTAAGGGTGTTATTAAGGCCTTTTGTGTGTTTATATGCATTATGTGCTTCGCATGCTACGTATCCTATGCTTATCATCATTAATTATGTCGTATGTGGTATGATATGGAATTGAAGTATGTTTTCATGTATTTGCATGGCATGTGTATTATTTTATGTGATGAATGGTTTGTAACCCTTTAGACATGAATGTGAGGATGTTAATGTGGTTTGTGTGGGAGAAATGATGAAAAAGGAGAGTGGGGGAAATAAGTTGACTAAAGGATGTGAGTTGACCTAAATATTTTAATGATTCATGAGTGGAAGAATAAAATGAAAAATTTAGGGTTTCATGTGAGAGAATATAATTTATGATTTTATATGGGAGAATCTTATTTATGGTTTTATATGGGAGAATCTTGTTTATAGTTTTATATGGGAGAATCTAATTTAAGGTTTTGTGTGGGAGAATCTAATCTATGGTTTTATATGGGAGAATCTAATTTATGATTTTATATGGGAGAATCTAATCTATAGTTTTGTATGGGAGAATCTAATCTATGGTGTTATATGGGAGAATCTAATTTATAGTTTCGTATGGGAGAATCTAATATATGATGTTATATGGATGAATCTTTAGTTTTATATGGTTTGAATTTAGGGTTTGGTAAGAATGAATCTTTAGTTTTATATGGATTAAATTTAGGGTTTGGTATGGATGAACCTTGGTTTTATACGGGTTGAATCTAGGGTTTGGTGTGGATGATTCTTTGGTTTTGTGTGGATTGAATTTAGGGTTTTGTATGAAGGAATATTTGGTTTTGTATGAAAGAATTTAGGGTTTTGTATGGATGGATCTAGGGTTTGCATGGTTGAATATAGGGTTTCACATGGGATTTCTAGGGTTTCGCATGAAATATTCGAATGGTTGCATAGGATGTGTAATGTTTGCATGGGCATGAAGTTTACGTAAGAAAAGTTGATTTGGGGTGTGAGGAAGGTAATGTAAGTATTTTCTAGATGTTTGGACACTTTGATGAAAAATAGTACGTGGAGCAATATAAGGGTACGTAGGATACCGAGCTAGGGTTTGGTGTAGCTGCTTAAGGTTTTTGTGGTATCATGTGTACTTAGTGATTAAAGTGTAATTATGAGGATGGTATTTATGAGTTGTGGTGTGTGGAGTGTTAAAATGATTTGGGTTATGTGAGGTGGAGTAAGATGGGCCGCTGAGGCCTAAATTAGGGTTTTGGGATAAAACCCTAGAGTGAGTGAGATGTGGAGTGGACTTGGAGGATAAGTGTAAAGGGAGTGATTTATGCATGTCTAGGGTTAAAATTTTCCGAATAAGGTACTTAAGACATTAATCACTTAAAGTGAAAGATTGTTGAGCCAGGCCTATATCGGTTTACCGACGAATAATAGTGGTTAGGGCATGATGTCCTATGTGTTTTCGGTCTACCGGATATAATAGTGGTCAGGCTTTGTACCTGTGCATTTCCGGTCCACCTGCTATAATAGTGGGGGATTCCGTGCTCAACAAAACCAAACATATTTGTGCCAAGACATGGGAAAGACTCTAATTACTTATAGTGGAACACCGTGCGAGAAGGGGCCAGACCGGTCCACCAGCGAATAATAGTGGTCAGGAGCTTTATGCCCTGTGCGTTTTCGGTCCACCGGCTATATTAGTGGGGTTTCTGTACTAGTATGGATTTGATAAAAAAGCATGATGTAAAATGAGTTCTAATCAGATATTAATTAAATAATTAATCCGGACTATAAATGAGCCTCTATGTTTCTACCCGAATGATTGATCGATATTATGATATCATGATGGTCTTTATATTCTTTTATTCTTATGCATGGTTTATGTGATTTTGTGTGTTAGCCTTAGTGCTCGGTTACCTTACTCAGTACGTAGTGTACTGATCACCCTTTTCATGGGTACTACTCATTCCCATGAGTAGAAGGCCCTTTATGACTTTGTGCAGGTGGGTGAGACATCAGATGGAGTTGAGCGTTGAGCATATGTGTGACCGGATTCACTCTTCTCGTTATTTTATATTCCTTCTATTATTTCTTTGTATCAGATATATCCTTTTTAAATTGTTACTCTGTATTGAGCTTTTGAGATAAACCGTTTAACCCTTGTACGATTATTTCTCTTTTTAAACATGAATTATAATTCTTTTAAGCGTAATATGATTTATGATGTATGATTCTTTCTAGTTCTTTATGAACTGTTGGTTTGAGTTTAAATGTTAATCTTTTCTTTAGCCTTAGCACTTGGTATTGGAACAGTTGGAGAGAACCGGTTTGGTACTAAGTGTGGCGGTAACATCCCCAGAATATTCTTTCGCTTTAAAAAAAGTAGTGAATTTTGGGGTGTTACAATAAGAATAGTTCTTTCCCTTCTAGCAAAATAGTTAGGGTTGGTAATTTAGATAATTGTGCCTTCAGATTGTCGAATGTCTTCTGACAATCCTCTGTTCATTTAAAACTATCCTTTGCTTACAAAATTTTTAAAAATGGCAAACTCTTATTTGCTCCTCTAGATAAGAACCTATGCAATGCAGTTAGTTTTCCATTCAGCTACTAAGTGTCTCTTTTCCCCGTTAGATGTTGCATATTTAGGATCATGAGGATTTACATCCATACCCCTTTGTGATACCATGAACCCTAGGCACTTGCTAGCAATAACTCCAAACACATGCTTTAGGGTTTAGTTTCATTCAATATCTCCTTATGGTGTAAAAAAAAGGGATCTCACTAATGTGGGTTTCCCTTTTATCTTCTTTCCAATATGCCCTTGAAAAAAATGTATGAATCAGCCTCTAAAAAGTTGCCCCTACATTCTTAAGTCTAAATGGAATCACCTTATTGAAGGATTTAAGCCTAACGAAAATAACACAATGGGATAAAATCAAGAGCTAAAATACCCAAGAATATATGTTAGATTATGATCAAGCATGCTAGTTTCCTGGAATAGGTTAACCGATTCATTTGAATTGAAGGTGAGAATGATTTGATTAGCTTCTTATTATAGTTTTTCATTACTCTAATAATTGTAATTCAATATTGTTCAAGCAAGTGAGTGTGAATTACATCACAAATCTATTGGTATCCACACACAATGAAACTAGATCACCGGGGATGGGTGCTAGCGCCACTAGGAACTTACTCTCAATTTTGTAGAGAACAAACTTGATGGTTAGAAAGTTCACCATCCACAAAAGAGAGAGTAAGGGATATTTATAATAAAACCTAGCTTAGTGTTATATTAAACCTTAGTCTACCTTATTTACATTGGATTTAGGGTTTTAATCAAATAAAATATACCTTAGGTTTAATCCTATTAATATCACCTTAGGATATAAGAGATATTAATTATATTAAGGCCTCATCTTATCCAGTTTATAGTCCATTTTTTATCCAATTTAATTGGTGTGCAACCTTTTAGGTTCGTATAATGTTGGAAATGGAGTGAAACTCCTTTTGGTCGCACAAATAATAAGAGGTCTCTAGCAAGATATTATAACTACCCAAACTATTTAAATGTCATAAGCTCAAAACAAGCTATTAGAACACGTATATTTATCCTTTTATTACATGATATTTAGATTGAACAAAAGGTATTGATCATGTCATTCTTGCTTTGTTCAATCACACTCTTTCTTGATCGTCAAGTAAGACTAACCTTAAAAAAACAACACCTTGTGTCCATATGGCCAAGCTGACATTAGTCATACTTATTGAGGGACCTAAAAATATCTCTCTCATATCATTAGAGGGGCATATCTCATCTTGATCATCTATACGCCTCTATATGATTCACACCATGTCTGATCATTGCCTTTGTGATCACTCCTAATAAGGGTAATTTTTGGTAAATTCAAAACATGATGATCATCATATCAACATATAAGAAGATCTTAGGTTAGAGGTGTAACACCCTCATTTTTCACTACCAAAAAATTTCATTAAAATAAGTTGTAGAAGTAGAAAATACCTAGGAAAAATGGGGTGTTACTACCTTACCTAACATAGGATAGATGTCCGCCGCCTACCCCATATCATATATAAGGCTAAACCATTCAAACACTTAATAGTAGAGTGAATAAAATAGCAGTTTAATTAAACAACTCCATGTTTACACCAGATAACCTTAATGGGTCCTAATTAAATCATTACAAAATATATGCAAATAAAGTACTGAGCTGCAAAACATAATTGAGGGCATAATACCCAAATTAAAACCATGGTCCATGGTGGACCCCACCAGAACCTTCCAGATGTCTTTACTCTCAAGTCCCAACTCAATTGAGGTAGGCCATTTACTAGCCATCCCAGAAACCCGCACATGGTCCTCTACTCATGGGAATGACTAGGTGATCGAGAAAACGGGTACATCAATATGCTACATACTGAGTAAGCCAAGTTGCTCCTTTAATGTACACAAATATGCCAACTTACCATGAAAAAATATAGATTACAACATGCATCATGTTAAGACTATATATAAAGGTAATAGTGCATAAAACATGTAATCATATACAAACCATTCATAATTATCAACCAATATTTACCATCTATATTTTATTATTATCAAGCAATAGACTGTGCACCACTCCATGATCTCATATACCATGGAAGCCTATATAATAAAGGATATAAAGTCTAGGTTGAAGCCAATCACCAAGTAGATATAAGTCCATATTGAAGTTAATCACCATAATGGACATAAGTCCAGGCCGAAGCCAACCAATATTGATATAAGTCCAGGACAAAGCCAACCACTTAGGTAACCAAACCTTTTAGTATCAATACCCCTAGTACATCATCAATGTCTAGAGTAGATAAGGCACCGGGACCTCTCAGGATCCAGTTCGAAGGTACCAAAATTGCTCGAAGGTAAACTAATCCCCAATAGGTAATTAAGGATCGGGTAACCTAGACCCATACTCAACTCGACTTTCTTTCACTTTAAATGATTATTATTTTATTCATAAAGTTGGGTGATCACACAAGACCCATACAAAGAAATGAATTCAACTTCCTATGTTAATCCATATTAATCATTTTCTTTCCATTTTTTCCAACTATGTGGGTATTCATATCCACCATTATATTTAATTCTAGTCCAAGCTGAGTTTCATTACTCTTTTCTCAATAGCCTCACTTATCATAAGTGAAATACCCATTTGGTCCTTTCACTACTCATAGAGTATACCATAATTCATGATATATTTTGATCTTTTACTTAGGCTAATAGTCCGTGATAAAATCTACATTTCATCCCATTAATAACCATTGTATAGTACAAACTATAATCTCAAAGTATAATTAAACCAAAAAGAAGTAAATTAAGTAAACTAGTCGAACTAGTCAATCGGTTTGGCCCAATTAGTCAACCGATTACACCAACTAGCCATTAGGTTTGGGTCAACCAATCGATCGGTTTGACTCAATATGACCATGTTTTCCTCAAACCGGTCAACTGGTTTGGACAAACTAGTTAATTGTTCATAGACTAGTTGATCGGTTTTGCCAAACTAGTCAATTAGTTTAAGTTGAGAGTAAGACCAAGGTTTCTACAAGTGTATTTGTCACTGGGTTGGGTCAACCAGTTGACTGTTCTAGGAATAAGTCAATTGATTTAACCTAATATAACACCAAATCATAAGTTTCATGTAGATTCTTCCATATAAATCATTTTTTAGCCATATTCAAACATGTATCAACATCAACTAACATATTTCCAACCAAATTAACATGCATTTCTCAACATGAGATCATCATATACTTTTACTCATTTTCATGATTTTTACTCAAGTCATGTCATATAAGTGTCTAAACCATATATATAACTACATTCTTCCATGTCAACATGGAGAAATCAACTGAAGGTAACATTTAACATGCAGAAATGCTTACTAAACATTTTAGAAGCAAGAATAACTTACTTGATACAGGAAAAATGCTTTTAAAAAAATTCCAACTATGGAAACTTTTAAATTTGAAAACCTTAAACCAAAACCTTAAATTCAAACATTATACCAAAATCTTATTAAATCTTAAATCTTAAAAACTAAAGTGAATAAGAATATACCAACTTGAGGCCAAAATAGAGAAAGAGTTAAAGTAGACTGCTCAACCTTTTTCTAGAATCTAACTCTACCTTGCTTGAGAATCTAAACAAGAAAGAGCTAGAGATAGGGTCAGAAGAGTGTGAGAAAATATATTAGCTAGGCTCGAAGTGTGGAAGGAAGAGAGGGGATGTAAGATTTAGGGAAATTTGGTTGCTGAAAGAAAGGTGAAATACATGGATGATTAGGGCTATATATATCTAACCAATTAAAGGAAATTACTAAAGGTTCGAAAATAGACTCAAAACACTACTATTGACCATATGAATTCATCAAAAATGGTAGATTTTATCCATGATTTGCTGACCTCTTCTTTAGAGCTCAAATGATGCCTTTGAAAAATTTAGGTCAATTAGACCAAAATTAGCATTCATGAATGAAGTAATGGAAAGTCATCACAGAAGGAATTTTCTAGCTACTCAGAAGTGTGCCTGAGATAGAAGCATTCGTTCTCAGAATCGTGCAAAAGAGAGAGGAGGAAGAAGATAATGCTGAGGTCATCTCCCCCCTCAATTGTCCCAATCAACCTCTAGATCAAATCGAGGCAACAATTCTATTAAATACATCATAAAAAATGGTTATGAATCTCTTACGGACAATCTCACATAGGTTGGCAAGGTTCTAATTTAGTGTAAGGGATTTTTCAAAAAAATTAAGCTAAAAAAATGTGACTAACTCGACAAACCAATAAATGGGCTTGGGTCTACTAGTCGACTATTCAACCACCAGTCAATTGGTAACTCACAATCGGTCAATCAATTTAGTAGAGGAACCTAATTTGTCTAGTTAATTGCTTCATGAAACTAGTCGACAGATTTGTCTACAAAGCTCAATAAAATCCATTTTTTAATATGATTTCAAATAAAACTTTATCTTAAACCAAATTATAACATTAAATCAAAATCAAATGCCTAAAATTTGACATAATTCACATTCAACCATCATAAAAGAGTGTGGGGTATTACATGAGGAGAATAAACTATTTAGAGAACACTCATGACACTTCACGCATTATTTAATGCAGTGTCCTCCTATTAGGTTGGTCCAATACCATGTTCCATAACATGTATCTATGTTATTAGTTTATTATCTCATATCAATGATCAATGGAACATGATCATCAATTAATCAACATACTAGTCTTATGATCACTATTATCCTTTAAGTACATGATACTAGACTAGAGATAGTTGTTGAAGAATATTATTTCTATTATTTATTAGAGTTTTACAATCCATTCACATGCTTGATTATCTACATAAAGAACAAAGGGATAACAACATTTGAATAAATAACATCAAATGAATTTTTTTTTACTAAGCATAATCACCACATATGTGAATTCAAATCATTAACTATGATTGGTTTGGGGGCATATTTCCAAAAATATCCCACTTGCACTAGGAGCAATCATGCACAAGACTAGTGCCCTGTGAACTAGTATGATGTTCATACTTAGGTTGTGGAAGAGGATTTGTTAATGGATCAAAAATATTTACATCTGTATGAACCTTACATAAATTCACATCACCCTTCTGGATATTCTCTCAAATGATGTGATATTTTTCAAATATGTGCTTGGTCTTCTGATGAGACCTTAGCTCCTTAGCCTATGCAATAGCTCCATTGTTGTCACAGTATAAACAAATTGATCTCAAGATGCTAGGAACTATTTCTATTTTGCTGATGGATTTTCTAATCCACACTACTTCCTTTGATGCTTCTGAAGTAGTAGTATACTCATCTTCTATTGTAGAATCAACAATTGTGCTTTATTCTGAACTCTTCCAACTTATAATACCGTCATTAAGGCAACACACGTAACCTGACTGGATAAAAAATCATCTTTATCTATTTGGAAACTTGCATCTGTATAACCCCTTACAAACATATCTTATGCTTATAACAATAAAGGACGTCATGGTTATAAATGTTGTTTTCTATTGGTCACCATTGACAATTTAATTTGATGATAACTATATAAAATATCCATAAAACTTAACATTTTTTGCCCAACCATACAGTCAATCAATCGATCAATTCGAGTGAGTTGATAACTATCCTTTGGATATGTAATATCTTACTTCTCAAAAACCTTATTTTTATAAATATCAATGTTAATTTATGAGTTTTAGCCTTTAATTTTATTTTAACTAGGTTATTTTATTTAAGTTATGTTTTTCATAAGTGTTTGTTAAGGTTTTAATTTTTTTTATAGTTTTATTGACGGTTTCAAATTTATGTTAAGATTTATTTAATCATCTGTTGTTGTAGACTATTATAGGTAAATTCATTCATCACTAGGATTTCATTAAGTTCACGTGATTTGATTTTCATTTAAAATATATTTTCATTTATGTTGTGTGATTTGATTTTTAATACTTTAAATTAATTTTCAAGTGTAGCCTCATCGTGTAATTATGACTTTATTTTAAAATTATATTTCATTAAGAAAAATCAATGATTTTAAATTATAATTTTTTTTGAAGTAGTAAAATTATTTTTATAATTTTTATCTATAGAAAATATTTTCGTCTTAAAATTTATTTATTTTTATGAGATTGGTAAGCTCGTCAGATATTTTAAATTAAATTATTTATAATTCTATTTCTAAAAATAAATTTTCTTCTATTTTCCCATTTTTCTTTATGGAGGACATTTTCAAAAATGTTTTAAATTAATTAAAATCATGCAAAGTTTTATGAGGAGATTTTTCTATTTCATTTTAAATATCAATTTGTAACTTTATTTCTATTTTAATAAGTGTTCTAATTTATTTTATATTAAATATTTTAATCATATAAGTCTTGCTTTTCTTTTTTTTTTCTCTCCAAGCATCTATATATATACTCTTTGGATTTATTTTAGTTAAGGTCTACTGTAATTGAAATATCATTTGATTATTATTTTTAGATGTTTATTTATCTAGATTAATTTATATAGTTTGTAAAAAAAACAATCAATTAGCCCCTTCCTTTTCTTTTCCTTTTCTCCCTCTTATTTTTCATTCTTTTTGCACTAGAGCCCCAACCTACCCTTCCTCACTTCTTTGGTTCGTTCTCTAGCACCACCAGCCGCCACACCCCTACACCACAATTGTTGTGCAACCACACCACCATTCTTGTCACTCGCATTCGACAACGCCAGCAGTAGTGTAGCAGTGGTGCGACAGGAAAGTAGTAACCAGCAGTTGCGATGCAGCCCAGTATGCCACCGACCAACCACCTCCATTGTACCCGACTACCAATGAGTGATCCTTATCCAATAGTGAAGCTCCAATAGCCCTTATTTCCTCCAATTTTACAGCAATTTACTTGGTATAATTACCCTAAACCTTAACTTTCATTTTGATTAATTTTGAATGAATTAAGTTAGATTGATTATTGATTATGTATGAGTTTTATGATTAATTTGGATGGTTTAATTGTGTGGTATATGCTTGATTTGTGGCCCGGTTATGTCCAAATTTTTTGGATTCATCCGATTAAGTTATTTTTGATAAATTGATTAAGCAATGTACTTTGATATGTACTTAATTTCATGTTGGAATTTTCAATTTGAAAAATTTATGTGAAATTAATTGAATTTTTTTAGGTCAAAACTATTGTAGATCTAAGTTGGATTGTGTAATTTAGTTATTTTATTAAATTGATTCTATAATTCGTATTCAGATATGTTTAATTTCATTTTCAACCTGTCAATTCAAATATCTGACTAGATTTGTTATCTGAAATAAAAAAACCTAATTTTATTAAATTGAATCTTCCCTTTAATTTTTTTAATTAATTGAGTATACAATATGTTATAAAATTGATCAAGTTATATTTCTAAAAATTTAATTTAAATAATTTTATAAAATTGAACAAATTATATATTTTTTTTGGCTTAAAACCTTAATTTTCAAATGAAATTATAGAATTTGTCATTTGGATAGTTGTTTATTCTAATATTAATTTTATATAATTGTTTGAAATGATCTTAATTACATTCTAGTACCTTCAATTTGAATTAAATGTTTTGAATTGTTTGAATTTGTATTTTGGGCTTTAGAACCCTCGTTTTTGGGAATAGTTTTATGTAATTTAGTTGTTTTTGATTCTTTCACCTATTAATTAGTCAGATTTGATTTGAAACCAATTTAATTGGGTTTTAGTTTATCATTTGGATGAATTTTCTAAAATTGACTTATTTGACGTTTTAGGTGGTAAAATCTAATTGTATTAGTGGTTTTTGATTACATTTACTTATTTTCTTATATTCTATATTTGGATTAGTTTTCTCTAATTTTGTCTTATAATTTTCAAAGGCGATATAGGAAGGCGGGTCATAGGATCCCAAAGCTAGGATTTGATGTAACACCCCTATTTTACCCATTGAAAATTCTCATTTTTGTAGAAGCGATAATACTAAATTATTGGACGTTACCGCTACACTTAGCATAAGTTTGGCTCCTTACTTTTCTTACACCAAGTGTTAAGACTAAAAAAAACTCAACTTGAGTAAATCAACATAAATTGAAATAATACATAATAAAGTTATGAATGTATGTCATAGTATAACAATATAACCAAAGTATAGTGCGAGACGTAATAGTCCAAAGGAAAGCCGTTTGTAACAAAAACCAACACCCAAAGGCACAACTTCGGTTTTTCCTAACTCTAAGACTTAAGGACCCATTCTAAAAATGGAATCTCTTCCTAAGGACTCTACTTGTCCTGCCCACACTTATAAGCTTCATGCCATTCCATAACCCTCACATAGTCATATATAAAAGTAGTATTAGTATAACTTCCTTGTACTGAGTAAATCACAATACCTCATAAGAGACAACATACCCATATTTCACATAGTCACACAAAAACCAAAATCCATACTTAATTACAAGGTATGAACCCTACAAACAATACTCACAGAGGTCTAAGTCTCATCTCAATAGCAAAACATACCAATCTACTTCTCAACATTTCGAAGTGTAAAGTCATATTCGATTAGTTGTATACATTTTAATCAGAGTGATCGGGAACTAAGGAAGCTACCAAAACAAAAATCCAAAACAATACTAGGGTAGGGCACTAAGGTGTTTACCAAACCAACAAATACAACATAAACTAAGGTAGGGCATTGAGGCAACTATCGAACCAACAATGCATCACAATCTTAGTATAGAGCACTAATGCAACTACCTAACTAAGAATCTATCACAATATTAAGGTATAACACTAAGGGAAATACCTAAAAAACAACCCATCTCTTTCATTTTATTACACAACAATCATTTCCATTTTACTTCCTTGCTTGAGAGGGACATAGCGGTACACCCTTACCTTGAACCTAGGGACATAGTGGTATGGCTGGTTATAGTGACATCCAAAAGTAACACAGTATCCTTCCAACCTCTTTCACCTTGTCTTTAAGTATCGATATCCCCTATAGGGCCCATAAGGTCACCTATAGAGTAGAGTAGGGTCTTAAAAACTAGGGCACAACGTGAAATGCCCCGAAAATTCCTAATTTTATAAATTATATTTAAATGAGGTTTTATTAGAAAAATTATTTAAATAAATTATTTTTATTAAAATAAAAGGATATTTAATTAAGGAAAATCAAGAAGAAATTTATAAGTATTTTAATTAGGAGGAATTTGGGTATTTTAACTAATTAAGGATTTTATTTGGAAATTAATTAATTAAATAAATTATTTTATTTAAAATAAGAAGGAGAAAATAATTTGAAATTAATAATAATTTTATAAATAATTTAATTGAAGAAAATTAGGGTGTTTTACTAATTAAAATAGAATTTATGGAAACTATTTTAAAAACCCTAAATTAGCCTAAAAAGGGAATTTAATATTTTTATTAAATAAATATTTTATGTTAAATACCCAAAATATTCTAATTAATTTATTTAAACCCAAAACCTTAAATTTCTCCTTTCTCCTTTTTCCTTTTCCTTTTATTTTCTTCTTTTTCTTTCTTCCTTTTTCTTCTTTCTTCCGCGGTTGGGCCTGGACGCGACCCAACCCACCCTCTCTTCCTCTCCCCTCGGCCCAGCATCGCTGGTTTCTTCCTACATGCACTTAGACACGGCGTTTGGTGCTGTTTTATGTCGAGACGACGCGTCTCGTTTAATGAAGGAGTAACTCGCGCCGACTGCCCGGTTCTTCCCCTTTTCTTTTCTTTCCCCGGCCGACCTAAAATGCCTCGAAAATTTCTAATTTTAAATAGTATATTTAAATGAGGTTTTTTTTTATAAAAGTTAATTAAGTATATTAATTTATTTAAAATAAAAGGAAATTAATTAGGGAAAATCAAAAAGAAATTTATAAGTATTTTTATTAGAAGAGAATTTGGGTATTTTGTCTAATTAAGCATTTTATTTTGAAAATTAATTAAATAAATTATTTTATTTAAAATAAGAAGGAGAAAATAGTTACAAATTAATATAAATTTTATAAGTAATTTAATTGGAGAAAATTAGAGTGTTTTGCTAATTAAAAAGAAATTTGTGGAATTTTTTTTAAAAATCCTAATTTAGCCTAAAAAGGGATTTAAATATTATTTTATTTAAATATTATCATTTTTAAATATCCCAAATATTCTAGTTAATTTAATTGAGCCAACCCACTATTTTTATTTTTCCTTTTTTTTTTCCTTTTTCCTTTTCTTTTTCTTTTTCTTCTTCTTTTCTTTTTCTTTTCCTTCTTCTCCCCGAACTGGGCCAGCCCGGCGGCCCAGTCTTCCTCTTCTTCTTCCTTCGGCCCAGCCCGAGCCGCGCGTCCTCCTATCGCCGTCCCTCGCAGCACTGCGTTTTAAGTTCTTTCCTTCCCCAAACGCGTTGTCCCATTTAAGTCAGCCTCCCTTGCGTCGAAGCGGACCAGCCCCCTCCTCCTTCCTTCTTCCTCCCCTCTCCTCCGTCGACGCTGCTTCAACTCCCACCCCCGAAAATGGCGGCACTGGCTACGAGGACTCTGACCGGCCGAGTCACCTCTCTTTTTCTCCCTCTCGACCCGCACATGAGCTTGAAATGATCGATTATCGTCAAATCTCACTCGTTCCCTCTCTGTTGCTTCTCAAAGCTTCGACCCTACCAAAATGATCGACAACCGATTTCTGACGCCGGCCACCCAAACCCTATCACCCAAACCCATCCTGCCGACCTCCAAAACCATAATAACCCATCTAAACTCTATAAATAGCCAGTCGTGGATGATTTTGAAACTTCTTAACTCTCGAAACCCTAAGTAAGAACCACCCGCCACCGTCACTTCAGACGCGTATTTCGCCGCCGATAGCCAACTTCAACACCACATGCGCATCCCAATTTCTTCCTTGAAATTCCCTCTAGCTAACTAAGCCCTTCAAATCCTTCGATTCTTCTTGAATGAGCTGCCATAACCATGCAAAGTTTGCTGCTCATCTCACCAGAATTTTTACCCCGAAACCTTAAACCACCGTCCTCCGCCTCATATGCCACTTCTGCCACCCTATAAACCACCCAATACCTCCTTCTAAGTCTCCTCCACCAAACTATAAGCTTATTTTATTTTTCTCCTTTCCCTTTCCCTCTTGTCCTTCATTTTTACCTCTCTTAGATCCATTTTCCGGCCACCTCCGGGAACCACCGCCGGTTCCACCCATACCCTCCAACTCAAGGTGAAACCCTAGACCTTTTAAACACTTACTTTCGATTTATTGATAATTATTATGCTTTTATCCTAATTTTTAATGTTAATTCTATTCTAATTATTATTATTATTATAATTATCATTATTATTGTTATCAACTTTAATCTAATGTTTAAATCTTCTTTACAGGTTTGGGAGTATTCTTGAGTTAGAAAAACTATTATTCTCGAATTTTAGTTATTTAATAGAATTAGTACATGTTTACTATTATTATTAACAATATAATTAATATTATTGTTATTAGTGTAATTAATTATTTAATAGTGTAATTATTTCAGGAGGTGTAGAAACCTAAATTTTTAATTAAGCCTCGCAGCTTTTGCCTTTTATTACTATTATTAGCATTTTTAACATTATTACTAATATATTATCATTTTAGCACTATTTCCTTTTATATTATAAGTATATATATATATATATTATTATTATTATTACTACTACTACTACTACTATATTTGTTATTATTATTATTATTACTACTACTAAATTTGATTATTTATTTTATTATTAGTATTATCTTGGAAAAGGGGCCGAAGCATTTATTTCACCTTATTTTTGAATAATGTCCTTTTTATTGTTATTATTATTGTTACTATTATTATTCTTATTTATATTCTCATTGATATTATTTTAGTATCATTATTATTGTTAGGGTAAAGTATTTAACCCTATATTATCAACCTTTATAATATTTCTGTTATTTCTATATCTTTAGCAAAGTTTGAATTTTATTAATGTTATTTGTATTAGTATGTTGTTATTTGGTCAAAACCTTAAGGAGGTGTAGGATCGTGCTCCAAGACCGGTGTCGTTTCAGGTAAGGGGTGCTAAGGCCTTTTGTGTGCTTATATGCATTATGTGCTTTGTATGCTATGTATTCTACATTTATCATTTTTAATTATGTCGTATATGATATGACGTGGAGTTGAAGTATGTTTTTGCATGGTATGTGTATTATTTATGTATGACGATATGTGTTGTGACCCTATAAGACATACATGAGAGGATGTCGATGTTGTTTGTGTGGGAGAAAGGATGAAAAAGGAGGATGGGGAAAGAAGTTGACTAAGGGAAGTAAGTTGACCTAATATTATGGTTTTATAAGGAATAATCTAATGTATGGTTTTATGTGGAAGAGTATAATTTAGGGTTTTATGCGGAGAATATAATTTATGATGATAATTGGGAGAATCTAATTTATGATGTTATATGGGAGAATCAAATTTATGGTTTGTTTGGGAGAATCTAGTTTATGATGTTTTTTGGGAGAATGTAATTTATGATATTATATGGGAGAATCTAATTTATGATTTGATTGGGAGAATCTAATTTATGATTTGTTTGGGAGAATCCAATTTATGGTTTTGCTTGGGAGATTCTAATTTATTATTTTATGTGGAAGAATCTAACTTATGGTCTTGTATGGGAGAATCTAATTTGTGGTTATGAAAGGGGAGAATCTAATCAATTATATTATGAGGACAAATCTTTGGGTTTTATATGATTTGAATGTAAGGTTGGTATGGATGAATATTTATGGTTTGAATTTAGGGTTCGGCATGGAAGAATCTTTATGGTTTGAATTTAGGGTTTCATGTGGCTGTTTAAGGTTTTTGTTGTATCATGTGTTTTTGGCAATTAAGGTGTAATTATGAGAATGGAATCGATGATTTGTGATGTGTGGAGTGTTAAAATGATTTAGGTGATGTGAGGTGGAGTAAGAGGGGATGTTAAGGCCTAAATTAGGGTTTTAGGATAAAACCCTAGAGTGAAATATGAAGTAGAATTGGAGGATAAGTGTAAAGGGAGCGATTCATGCATGTCTAGGGTTTGGTGGTAGCACATATGTAATTAGTGAATAAAGTATGAAGTCACAGTGATGGCAGCCTTCGCTTTGGGTTTTATATGAGTTAATGATTCGCGCATGTCTAGGGTGAAAGCCTTTGAATAAGATACTTAAGACATTAATCAAGTAAAGTGAAAGATGTTGAGCCGGGCCCAGACCGATCCACCGGCATAATAGTGGCAGGGAATATTTCCCTCGCGACCGATCCACCGGCTATAATAGTGGCAGGGCATGTACCCTTGCGACCGATCCACCGACAATAATAGTGAGGGATCCTGAGCTCAACAAAATCAAACCCTACAGTTGCTAAGACATGAGAAAGATACTAATTACTTACAGCGGAACACCGTGCAAGAAGGGGCCAGACCGATCCACCGACATATAATAGTGGCAGGGTATGTTACCCTCGCGACAGATCCACCGGCTAAAATAGTGGCAGGGTATGTTACCCTTGCGACCGATCTACCGGCTAAAATAGTGGGGTTCCCGTACTTGTATGGACTTGATAAAAAGTATGGTGTGAAATGAATTCTGAGTAGAGATTAATTTAAAAATTAATCCAGTCTACAATCGGGCCTTGTACTCTTACTTGGATGGTCGTAAGCACCTTATGTCATTGTGTTGGTAATTATGCCCTTCTATGTTCTGCATGATTTATGTGTTTGTGTGTTGCCTTAGTGATCAAGTCACCTTACTCAGTACTAGACCCGTACTGATACTACCTTGGTTGATGGGTCCTGTGATGATCCACTGATGGTGGGGAGCATACCTCTTTTGCAGGTTTAAGATCAGAGACTGTTTTGGGGTGGCAAGCCTGACTTGAGTGAGTAGGCAATCCGGAATTTGACCCATCGGGTTTTATCTTGTTTAAATTTATTTCTATTTAGAAGTTACAAGTGTTATTTGAAACTTCAAGGGTATTGTAATTAACTCTTAATTTCTCGTACTCTGATTTTGTGTATGATCTTTCGAATCCTTTTATGAATTGTTAATTTGAATTTAACATAAATATTTTCTTTAGCCTTAGCATTTGGTACTGGAACGGTTGGAGAGAACCGGTCTGGTACTAAGTGTGGCGGTAACATTCCCAGAATTCACGGGTTTTAAATTAAGTATTTTAAATACTTCTGCTTTCAAAAAAAAAGTAGTGAATTTTGGGGTGTTACACGACCGGTCTACCTCCTCTTCTTCTTCCTTCTTCCTCTTTTCTCCTCCGTTGACGCGGCTGCAACTCCCAACCCCATTAATGGTGTCTCCGGCTACAGGGACTTTGACCGGCCGTTTCTTGCCTCATTGTATTCCCCTTGACTTAAGGAATAAATTGGCATAACTCTCGTCTGTTATCTCTCGCCCGTTTCTTCTCCCCAGCCTTGCGAAACTTCGATGCAACCGAAACGATTGCCGATCAAATTCTGCTGCCGGCCACCCAAATTCTCGCACCTAATACCTTCCTGCCGACCCCCAAAACCATATTATCCCATCTAACATCTATAAATAGCCTAGTTGTAGGAGTTTTTGGAGTTTTTCTTCCCCGAAAACCCTAAGCGAAGGCTGCCATCACTGTGACTTCAGACGCATCTTCCGCCGCCGATAGCCAACCTCAGCGCCACTACAGCATTCCAATTTCTTCCCTAAAATTTCTTCTAATTAACTAAACCATTTTCAACCTTCGATTCTTCTTACATGGGCCTCCATAACCGTGCAGAGTTTGCTGCTCATCTCACCAGAATTTTCACCCCGCAACCTTTAAGCTGCCATCCGCCGCCGTTTCTGCCACTTCTACTGCCCTTCAAACCACCCAAAAACTCCATCTAATCCTCCTCCACCGAACCATAACCTTATTTTATTTTTCCCCCTGCTCCTTCTCTCTTTTTCTTCATCTTTTTCCCTCTTAGATCATTTTTCCGGCCACCGCCAGTGCCGCCCATTCCCGCCGACTCAAGGTGAAACCCTAGACCTTCTTAGTCATTATTTACTATTTATTGTAAATTATTCTATTTTTATTTTATTTATTAGTAATTATTTTAATATAATAATTATTTCCTTGCTATTAATATTATTATTATTTATGCTAAATTTTACTTGCAGGGTAGAGAGTGGTAATAAAATAATTTTATTGTTAGTTTCGAATTTTAAGTTATTAATTGAATTATTATATGATAATTATCATTCTTCTTCTTATTATTAATATTGTAATTATTATAATAATTATTATATTCATTTTATTAATTATTCTGGAAAATCTTAGGCCCTAATTTTGTATTAACACTCGCACTTATGTATTTTAGTATTATTATTTCTATTGTTTTCATAACCATTAATAATAATAATATTATTATTATCTTTATTATTTTAATACTATTATATATGTTATTAATTTTATTATTAATATTTATAATTAGTAGGTCATTAGTTATAAGTAGGGTCGAAACCCCACTTTAAATTTAAAGCTTATATATAAATATATTATTATTTTTATTAGTATTATTATTTTTAATATTATCTTTATTTATAATATTTAGTTATTATTATTATTATTATTATTATTATTTTATCTTTACTAATATTATTTTGGTGAAGGGTAGAAACCCTTATATCACCTTTTTATTTTGAATTGCATTAGTTTTATTATCAATATTCTACTAGTATTTTATAGAGTCAATTCTAGTATAAGAATTTTTAATTAAAAACAAGGTCTTGGGATAAGTTAGAAATAATAGCATTCTTAAGAGAAAACCTAATCCTAGTATTTTTTCCATAGTAGGTGAGCCCAACCAAAGCCCTCAAGTGATATAGGAGTGTGCTCCAAGACCGGTGACATTTTAGGTAAGGGGTGCTAAGGCCGTTTGTGTGTTTATATGCATTATGTACTTCTATGTTATCATTATTGATTATGTCGTATATGATATGATGTGGAGTTCACGTATGATCTTGGGTTGTTATATAGCATGTGTTTTATTTATATGTGATGATATGCGATGTGGCCTTAAGACATGCATGTTAGGGTTCGCATGATGCTATTAATATTGCATGGTGATATTAGGATTGCATGGAAGTATGGTATGTTGCATGGAAATTAGAGTTTGCATGGAAGTGTGGTACGTCGCATGGTGATATTAGGATTGCATGAAAGTGTGGTACGTTGCATGGAAATTAGAGTTTGCATGGAAGTGTGGTACGTTGCATGGCGACATTAGGGTTGCATGGAAGTGTGGTACGTTGCATGGGAATTAGAATTTGCATGGAGGTGTGGCATATTGCAGGATAATTAGGGTTTGCATGGGAGTGTGGTACGTGGAGCTAGGGTTGCATGGGAGCTAGGGTTTGCATTAGAGCTAGGGTTTTGTATGGGAGCTAGGGTTTGCATGGGAGCTAGAGTTTTGCATGGAGTTAGTCATGCATGGTTGGGCAAAAGTTTATGAATAAAATACTTAAGACATTAATCATTTAAAGTGGAAGATTGTTGAGCCGGGTCCAGACCGATCCACCGGTCAGAAATAGTAGTTAGGACATGATGTCCTATGTATAACCGATCCACCGGTAATAATAGTGGTGTGGACTTTGTCCCGTAAGTGACCGGCCCACCGGCAATAATAGTAGGGTTACTCGAGCTCAATAAATATAAACCAGAATTTACGGTTTTAATTTATAAGTAGTGTTTTGTTTTAAAAAAAATTGTGTAAATTTGGGGGTGTTACACAACGGCACACCAGTGAACCAAAAATGAGGGCGAACACCTCACCTCTAAGGTAGCCACTCCTAGAGAGTAACCATTCCCACCTCAAGGTCTTTTACTTTAAGTATTGATATCTTATGAGATGATCACATAAGTCACATATGAGACAGAAATTTCCATTTTTCATACTTAAACATTTCCCCCTTTATTTTCAATTAGTCAGATAAACCCTAAGGTCATAGATCTATGTTAAGCCAATTCAAAGCTAAGATCAACCTATCAAGAGGCTAAGGACATCCTAACATTTACTTATTTGTAAATGATACATTAGGTAAAAATCACAAAATACCCTTCAAAACCTTACTTTTACCATTTTATTCATTTTCATACCAGACATTAATTTTAGAAGAGAATTTTCATAAGTAGGAAAAAAGGTAATATTTCATATTATTTTAGCATGCAGGTAATCTTTACATTTTAGCAAGTAATTGTATTTTCCACTTTTCATTAATTTAGTGGGTCGCGCCCACCAAATTCCTAATCATGTAATTAAAATGTATCAATTATTTCATGCAGCATATACGTACACATCTAAAGCATTAAAAATCATTCAATTAGGAATCTTATCATCATAGCACATGTAGGAGAATATCTCTAATATTAGGCCATGCGAAATAGAATATACCATAAGCTAACCCTAATCATGCGCATATGCGTCCATGTGATCTATGATAACTCTACTTTCATGCATAAGAAATCATAATGCATATACCATGGGATTTGAATCATAGCATGATAATAATGGAATTCCTAACAAAATCTTAGACATGTGGATGTAAAATGTTTGACATATTACCATGCATACAACTTAACTATCATTAATCATGCATATCATCTTTTCAGCATATTATCATTTTATCATGCTTGCTAAAATACTCAAAAAGCATAAAACCTATCACTATTCTATGTCTAAAAATTTCTAGCATGCTCGCACATAATTTTCTACCGTCCTATAAGTGATTGGTTTTTACCAAACCCAAGCTTATACAAAAAAGGTTTTCTCCAAAACTTTCAAGGAATAACTAGAAATTTAACATCCAAACACATACATATTGAAATACCCCAAAACCCTAATTTTAGAAATTATAGCTAAATAAGGATTTATTAGGAAAATTAATTAAATAAATTATTTTATTAAAATATAGGGGAGTTATTTACGGAAAATCAATCAAAAAATGATAAATAATTTAATTAGAAAAAATTAGGGAGTGTTGCTAATTAAAATGGGATTTGGACAAATTATTCAAATATAGCCCAAATTAATCTAAAAAGGACTTAATTATTATTTTCTAGATATTATTATTTTAAATAACCCAAAAACACCAAAATACCCTAACCCACTTATTTTTCCCTTTTCTTTTCTTTTTCTTTCTATTTTCCTTTTTCTTTCCTTTCTCTCTTTCCCCTTTTCTTTTTTCCTTCTCCCCCCCCGAGCTAGGTCAGCTCCGCCCCGCGCGGCCTAGGCATGCGCCGCACCTCCACTCTTTTTTTTCCTTTCTTTCCCGGCCGGTATGGTTTTCTTCCTTTTTTTTCTTTTCTTCTTTCTTCCTCCTTGGACCGGTCAGTCTCGTCTCTTCTTCTTCCCCGAGGCACGGGCGGTGACCGAGGCGCTGCAACCTTGTCTTCTGTCGGCCACCACCGATGTGTGCTGTCCTTCCCTCCCTCTCCCGTCGCTTTCTTTCACTATTTTGACCCCAATCGACCCTTTCCCATCTCCCGAGTTCCCTGTCCCTTTCCCTTTTCCTCTTCCTTTGACCTCGCCACCCTGCTATGGTAGAACAACGTCAACTGCCACCACCAGCCGGAATGCCTAGCACCTGTACCCCTTTTGTCTTCTTCCCCTGCCATTTCCCACCCAATTAGCTAATAAATACCCCATAGGTAGCCTTAATTAGGTTTTTGATTTCGAAACCCAAAAATTTGCCCCTTCTTGCCGCCGCCCTATCAGACGAGCATTCCGTCGCCACCGGCTATAACACCCCAAAATTCACTACTTTTTTTGAAAGCGGAAGTAATTAAAATACTTAATTTAAAGCTCGTGAATTCTGGGGATGTTACCGCCACACTTAGTACCAAACCAGTTCTCTCCGACCGTTTCGGCACCAAGTGCTAAGGCTAAAAGATTAATATAAAACTTAAACCAAGATTTCATAAGATGAATTAAAGAGATAATAACTTAGAAATCAGAGTACCTGTAAAGAATTATAATTAATAATAAGATAGAAATCAGAGTGCGAAATCGAAATTCCTCGAAGGGAATAATCTTATAATTTATAAAAGGTTTAATCGAAACACTTAACACAAGGTAATAAATTAAAAAGAATAAATGCAAATAAGAAGAAATAACATAACAAAATGAAATAACATGAAGAAAATTACGGCCATGACACTTTTGAACTTTAAGCCAAAACATGCTCAACACTCAGCCCCGACTGATGTCTCGCCCACCTGCACAAAGTCAGAAGGGCATACTACTCGTGGGAATGAGCAGCACCCATGAAACGGGTGATCTGTACGCTACGTACTGAGTAAGGTAACGGAGCACTAAGACCAACACATAAGCACATAATCCATGCAGAATAATAACAGGGCATAATCACCAACACAATAACATAAAGGCAAATGAACGATCAGGTGAAAATGCCAAGATCCAATATAGTTCAGATTAATTACTTCATCAATCCTTTATCGAAATATTTTTACACCATACTCTTTATCAAATCCATATGATTACGGGGACCCCACTATTTTAGCCGGTGGATCGGTCGCGAGGGAACATGCCCTGCCACTATTTTAGCTGATGGATCGGTCGCGAGGGTAACATACCCTGCCACTATTTTAGCAGGTGGATCGGCGTGGGCCCAACTCAACATCTTCCACTTTACATAATTACTGTTTTAAGTATCTTATTCGAAAGCTTTCATTTTGGACATGCACGAACCATTCACTGTATACTTCACACATCACAAATCATAAAATTCCACCATCATAATTACACTTTAATCGCCAAATACACATGATAATACAAAAATTCTAAGCAACCACAACAAACCCTAATTATCCACACAAACCCTAGTTTGGTCTCCTATGGACCCTTATATAATCTCCATGTATTATTTTTCATCTAAAATGTTAACACTTACATTACCTTCCTTACGTCCCAAATCAACCTTTCATACGTAAATTTTGCTCCCATGCAAACTTTACACATCCCATGCAACCTCTCGAACTTTTCATACAAACCCTAAATCCCATACAATCATTAATTTCCATACAAAACCCTAACTCCACCATACAAACCCTAATACCACCATACAACCATTAATACCACCATACAACCATTAATGCTACTATACGAACCCTAATACCACCATGCAACATTACCTCCATGCAAAACCTAATTCCACCATACAAACCCTAATACCACCATACAACCATTAATACCACCATACAACCATTAATGCTACTATACGAACCCTAATACCACCATGCAACATTACCTCCATGCAAAACCTAATTCCACTATACCAAACCCAAGATTTCCATCATACATAACCCTAAATTCAATCCACACAAAGCCAAACATTTATCCATACCAAACCTTAGATTCAAACCATAGAAAACCCAAAGATTTGTCCTTATAATACAATTGATTAGATTCTCCCATTCATAACCACAAATTAGATTCTCCCATACAAGACCATAAGTTAGATTCTTCCACATAAAATCATAAATTAGAATCTCCCATATAAACCATAAATTAGATTGTCCCCTATAACATCATATATTACATTCTCCCATACAAAATCATAAATTATATTCTCCCACACAAAACCATAAATTAGATTCTCCTAAATAGAACCATAAATTATATTCTCCCACATAAAATCATAAAAATCATAAATCAGATTCTCCCACATGAAACCTTAAAATTCTCCATTTTATTCTTCCACTCATGAATCATTAAAATAATTAGGTCAACTCACCTCCCTTAGTCAACCTCTTTCCCCATCCTCCTTTTTCATCCTTTCTCCCACACAAACCACATCAACACCCTCACATACATGCCTTATAGGGTCACAAACCATTCATCATATATACATAATACACATACCATGCAATTACACGAAAACATACTTCAACTCTATATCATACCATATACGACATAAATAATAATGATAGACATATGATATATAGCATGCGAATCACATAATGCATATAAACACACAAAATGTCTTAGTAACACCCTTACCTAAAACGACATCGGTCTTTGAGCATGCTCCTACGCCTCCTTAAGGCTTTGACTGGTTTTACCTATTATGAGGGAAAAACTAAAATTAGACTCTCTCCTATCGAAAATACTATTAATCACTAACTTAATATAAGACTAGGCTTTTGATAAAATATTAAAATAATAATAACAAAAATACCAAAAATAATATCAATATTAATATTAACAAGAATAATGAAAATAGTAACAATAATAATAAAAAGGCATTACTCAAAAACAAAGTGAAATAAGGGCTTCAACCCCTTTACCAAAATAATACTAATAATAATATTAGTAAATTAAATAACCAAATTTAGTAATAATAATAATAATAATAATAATAATAATAATAATAATAATAACAACCATAAAGGTAGTAGTAGTAAAGATAATGATTGAAGATAAAAGAAGTAGGGTTTCCACCCTACATTGAATAATAATAACTTAATAAATAATAATACTAATGACACTAATAAGAATAAATACTAATAATAATAAAAAATACTAATAACCCTAATAATAATAAGACATGATATTTATAATACTACTACTAAAATTTAAAATAAGCACAATAGGGTTTCAGCCCTATATAAAATAATAATACTAACACTTGAATATAATAATGATGATAGTTATAGTAATAGTAATAGTAATAGGAATAGTAATAGTAATAGTAATAGTAATAGTAGTAATAATAATAATAATAATAATAATAATAAGAACAACAACAACAACAATACAAATGGTAAGGTAGTTGTAATAATAATACTGAAATAATAATAATGACAATTTTGAAATAGTAAATAATAATAATAATAATAATAATAGTATTAATAATAAAGATAATAACAATAATAATAATACTAATAATAATAATAAAATCAAATTAAAATATAATAGGGATTCAGCCCTCAACAAAATAATAATAAAAATATTAATATTAATAATACTAATTATACATATTAAAAATGGAAATAACAATAATAATAATAATAATAATAGTATTTATATTAGAATAAATGAAATAAAATAATTCAAGGCTTGTAAAAATAGGTAAAAGGGTTGAGAGGGTCTATGGTTCAACCTTAGGCTGGCAGGGATAGGCGGCACCGACGGTGATGCATGGCGGTGGCGGTGGCTGGAAAAAGGGAAGAAAAGGGTAAAAGTTGCATGTTGGGAAAAAGATAGGGAAAATGGAGGTGGAAGTTGGGTTGTTTAAGAATGCCCAGAGGGAGAGGAGCAGAATGGAGGTGGAGGCGTAGCCAAAGGGGGCGGCGCACAGCAGCAGCGGTGGTGGCCGAATGGAGGAGAAGAAGAGAAAGAGAGGAGGAGAGGGAGGGAGAGGAAAAGAAAGGTAGGGGAAGGTAGATGAGGGTTTGTAGAAGAGAATGAGGGTAAAAGAAGCGGCGGCGGCGGTGGAAGAGGTGGCTAAGGGTGGCGCAAAGGGTGGCGGAGGTAGAAAATAGGGTTGATCGGGAAGACTAATTAGCACAGCTGGGGTGGCTTGTGCAGGATAAATAGAGGGGGATGAATGATTTGGTTAGCTAGAGGGAAGAGCAAGGAAGAGTTTGGTGGCCAGATATGGCGGCGAAGTTGGCCGAAGGTGGCAGACGAGGAGTTTAAAGGGGAGGTGGCGTGAAGGAAGGCGTTTTCTGAACTCGAGCCAAAAACTCGACTCAACGCTGCTATGGGTGTATTTATACGCTTAAGGGGAAGTTAGGGTCAAAGGGAAAGTGGGAGAGTGGTAGGAAGAAGTGGGCACCAGCCGGTAATGGTTGCTGGCAAAAATTCGAAGGTGGCAGAAATAGTTACACAGGGAGAGAGAGGAGATCGTGTGAGGAATGGGGGAGTGGATTGGTTCAAAATGGTCGACTAGTCAGGGGGAAGAGAGAGGAAGGAAAATTGCCGGTCAAAACGGGCGTAACCGGCGACACAATTTTTGGAGGAGGTGGCGGAGGTTGTAGGTTGGCAGCGGGAATGGCAGGTGTAGAGGCTGGGGGAAGAAGAAGAAGGGGGACCGGGCAGTTCGGGGCAGAAAAGTAAGAAAGAAAAGAGGAGGAAAATCGGTCGGGCGCGAGGCTAAAGGTAGATTAGATAAAACGATGCGTTTTGGGTAGAAAAGCGAAGAAATGCAGTGTGCTGGCTACCGAAGGAGGAAGAAAAGAAGCAACAGGAGTGGGTTGTAGCAGGGGAAGAAAAAGCAAGAAGGAAATTGGGCCGCGCCAGGCCCAAATCGGGGGGAGGGGAAAAGGAAAAAGAAAAGAAGAAGAAAAAGAAAGAAAAAGAAGGAAAAAGGAAGAAGGAAAAAGAAAAAGGAAAAGGAAAAAAGGAAAACTAATTAGATTGGGTATTTAAATTAATTAAAATATTTGGGATATTTAAAAATAATAATATTTGAATAAAATAATGTTTAAATCCCTTTTTAGTCTAAATTAGGATTTTTAAAAGATTTTCCATAAATTACTTTTTAATTAGCAAAACACCTTAATTTCCTCCAATTGAATTATTTATAAAAATTAATATTAATTTAAAACTATTTTCTCTTTCTGAATTTAAATAAAATAATTTATTTAATTAATTTCCAAATTAAAATCTTTAATTAGTTAAAATACCCAAATTTCCTCTAATTAAAATATTTATAGAATTTCTTATTAATTTTCCCTAATTAATTTCCTTTATTTTAATAAAAAAATAAATTATTTAATTAATTTTCATAATAAAATCTTATTTAATAATAGAAAATAAAATTAGAATTTTCGGGGTATTTCAAAACCACCCATAGAACCGTCCATTGCGTTGCTCTTTACTTAACTAAGCCCCCATCATCCCTCAATTTTCCTTGCATGAGCCACCCCCGCCTTGCAAAGTAGCCCTCCCAATCAACCCCTCCTCAACCTCTGCCGCCCTTTGCATCGCTGCCCTCCACCATTTTCGTCATGACCACCACCCCTCACGCCTCCCAAAAATACCTGCAGACTCTCCCCTACCTTTCTCTGCCCCCCTTTTCCCCTTCCTCTCTCTCCTTCTCATTTCTCCTCCTTCCACCACCTCCAACCACCACACCCACCGCTGTTGTTGCCGCTGTGTGCCACCGCCGCTGCCGCCACTATCCCTAGGTGGTGCTCTGACCTTCCCAACCCCTCAACTTATTTTATACAAGTATTAGCTATTTTTAATAATATTAATGGCATTATATATAGTAATAATATTATTATTATCATTATTATCATCATCATCATCATCATCATCATTATTATTAATAATATTATTGTTACTTAACTTTACTTCAGAATTTTCCTAACTAGTATTATTATTATTATTATTAATGGTCTACAACTTTAGTGTTATTATGATTATGATTTTCATTATTGTTTCTATTATTATTATTATTAATGCTAGCCTTGGCCTGTTATTATTACTTTTATTATTATGGTAAATATTTGAACCCTTATATTACTATCACCATTTTGATTATTATTACTATTAGTATTATTCTTAACACTATTATTATTGTTGTTGTTGTTACTACTACTACTACTACTACTACTACTACTACTACTACTACTACTACTACTACTACTACTACTACTACTATTATTAATGTTATTGAAACCGAAGAAGAATACTCAAGCCTTAATATTATTAATAATTATTATTCAAATATTACTAATATTATTCCTAATGCCTTTATTATCAATATTGTTACTATGGTAATATTATTATTACTACTATTATTGTTAACATTGTTGTTACTATTATTATTGTGGTAAAAACATTCGAACCCTTATATTATTATTATTTCAAATATAACTATTATCATTATTATCTTTAGCAATGTTAGTACTTTGTTGGTATTACTATTATTATAGTATTATTTTATCCCTAATAATATTATTAGCCTTAGCCTTAAAAATAACAAGGTTCCTATTACTAGGATCATTAGTGGTACTATTATTACTAATATCACTATTTTGCTATAACTAGTGTTAGTACTATTATTAGAAGAAATAAAGCTATTCGATTTAGTAACATAAATATAGCTATAAATATTAACATAAATCTATTTTGATTAGTAATATCTAGTAGGCTAACTTGAGGATAAAAACCCTAGTTTTCTCTTGTACATCTCCCTTTAATAATAGTAACCCTAACCTTAGACTAATAGGAAATAATAGTATTTTTGGTAGGAGGGAAACTAATCCTTAGTTTTTCCCTCTTATAGGTGAAACCAGTCAAAACCCAAAGGAGGAGTAGGAGCGTGCTCCAAGACCGTTGTCATGTTAGGTAAGGGTGTAGCTAAGGCCTTATGTGTGCTATGTGTTTTTATATGCCTTGGATGCCATGTATAATGATATGTTGTGTGTCTTGTACTATTTTTATAACTGTTTTATGTGTAGCGCAACTTGGAGTTGAGGTATGCTCTTGTATTCTCTTATGGCATGTGTACAATATGTTTGTGTTGTGGATGGTGATATGATGTGATATGACCCTTTTAGGACATGCATGCTAGGATAATTAACGTAGTGATATGGGGTAGAAGGATGAAAAAGAAAATGGGGAAGTAAGTGGACTAAGGGGAAATAAATTGACCAATGAATGTGGGATTGACCTAAACATCCCATGATCCATGAGAAGAAGAAAAAAAAGGGGACTTTAAGTAAAATAAAATGGATGAACTTTGCATGGGAGTTTTAGGGTTTGAATGAAAAACTTAGAGGGTTTGCATGGGATGGACAGAGTCCGTATGGGGTTGAACTTTACGTATGGAAAGTTTCCTTGGGGCGTGAGGAAGGTAATGGAAGAGTTGTTTGGGTGATTGGAGGCTTTGGGTGGAAAATAGTATGTGAGACAGTATAAGGGTGCATAGGAGACTGAGCTAGAGTTTGGGAGGAAACCCTAAGTTGAGAGGGGAAAAAAGGAAAATAAATGAGGATAAGTGGGGTATGAGGTGAGAATGAGGGATTGTCATGAGTGGGGCAAGCATGGGTGTCATGGGAACTAAGAGTGGAAGGTGAGAAATGGAGATGTGACATGTGGAAAGGAGGATGCTAGGGTTGGCATGGCTAATTAGGGTTTGGTGTGGTCACCTAGGGTTTCGGGGTCACACGTGTATTTGGGGGAGTAACGTGAGATGATGAGGGTCGAATCTACGGGATGTGATGTGTGGGGTGTTAAAATAGCTTAGGTTGCATGCAGAAGAGGAGGATGGGCCACATAAGCCTAAATGAGGGTTTTTTGGTGAAAACCCTAGGGTGGACTATGAATGGGCTTAGTGGTGATAGGTAGTGGGCCTTGACCCACACACCTAGGAGTTGGGCTTCTAGTGTCTATAATGGAATAAGGACGGGATGTTGGGGAAGTTAGGAGGTGTTGGAGTCTTAAGATATGGGACGGGCCCTCTTGGGAGAATAGAAGTAGAAGATTGGTGACATGAATGTCAAGGGTGAAAAATTATCGAATAAGACACTAATCATTTAAAGAGGAAGATTTTTGAGCCAGCCCCAGACCGATCCATTGGGGATTAATATTGGCCAGGAGCCGGGGTGCCCTGGAGACCGGTCCACTAGTGAATAATAGTGGCCAGGAGTATTTTTCCCTACATGATTTTCGGTCCACTAGCTATAATAGTGGGGGATTCCATGCTCAACAAACCAAACGTAATGAAGCTAAAACATGAGAAATACATTAAGTACTTATAGTGAAACACCATGTCAGTTGGGGTCAGATCGGTCCACCGGTGAATAATAGTGGCCAGGAGCATTTTGCCCTGTATGACGGGTCCACCAGCGAATAATAGTGGTCAAGAGCATTTTGATCTGTATATATTCCGGTCCACCGGCTATAATAGTGGGGTTCCCGCACTCGCATGGATTAATAAAGAGTATGTATGAAATGAGCATTTGTTAAGAGAATTAAAGAACAAGTTTATCTGGAATGTAACCCGGCCTCATTATCTATATTGTTGTATGTTGCCTATATGATCATGCTTGTGTTATGTGCCTTATATGTTTCGCCTTAGTTGCACGATTACCTTACTTAGTACGTAGTGTACTGACCACCCGTTTTATGGGCGTTGCTCATTCCCATGAGTAGAATGCCCTTCTAACTTGATGAAGGTCAGTGATACTATATTCAATGCCTACGACACTTACGAGGCATCGAGCAGGGCTGAGAGTTGAGGCTGGACCTAGCTTGGGGTTCGAGAGTGACATGGATAGATTCTATCTTCCATTTAATTTTTCCTGTATCGTTATAATTTAGTTTTATTCTATTGTACATGTTTTCTGTCGTTTGGAACTTTAAATCCTTACTTTTGGGTTGTACCTCTTTTGGTTACCGCACTCTGATTTTCAGTATGGTTAACTGTTCATTTCTTTTATGAATGCTCATTTTAATTATAGACTTGTATTTGATGTTAATCCCATTTAGCCTTAGCACTTGGTATTGGAACGATAGAAGTGAACCGATCAGGTACTAAGTGTGGCAATAATATCCCCATAATTTACATTTTTTTATTTCACTTCTGCTAAACCTTTTCATTAAACGAAAATTTTCGGTAGTAAATTTTGGGGGTATTACACATTTACTAGCATATAATATTATAAAATAATAATCTACAATTACTAAAATAATTTAGGGATACTAACCAGTGGATTAAACAGGAGGAAAACCAAGGAAAGTTGAGCAACAAGAGAGGGAAGCTTCATGTAGTGTAGTCAAGAAGGAGGGCAGGGTAATGGTGTTCTGTGTTGTTGTTGGGGAGTATGTTATAGTAGAATGGGTCGGTGTAGGGAGAGAAGAAATGATAGGGTAAGTTGCAGCAAATGGAGAAGAAGAGGTGCTGTATAAAAGGTTGAAGGAGAGGAGAAGGGATCAGTAAAAATAGGTGTAGCATAATGATGGAAACCGGTTAGGGTTTCGCAAAGGATCGAGAGATTTAATCGAGCGCAATGTTCGATTTCGCCAGTACAGCCTAAGGAAAACTTTCCAAAGGAAGACCCAAAGATTCAGAAGCACAATTGATTCAATGGAAACTGAAATTAGAAGGTGAATGATCAAGATCGATCAAGGTGAGAACGAGACAGAATCAGAGAAGAGAAGCGAATGAGAGAATCGCCAAGAGAGAGAAGAAGTCGCGAGAGAGATCGAGAGAAAAATATCAACTGATGTTATTTCTGTCAAATTTGTGTGTATTACAATGTATTCGGCCTATATATATGTACACAGAAGGCCGTATACTCGACAAATACATACGGACGATACAGGCCTGCATGGACGGCGATACAACATTTTGGGCCAAAAGAATGAAGTGTCGACCAACCCACATTCGACCAAGCATCAAAAGAATGAAGTGTCGACCAGCCCAATTACAACCAACATAAAAAATGTCCCAAATACAATTAAGCTTAAGGCTTAATTTCCCATCAGCTAGAACAACTTTAGCTAATCATGGTCATTAAGGATTGATTAATCCACAATCCATCTAGTCCAAATTAAGGACCGGGTGGCGGATTATACAACCGTCCTAATTTCCATTAGCCCATTCCGACCGGCGAATGCATCATATGGGATTACAAAAATATTTAACAAAATTTTACATAATCTGTACACTCCAAAACATATTCTGCACTTCTCAGCAACTATGTCCAAGTCCACAGAAACCATATGCTGCATTATTCTCCTATTAATTCAACAAATAAGACAAACAATTATAAGTAATTAATTCACAGCAATTTTCAAAATTACTTAAATATAAATTCATAAAATTCACATCACATAAAGGGGAGCTTCGGCCAAAATTGCCAAAAGTGGGTGAGTTGGGATTCGATGGAATTAGCCAAAAGGATGAGGGATGGAATGATAGAATTTACGAGTGGTGTGGTAGTTTTTTCGGTGGGAGGAGTTATAGGCAAATGAAAAGGAGTTGGTGCGTGAGGGAGAGGTTGGTTTTAGGGGTTATGTGCGTGGATGATGGGGGTTTGTGGTAGAGACTTTAGGTGTAGGGTATGGAGGATTGGTGGTGGTTAGTGGAAAGGTAGAGATGCCGAAAGGGGTTGGTGTTGTAGTAAATGAAAATGGTGAAGGAAAGAATCAACGATGGGGAGAAAGGAGGTATTTTGTCTGCAGGAGGGAGCTCAGGAGAGGTAGGAATTATGTAGAAAGGTTAAGGGATTTTGGCACACACACATTAGGGTAGGAAGTGTATAAGAAGGGGGTTGTATATAGTGAAATGAAGAGTAAAACTAGGAGAGCAAAACAAGGGGGAAGGGGAGGTATAATGTAGAGTGATAAGGTGTCAGTTCACGGGTAATGTGTGGGGGTAAGGAGGGTAGGATGATGGTTAGGGGAAATATAGCATAGCTTAAGGATAGGTTAGAGTAAAAATATCTAGGTATAGATTTAGGGTAAAAATATTTGGTAGAATCTGAGGTTATTGGGCTAAGTTTATTTAATGAAATGGCTACCGGTTATAACCTAACCTAGGTTTCAAAAATTAAAATACACCCTATGGTATATCTTAATCTAATTAAATTTTATAACTAATAGGTCATAATAATATTACACATATTACCAATTATATTTATTATTAAATATCTTAAAATAATTATTAGAACTAATACACATAATTATTGGTTATAATTAGGGTTTTTTTGGAAATAGGGTATTATATTTTCCTTCTTCTTGTGCTAGAATAGCTGGGAAGCTAGGTAAACCTCATAAACTTCTAGTTAATATAGTATTATATGTTGATGTATATTATTCCATTTTTTGGTTATGCTAAGAGCATGGTAGGGTTTGTTGATAAGGCATATAGTTTGTGTGCTTCCACCATATGACAATCTTAGCATTCTCATGTTGTATTGATATTGTGGTGTGGTATTTGCTATTTCTTCACAGATATAAATCATAATTCTTCATAGTTGTATTTTATTTGTTATTATACTATGTAAGTTATACAAGTTATTATGCTATGTAAGTTGATTATCATGTTATTGATGCGAATGTAGGTTGTTGAATTCTCTATTGTTAATCATGTTTAATTTTTCCAATAACATTGGTGATGGGTTATATATGATGGAATATGTGTTCATGGACATAAAGTATGAATAATTCCCGTGAAAAGTAAAAAGAATGAATTATGGGTGTTATGCAATTGATCATATTTGTGGTAATAGCTAGTGGTTTCAATCCATCTATGGGAATTGTGCTATAGGTTACATTTGTGGTCATACCTGGTGGTTTTATATAGTCCACCTTGAGTAGCCCTGGGATGACCTTTAAAGTAGGGTCATGCCGTAGACGCCTTCCTTATGATGTCATATATGTTACACTGATAATGCAACAATGAGAGCCCTCTCTTTTCTCTATAGGCGACTTGTGGGCCTTATGAGAGGTATCGGTACTTAAAAGTTAGGGTGTCTTGAGTGTTAGTGATGGCCATAACCGTAGAGCTATAGATCACAGTGTTTGCCATAACCACAAAGTTGTAGGTGATGAGTTTTTGTGGGTTCCTTAGCCACTGTACCCTAAATGTTAATAGTATTTTATTTTAGATATGGATAATATTATGTTTTAGATGTGAAAAATACTATGTATAGGAAATGTATAATTAAAATAAGTGAAATAAGTGAATTGTGATATCATATTCAAGGAAATGAGTAATAACATGAATCAGAATATATGATGTAATATCTTTTGGTGCAATTAATCAATAAGTGGTTATATGAATTAAAGTGGAAGGATTATATGGAAATCAGTGAATAATATAAATGTAATTAAATAGAGTGAACAGGGGTGTGCAAGTGAATATGACATGATACTTTGTGTGAGCGTGTAATGCAGATATAACTTTGATTCATAAATTTTATAATCTTCGATGTTCTTTTGTTTATCACAAAACTCTATTGTAATAGCATTTTCTTTTGCAAATTCATGCTTAATAAAGATTTTATGTTTTTGTTTGGGATATGCATTGATTTGGGTCATGTTCTCCTACTACTCTTTTTGGTCTACATATATCATTCTTCTATTTTCCATGATTTTATATAAGAGCTTGCCTTTTATGTTTTATTAGTTGTGGTAAGCACATGAATCTACGTGTGTATGCTATTGTTGTGAGTTGGGTTGTTTACTTAAAGCATCATCTTATGGATACTACTCTTGTTTAGATATTTGGTTGTAGACACTCTAGTTTTATTCATAGGTGATTTGATCTTAGACTGAGAGTTAGAGCTGCCAGGAGTTTTGTACCTTAAGGACTCACATAATTATTTATAATGATTTTGGAAGTTAATTTATTATATTAAAATTTTAATTTGTTGCTGTAAGAGACCATTTATATTTCTGTTGTTTGATTTATATTTTGGAGCACATGTTTTTTGATATTTTTTCAAGAATGATTTTGTAGAGTTTTCCTCTAACTTTATCGGTGAGGAATGTTGATTTAGTTTTTATTTTAGGATTTGTTAAATAGGTTTTTAACTTTGCACATATCAAGAGATATATGATGGACTTTTATCTTGTGGTAGGAATAGCGGCAACACTCCCCATTTTGTGTATTTACTTCCGTATTATATCATTTTTTGTTGTAATTTTGTAGGAGTAAAAATGGGTGTGTTACATGGATAGGGTCTATTTAAATAAGTGAAGTTAATACACATTCTCTATTTCCCATTAGATTTCTTTACCATGACTGGATTGGCTATTCAACCGACATATTTGACTTCTTGAATGAAGCCTAAAGAAATTACCTTTTCCACCTTCTCTTTATTATTTTGTGTTTTTCTAGTCTAATGGTTGTTTTATTTTGCTTTACTAGCTTAAATCCCTCTTTTATATCTAGATGGTGCTTAATGATTTTAAGGGTAATCCTTTCTAAGTTTGATACCTTTCAAGTGAAGACATCCTTGTTATTTTTGTTTATGAGAAAAGTCCATAATTCCTCCTTGTCAGCTTCATTAATATCTTTGCATGTATTCACTTTAGGATTTTTGTCTCCTAGTTTTTATTTCTTCTACCTCTATAGCAGCTTGTATACCTTCCCTAAGGATATTTATGTCCTTTAACACCAAATTTTCTTACGATATTTTGGCATCTCACCTTCCAAGCGTGCCCTTTACTTTAATAGCATTACACTATCTTACTATCCTTTAATTGCTTTGCACCTCTCCCTATCCTCCATTGAATGGGAATTTCATTGTCAACTTAGCTGTGCAAACCCTTGCTTGGAGTTTGTTAAGGGCCTGTCGTCCTAATATCATATTATATGCCAATGGATAAAAAACTGCCACAAAACTTGATTTTATACTTTTCACCACCTCTGGTTGCCCTGCCGTTATGGTAAGATCCACCACTCCTCTGGATTTTGTGATGTTTATTGTGAATCCCACCAAGGGTGAAGTTTTTTTTAATCAAGCATTTCTTTATTAGTTCTAGTTGCTTATAGGCTTCTTCAAATATAACATCCATTGAATTGTTTGTGTCCATAAGAACACTTTTCATTACATAATTATCTATTTGTGCTTTAATTATTTAGAAATCATCATGATTTTCAGTTGTGCTTGAACTATCATCATTAGCTATGCAACTAACTTCCCAATTGTCTATTTTGACCTCTTGCTTATTTTATGGGAGTTAGGATCTCTAACTTATGCTTTCAAGGATATATAAATTCCTCTAGCTAGAAATTCTCCCCCGACTATAGTATATATTATTTTTAGTCCTTTTGCTTGAAATAATAGGGTAACTAATGCATTGTCTCCATCTCTTATCTTACCATGGGCGTCTGCACATGGTTAAGGTTTTATAATCCCTTGTGGTGTGTCCATACTCTTCATGATATGTACATGATTTATTAAGGTTTCTATGTTCCCTATCTACGCATATGAGAAATGGTCTTGGAAATGTTTGCCAATAATTTTCAACATTATATATGTGCTCTAGACTAGCCATCAAAGGTGTGTATTTGTCAAATCTAACTATTAGCGAACATCATATAATCAGCTATACTGTCATCCTTAACATCACATGGCTATTTTCTTGCTTATATATCCTCATTTCCGATCTGTGTCTTGGCATTGAGTAAGCATTTGCTTTTTTGATGACCAGTCATATCGCCTTGATCATTTCCTTAGTGTTGATCCTATCCTATACATCCTTTATCAAAGAGCTGTATGATTTGTATTTGACTAATCACAGATTCTCAACCAGATCTTTGTAGCTAATTTTTTTAGTACTAAAGATCTAGTAATGTCATTGTCCATTATATCTATCTATCGAACTTCCTTATCAAATTTGTTTAGAAAAGATAGAACAGAGTTTGTGGACCTTTAGAAGAATCCAATCAAGGTGGATGAATCTTTCTTAGGCCATCAACGCATGTCAAATTATTCAACAAAACCCATCGCCAGTTGAGAAAATGATCTCATCTAATCAGCCTTAAGTTTGCCCAACCATGTTAATGTTGATCCCTTTAAAGTTCGCAAAAATGACTTAAATAAGGTCTATCTCATGCTCTAGCTAATAACATTATATTCAAGTGGTCTTTTGTATTGAAAAGCCATTGAAAGATTCTAAAGTTAGAATTTTTATTCTTTGTGTTGGCATTTTAGATATGTTCCTAGTGGAGGGTGTTTGTTAATTATAACCATCTGCACAATTTTTGTTCTTACCCTTAGCCTCTAAAGCTTCTCACACTTTCTATTCTATCAGCATGTTGATAGAATCGTCCCCATCTCTAGTAGTTTGTCCGCCATCTCATTCTTAACATTCTTCATCGTCTTTATTACTCTAACAATCATCATGCCCCTTATTTTACTTGAATGCCTTTCTCTTTTGTCTTGGTAGGGAGAGCTCAAAGACAATAATTATCTATCTCCTCTAGTTCTCTTTGATCATGCATCTTCTATTGACTTGACTTTCTCATCTTAAACAATGACACTATGCAACCTAGTTATTTGATCTCTTTTTGGAAGGTTTAGAGTCTCCACTAGAGTTTCTTGTGGGGTGGGTTGTTGGGGCATTTTACAGCACTATTGATAGTGTTGATCTAAAAGATTTAGAAATAGGTTTAGGGTGCGTGATAAGGAAGCTAACTTGTCCAAGACCATATCTTAAATGGATTCCTAGAGTTCATTGTTTATAGGTTGAAGTCGAGAGGTAGTTACTAGATTACCCTCTATGGAAGGGTTGCTAGTACGTGTATCAAGTATGTCTGAATGTTGGATGGGAGACATAGTTTTTTATTCAATTCCTACTATTTTTGTTTTTGTTTTATGAACCAAGGGGTTCATAAGGAAGTGAGGTGAGATATTATAAAATTATGGAAAGCCGAGAATACATCTTAGAGGAGAAAGAAAAAGTGGGAAGTAATATCAATGATTTCAGATCCCTCCAAATGAATACAAGACTCCATATTTATTGAGGTAGAACTAGAGAGGAGGGAGATTGGATAAGAACTATACTGTTACAAATAACCAATTATCTCAAAGAGGTGAGATGAACCAACCTCTATCATATCGTGATAATGTCCTAGGGAAGAGCATCCTAAAGAGTAGGTGTGTTTAAAGATCTCGGGCCATCCTTGTTTCATTGGGATACCACTCCTTAGGCCTAAAAGTGTTAGTTGGGAAAGACCCATACAAAATATGATATATGTTGAGTCTTGATAAGTGTTTGGATAAACAATGTGACATGTTTAAATAGTGTTTGTTGTGTATTATCAAGTGTTTATGCTATAAGATAATGGAAGTGATATATATAAATATTATGGAATTTAATAAAGATTAATGTGTAATATTGAGATTGAGATTTAAGCAAGTAGCCTCTGGATGGTGTCCAAGGTGGGGTTTGCAATTGATGCACTTCCTATTATTATATAATCATGCTATCACCATAATGTGTTAGCGATACCTCTTTCTACTCTATTACTAACCTTCAAGTTCTATAAGGGGTCTGCATATTTAAAGTTAGAGTGTTTCCTAATAGTTTAGGGATGGTTTCTTAACCGTAGTGCTTTCAATTATTGTCGTAGTTGTACTACTTTGACTTTAGTGAGGTTCCCTCTAAGATAAAATATGGATTATAGTGGATTGTTTGGATTCTATCATTTTTTTTGTTTAGTATCACATTATGTGTGCTTCAAATGATTCTAAGTGTTTTGCATGAATAGTTGTAAATAATATGAATAGTTATAAATAGAGTGAATAGTTGTTTTAAGTAAAATTAAACATAATTCATATGTATAATGTTTCTTCTATTCATTAATTTTTATCATTACAACACGATTTTCTAGGAATGTATGTTTCTATATTCTTTTGTGGCTCTCTATGTTCTTATATTATATCATGTTCTTATGTGAATCCTTCTGTTATCAATGATTTACTTGGTATATCATATCATGAGACTTTGTGTGAGCATGTAATACCAATTCGACTGTAATTTATGAATTTTATTATTTTCCATGACATTTTCCCAGTATGGCATATTTCTAATGCCACAGCATGTTTGTTTGTGAATTCACGCTTAGTTAATATTATATTTTTTTATGGGATATGTATTGATCTTAGGTCATGTTCGCTTACAAATATTGTTATTTAATCTTCTGTTTTCCATGAGCTTATATTATAACATGTCATTCATGCTTTATCATTTATGTTATGTGTGTGAATTTACGCAAGCATGTTATTGCTATGTATTGAGTATTGTTTACTTACCATATCATCGTATTGATACTGCTTGTTTAGATATTGATGTGTGGGTACTCTTGCTTTATTTATGCTATGATTTTTAGCTTGGGATGAGAGTTAGAGCTCCCTTGAGTTTTTCCCCTTAATGAATTCTATAATTATTTGTAAATATTTTGGAAGCTTAGTTATTGTATCAAAAATTAATTGGGTGCTGTAAAAGACCATTTATATTTCTATTGTTTTGTTAATATTTTGAAATTGTGGTCCATTGATTTATCAACAATGATTTTATAGAATTTTTTGACGACTTTATCAATGAGATTTTGGTTTAGGTTTTGTTTCAGGTTTTATTGGACATGTGTTTAGTTTTGTATCTATCATGAGGTAGATGAGGGAAATCTATCTTATGATAGGTGTTCCGATAACACTCCATGTTTCTTATGTTTGCTTTTTGTATTATTTCTTTTTATATAAAATTTTATAGGAGTGGAAAATGTGGGTTTTACAAAACTTTGCATATTATTTATTGAATACTATGCCCCTACTTGGAACTAATTACTAAAAGTACGTATATAATATAAACACTTATTTTTGAAACCTTTTTATCCTAAAATGTTTCCAAAATAATATGTTATTTTAGATAAGTACTTTTGATAATTAGCTATGATCATTGCTAATCCACAAGTGCACGACTTCATTGTAGTATGTCATGGTCGTATCCACATGAACTTCGCGACTAATTATTGATTTTTATTATTTTAGCTATCTAGATCATTATCAAGTAAGAATAAGAAAGTAGATAATAAAATAACCAACAAATTGTAGATTCTTTAACGATAGATATAAAGCTTAGGATTAAACTTCGATCTCGTTTTTGGTATTCAATTGTGAATTAAAAACATGTCATAGTATAGTTCAAAATTATCATGAACAATCGGTCTAATGTGATTCACTAGCCTATTTCAAGGTCTAGGAAGTATCTAATCTAATTCATTGACTATTTTAGTTACTAATAAATTAGATTAAATCCATTAAACACTACCTATTCAATAGCCCCTAAGAATCAAACATTTACTTTAGTGGTCATTTGAGTTCCTATTCGTATATTAATTTTTGACTTTAATTTCAACGTTTAAGTTATGGTCAATGTCTATATAAATCAGATTTTATCAAACCTGACTCATGACAATAATTCCTAACATACGAAACATCATACATGAACTATACATACAACATATAATTTAACTCATCATATTCATACCAAATAGAGCCGAGTTCAATCCTAGAAAAGGAAATTACTAACTCATGATTTGAAAGAAATGCAAAAAATTAATATAAATGACATGCATATTGTAGATATAATAAATAACAAAAAAGAGAATGGATAGATCAAACCGTAGATTGAAAATAAAAATAAGTTGTTTGCAAAGTTGATATAAACACTTGGTTTGAAAAACAAAATTTGCATAAGAATTAAAAGTAAATTCCAAGGATTTGTTTTTACTTAGGAATAATATAGAAAATCAATGTCTTTAACCCCCTTATCCGCCGTCCTTCCTTCCCTTTAACTTCCGATTAATGTTGATGCAAAACAAAGTGTAAAACATCGTGGAGGAAGATCATGTAGAGTGGTAACTGTTAGCTACACGACTGTGAAGGATACATTGGCTGGCCGTGTAACTTTTCTTATCTCAGGAAACAAGCACAAGCATGGCTGTGCTAAAAATGTGCTGAGGCTGTGTAAAGTTTTGTGTTGCAATGTGTTTGTTCAATAGTTGCACAACTATGCAAGGCTGCACTGGCTGGTTGTGCAACTTTCATTCTCTCACACACTGGAGATTAAGAGTTGCAAGGTTGCGCAACTGGTTGTGTTGCATCCGTGCAACACCCGTTTCCTTCTCCTCTTGATTCATTTTGCACATCTTTTCAGCTCTTTGACTTTTTGACTTCTCTATTATCATGTGGGGTTGATTATCTTTATTCAATGCCTTTCATATTTGATTCTTTTTGAATTCCATGTACCACTTCCTTATATTTGTGCATTTATGCGCCATTTCCTGAAAAACAATTACTAAGAGAGGTGTAACACAAACAAGATGCCAAACAAAATTACAAAAATGAAGGTAAAGTAGGTTAAAAATAAGGAAAATATTTAGTTTATTAACTTCCCCATGCTTACTCTTTGCTTATTCTCAAGCAATCTAGCAAAACTCTAAACAACAAAAAGGAAAAGATAGATAGAGGGGAATGGGATCAAAGCCTCAAATGATATAATGTATTACACAAGAAAGACAAACAATCATTAAATTGACCTGTATTATGAGCATTAATAGTAAGAAAATGAACATAATGTAGTGAATACTCCTCATTCCTAACTCCCAAATCAGTATTAGTATGACACTCTAAGCAGGTTTAGGATCGTGTAGATGCTCATCCTTATGAGACAAGGGTTTAATAGAGAAGTAGAGTCCCTTTCCTTAGGTAAGTGTAAATTCTCTATGCTCATGTGTGTTTTTGTTTCTCTCAAAATTCTCTTTGCCGATTATGATTGACCATAATCCTATATGTATTCTCATTATCCGCCACTCAAAGATGTTATGTAACTCAAAAATCATAAGGTCTTATTGAAGGGTAAAGGGTAGGACTGGAACAACCCCAAAATTAGTACTTGAAAATTTTATTTTACGGAATCGATAATTACAAAATAGTGGGTGTCACCATCACACTTAACCTAATTCTGTCTCTTCACCTTCCTTATGTAAAGTGCTAAGGCTCAAACAAGTCAAATCAAACAAAAGCGAGAGAAAAGATGATACATATATAAAGGTTTTGCCAATAAGAGGTTCTCCGTACAATGAAAAAAATTAAAGATAAATATGGGATATAGGAGCTCAAATATAAACCGGTCACAAAAGAGCATGTGATGGTGCAAAAAATGTTTGCCCTTACTCTCATCCCTTCCACCAAAATATTACAAAACAGGGGGTTTATAGGGTTAGAACCCTCACTCCCTTAGTCTAGCTAGTTGTTTAGATGATGCTCTTCAAAATCCTTTAGCCACTGCATGCCACATAGGTACTCCTCTCAAAAGTGATAGTATCAGTACGACTTCCTTGTACTGAGTAAATCACAATGCCTCCACAGAGGTAGCATACCCACATTGCACGTAACATACAAATAAGGGATTATAACCAAATGCATACGACCGCATACAAAACAATAATTTCATAATATGACCCCACATTACAGTTGACAACGTTAGTTCGATTAAAAATTTCTTGCAAGCATGCTTCGAATTTCACAATAATTTTGAGATATTAACAATCCTACCTTAAACATAACAGGGAAAGTTGTTAATGTTCTAAGCAATCCTACCATGCTTAAACCACCCCTAATCCATTTATTACAAATGTATTATGGTGGGTGTTTAATCCAATTATATCAATTGCATATCAATTCTTGAGTGGAATACAATCCCATATTTAAGACAATAATTGTCAAGGATATTACCAAATCATTCAATTTCAAGGCAAAGCTCGCCAAGGAAGCCTCGTGATATATTAGTCGCCTATACTAAACCTCAGCACCCAAGTCCTTAAGTACACATACCCTCTATAGGGTGTATGGACCTATAGAGAAGAAGTGGGCCCTTTGACCCGAAGGCCCAGCTATGCACTCGGGGCCCTAATCCAAGGTACGAGATTTCTTTCCAAACTCAAGTCTTCCTCTTCAAGTGGTTAGTGTCTTATGAAATTCAAGGTTATTATTTCAAGAATACTAAGGTCCATAATAGTACAATTTTAGCCATCAATCAATCAATCAATCAATCAAGGGACCATGAGGGTTTCCATAATAAATCAATCATCAAATCTCAAATCTAAAGGCCACAAGAGTCGCAACTATTCCAGGCCAACACGACCTTGGGTTAGGTATCATGTCATAACCCATATAATTATCTAATTCCAAACCATCAAATCCATTCATCCAATTTACTTTCATAATTATTTTGAGGCCCACACTTAGGTTGACTAGTCCAGTCATTCACATCGAGTCACATTTTTACCCTAATGACCAAAATACCCTCCAACTTTTAACTACTATCTTTTTCATTTACTTTATTACCAGATTTGCTTTCACAGAACATTTGTCATGAAAAGACTAAAATAGAATAGCTAGCAATAATTCATCATACGGTAATTTCCTTACCCCTACACACGGACATAATATAGTACACATATACAACCCTAGTATGCTATTCTAGCATATCATAATATTCATGCTAATTTCATGAGATAATTTCAGATAAGAATCATGGTATGCAAAAATTTACATTTCTACCCCTAGAACATGCGATACATAATAATTATCATTTAGTCATATTCACACTCGAAAGTCAACAAGCTATACATCCAAATTTATCTAGAATATCCAAGGCGCCTGTTTAATTTATTAGTAGGTCTAGTATTAGGCACGACTAATATTTAATTTAAACCCTAACCCTAGACATGCACATTTTTCTCTAGCTAGAATTTAGATATTATCACAAGTACATGGTATAATTTTTAAAGTACAACCGAGGCATGCATGAGTTATTAGCTATTGACATGGCAACACATATTATTCCATACTCCACACAATTCACAAAGAATGAAAGATTGCATGCCTCTAGTTCCTGGCAAGAAAATACAACACATATTATTCCATACTCCACACGATTCACACAAAATGAAAGATTGCATGCCTTTATTTATTTATTTATATAAATATTTTTTTTCTTCCTTTTTTGGATAAAAATAAAAGAGATAGTAAGATAATAGAAAGGATGAAGCTACATTTTGGTCATTTTTTCAATGTAAAATCTACTAAAATCTTCTTTATTACACTCCTATGCTTATCCTTAGCATTCCAACATTCAAATACATTCAACAGTTATCACTCCAAGGTAATAACTCAAAAATATGGCCACCAATATAGGTTTTTGATTGAAGAATTAGGTTTTAGGCTCAAAGAGGTTAATAAATGGAAATAAATGTTATTTGGTAGGTAATTTGGCTAATGTAGCTAAGAAAAGAAAACATGTGCCTTAATAATCTTAATGCATATATAATTCATTTGTGGCCTTGAAGAGAATTTATACGCACAATTAATAATCTATAAGACTGTAAAAATGATGGATAGTTTATAAGACTCAAGATCTTATTGGTTCTATTACTTCTAACTCTAATTCCTATGTCGCGATCTAGATGGGTAAATCAATTAAGATGAACCACTAGAGTACTAAAGTAATAAGTGGTTTGAGAGTCTATGAATCAGAGAGTTAACACTTAAAACATTTAAAAACCTTTTTTTTCTTTATACTTGCTCGCAATCTATAGGCCTCACTAGTGTATGATCAAGCTATGTATAGATATCTATCAATTTTTCATCATTGACTTATCATTTCACTAATTTTTATTTATTTTTCAATCATAAGGAGCACCAAATGAACAAACAAACTAAAAGAAAAGAAAAGAATTGGTAGAAAGAAAGGAAAAGAAAAACACACCAATCGAAAGTAAAAAAAGGACGAGCAACGAAAAAGGCAAGTGACAAGCTGATAAAAATCCCTCTATACTTAAACAATATAGTATCGACAATGTGTGTGTATGGGAAAAAGTGTGGGAGGGATAGAAGTGCACTTACCTTGAGGATTTTGGGGGTTGGAAACCATGCTTATGATGCCATTGATACATTTGTTGTATCATGGTGTTCATTTAGTCTATAGGAGGGACAAATCCGTGAGACTAGTAATTTAGGCTTCTAGTTTATCGAATTGTGCATGGATACAGTAAAATTGGGAATCCCAAGATGTTCCATATGAAGAAGGGATAATATATATACCAAAGGATGGGGGTGGTGGAAGAGGAAGAAATGGTGAAGTAGGTGCTTTACCGGTGGTGTTGGGCTACTCTTTTTAAGAGGGGGATATATTGACCAGAGCGAGGTGTGGTTGGTGAAAGTAGCTAGTTGGAATTCTCGTTACCAATTAGAGTGGTGAAAGCTCTATTAGGTAATGGATAACATGCCTCTTGATTATAGAAAAGTTGGAATTACAGCCCATCTTGCACAATGAGTTTCATATTTGTGTAAGTTGTTAAACTTAGATACGTCTTGGGAAGGTCAACTAGGATATGTTCAATGTCATATCCAAGCCATCGGGCAATGTACGTTATAATTCCTTTGATGAAAAAATCACCAAAATGCTAATATTAGTACTAACATTACTTAGATCATCTACTGGATAATACCCTCAATCAAGGGTAGCATTTCGAAGCATACAAAATAGAACTCATAGCTCTAGCTTACACACATTCCCTTGATCTCTCCCCGACCAAAAAGTGTCTCTGCCAATAGTAATTGGATGTACCTTAATACTGGGTTATAGATTAATGAGTCCTTAGTGTGGTGTCCATTGTAAGGCTTAGGAGCACAACCCCGTTTTGACAAAGATATCTGAGCCTAAAATACTCGAGGATCCAAAAATTGGTGATCCTTGGGGTTAAGTCTCAGCCTTATGGTAGGAAGATGGAGTAATGTAGTGAATTGTATCAATGACATTACATGAGACTCGTTGAAGAGTTTAAAGAACACAGATTCAACAATCTGATTGATAGTGAATGAGCTAAGGAACTCAAGGGAGAGTCCTTTACTCGTGTGGTCAGCATGTGCAAAGAAGCGGGAGAGATACCTTTAGTTATCAAATATTCGATGTCATCTTTAATCCATAAATTCTCAAAAAATGTCCAATTGACATATTGAATGGATGTTATGTTTTGAGAAGCAATGGCATAATAGTGCTCTTGGTGAACAAACCATGGAAATATTATGCCATAGGGATTAGACGGTTGGGTATTTGATGTTCAACCTCTTCCTCAAGATTGTCATTGTTGTTATCATGATAATTCCCCTTCATTTTCTAGTGTATTTATTTTCCTGCACTTCTTAGATGCCATTTCAGAACAAAGCCTGCAGATCTGAAACTAATATACCAAACGTTAAGAGTTATAGAATAAAAAGAGGGGATAACAAATTTCAAATCTTCTACTATAATACACAGAACAAATTAAATCAAGTAATTAGAGAAAAATTGGAAATCAAACTAAAATTAAACTAAATGCCTGTTGTTGCACTGCTTGTGCTATGGTGCTACCCATTGTTGTGCTACTTGTGCACCGCTGTGCATGTCGGCCATGTAAAGATGAGTAAGAGTGCAATGGGTGTGACATAGAATGGAGGTGCAGAATGTGAAGTGTAGGGCATGCAATGGTTAAATGGTGTGTAGAGGAGTGGAGAGGATGCGGATTGGGTGGAAAGGTGTGCATACAAAGGTGAGGACCATGCGGTGGGGTGGATGAATGATGTGTAGAGGAATGGAGATGAAAAGCATGCAGTACAGATTGTTCTTATACTGCTTTCTTATGTTGGGAGGATTCAACTTCTTAAATCAGTTATTTTTGGGATCACTATATACTAGAGTCATATTTTTCTTCTTCCTAAGAAGTTGTTTGGTGTGGATCAAAGAGGGGGAAATGTTGGATCGATTCATTTTTTGATTCGGCCTCCAGCAGGTTGAAGTTGACGAAGGAATAAACTCGGCTTAAGTGGGATTATTAAGCTCGAAGATGCAGGTTATTCAATGATAGGGTAACTTTGAATGTCGATGCACATTCAAAGGATCTAAAAAGGATAGATGCCCTGGGCACTCCTAGTTAGATTGATCTCCAAAAGAGAGAAAACGGAAGTATTGAACTTTTAATTTTATTCAAATGAATTCCAACTTGTGTGCGTGTACAATGGCTTAGGTATATATATATAGGAGGTAGTTTACTCAAGGCATTAAACCAGCCAGTTATCCCCCTTAATCCAAGATAACTTTAACCACTTGAATTAAGCTTATATAATATCATCATTTAAATGATATTAATGACAAACATTACAAAGCCCTACAATCAACTATGGTACATACATAAAATTACAATAAAACCCTAGCTTACATGAAATATTCTTTAGGGTTTACAATAAGTTTAATATAACTAATGATATCACCAACTATATCTTGTTGTATTTTCATCCCATGTATGTCATAGCTTTATATGCATTGTAAACTTTAAGTCTCTTCTTGTATGTTGACTTCTTCACCTTGCAAATATGTAACATACCTGCAAGAATATCTTGAAGTATTTTCAATATCAAGTATCGACATATTATCAAGAACATTTAGGATGATCGGTTCCATTATTAGAAATGCTAATTCTTCATTATCTTGAGAATCACTAGAAGCACTAGATACACTAGATGCACCTGCATCATTGTTAGTGTAGGTTATTGCTCTATGTAGAAGTTTTCTCTGGATTGGAAAAGCTCTGCCTAGCAAAAGGTCACTCATGGCATGGAAATATATTTGTTTGCCTAAGAAGGAAGGGGATTTAGGAATTATTGGTCTCTAAAGTTGGAACATTGCAGCAGTGAGGAATCATCTTTGGAATATCAGTCAAAAGAAAGATTCTCTATGGATTAAATAGGTTCATGCTTATTATATTAAGTAGCAAGCTTTTGCTCTATGTAATTTGCCTAGCACTTCTTCCTAGATTATTTAGAGAATTTTTCCCCTAAGACCTACTCTCCCACCATGGATTCAGCTGTAATAGGCTAGTTATCAATTCAGGATTGCTGATTTACATGAGTTTGTAAGATTAAAGGCTCCAATAGTTTAGTGGTGGAGAATAGTTTGGTGTAGTCCTACATCACCAAGACACAAGATTATTTTTTGGCTTGCAGCTCATTCTTATTTTCCCACTAAGGATAACCTGGCTAAGTTTACTCCTTCTCTTAATATGCAGTGTTGTTTTGTGATCAGGAAGATAACATATATCACTTGATTTTTCAATGCCCTATTATGAACCATGTTTGGAATTCTATCAGGAAGACTATGGGAGGTAGAAGGTTTATTAACAATTGGTGTGGCATTCTAAAAGATTTATCCCATTCCCAAAGAAAAGGTGGTGTGAAACTTTAAATGCCTCATGCTCTTTATGCCATTGGTCTTTATGAGGTATGAAAATCCAGGCATGCTTATCTGTTTTCAAGTATTGAGTGGAATTGTAAGAGGATTATTTCTAACATTTCTCATGCTTTATCCTCTATTTTTAATCATCCACATAGGATAGCTAAGTTTGGTGGGTATTTAGGGTATATAGATCAATTCTATAGAGTTAGTTGTAATCTTTCTCTATGATTATAAAATTTCACTCATTTAAAAAAAACATGTAGTAGTGGGTGTGCAGACTCTGTGGTCGAGTGTGCAGTGGAATGTGCGTTGGAGATGAAGTGGAGGGCATGTAGTGTAGAGGTGAGGGCCATGTAGAGTTAGAATGGTTGAAGAATATGAGCTAATGGAGGTTGAAATGGGAGGCACGAGGCAGAAAATCAGGTATGCAGTGTATATATATGGTGAGGCGCATGGTCGTGCGGTATTGTATGGCTTAATCATGTGAAAGATTTTATCTCAACGAGGCAAGCATGAGGAAACACGGGCGTGCTGAATTAACATGGCACGGCTGTGTGAAAAATCAGCTCTCGTAGATTTGAGCTTAGGTTTGCTAGGGTGTGTGGAATCAGCACGGCTCTCCAGTGCAAGAAATTAAGGCTCGTAGATTTCAATGGAAGATCGTATGTCAAATACCACAAAACTCTAATTTTAGAAATTATGGCTAAATAAGGATTTATTAGGGAAATTAATTAAATAAATTATTTTATTAAAATATAAGGGGAGTTATTTAGGGAAAATTAAGAGAAAATGATAAATAATTTAATTAGGAAAAATTAGGGAGTGTGCTAAGTAAAATGGGATTTGGAAAAATTATTCAAAAATAGCCAAATTAATCTAGAAAGGATTTAATTATTATTTTCTAGATATTATTATTTTAAATAACCCCAAAATACCAAAATACCCAAACCCACCTATTTTTCCCTTTTTTTCTTTTCTTTTCTTTTCTTTTTCTTCCTCTTTTCCTTTTTTCTTTTCTTCTCTCTTTCCCCTTTTCCTTTTTTTCCTTTCTCCCCCCGACTTGGGCCAGCCTGCCTCACGTGGCGCAGCTTCCTCCCCTCTTTCTGTGCTGCCTAGGCCCGCACCACACCTCCCATTTTTTTCCTTTCTTTCCCGGCTGGTCGGTTTTCTTTTTTTTTTCTTTTCTTCTTTCTTCCTCCCTGGACTGCCCAGTCCTGACCCTTCTTCTTCCCCGAGGCATAGGCAGCGACCGAGGCGCTGCGAGCCTGCCTTCTGCCGGTCACCACCGGTGCCTGCCGTCCTTCCCTCCCTCTCCCGTCGCTATCTTTCATTATTTTGGCCCCAACTGACCCCTTCCCCTCTTCCGAGTGCCCTGCCCCTTTCCCTTTTCCTCTTCCCTCGACCTTTCCGCCCTACCATGGCAGAACCACCTAGGGATGGAAATGGGTCCAGGACCCGGCCCAGACCCGGCCCAAACCCGGTGGACCCGACCCGTTAATATAGGGTCTGGATCTGTAATTTTTAGACCCGACAGGTCTGGACCGGGTCTGGATCTGGACCTAAATAAACGGGTCTGGATCTGGATCTTATCATTTTAGACCCAGACCCGACCCAGACCCGTTTATTTTTTTATAAAATATATATATATACATATATATTAACCATTAAACCCTAATGGCCTAATGTAATGTCTCTCGCTGCAGGCTGCACTCGGCACTCGCGCAGACTACTCACTCACGACTCTGCTACTGCCATCCATCCCTACTCCTCAGTCCTCACTTTGCACTGCAGGAGTGCAGGCACCGCACCACCGCACCAGCCACACGCCCGCACCCGCACCAAGTGGTCCAGCCATCCAGGTCTATCGTCTATGGCTATGCATTGCAAATTTGCAATTAGCCAATTACTTACTCTGTTACTTACTGTAGTGTATTATTTCTCTGTGAATGTAGCATTTAGGTTGAGACTCTCGAGCGACGGAGCGAGTGGAGTGGCCGCTCGAGTGACCGTCGACGTCGAGCCTGTCAAGGACAACAGCGGACAAGTCCAACCGCCAACGAGGCAACGATCTCAGCTTCCGAGTTCCGCTGGCTGCCGGCCGGCTGCTGCCCTGCGACTCTGCTTGCTCCGGTGCTGCACTGCACTCGCCACCCAGTCACCCCACCCCACGCGACGCGACCACGCCCATGCTGCCCAGTGCACAGCCGTCGGTCGGAGACTTCACGGGCTCACAGTCACAGCCACAGCCCACAGCATGAATATGATAGATTTTTTGATTTATTTTAGCTTTTGATTTATGGGTTTAGCAGGTAATTATGTTTAAATATTTTTTTTATATTTCAATATGATAGATTTACTATTTACAACATGAATTAATAGATTTTTTACACATAAAATGTCTGGACCCGTTAAGGACCCGTTTAGGACCCGATTACCCGACGGACCCGCCGAGTCTGGATCTGGGTCTGAAATTTTGAGACCCGTTGGGTCTAGACCGGGTCTGGATCTTCTAACATAAACGGGTCTGGGTCTGGATCTCGATGGACCCGACCCAGACCCGACCCATTGCCATCTCTAGAGCCACCTCGATTGCCACCACCGGCCAGCATACCTGGCACCTGCACCCCTCTTATCTTCTTCCCCTTGTTATTTCCAACCCAATTGGCCTATGAATACCCCATAAGCAACCTTAATTGGGTTTTTGATTTCGAAACCTAGAAATTGCCCCTTCTTGCAGCCGCTTTGTCAGACGAGCATTCTATCACCGCCGGTCGAAACACTCATAAAACCGTCCCTTGCGTCACCCTCTACTTAACTAAACCCCCATCTCCCTCGATTTTCCTTGCATGAGCTACCTCGGCCATGTAAAGTTGCCCTCCCAATCAACCCCTTCTCAACCCCTGCCGCCCTTCGCATCACCGTCCGCCGCCAATTCCACCATCGCTAACGCCACCTTTACCCTCTAAAACAACCAGGGGAGCCTCCTCTACCTCCCCACACCTCCCTTTCTCCCTACCTCTGTAACACCCCAAAATTCACTACTTTTTTTTAAAGCGGAAGAAATTACAATAGAAATATTTAAATTAAAACTCATGAATTCTGGGAATGTTACTGCCACACTTAGTACCAAATCGGTTCTCTCCGACTGTTTCAGTACCAAGTGCTAAGGCTAAAAAGATTAACACAAAACTTAACTAAGATTTCATAAAATGAATTAAAGAGATAATAACATAGAAATCAGAGTACGCATAAAGAACTATTATTCATATTCAAAAGAGAAATAGCTTACAACCGATAAAAGATTTATTTGAATACTCAATATAAGATAATAAATCATAAAAGAATAAGTTCAATATAAAATAAATAACACGCGGATATAATTTGCATAAAGAGATAACATGGCCACGAAACTCTCGAATCTTGAGCCAAACACGCTCAACGCTCAGCCCCGATTGATGTCTCGCCCACCTGCACAAAGTCAAAAGGGCATACTACTTGTGAAAATGAGCGGCACCCATGAAAAGGGTGATCAGTATGCTACATAGTGAGTAAGGTAACCGAGCACTAAGGCCAGCACATAAGCACATAAAATCATGCATAAGAATAAAAGAACATAAAGACCATCATCATATCATAATATCGACCAATCATTCGGGTACATACATAAAGGCCCAATTATAATCCGGATTAATCATTTAATTAATATCTGATCAGAATTCGATTCACACCATGCCTTTTATCAAATTCATGCGAGTACAGGAACACCCCACTATTATAATCGGTGGACAGATCACATATAGACCATCATGCCCTAACCACTATTATTACCGGTGGATCGGTCACATATAGGGTAAAACCTTAACCACTATTCCTAACCGGTGGATCGGTTGGTTCCTGCTCACATGGTGTTCCACTGTAAGTAATTAGTATCTTTTAGGTGCCTTAACAAACTTTGGTTTGTTTTTATTGAGCTCGGGATCCCCCACTATTATAATTGGTGGGCCGGTCACACATAGGACATCATGTCCTAACCATTATTATAACCGGTGGATTGGTCGTACATGGGGTAAAACCCTAACCACTATTATAACTGGTGGATCGGTCGCATATAGGATAAAAACCCTAACCACTATTCCTAACTGGTGGATCGGTTGGCCTCATCTCAATATCTTCCACTTTAAGTGATTAATGTCTTAGGTATTTTATTCAGAAGCTTTCACTTTGGACATGCATGAATCATTCACTTTATACTTCACACATCACAAATCATAAAATTCCACCGTCATAATTACACTTTAATCACCAAATACACATGATAATATAAATATTCTAAACAATCACAACAAACCCTAATTGTCCACGCAAACCCTAGTTCGGTCTCCTACGGACCCTTATAATGCTCCACGTATTATTTTTCATCCAAATGTTCAAACACCCAAATAACACTTACATTATCTTCGCCATATCCCAAATCAACCTTCCATACGTAAATTTCACTCCCATGCAAACTTTACACATCCCATGCAACCTTTCGAACTTTTCATGCAAACCCTAAATCCCATGCAATCATTAACTCCCATACAAACCCTAACCCCACCATGCACACCCTAATACCACCATACAACCATTAATACCCCCATACAACCATTAATACCCCCATGCAACCATTAATACCATCATGCAAGCCTTAATACCACCATGCAAACCCTAATACCACTATACAACCATTAACACCACCATGAAAACCCTAATACCACCATGTAAACCCTAATACACCATGCAAACCCTAATATTACCATGCAACTATTAGTACCACCATGCAAACCCTAATACCACCATACAACCATAAATACCACCATGCAAACCCTAATACCACCATGCAACCATTAATATCACCATGCAAACCCTAATACCACCATACAACCATTAATACCACCATGCAAACCCTAGATTTCATCATACAAAACCCTAGATTCAATCCACACAAAACCAAAGATCTATCTATACCAAACCTTAGATTCAATCCATATAAAACCCAAAGATTCGTCCATATAATATAATTGATTAGATTCTCTCATTCATAACCACAAATTAGATTCTCCCATACAAGACCATAAGTTAGATTCTTCCATGTAAAACCATAAATTAGAATCTCCCATATAAACCATAAATTAGATTCCACCATATAACATCATAAATTGAATTCTCCCATACAAAACCATAAATTAGATTCCCCCATATAAAACCATGAATTATATTCTCCCATACAAAACCATAAAAATCATAAATTAGATTCTCCCACACGAAACCCTAAAATTCTCCATTTTATTATTCCACTCATGAATCATTAAAAATAATTAGGTTAACTCACATCCCTTGGTCAACCTCTTTCCCCATCCTCCTTTTTCATCCTTTCCCCCACACAAGCCACATCAACACCCTCACATGTATGTCTTACAGGGTCACAACACATATCATCATATATAAATAATACACATGTCATATAACAACACAAGAACATGCTTGAACTCCATGTCATACCATATACAAAATAATTACAATAATAAACATAGGATACATAGCATGCGAGGCACATAATGCATATAAGCATACAAAAGGCCTTAGCACCCCTTACCTAAAATGACACCGGTCTTGGAGCACACTCATATACCTCCTTAGGGCTTTGATTGGTTTCACCTTAGGCTGGCAGGGATAGGCGGCGGCGGCCGGGAAAAGAGAAGAAAAAGGAAAAAGTTGAATTCTGGGAAAAAGATAGGGAGAATGGAGGTGGAAGTTGGACTGTTTAAGAATGCCTAGTGGGAGAGGAGTAGAATGGAGGTGGTGGTGTAGCCAAAGGTGGCGGCGCACAGTAGCGATAGTGGTGGCCGAATGGAGAAGAAGGAGAGAGAGGGAGGAGGAGAGAGAGTGAGAGGAAAGGAAAGGTAGCGAAAGATAGAGGACAGTCTGCAACACAGAATGGAAGGTAAAGGAAGTGGTAGAAGTGGCAGAAGGGGTGGCTAAGGGCGGTTCGAAGGGCAACGGTGGTAGGAGAAAGGGTTGTTTGGGAACGTTACTTCGCACAGCTGGGGTGGCTTGTGCAGTAATAATCAAGAGATATAAGACATTTGGTTAGCTAGAGGGCAGTGCAAGGAAGAGTTTGGTAGGCGGAGTTGGTTGACTGCGGCAAGGCTGGCGTCTAACGGAGCGGTGACGACAAGGGGAGATTCTTAGGTTTTGGGAAAGAAGGCTTAAGATTAGGCTAGTATGGGGATATTTATAGGCTAAGGGTGGGGAATATGGTCAAAGGGAATAAGGGAGGATAGGGCAGGTCAGTTGGGCTCGCCGGCGTCGACGGTTGCTGGCAAAATTCAAAAGAAAACGTGGCAGGCAGTTGGATGCAAAAGGGAGATGTGTGAGGAGAGGGGGAATGGGCAGGCAGGTGTGGTCGGCGAGTCAACGTGGAAGAGAGGGGGAGAAAATGGGCAGCAAACGTGCGTAGTCGCCGGTGGAATTTTCGGCTGGTGGCTGTAGAGGTTGCAGGTGCTCGACGGGGCGGTGCGAAGGGATGGGGAAGAAGAAAGGAGGAAGAAAGGGCTGGACCGGCAGTTTGGGGAAAAAGAAAAGAAAAGAAAGGGAGGCAGATCGGGCGGTTGGGCGTGAGTTGAGGGGGCGTTTAAATGGAACACTATGTTTTGAGGAAAAAAGAGATAAAACGCAGCGCGGCGAGGGACGGGGAAGGGTGATAGTCGTGCGGGCTAGGCTGCGCCGAAGGAAGGAAGGAGAGAAAAACTGGCCCATGGGAGGGGTAGGCCCAAACAGGGAAAAAGGAGAGAAAAAAGAAAAAGAAGAAAAGGAAGAAAAAGAAAGAAAAAGAAAGAAAAAAAGGAAGAAAAAAGGAAGAAAGAAAAGGAAAAAGGAAAAAGGGAAAAAGGAAAAATAATGGGTTAGGGTAATTAAATTAATCTGAATATTTAGGATATTTAAAAATAATAATATTTAAATAAAATAATATTTAAATCCCTTTTTAGGCTAAATTAGGATTTTTAAAAGATTCTCCATAAATTCCATTTTAATTAGCAAAATACCCTTAATTTCTCCAATTAAATTATTCATAAAACTAATATTAATTTGAAACTATTTTCTCCTCCTTATTTTAAATAAAATAATTTACTTAATTAATTTCCAAAATGAAATCCTTAATTAGCTAAAATACCCAAAACGTTTCTAATATAAATTATTTATTATTTTATTCTTGAATAGCCCTAATTAATTCCCTTTTATTATAAGAAAAATAATTTATTCAATTAATTTTCATGATAAAACCTCATTTAAACATAAATTTTAAATTAAAAATTTTCAGGGCATTTCAGCCTTCCTCTCCTTCTCTCTTCTCCACCTTCCAACACCTTCGGCCGCCACACCCGCCACCATGTGCCACCACTTCCGGCTGCACCACCACCTCCATTCCACTCCTCTCTACCTGAGACACCTTCTACCACCTTAAACACCCCCTCATTCCCTCTCCTCTAGCCTACACCCCCATCTCTCCACCTCTCTTCCTCCTCCTCCGCCGTTACTGCAGCCGTTGCGGGTCCCACCACCAACCCTAGGTGGTATTCTAATTTCCCCAGCCCTTAAACTCTTTTTTTTTATAAGTGATAATAATTTTTAGTAATATTAATAGTATTACTCTTATTATTATTATTAATGTTGTTGTTGTTGTTGTTGTTGTTGTTATTATGTTATCGCTCTTATTATCTAAACTAATTTCAGAAATATTTATAACTATGGTATTATTATTTAAAAGGCTACAACTTTAGTATTAATATAGTTACCTTTATTATTATTATTATTATTATTATTGTTGTTGTTGTTGTTGTTGTTGTTGTTATTGTTATTATTGTTATTGTTATTACTACTATTATTATCATTATTATTACTATTATTTTCTTACTAATACTAACTTTGACCATTATCACTTTTATTATTAGTGTAAATTTTGGGACTCTTATATTACTATTACCCTTTTCGATTATTATCATTATTATGCTTAACATTATTATCACTATTACTATCACTACTACCATTATTATTATTATTATCATTATTCTATTACACTTGACCATATTATAACCAAGGCTACTACTATTATGACTTCTAGGACCTTCAATAGTATTATTCTTAAGATGGAAATTATTATTAATAATAATATTACTACTACTACTACTACTACTACTACTATGAATATTATTATGGTTAACTTGTCCTTTTCATTAATTTTCACAATCACTAACCTATTATCACTACTAGCATTATTAATATAAGTATCATTATGGCCACAACTTGTATATTACTAATATCACCATTATTATTATTACTAGGGTTTGGGTCGATATTAGTACTATCACTAAAACTAATAATAATAATAATAATAATAATAATAATAATAATAATAATAATAATAATAATAATAATAATAATAATAATAATAATAATAATAATATTGGATCCATCACCTTAATATTATGAATATCACTACAACTACTTTAACATAAACCACGATGGCTACTAAGATCTATTTTGGTTAGTAGTAGCATGATTAATTATTTTGAGAATAGTAACCTTACTTTTAATTATAAAACTACTATTATCATTATTAGCCCTAATAGTAGAGTTTGATAAGAGTGGGGTAGAAATAATGGTAATCTTCGGTAAGAGGGAGATTAACCCATAGTATTTCCCTCTTATAGGTTAATCAAGCCAAAACCCTAAGGAGGTGTAGGAGCGTGCTTCAAGCCCGGCGTCGTTTTAGGTAAGGATGTAGCTAAGGCCTATATGTGTTGTGTGACTTGTATGCCTTAGATGTTATATATCATGTTATGTCATAATTGTATAATTTTAATTAACTTGTCTTATGTGTAGCGTAGCTTGGAGTTGAGGTATGTTTATGTATTTCCATATGACATAAGTATGATATGTATATATGGTGATTATGATGTGATATGATATGACCCTCTATAACATGCATGCTTAGATGATTGATAATATGATATGGGAATGAAAGGATAAAAAGAAAGAGAATGGGAAGTGAGTTCAATAAAGGGGATATGAGATCGACCAAACTACCTTATGACCTATGAGAGGAAAATAAAGAGGAAGAAGTGACCAAAATGAATGAGAAATGGGAACCATGCATGGAAATTATAGGGTTTGCATGGGAACTTCGAGGATTTGCATGGGGTGGATGAAGTTTGCATGGGGATGATCTTTACGTGAGAAAATCTGTTTTAGGGTGTAAGTAAGCTAAAGGGAGAGTTGTGGAGTGATTGGAGACTAGGGGCGAAAAATTGTATGTAGGTTGGTGTAAGGGTGTATAGGGGACCTGATTAGGGTTTTAGAAGGAAGCACTAATTTGGAAAAAAAAGTGTGTGGAAAGTAAAAAAACAATTAAGGGAAAGTGGAGTACGGGTTAAGAGTGGAAATTTATTATATGAGGGGTGAGTATGGGTGCCATGGGAGAGAAGGGATAATAGGTGAAAAATATAGAGGTTACTTGTGGGGGAAGAAAGGTACTAGGGTTGAAGTGGCCAACTAGGATTTTTCCGGTCACATGTGAAATCGAGGAGTAAAGTGATATGATTTGGGATTGAATCTAAATGAGATAAGGTGTGGGGCGATAAATGAAATAATGGTAGTATAAGTGAGAGGAAGTTGGGCCACATAGGTCCAATTAGGGTTTTCAAGGGAAAACCCTAGAGGGTGATAGTAGGCGGGGTTTGATGTCATGAGGTGTTGGGCCTTAATCCACACCCTTAGGAGTTGGGATTTCATTATGGGCAAGTATAAGGGGGAAAGGATGTCGGGGTATGATAAGGGGCGGAGGAGTCTTAAGATATGGGACGGGCCCCTTTGAGAGGATAGAAGTAGAAGATTGGTGACATGCATGTCAAGGGTGAAATACTTATCGAATAAGACACGAAAATATACTAACCATTTAACGAGAAAGATTGTTGAGCCAGGCCCATACCGGTCCACTGACTATAATAGTGGGGGTTTCCATACTCAACAAACCAAACGTAATAATGATAAGATATGGGAAAGAGACAAAGTAATTACAGTGAAACACCATGTGAGTTGGGGCCAGACCGGTCCACCGGCGAATAATAGTGGCCAGGTGCATTTTGCCCTGCATGACCGATCCACCGGCTATAATAGTGGGGTTCCTGCACTCGCATGGATTGATGAAGATTATGATGTGGAACGATTATATTTACCAGAGATCTAAAGAATAAATTTATCTAGACCATAGCCGGCCTTCATTACCTATATTATTGGATGTTGCTTATATGATCATGTCATGTTGTATACTTTGCTTGTTTGGCCTTAGCGCATGGTTTCTTTACTCAGTACGTAGCGTACTAATTACCCGTTTCATGGATGCTTTACATTCCCACAAGCAGATGACCTGTTTGAGTTTGTGTATGTAGGGAACGACATGTTCGATGCCTACGACACCTATGAGGCATCGATCGGGGCTGAGAGTTGAGCCTATACCTGACCTAGGGATCAAGAGTGATCAGCCAGACTCTATCTTTCCTTTGATTTTACCATGTATCATTTTTATTCTAGTTATGTCACGTCGCACGATATTTTATGTTTTGGAAAAACTTTAGTTACTTACTCTTTGGGTTGTAATTCTTAAATTGTACTTTGATTTCTATATGACTATGAGGGAGTCCTCTCATGGATTATCATTGTTTTATTAATGACTTGTGTTTGATGTTAATCCTATTTAGCCTTAGCACTTAGTACTAGAACAGTAAGAGTGAACCAGTCTGGTACTAAGTGTGGCGGTAATATCTCAAAAACTTATAGTTTTATTATTTCACTTTTGTTAAACCTTTTTATTAAAACAAAATTTTTAGTAGTAAATTTCGGGGGTGGTACAACATGGATATGCGGTGGTTTGGCTCTCGTAATCTTTTGTTCCTAGAGGTTGCACGATTGTGTGCCAGTCTGTGTCTTGGCCATGCAACCTTCATTTTATCCTAGTTTTGGCCCATTTTACCACAAATTTGAGTCCTCATCCTTAATTTGCTCCTCATTATCTCGTATCATAGTAGGACCTACCAAAAAATTGCAAAGAAAAGATAAAAAAAATAGTAAAAAGCTAAAAGGAAACGAGAAAAAAAATGAAAATCACATAAGAACATGGGTTGCCTCCCATAGTGCGCTTGTTTAGGGTCCTTAGCTTAGCCATGTTGTTCTTAATTTGATGGAGGATTTGGAAGAGATAGTGTGGTCATATTTTCTACTGGAGATTCAGTAACGTAAGGCTTCAATCATTGACCATGGACCTTGAAAACGCCCGTGGACTCGCTCCAAAAATCAATAGCTCGAAATAGGTATAACTTTTGCACATAAAACAACCCCAGCCACCTAGAAAGAAGATTTCCCAGAAAAAGCTTAAGGTGTGAGTTGTAGAGGAGCACCAAATTTCCTTCTTCAAACTCCCTTCGGGTAATATACCTATCATGCTATCTCTTGGTTCTCTCCTTATATATCCGTAAACTATCATAGGCATCCAATCACAACTTATCAAGCTTATTAAGTTGGAGCTTCCTCCTTTCTCCTGTGGCCTTTAAGCCATAATTGATTACTTTTATCACCCAAAATGCCTTGTGCTAAACCTCAATAGGAAAATGACAAGGTTTTCCATATACCAACTTAAAAGGTGTCATTTTAATTGTTGCTTTGTAAGTAGTTCAATAGGCCCATAAAGCATCATTCAACCTCATCAACCAATTTTTTTGTGTATGAGCCATTATTTTCTCAAAGATCCCCTTTATCTCTTAATTAGTGATTTTTTATTTGTCCACTCGTTTGGGGATGGTACAATGTGGCCATCTTATGAGTAAAACCATACTTCTTCAAAAGTGTGCTAAGAAGTTGATTGGTGAAATGGGAACCACCATCACTAATAACTACCCTAGGAATACCAAACCTCGGCAATATAATATTTTGAAATAGTTGAACCACAAAATTTGCATTGTTGGTGTCAGATTCCATTGCCTCCACCCATTTAGATACATAATCCATATCAACTAGAATGAGTTTGTTGTTGTGAAATGATGGAAAGGGTTCCACGAAGTCTATTCCCCAAACATCATGTAACTCAACCTCAAAGATGTTAATCAAAGGCATTTCATTTCTTATTGATATGTTATCAGTCCTTTGGTATCAGTCACATGATGTAACATATTCTTGAACATCCTTGACGAGGTTGGGCCAATAGAAACTAGCTTGGAGAATCTTTGAAGATATCTTAGAAGTGCTAGCGTGACCTCTATACAGTGAAGAATAACAATGAGCTATGGAACTTTCAACTTCCTCTTTAGGTAAACATCTTCTATAGACTTCATCTGCACATTTCTTTTAGAGATAAGGCTTGTCCCAATAATAATGCTTGACATTTGAGAGGAACTTCTTCTTTTGTTGATAAGATAAGTCTGGCAGCATAACCCCACATGCTTTATAGTTTACAAAATCTACAAACCATGGGGCATACAAGCTTGTGATTGCTAAAAGGTTATTATCCAATAATGAATCATCAAAGGGAATATCATCCTCTTCACCTCCATCCATGTCCTACGTTAGCCAGGAGAGATGATCAGTTACTACATTTTCTGTTCCCTTCTTATCCTAACTTTCAAGGTCAAACCCTTGGAGTAAAAGGATCCACCTAATCAAATGTAGCTTTGTGTCCTTTTTGGTCAATAAATACTTAAGGGCTATATGGCTAGTGAAACCGATAATATTTAATCCTACTAAGTACTATCAAAATTTATCTAATGCAAACACCATGTCTAAGAGCTCTTTCTTAGTTATAGCATAGTTTACTTGAGCATCATTAAGAGTTTGACTTGTATAGTAAATTACATAAACTTTTCCATCTTTTCTCTACCAAAGGATCGCTCCTACTACATAATCACTTGCGTCACTCATCACCTTAAATGGAATGCTCCAATCATGATACTACATCATTGGGGCGGTTGTTAATGCCTCTTTTAACCTATTGAAAGCATCCAAACACGATTGGTTAAAATCAAAAGGCACATCTTTGATAAATAATTGAGTTAAGGGTTTAGCAAAATTTAAAAAATCCTTAATGAATCACCTATATAAAACGACGTGTCTCAAGAAACTTCCAATGCCTCTAACAAAAGTCGGGGGTGGAATCTTTTCAATAATGTCGATTTTTTCTTTATCTACCGCAATTCCTCAACTAGAGACTAGGCGTCCAAAAATAATTCCTTCTTGTGCCATAAAATGGCACTTTTCCCAATTGAGAACAAGATTCAACTCCTCACACTTTTCTAATATCCTGGAAAGATTGCTCAAACAATTGTCGAATATGGTACCATAAACAGAAAAATCATCTATAAAAACTTCCATTATGTCTTTAATAAAATTAGAAAAGATAGATACCATGCATCGTTGAAAGGTGATAGCAACATTACATAAGCCAAATGGCATCCTTTGATAAGTAAAGGTGCCATATGGACATGTAAATGTAGTTTTCTCCTGATCGGCTAGGTGAATTAGGATTTGGAAAAATTCTAAATACCCATCCAAGTAATAGAACTAAGAATGTTGAGCCAACCTCTCTAGTATTTCATCATAAATGATAGAGAAAATGATCATTTTGGGTGGCCTTATTTAATTTTCTATAATCTATGCACATTTGCCAACCCATGATGGTTCTTGTTGGAATTAATTCACTGCTCTCATTCTTAATGAAAATAATTCCTCCCTTTTTAGTTACTACTTGCATCGGACTCACCCACTCACTATTTGAGATAGGGTAGATTACTCCCATATCAAGTAGCTTAAGGACCTATTTTCTTACCACTTCTTTTCTGTTAGGATTCAATCTCCTTTGATGTTTAACTGAGGGCTTTTAACCTTCCTTTTAAAAGAATACGATGCATACATATAGAAGGATTTATGCCTTTAATATCATCTATAGTATAACCAATGGCTTCTCTATGCAACCTAAGAATTCTAAGAAGTTTTTCAATTTCTACCTTACTTAGGCTAGCATTCACAATGAAAGGGTATTTAGAATTAGATTCAATATATTCATACAGTAACACCCCAAAATCACGGCTTGAAAATTTTCATTTAAATTTTGCTTTGCGAAAGCGAAAATTAAAGAATGGTGGGTGTTACCGCCACACTTGACATAAGTCTGGTCTCCTCACCATCCTTACGTCAAGTGCTAAGGCTTAAAACAAATCAAACCATCCAAAGTTAAGAGAAGTATAATACGAAATCGAGAGTTTTGCAAAAGACATATTATCTATGACAAATGATTGTTCAGGAAATTAAATAACTTAACCATTTAGAAAATAACAACAGAGTACGTAAAAGTCATTAATGGTTTGCCTTACACTCTTACGGTCCAACAAATTACAAGGAAAAGGGGGCGGGGTCCACTCACTCCCTAAATCCACCTATTCGCCGGGGTGACGCTCCTCGTAGTCTTTTAGCCAACGCATGCCCTGGACGTACTCCTCTGAAAAGTGATAGCATCAATACGACTTCCTCGTACTGAGTAAACCACAATGCCTCCGGAGAGGTAGCATACCCACGTAGCAAACATCATACAAGTACGGAATTCAAAGAGAATATATGCTCACATGCAAGGCCACGATTTGAAACACACAACCACATCACATTTAACATTACGAGCTAGGTCAAAATCTCCATCAAAGGCATTTAAGGCATGCTTATAATTTCATAATCAGTTTAACTAACCAACGACCATACATTATGGCCTAATAAGAAGAATTTGTGATATTCCAAGAAATCTCACCAAGGTCAAGTCATTCCTATTCCGATTATTATAGAAGTATTATGGTGGGTGTCTAATCCGGTTATAAAATTCATAGCAATTCTCAAGTGGAATACAATCCCATATCCATGACAAAGATCGTCAAGGAGGGTGGTACCAAAATAAATCACTCGATTCCAGGGCAAAGCTCGCCAAGGAAGCCACACGACATAACACTCGCCCATACTAAACCTCAGAACTCAAGACCTTAAGTACGCGTACTCCCTATAGGGTGTATGGAATACCTATAGAGCAGAAGTGAGCCCCTTGACCCGAAGGCCCAAAACTATGCACTCGGCGGCCGAGTCCAAGGCACGAGATTCCTTTCCAACTCGAGTCTTTCTCTTTAAGTAATTATTATCTTATGAAATTTCGGGTTATTATTTCTTTTTAGAATGTCGAGATTCACATCATTCAACTTAGTCAACCACCAACAAACAAAATCACATCCAAGACCACAAGGTCACAACCATTCCAAGCCAACACGGCCTAGGGTTAGGCATTATGCCATAGCCCGATTAATTATTCGATTCAAAGTTCAAACCAAGTATCCAATTATTCCCAACATTTATTTTAAGGCCAACACTTAATTTAATTAATCCATTTATCCACTTTGAAACAACTTTTTGCCTTACTGAGTTTACTTACATAAGCCATTTGTCATGAAATGCTAGCATAAAATAATTATTGATATTTTACATCCGACAATCTCTTCGGTACTACAAAGGACCATATTATCCCTAACCATTTATCATACATAGTACATGTAAACACTATTAGCATGCATTTCTAATATTTCATAGGCTCATACACTTTTCACAAACAAATCTCAACACAATCATGGTATATAAAATTACATTTTACCTTAAACATATCCGTCTCATTATACTAGCATAAAACCAAGTTCGTTACCATTAGCATACACTTTTTCACATTTAAGAATATCACTCCAGCATATAAAAGATTATATGATAACACATGTTAATTTACACTTCATTATATTCATGTATGAATAAACTACAACATGCTCCCATATAAACTACATTTTACCTTAGACATATTCATCTCATTTTACTAGCATAATTCAAGTTCGTTATCATTATCATATACTTCGTCAAATATTTAGAATGTCACTTAGGCACATGAAAAGATTGCATGATAACACATGTTAATTTACACATCATGTTATTCATGTAGAAAAGAAATACATCATGCTCCCATTTCCCACAAACATATGATAATTTGATATATACATTCTATCATGATTTAGTCCTAGCAACTAGCCTATCATTTTCACATAAAAGAGGAAAGGCTGCAAAAGAGGGGGATAATGCTGGCTGGAAATGACTCATGCATGGGGAGAGAGGGAAGGTGACGGGTGCATGGCTGGGAGCTGTAGGTCGTGCAACCTGCTGGGGGTAGTTTGGCTGGGTTTAGGTGGGGAAGAAAGTGGGAAAAAGGTGCAGGTTGATTAGAGAAAAGATTAGGAAGAAAAGAAAAAAAAACTCCTAAGGTAGGAGCTAACAAGAAGGTTATTAGGAAAAAGAATTACCACTTAAACAAGGCTTAATCTCCTCCAAAAAGAAATCATGATACTATTATTATTATGACCAATATTATTACTATTATTATCATTATTTTATCACTTCCCCCATTTTATTATGTTTGCCATTATTGCCAACATTGTTATTATTCTTACCATCCCCTTCTACTTTAATTACTCACCTCTTATGATCGGTATTATTACAACATCAATTTTTTTTAACTTCCTCTACCCTTTTTTTACATTTATTCCGGGTTATTTTTATAACTCAATATTTATGGACCTACTCGAAACAACAAGGCAATTGTTAAAAAATAATATATATATATATATATATATAATAATAATAATAATAATCTTATGGTTTACTTCGCCCACTAATCAAACTTTAAGTCTTACGAGTCTAATTTAAAGATTAATTAATACGGGGTATTACACATACTTTACCATATAAGGGAGTTGTTTTAACTTCACCTTAGCTATTACCTCCTTTTTTAAGGTAGGGATGCTTGATTCCACTTCAAGAATTTATATCTTTTGTTTTCCTTGAGGAAAAATGAGACTTTCCTTCAACATTTTGGAAAAAAAAAGTGATTTCAAGATGGTACACTCATTAAGAGGGTCACTTGAGAATCATTCATCAAGGTCATCTTTCATCACCTTGTCAATCGAATCAATCATGTAACAAACATCATCAATTAGAGGAAATTTTATAGCAGTAGATAAATCAAATTTAACTTTCTCACTTCCAAAATTTAAAAGAAAGCCTTCCATTTTTAGCATAAATGATAGCTCAAATAGTATCTAGGAAAGGCCTACCTAGAATGATACGAATTTGAGAATCTTCCTCAATTTCCAAGATAATAAAGTCAACCAATATGAAAACCTTACCAACCTAAATAGGTACATCATATAAAATAGCTACTCGACGTCTCATTGATTGATTGGCCAACTATAGGGAGATGGTGGTGGGATTTAAATCTCTCACTTGCAACTTATCACACACTAACAGTGGAATGAAACTTACAATTGCATCCAAATCACATAAGGCACGATTAATAGAAATATTACCAAAAGTGAAAGGAATAGAAGATGATTTAGGATCTTTTAAATTAGGAATTAACTTATTTTGAATAATAGCACTACACTACTCTCTAAAAGAAATCGTTTCATACTCCTCTAACTTTGTCTTGTTGGAAAAAATCTCCTTCAAAAACTTTACATATGAGGGCACCTGAGAAATTACTTAAACAAATGGATTGTTAATATAATTTTTTAAAAATATTTCCAAAAACTTTCCAAATTGTTTTCCAAGTTTAGCCTTAGCTAGCCTTTGAGGGAAGGGTAGGGGAGGCTTATAAGGTTCAGGTGGAACATATTTCTCAACCTTTTCTTTTTTACTTATTAGTTTTGTCCTCATCAATTATGGGGTCCTCAACATCACTGTCTAAACTCTCATCACCCCCATCATCTTAGGTCCTTCTATCTCCTTCTCACTCCTTAATGTTCACTAATCGACTTTTTTGCACACTTTTGAAGAAATATGGTATTAAGGTGGACACATTGTACCATTCCCAGATGAGTGGACAAGTAGAAATTACTAATCATAAGATTATGGGGATGCTTGAGAAAATAGTGGCTTGCATATGAAAAGATTGGTTGATGAAGTTGGATGATGTTTTATAGGCTTACCAAACTACTTATAAGACACCAACTGGAATGACACCTTTTTAGTTAGTATATAAAAAGTCTTGTCCATATTTGGTTAAAGTTGAACACAAGGCATTTTGGGTGATAAAGGTAATTAATCATGACTAGAAAGCTGCTAGAGAAAGAAGAAAGCTCAAACTTAATGAGATTGATGAGTTGAGATTATATGCTTATGAGAATGCATAGATATATAAGGAGATAAATAAGTGATGACATGACAACCATATTAGCCAAAGAGAGTTTCAAGAAGGAGATTTAGTTGTTTTGTTCAACATTCATCTTAAGCTCTTTCTAGGTAGGCTTCATTCTAGATGGTCAAGTCCGTTCTATATTCATAATGTCTATCCATTTACACCTATTGATAATTGGATTTAAGCCACTAAAGAATTTGAGCTCAATGGGCAAAGGCTCAAGCATTATGTTGCTAGATCCCTAAAAGAGAAATCGGGCTTACTTGCCCTTCTTGATCCATCTTCCTATTTGAGCTTTAAGGGGTCAAACTCGTGACCTTTAAATGAGTGTTTCTTAGGAGGTAACCTAAGTCTTGTTTATGTTGCTTTCTTTATTTTATTTTTATTTTAAAAAAGAGCCATAGACTTGGGGGTTTGTTATGTATTTTGATGATGATAAGTATTTTAATGATGAATTATTGTTGATTTGTATATGTCTTGAAGGAAGGAGTCAATAGTGGTCATAAAAGAAGATCTATGGGCTTAAAAGAATTAATATGAATTTCTAGAAAAAGAACACCAACTTGTACTTATTTACAAAGCTATGTTTCTATTTTATGTAATTTTGTGAGAAAAACACACCATCAGTGTACTTTTTTCCATACTTGTACTTTTACTCAATTAAAATCTATACTAAAAAAACACAATAGGCAATGTTTTTAACCACACTTGTGCTTTTGAAATATACAATTTTGCAAGAAAAATGTAGCATGGGTTTGATTTTTTCCATATCTATGCTTTTAATTAATAAAATTTTGTATATAAAAAAGAACACTATATAATGTTTTTAACCATATTTGTGCTTTTGAAATATACAATGTTGTGACAGGAACACACTCTAAATGTGTGCTTTTGCACCACCTTATTTTTTCATGCTTAAAACAACCTATTGTTTTCTTTTAATAACCTTTCCCCTCTTTAGCCTACAGCCCCAACCACGACCTTCCCTACCTCACCAACAACCACCACCACGCTTTCTAGCCATCACCACTATCATTCAGTAGTCGTCCACCAAGACTCTACCCAATGCACATCCCTTGTCCTTGTAACCCCACCTCAGCCACATACTTTCTTCCCTCCCCTACTATTTGACTCCACTGAGTAGCAAATACCAGCACCACCCTCCTCCATCATTCTACAACGTCGCTCCTCTACCATTTTGCAATAATGCTTTACCACACCACTAGTCCCTTGATGTTTAGCCACCGACCCTTGTATACCAACCCAACATAGTTTCACTTAACCACCTCCATCAAACCCAACAAACCAAAAAAAACCCATAATTGATTCTTCAATTCTTCAATTGATCTTTGAATCTTTGTCTATACTTTGTTAAACCATTACAAATTTCAATTGATGAGCAAAATCATTAATTTTTTTTTTCAAAACTTAATCTCTATATCCTCTAGAACCCAAATATTTCATTAAAATTTTGTTATTTTGTTATAGATTTATATGCCTGATTGCATATGATCAACTGTTTGTTTGTCTTCATTTCTTGATGTCCTTAATGGTTGTTGTCACATGTTTTTAATTATGAATTGTTGGACTCATGACTCTAAAGCATAAAAATACCTCCTCTTAATCCTTTGAATGAGCCCAAGGTACCCCCACTATTATACCTTATGAGGTGAATGACATGAAATTTAATTCGCTAATGGTAATCAATGATATAACTATGATAGGTTGTAGAAGTAGGCAATGCTATGTATCAACTATTTTGATAAAAAAAATGTGTTGAGTGTCTAGGTTTATTAGGTGTCATGGGTTACTTGTTTGATCAAGTTAGAATGGATAGAATGAGTTCAAACAGAGGCTCCTACCTATGCTCGTACCACCTTCAAACTCTTAAGCTCATTTGAATTCTCTTTAAATGGGGAACAAGCAAAATTCCACCTTTTTTATCATGATTTCTCTAAAACGTTCACCCAAATGAAAAAATACTTACATTTTTCTCATGGTTGTGCCAAAAAAATTTCATTCATTTTCAGGCATCCCAATTCTAAGGGAGCATAGGTGGGGCATCTGGTTACCTTCCATTTATAATCATAGTTTATGTTAAATCCATTGTTTCATGCCTAATAAATTTTTTTGGCATAGTAGAGATAGAGGGTGTGGCTATTAAAAGAGAGTTATTTCTCCTTTGGACTTGGTTCATAAGGCTCTAATCAACACAGGTGTTCTTGCTTAATCATATATTTAGAGGCGGAAACTCCAAAGTACGGAAAATAGTGATTGTGTAATACCCCATCTTTTTGTAAGTTTGTTGAATGAGAAGTTATGGTATTTATTAGCAATTGATTTTGATTTGGAGCTATAATTGAGTTTGAGAGAAAGTTGGACTTGAATAAGTCTTAGAAATGACATAAAATGAGTTTTCAGGCAGATTGATCGACTAATTCCATGAACTGATCAACTGGTTTGTCATTTCAGCTAAAGGGTTTTTACTTGACCAAACCAATTGACTAATTTAGGGAATCAATGTACTGACCAGTAGAACAGTCGACTGGTAGGCCAAACCAACTGATTGGTTTGTCGAGTACATTTTCAAAATTTAATTTTTCTAGGAAACCTACTTATACCAAATTGGAACCTAGATAATCCCATTATAAGTTTTTGTGAATATTATTAATCTTTATTACCATGCATTTGACCCAAGATTCCACCTCAAACTGATACAAGGATTTGATTTTGATAATTGAAGGAGACTTATCTATGCTTATCTAGATGATTCCTTCCACACCAATCATTCATTTATCCTCATATATTTGATATTTTCTAGGCAAATTTGACTTGTATGTTCCATAAGTCACCATTTTAGATCTAAAAGGGAGATCAACCCATCTTTGACGAAATCCTTCCATTTAGCTTAAATTCAAATGGTAGAAATTAGCATTTTTTGATCTATGCCTAACCATACTCATTCTTATACCGATTTGTTGGCTATAAATAGCCCTAACCACCCCTCCCACTCACTTTTCTTTCAACCACTAAAATACTCCGTATCTCTAAACTTGTGTTATTTTATCCCCAAATTATGGCTTAGTTTTGGTTTCATTCCACTCTTCTCATCCTTTCTATAGCTCTTTCTTATTTATCTTTAAATAAGGGAGGGTTAGATTAAGCAGGATGTTGAGTCTCTCTTTTAGAACAAATACTCTTTGTTTTTCTCTTAGGTTTGGTAAGTTTATTTTCTCCTAATTCAAATCCTAACTGATGAAATTATTCCTTTGATTTTTAAAGCTTTAACTTCTATTATTTTTTTTAATGTTTGGAAAGTGAAAATCTATGAGGTTGAGTTTTCCTATTATGGAAAAGTTTTGCTTGCACTAAGTATGTTATTCTTATTTCTGAAATGTGACCTAGTTAATCATGTGATTTGGTGTATTTTTTAAAGTCATGATTTTATAAGTTTGCATGAGAATTTGGTTTTAGATTGATGCATGTTGATTAACTTATGAACTTTGAGAAAAATGCATAATTATAGGGAAAGTAGATCGATTTAATTAATTTTGAAGCATGTCCTAGTTTATGAGCTAAAAAATTATTGGTATGATGCCATGATATGTTTTGGTTTTGATGTTGTGGGAATTTCAAGGATTATTTGCATGAAAAATGCTTGTTTTGTGCTATTGTAGGCAAACTTATTGACTTGTTAGGAAAAAACCGATCGGTTGGTCCTTAGAATAGTCAACTAATTGGCCCAAACCAATCGACTTGTAGGTTTGTGGTGACCTTGGTTTGCTCTCTACTTAAACCCATCGATGGGTACTAAAATAGTCAACTAGTTTGACGGAACCCTTGGTTTGGGTGAGGCCAATAAATTGAGTTGTTGGGAAAATTGTTCGACTAGGTAGGGGAAATAGATCTACTGGTTTGACTAGATTATGTGATTTTAATATTTTCACTTAGATATGCCTTGAGACCATGTCTAATGATGCCATATGATTATTTAATTAATGAAATACATTTGTTGACATAGATTGACAACCTAATGGATGGATTAGATGGATCATAATTTATGGCATACTCAATGGGTGTTGTAAAGGCTTTAATAAGTAAACTCAAATGAATATTTGATGACTTTAATAGGGTAATGGTATCTGGAATTTGGCCTAAAATGGATTAATCTAAGGGATTTAGTTGATATTGAGTAAGCATTACTGAAATCCCACATATTGTTGGGGAATGGTAATGGTTAAGATGGAATAAGTATTTGAATGCTTTGCTTGCATATTGTATGGGCCTTGTATGATCATGCATCCTTGATAATAATGTACTAATCACTTAAATCAAAATATGAGTGAGTTGTGTATGGGTTTGGGTTACCCAATCCTCAATTAGCTACTAGGTGTTAGTCTGTCTTCAAGCATTTATTGGTGCCTTTGGTTTTTTTCCTTTGGCTAGGATTCTAGTAGATCACAATGTCTTGCCTACTCTAGACACTAATCATGTACTAGGGGGTATGAATATTAAAGATTCTGGTCACCTAACTGGTTTTGTATTCGATCTGGACTTATGTCCATTGGTGGTTACTTGGATTCCATCCAAACTTATGTTTATTGGAGGTTATTTGGCTCCAGTCTAGACTTTATGTCCTTTGGTTTGGATAGACTTCCATGGTATATGAAACTATGGGGTGGTGTAGAGTCCATCGCTTGATAATAACTAGGACAAGTTGTAACACCCCAAAATTCACTATATATTTTTTTGAAAGTAGAAATAATTAAAACACTTGATTTAAAACCCGTGAATTCTGGGGATGTTACCGCCACACTTAGTACCAGACCAGTTTATCTTACCGTTCCGGTACCAAGTGCTAAGGCTAAGAAGACATTTTTAGTAACAAAATCAATAAACTGAATTTATAAAAAGGAAAATCAGAGTACGCACAAGTCTTACATAATTCGAAATACCGACTAATGTTTTTCCAAATAATTAACTAGACAACATTAATAAAATTGTTTCGGTAATTCAAACATAATAAAAGTAACATGAGTCATAAATAAAATAAATAAAATGGCCACGTCTCTCTAGAAATCGATCCATCCCAGCTATCACTCCGCCCTTCCCGATGTCCCGCAGACATCGATAGTATCAAAGTAAAAATCTCCTACCTGCAACATATCAGACGGGCCTTCTGCTCGTGGGAATGAGCAGCACCTATGAAACGGGTGATCAGTACGCTACGTACTGAGTAAGGTAACCGAATACTAAGGCCGGCATATAACACATTAATTCATGCAGGATAATGATCACATACAATTACAACCCACACATATGATACATAGAAGCATAAAGTGAAATCACTTATAATCAATAGGTCCATATGTAAGGCCCAAAAAAATCTGGATTAATGATTTAATCTTTCTTTTATCAAATGTCGATACACACCATATCTTTTATCAAAAGTTGATACACACCATATTCTTTATCAGGTCCATACGAGTACGGGAACCCTACTATTTTAGCCGGTGGATCGGTCGCGAGGGCACATGCCCTGCCACTATTTTAGCCGGTGGATCGGTCGTGAGGGTAATATACCCTGCCACTATTATATGCCGGTGGATCGGTCTGGCCCCTTTCTCGTACGGTGTTCCACTGTAAGTAATTAGTATCTTCCCACATCTTAACAATATATATATAGTTTGGTTTGTTGAGCTCGGGATCCCCCACTATTATAGCCGGTGGATCGGTCGCGAGGGTACATGCCCTGCCACTATTATAGCCGGTGGATCGGTCGCGAGGGAAGTATTCCCTGCCACTATTATAGCCGGTGGATCGGTCTAGGCCCGGCTCAACATCTTCCACTTTACGTATTTAATAATTTAAGTATCTTATTCAGATGTTCATTTCAAGATAGGAAAATCCAATAATGTATACCAATACTACAATAACCCTAATTACCATGAAACCCGAACTCTACGTAACCTATCTTCCCATGCATACCCTAGCTCCCATACAAACCCTAACTCCATGTAAGCCCTAACTCCACATAAACCGTATCTCCATGCAAACCCTAATTCGTACCCAAACCTTAACTCGATGTATACAACACTCCTATGCAAACCCTCATTCATATGCAAACCCTAGCTCATATCATCTTGGCAAAACCCCAACACCACGTAAACCATACTTCCATGCAAACCCTAATGCACATGCAAACCCTAGCTCCACGTAGACATACTTCCATGAAAGTCCCAACCTCGGGTCAATTTATGCAAACTCTAACATCATACCATTCCATGCAGACCCTAACATCATGTCATTTCATGCAAACCCTAACATCATGCCATGTCATGCAAACCCTAACTCCCTGCCATTCCATGCAAACCCTATCACCATGCCATTTCATGCAAGACCCTAACACCATGCCATTTCATAAGCCCTATCAACATGTCTCAAGTCATATCATACAATAATGACATAAACATACGCATAGTTCTTATGCCACAGTTTATTCACACCAACATACTTCAACTCTACAATCATGCCACATGCGAAATAATTAATAATAACAAACATAAAATACATGGCATATCAAACACATAGTGCATGCAAACACATAAATGGCCTTAGTAGACCCTTACCTAAAACGTCACCGGTCTTGGTGCACGCTCCTATTCCACTTGAGGGATTTGATTGGGTTCGCCTATTATATCAAAGCATACTAGAATTATACTCTCTTATATAATTTTATAATCCTCTAACTTATTCCAAGATTTGGTTTTTAAATTAAAACACTACCACTTAATAAATAACTATGGAAACACTATTACTTAAAAATACAAATAAATTATTATTTTCATTCGAAGAGGGTGGTGATCTAAGGGTTTCTACCCTTCACCAAAATAGTAATGATAATATAACAATAAAATAATAATAATAATAATAATAATAATAATAATAAAGTATAATATTATTAATGATACTTTTATTAGTAGAATATTAATATTATTAATACCAAAATTCTTAAAATTACAAGGTGGATTTTGAACCACCCTAATTTAATAATAATAATACCATTAGGAATTGTAATAATGACATTAACATTATATATACTTATAATATAAAGTTAATAAAGATAATAATAATAATATAATTAGAAATAATGTTAAAAAAGTTAATAATATTAATAAAAAGAAAAAGTGCGAGGCTTAATTATAATTTTTGGTTTCTAATCCTCCTGAAATAATTACAATATTAAACAAATAATTACACTAATAATATTTATAATATTATTAATAATAATAGTAAACATGTAATAATTCCATTAAATAGCCAAAATTCGAGAATAATAATTTATCTAACTCAAGAATACTCCCAAACCTGTCAAAAAAAAATTAGCAATTAGGATTCAATTGATAACAATAATAATTATTATTATAATAATAATAATTAAAGTCAAATTAACATTAAAAATTAGGATAAAACAGAATAATCATCAATAAATCAAAAGTAAGTGTTTAAAAGGTCTATGTTTTCACCTTGAGTCGGAGGGTATGGGTGGAACCGGCGGTGGTTCCCAGAGGTGGCCGAAAAATGGATCTAAGAGGGGTAAAGATGAAGAAAAAGAGGTGAGAGGGAAGGAGAAAAATAAACTAAGTTTATAGGTTAGTGGAGGAGCCTTAGGAGGAGTTATTGGTTTGCTTGGGAGGTGTTAGAAGCGGCGGATGTGGTGGTGGAAGGTGGTTCAAGGTCTCGGGGTGAAATTTCCTGGCGAGACAACTAGCCAACTTTGCACGATTATGGAGGCTTGTACAAGGTGAATCGAAGGTCATATATGGTTTAGTTAATTATAGAACATTGCAGGGAAGAGATTGGGATGAAGATAAGGCGTTGAAGTTAGCCAAAGGTGGAGGAAGAGTCGTCTAAAGGAGCGGTGGCGCACGGTTGAGACTTAGGGTTTCGGGGAAAGAAAAATCCCGAACCCAGGCTATAAGAGAGGTATTTATAATCTTGGAGGTTAGGTTTTAGTTGGGGAAGTTACCAGGAATTGAAATTTGGTGGGAAAATGGGTTATTCGTGCTGAAGGTCGGGCGGCAACATTTTGAAAATTTCCCGACCTTCACGAGAGAAATGGCGGAGAACGTGTGGAAGAAAGGAAGAGTGGGGCAATTCAAATGGAAGAGTGTGTCAAGAGGGGGAGAATGAGAGGGATAAGGGCCGGTCACGCCACGTGTGGCCGGCGGTGCCATTTTCGGGGAGAAATGGAGGTGCTGGCGGTTATGGCGTCGGGCTAGAGGAAGAAGAAGAAGGTGGGGGTGCTGGACCAGGCGGTTCGCGGGGGAGAAAAGAAAGAAAAAGGGAGGGAGACCGGGCGGTTTGGCGCAAGGGTGAAGTACATTAAATGAAACGACGAGTTTTGGGTGCAAAACAGAATAAAGAACGACGTTCCGAGCTGTCGGGCGACGGTAAAGAAAATGAAATCAAACGCGGCATTTAAGTTGGAGAAAGAAGTCAAACGTGGCGTGGAGAGAGGGAGGGCGGCGGTGACGCGCGGGCTGGGCCGCGCCGAAGAAAAGGAAAGAAGAAAAGGAATTGGGCCGCGCAACAGGCCCAATTCGGCGAAGAAGAAGAAAAAGAAAGAAAAGGAAAGAAAAAGGAAAATAAAAGAAAATAAAAGGGAAAAGGGAAAAAGGAAAAGAGAAATAATTAGGTTGGGTCAAATTAAATAAATCTGAATATTTAGAATATTTAAAATTAATAATATTTAAATAAAATAATTTTTAAATCCCTTTTTAGGCTAAAATAGGCTTTTTAAAGGATTTTTCCAAAATTTCCATTTTAATTATCAAAGTACTCTATTTTTCTCAATTTAATTTATTTATAAAATTCATATTAATTTGAAACTATTTTCTCTTCCTTAATTTAAATAAAATAATTTATTTAAATAAATTCCCAAATTAAAATCTTTAATTAGGTAATATACCCAAATTTCCTTTACTTAACATATTTTAGTAATTTATTTATAAAATCTCTTATTAATTTTCCCTACTAATTTTCCTTTTATTTTAGTAAAAATAATTTATTAAATTAAATTTTCAAATAAAACCTTATTTAAATATAATCTTTAATATTAGAAAATTTCGGGGCATTTCACAAGTATTTGTATAATAATTTTAATGAGCAATTAGATGAGAATTTGGAATAAGAACGTGACTAAAGAGAAAGATAAAAGTAAAAGGAAAATAATGGTAAAGGAGATAATGACCTATACTATATAGACCTACTAAATTAGGTATATGGAAATACCTATGGTGAAATTATAAGCTCAGATGAATGAAGCCTTAATTTTAGCTAGACATTCTACTTTTTAGCTTTCACATTGTCATATACAATGGTATACTATATTAACAAGCATGATGAATCATATATGGTATGAGCTTCCTATGCCTAATGTGAATATGATAGAGCATGTATCCTATTTATATGAAATATGTTAATATGGCTTTTGTATTATACTAGAATCTTATGTGCTAGTGACTCCATTGAGGAGGTAACTTGGCCTGCTCAATATAAAGCGTATTAATGTGCCTATTTGCTTAGTCACATGCTCATTTTCATTAGTAGAGGGTCATGTGCAGTTTTTAGGGGATGGTTAATATTTGACTAACCTCAAATTGGGCATAGATTTTGAGAGCATGGACATCTGGATTCTTTTGAGCGATCCTTAGTATACCAGAGTTTAGGGTTATGCTCTACTTTTGTTTCTATAATTTGAGATCACGTATTTTAAATTAATTTTCCTCATGTATTTGAATATTTTGGACCATTAAGGTCTTTTACTTCCATTATTTATATAATGTGTTTTGACACACTATACTTTGGTTTTAGTTGGTTTGATTCCCAGCCTTGTATCTAACATGGGACCGGCATTTAGCCCCTATTCTATGTAAGGTGTGGTGGTAACACCCCTTTTTTCCTAATTATTTACATGTTTTCCACATTTGCATGGCTTTCAAATACATAAATTTTTATTAGTGAAAAATGGGAGTGTTACATGTTGGTATCAAAGCTACTTTTAAAATATTATCTAATTTTTAATTATTTAAGTTGATACCACAGGTTTGTATCAAGGCTTTTCCTTAAATGTGTCTTATTTTTTAAGCCCTTAAGGTATGACATACGTTGTTTTTAAATTATTTCCCAATTCTTTATGTATTTAGTTGAAAGTAAATATTTTTCAAACCTTGAATGGTCGTAAGCAAGAGTGGGTTGGGGAATATGCTGTAGATAGCCATTATGTTAATTTGTTGTGCTATCCTTAGTACTCCGTAATGGATTATTTCTGATTAATCCTAGTTTGCAAGAATTGATGGCTGCTAACTTCTATTATGAGTGTATCGAGGCATTCATGGAGATTATCGAATCATACATAAAAGGCTAAATTTGAGCACCATAACCACCACCGGTGCCAGTATCGGCACCAGTTCTGGAAGATTGGATTAGGAGAGATAGGCATCATCACCCACCCATTTTTTAGGGCCAGGAGGACCTTGAAATTATGGAGAGATGGGTTAGGGACATGGAAAAGATCTTCACCTCATGTGGTTACCACATGGGAAAGAGGGTTGATATGGTGGTATATTAACTAAGGGGGAGAGCAGACATTTGGTAGAGGAGCATGTAGTGTAGAGGTAAAGTGCCTTTGGGTTAGCGACCATTCCTTAAGGCACTTCATGCCCAATTCTATCCCACTTATCTCTATTTTAACAAGTACGATGAGTTCATGGCCCTTTGGTAGGAAGGCATGCCAATATAGGAGTATTACATGAAATTCATGGACTTGGTCTAGTTTTCCCCTAAGACAGAGGCTAATGAGGTGATGTAGGTCCACCTTTTCAAAAACAGTTTGGGGATAATATACCAAGAACTATCATTGATATCTACTCTATTGGGTATGGTGGGAATGTATGAGCAAGCTTTGGAGGCTTCCTAAGTCATCCAAGCTTGGAGTGCCTAGTTGGCGAGCAAGAGGAAGCTCAAGGGTCGTCAGCATCCCGATGACAAGAATAAGGCCTACTTTAGAGGTAGCATGCCTCATCAGTATGATAGGAGTATGAGGTTATTACCCTGAGATGGAGGTCGGTCTGAGGGACGAGCCGAGGAGAGACACTACCACTATAAGCATTATGGGGTAGATCACCCGAGAGTAGATTGTGGAGGCAACAAGGTAACTTACCATGGATGTGGTATGGTTGGACACAAAATAGTTGAGTGTCATGTCAGAGGTGGTAGTGTTTAAAGAGGTCAGACTCAAGCTTAGAGCACCGGATCCATTCAGTAGCTGCAACCATAGATTTTAAGGGTTCCTCCATCACCAGCTAGCATTTCCAGTCAAGCTAGCAGTCCAGAGGTCAAAAGCCTCACACCTGTCATCAACATCAAGGATTAGCTAGTGTTGTGGGAGATCCTTTAGGAAGACACTTGAACATGATTAGCCAATCAGAGATAGAGTGTTAGGCCGATGTAGTGACTAGTGTGCTTACTATCTATACCTTTCTAGTATGCATTTGTTTGACTTTGGTGTATTATATTCTTTTATGTCATCTGCAATCGTAATTAAAGATGCCTTTTATCCTTATAGTAGCATTTTCATTTCTATTGTGTTGCCTTTGGGGAATAGGATTGCATGCTCTAGGTTCTATAAAGGAGTAACCTTGATAGTTGGGGGAGTATAATTTTCCTTAGACTTTATGGAGCTCAAATTGCCTAACTTTGATGTCATTTTTGGAATGACCATGTTGGTGAAGTATCGAGAGATGATAGATTAAGCATAGGAACATGTGGTTCTACGAGAACTAAAGGGTGTTAGGGTCTCGTATCTAAGTAGTGTGAACCTAACTCCTTTATAAAATTCATGTCAGCAATTGCGATAAGAAACCTTGTTTGCAAGGGACTTGTATAGTGTCCGAGATACCAATGCAATTGAGACACCATTAGAGAAAATTATAGTGATCCACTAGTATTCTAATGTATATCAAAAGGAGATCATAGGAATGCCATCTATTCAAGATGTCGAGTTTGTGGTGTACATATTTCTAGGGATAGAACCAATATCTAAAGCCCCATACTATATGTCACTTACAAATAAGAAGCTTAAGGCTTAGTTATAGGAGTTGTTGGGGAAGTGTTGGTCCTATTTGTGAAGAAAAAGGATGGGAGTCTGAGATTATGCATCAATTACTATGGCTTAAATTAGGTTATAGTAAAGAACCATTATCTATTGCAAAGAATGGTGACATGTTTGACTAACCCAATAGAGCTAAGGTATTCTCTAATATTAATCCTTGGTTAGGCTACAATCAATTGAGGATAGTATAGTAGGACATCCCAAAGAAAAAATTTTAGATAAGATAAGACCATTACAAGTTCACAATGATGCCTTTTGGACTCACTAATGTGCTAGTAACATTCATGTCCCTTATAAACCAGATGTTTCAACCATTCTTAGATAAGTTTGTCACGGTGTTCATCAACAATTCCCTTATCCACTTAGCGATTGAGAAAAGCACGAACAACATCTAAGGTAGACTTTAGCATTGTTAAGGTCACACTAGTTTTATGCCAAAATTTTAAAGTGTGATTTTTATCTAGATCAAGGGTCTTTTCTTGGACTTGTAATCTCTAGTAATGGGCTAGTAGTGGATCCTTCCAAGGTTTGAGCAATTTTTGAATGGTTAGTGTCAACTTTTGTTAAGGAGGTGCTTAGGTTTTTGTGATTGGCCGGTTGCTAACACAGTTTTTTCCTTGATTTTTCCAAAATAGCTCATCCATTAACTAACTTGTTGAAGAAGGCTAAACGATTTCAGTGGGATAAGAAGTATGGTGAAGCTTTCAAGGAATTGAAGAGGTGTTTGAATATAATCCTAGTGCTCACATTACCAAGTGGATTTGATAATTTTGAAGTATACAATGACACTTCTAAGTATGGAGTAGGATGTGTGCTGATGCAGCATGAGAAAGTGGTGGCGTATGCTTCTTAACAACTAGAGCAATATGAACAAAACTACCCGACACATAACTCAGAGCTTGCCACAATAGTGCTTGATCTTAAAATTTGGAGACACTATTTATGTGGGGTTTAGTGCAAGTTCTACACTAACCATAAGAGCCTTAAGTACATCCTCATGTAATAGGTGGTGAATTTGAGATAGTGCTGATGGTTGGATTTGTTTAAGGATTATGACCTAAAATTAACATACTATAAGGGTAAGACTAATATGGTGGCTGATGCGCTTAGTTGGAAGATGTCATATTCCTTGAGCAAAATTATATCATTAAATCATCTATGCTATGAGTTCAAAAATATAGAGATCGAGCTAATCATTGTTGGTATTCTAAGGGAAAGAATGTGTGCACTCACTATCACACCTTCTATCTTTGAGGAAATTTGAGCTAATCAACTTGGTGATGTTAAGCTCAAAAGGATCAAGCAAGGTATTAAAGAAGGCAGAGTCCAAAGGTCTCAACTTCACAAGGATGGTAATGTCAAATACCTTGGTAGGTGGTGTATACCCCAAGGATGTGTCGAGATAAGGAAAATTTTAGAGGAGGGACATTGTACTCCTCTTTTCGTCCACCATAGAGGGTGAAGATGTATAAGGATTTGAAGAAGGTATATTCGTAGCTCCATATGAAGTGGGAGGTGGCATAGTTTGTTGCTTGATGATTGACCTGTTAGAAGGTCAAGATCGAGATCAAGAGGTTAGTAGGGTTGGTATAAATATTAGAAGTTTTAGAAGGAAATTGGGTTAACATATCGGCAGAATTCATGGTGGTCTTCCAAGGACCCATAATGGTTTTGATTCCATCTGGGTTGTTGTGGATCACTTGACTAATTTGGTAGTATTCATACCCATAAAAATAATGTGGAGTATGGAGTAACTAACCAATGCTTATAGGAAGCACATTATGCAATTACATATAGTCCCTAGAGACATTGTGTCATACCTAGACTCTAGATTCTTATCACTATTTTGGCATAAATTACAAGCTACTTTTGGGACTAAGTTGAAGATGAGTATTTCTTTTCACCCAACCACGGATGGTTATACGGATATGACCATTCAGACTTTAGTGGATATGCTTTGAGCATGTGTGTTAGATTTTGTGTTTAGTTGGGAGGTGCTCCAAGACTTGGTTTAGTTCTCCTATAACAATAGTTATCACGAAAGTTTCAAGATGCCACCATTTGAAGCCTTGTATGGCAGAAAGTGTTATAGTCCCTTATGTTGGAATGATATTAGTGAGATGATTGTGTTGGGACCTAATCAAGAAGATGACGAGCATATCTGACTGATTTAGGATCATATAAGAGTAATCTAGGACCAATAAAAGAGCTATGCAAACTTGAGAAGGCAAACCTAGGGTTATGAGATGGATGATAGAGTCCTTTTACGGGTCTTTCCCACTAAGGGAGTCATGAGGCTCTACAGAAAGGGCAAGCTTAGTCTAAGGTACATTAGACCATATGAGATTGTGTGTTGGTGAGGTTGCTTATCATTTATCCTTACTGGTGGAATTGTCACGTGTGCACAATGTCTTCTACATATCCTAGTTGAGGAAGTGCATAGAGGATCCTTCGCATGCCATCTAGCTGGATTTGTTAGAGCTTGATGAATCTCTGACCTACAAAGAATGACCAATAAGTATCCTAGACACAAAGACATAAGCAACACACATGAATAGTTTTCCACTTGTAAAGGTCCTTTAATCATGTCATAGCACCGAGGGGGCCACTTGGGAGGTAGAGGAGGAGATTTAAGCGAAATACCTAGAGTTTTTCTCCTAGCGTGATGTCTATTTTGTAGTCCTTTTTCTTTAAGGGGGTAGTACCCTTTTTCCTTATTGATTGTACTATGTGAATTGTTGTGTGTATATACGTTGTGCCTAAACTTTGGTTAGTAGGCTTTAGGGATATAGCCTCTTTAGCGTGGTAGTGCTGTAATACCCTATATTTTTGAAAGTTTGTTGAATGAGAAGTTATGGTATTTATTAAAATTTGATAATGTTTGATTTTGATTTAGAACTATAATTGAGTTTTAGGGAAAGTGAGTTTTGAATAAGTTTAAGAAATGGAATAAAATGAATTTTTTGGCGGGCTGATTGATTGGTTCCATGAATCTATCGAATGGTTCATTATTTTAGCTAAAGGGTTTGTACTTGACCGAATAATTACCTATTTTGGGGAACCGATAGACTGGTTTGTCTAGTTGGGTAAATTTTCAAAACTCGATTTTTTCTTGGAAACCTTCTTATACTAAAATGTAACCTTGATAATCCCATTCTAAGTTGTTATTTAAAGATTCTTGACCTTTCTTATCATGAATTTACCCCAAGCTTTTGCCTCAAACTCATTCAAGGGTTCTATTTGAACAATGGAGGGATAGGATGCTATAGAATCATTGCTTTGATTTACATACCTTTCTCTACTTAGCTAGGACATTCCTTCTACGTTGATTGTTTATTTCCTCTTTTGTGTTTGACATTTTCTCAACAAATTCGACCTATATCCTCCATAAATCACCATTTCAGTCCCTAAAAGGGAGGTCAGCCCATCTTTGATTAAATTCACCCATTCAGCTCAAATTCAAACGATAGAAATTAGAGTTTTTTGACCTATGCCTAACCATACTCATTCTTGTAGTGATTTGTTGGCTATAAATAGCCCTACTCACCCCTTCCACTCACTTTTCTTTTAGCACAGAAATATTCTAGCTCTCTAACCTTCTGTTCTTTTATCCCTAGATTCGTTCCATTCTTCTCTTCTAATCCTTTCTCTAGCTTCTTCTTGTTTATCTTTAAGTAAGGGAGGTTTACATCTTAGAGGAAGTTACATCTCTCTTTTAGCACAAATTCTCTATGTTTTTCTCTTAGGTTTGGTAAGTTTGTTTTCTCCTACTTTGAATCCTAACTTATGAAATTATTCCTTAGATTTTTGAACTTTAACTTCCTTTTTTTTTTAATTTTGGAAATTGAAAATCTTCCTAGTTGAGTTTTTCTATTTGTGGATTTTTTTTGTTGCACCAAGTCATTTTTACTTATGAAATGTGACCTATGTAATCATGTGATGTGGTGTATTCTTTAAAGTACTAGTTTTATAATTTTTCTTGAAAATTTGGTTTTAGATTGATGCATAGTGATTAACTTATGAATTTTGAGAAAAATGCACGAATTTAGGGAAATTAGGTCAATTTGATAATTATGAAACATGTCTCAAGCTTTGAATTTTCGTAGCGGATTTTACCTTAAACTATTTAATTAGTACTTGGAGTCCCATCTAACTCTTTGGTTAATTGAGAATTATGTGACCAAAAAAGAGAAAACAAAAAGAAGGTAAATATCCTAGATAATAAAAATGAGGTTCGAAAGAGTGTATCACTGGGTACTTCGCATTTTACCCTCTGAAGTATGACTATCACATCAATAGGTGTTACATATAATAAGATACATGCTGCACGTATCTTTCTAAAAAAAGAAGAAAAAGAAGAAAAAGGAAAATTAAATACTTCTTTGAGACCTCATGTAGGAAGAATGTGACTTGTATTTGCATAGGTAAGTGCCTCTCATGTGGGTAGTTCTAGGGAGCAAAGAGAATTTTTTTTTCCAGTGAGTCACATGCCTACTCTTTATCACATGAATCCACATAGATTCCATATACTTATGTTGAACTTAAAATTTGTATCTAATTTGAGGTTTAGAGATTTGTTGTTGCATGTTTTGCTAGGGAATATCTAAGTATATACCATCTTTAACTTCATTTGTATTTAGAACTCTCCTTCCCTATCTTTCATTTTGTTTGTTCATCCATTATAGTTTTTGCTTGGGGACAAGAAAAATTCTAACAATGGGAGAGTTGATAAATGAATTTATTGCATAGGTTTTTTTAGCCCATAGTATTCTTAGTTTGCATGCATTTCTATGTCTTTTTATATAAGAATTAGTACCTTTGTGTGGATGTAACACCCCCAAATTTATAGCTATAAAGTTTTATTTTAACTACAAAGCAAAAACATTATTAAAACAAAATGAATGGATTCTACAACTGCACCATTCATGAGAGAAGTGTGATCATCTCCTAACTCATGCCTAATGCAATGTAAAATGGAATAACGAACAAGAGAATGCATGCTATAACAATACACCAATAATAATGATAAGGATGATACAAGGGAATTCACATCTCAAAGTTTTGTAACTATTATATATCAAGTGAGATTACAGTAGAGCACACAATGCCTCACACTCATACTCAAAATGGCTTAGCAGTGCCATTATTTAAGTAGTTGTAGATGATATTTTGACCATTATTGATGATGTTGAAGTTGCCTACATTGGGCTGGGGACATGCAATTTTGCAAGTAGCCAAATTAATTCAATTTATATCAAATGCACATCATGAGTATTTTCCTCTACAACTTATCTTTGCTAGAAATCATAACATCTCTCATTTGAAATGGTGTATATCCCTATTCCTCCCCCAATGATATAAAATGGGGCCATAAAGAAGATTGAGAATTTGTATAGGATATGAGTCTTATTTTATCATAAAATACCTCAAAACTAAAAATAGTGATTTATTCACAACTATTTACTTAGATTGTCATTTTGATGACACATTATTCCCAACCTGATGGGGTGAAGAGAAAGAGAAGGAGATTGTTAAGAAAGATATTACATGGAATGCCACCTCTATGTAATTTTTAGATCCTATCATTAATCAAAGTGAACTTGAAGTTCAAAGGATCATACACTTACAAAATGAAACCTATAGGCTATCATATGTGTTAACTTATGCCAAGAAAGTGACAAGGTCATATATAATAGCTAAGAATGCTCCATATTGTGTAAAAGTTCCTATCAGGACATCATCCCAACTAGTAACAAGTGATTTACAAATAAGAAAAAAATCGTGGTAAACCACTTAGCTCTAAGGATTCTAATACAAGGAAGAAGAAAGATTTCAACAAATATAGTTGTTAATGTGGCAACTAATAATGATAAAGATAAAATTGTCAAAGAGACTTTATTATAGGACCATGATAATAAAGATGATGATAAAAAAATTATAAGATATCAATTAATTATACTACCACCAAAAGTGGTGGTATATAAATAAAATTATCATTGATGATATTTTTGTATATAATATCACCATCAACATTATGGATGAAAATGACAATAGGCCTCAATCCAGTGAGGAATGTCGACATAGTAATGATTGGGATAGCTGGAAAGAGACCATATAAATAGTGTTGGACTCGCTAAATAAGCAAGGATTATGATAAATTGTTAGTCCAACACTTATAAGTGTCAAACTAATTGGCTATAAGTGGTGTTTGCACATAAATGCAAAGAAATTAATGAGGTTGTAAGATATAAAGCTAGATAGTTGGCCAAGGCTTCACACAAAAGCCAATAATTGGCTTTACAAAATCTTATTATCCTAGGTGGATGTAATTACCCTAAGGTTTCTAGTTAGTTTGGTAGTGTCAGAAAGAGTGCAAATGCACCTCATGGATGTGGATGTTGCATACATATATGAGTCATTGGACACAAATATCTATATGAAAATACTAGAGGGATTAAACATGCTCAAGGGATCTAAATCAAAACCTCATCATATGTACTTGATAAAGTAACAAAAAATTTTGTATGGACTTAAATAATCTTGGCGAATGTGGTATAATAACTTAAGCAAGTAATCAGTAAAGGAAGGATATGCAAATCATCCAGTTAGTCCTTACTTGTTCATTAATATGACAATGTTGATTTTTGTGATCATGTTGCCTATGTTAATGATTTAAATATTATCAAAACTATTGATGAAATCCAACAAAAAAAATGATTGCCTAATGAGATAATTGAAATGAAAGAATTGGGAACCACCAAGTATTATTGTAACCGCACGACACACTAACCACATGTAGTTACTGGAAGCGCTTTCACAATTGATAACTGACCTCATAGTTTAACATGATTCTTTTTTAGCATGTTTTATATCAACTCACACACATCCTAGAAAACTTTCTTAAAGGTTACTCATCCTTAAATTTCTCCAAGTCATGGACACTCAATTGTGGAGTTATTTAAGGATAAGTTTCCCAAAAAGAAGGTATACTTTGTCTATATATATAGTCTTATCATTCCTTTTAAGCCTCTACTATCTACCACCAATTTCAGAGTATTACAATTGTCTTAGACTCCAATTCAAGCATATTAAAGATGATATATTTTTCCATTAGAGGAATTATATAGAAAATATCTTAAAGTGCTTTAATATGTATAAAAACCTTTTCTTAAGTGCACTAATAGTAGTTTTGTCACTTAATGTGGATAAAGGCTTATATCACCCTCGACAAAATAATGAGAAAATACTTGGTCCTTAAGTACCATATCTAAGCACCATTGGTATCTTAATGTATCTTGCCAATAATACTTGACTAGATATATCATTTGTAGTAAACCTGCTAGCAAGATATAGTTTATCACCTACATAGAGACATTAGATTGGTGTAAAACACGCCATCTACTAATTGTGTGGAGCAAGTGATATGGAATAATCTTTTAAAAAAGGCAAGGAGAATGATGCCAATTTGGTTAGATATTCATATGTAGTGTATTTATTTGACCCACATAAAGCCATTTCTCAAATAGAGTATGTGTTCCTATATGGTGGGATTGCTATTTCTTGGTGTTCAACGAAAAAGAAAATGATAGCCACTTTGTCAAACATGAAGAGTTGATCACACTATATGAGATAATATGAGAATGTGTGTGACTTAGATAATTAATAGACCACATCCACAAAGCATGCAGGCTCAAGATGAATAAAGAAGGTCAGATGGTGATCTATGAAGACATTGTAACTTGCATCATGCAAATCATGGAAGAATACACCAAAAGTAATAGACTAAGCATATATCATTAAAGTTCTTCTCAACACACGAATTAAAATAGAAAGGGTTACTTGATGTTCAATATATTCGATCAAATCAAAACTTAGCAGATTTATTTGCCAAGTCATCATGATAAGGACATTTAGTTAACTCGTACGTAATATCAGAATGCATCAAAAGAAAGAATTTTGCTAAGTTGACAAGGAGCATATTATACTCTTTTTCCTTAGCATAATTTTTGTCTCACATGATTTTTTTGACAAGAATTTTTAGAGGCAACAATTGTACACTCAAGGGAGAATATTGGATAAAAATTATTGTACACCTTCCCTAATGCTCTTCATTATCTCCATGATGTATTATAAATCTATTATAATCACTCATCGTTACTTCCCTGCCCTCATAATGGTGTAATAATATACCATAATTACTTGCAACTCATTCCCTTTTACTCCGTTCATATTGTGTTATATATAGATGAATTATAAAATAAGAAGTATGTAGAAAAAATATATCAACCTTGAACAATATTCTCATTTTCATCTTCAATCTTCTCATTTTTTCTTATTGTGTTACACCTCTAAAGATTTTACATTATTGGAATGAATAAAAATAATCTTAATCTTTCAAATATATCATTTGTTTTTTTTTTTATTTTCCATGAAAAAGAAAGGACATTTAAGTAGAATTAATACAATTAAAAAAATAAATACGAAAATAATGCTTGAATTTTTCCAAAATATAGTTATTTTTTTAATATAAAAATTAAAACTAAAGTGACTTATTTCAGCTAAAAATGATCGGATTCCGCGCAGTTCTACGTCATCGCTGCAGGGCAATGCGTAATGCAAACAAAGTATGTTATTCGGCCCAGCAGAAAGCCCATATCTCCTGATGAATTGATATGTTAGGTTCTCTAATCTGTCGCGTCGTTTTAAAACCCTAAGGCGCCCTTTTATTCTTCTCTCCCTCTTGCCTTGCTTGCTTTGGCGAGTGCTGCTCCCCTGTCGATCTTAGCTTGTTAGCGCGGTATGTTCTTTCTTCCGACTCCCCGACCTTGATCTGTTATGATCATTGAGTCGTATTGCTTTTAAGTTTTGCGTGCTATTTTTATTTTCAAATAATTGCTCTCCGAGCATTCGGGTTCGTTACTTCTGTTATACATACATACATACATATATATTCAGAATTAAACGAATTGTATGATATTCTTTTGGGATCATGAGTGGAGCATATCTTGTTTTTTCATCTGAGCTGGCTTGTGGGTTGTTTAATATATTGGATTCGATATGGTATGGATAATATTAAGGATTATCTCGCTTTAGAGGTTATTGGTTAATAGTGGTTGAGATGAATTTGATGATAGTGGAGTAGGCTGATAGCTTATGATAATTTGTGGGGATCATCAGTTTTTCTGCTTATTGCTTCTGTTACCGGTTCGCTGATGTTTTCTCTTCTTTACTTTTCTTGGATTTGTTGAAGTTTTACATGCATAGTACAAAATTTAAGACGGTCTCGTGGTTTAATGCATTCATGGAGAATGCAATTCTAGTCTTGTGGCCTTTGCTCCTCATTGTGGATCATTTGTGACTTCTGCGACAAAGTAGAAATTGGTATTTGGAATGTCTTCCCTGCCCCCATTTTATATGTATTTCAACTTAGCATCTGTGTATTTAGCTGTTATGAAGTAGCTAAAAGGTTATAGGCTGCCAATGATTGGTATAGTTGGATCCTCCTTGGTTGATTGTATATGAGTGTAGATGATGTGAAATTGTCTGTTGGGAATATTTATGCAAGTTAAGCTGTTTTTACTCATCGTATTCAAATTTTCTATGTAGTTCTTATTGAGCTATAATGGTGAGAGTCAGTGTGCTGAATGATGCTCTGAAGAGCATGTACAATGCTGAGAAGATCGGAAAGCGTCAGGTTTTAATTAGGCCTTCCTCGAAGGTTATCATCAAGTTTCTTATTGTGATGCAGAAACATGGTAAGAATAAGTTGCAAGTTACCTTTGAGCTTTATCTCAGTTTCTATTTTCATTGGCTGAAACCCCTGATGTTTTGGTGTCTCTTAGGTTACATTGGAGAGTTTGAGTATGTTGATGACCATAGATCTGGTAAAATTGTTGTTGAGTTGAACGGAAGGCTCAACAAATGTGGCGTTATTAGTCCCCGTTTTGATGTTGGTGTCAAAGAGATCGAATCATGGACTGCAAGATTGCTTCCTTCTAGACAGGTTAGCGTGAAATCCACCTCCAATCGGGCATAGTTGTATCCAAAGATTTCTGCTTCAATGTTGTTTGGGTGCTTGGGTCCCCTATTTTGAAATCATGAACTTGGTAATGCAGATCATTATAGTTATGGATATAGATTTGTTAAACTAGTTGTCTTGTAGGATGATGCAAAACCCAACAGATTGGTTAACCCTAAACTTGAAACTAATTTGTGCAAATAATTGCAGTTTGGATACATTGTCTTGACTACTTCGGCTGGTATCATGGATCACGAAGAGGCTAGAAGAAAGAATGTTGGTGGTAAAGTGCTCGGTTTCTTCTATTAGGGTAGGTTTTCCCATGGGATATGGCTTTCGGGTCTTTGTTTTCAGATTATCTTGTTTTGCTCCAATGTATTTTTGAACACATCATCAGAGCTCTATTGTTGTCTTGGGATTTGCTTATTTTCATATCAAAATGCAGGCGGTTACTACTATATTTCATTCTGAAAAAAAAAATGTTTATTTAATGTTCTATAATTTTTCCAGTGGTCCATTTTTGTTGTGCTGCTAGTTTATTAGTGTTTTTCTTGTCGAGATCTCTAGTCATGTCGGTTGGCTGGCTTTGTCTTGGTTTTACTGTGGATTCGTTTCCCTGTTGCCTGTGGCATTTTCATCTGTGTCCAAGGAGTTAAGAGTTTGTTGCCAGATGACCATGCTCACAAAAATCTTTTCATTCGAAAATTTTCTGATCACTACATAAGTCAAGGGCTGGGTATATTTATTTTGGTTCAAAATCCACTAATCACTATTTAATTGATTAGTACTGTGTTTTCCCGAGCGTGCTTTATAGCCTTTGGCGTTTTGGCGTCGTTGTGTGGTCTTGAAATACGCAGTGCATTATGTATGTATTCATTGAGTTAAATGCCAAAAGGAATAGAAGCTTAACAACATACTGTTTAGCACTGCCCCAATTATATTTTGGTCATGATTGTAGTCATTTTCATAGAGGTGATTTTGCTTTGGTTTACGCGGAGCAATGATGAGTAATTTCTTTATTCACATTGGGCATCGTTATTCAGTGCCAAATTTCATTGGAAATTTGGGTATCTTCCTCGGTGAGGAGAGGACGGTAGAAGGAAGAAGTGATACCTTGAGAAAGAAGAAGCTTACTGAAATTTCTATTTGGATTTAAATTTTACATGATAGTTATCAGATAGTGTGATTAAAATTTGAATAAAAGACTTAAATTATTAATTAGGATGTTGACTATGCTAACCTGCTCTTCAGAGGTTAGATAAAGCAGATGGGGACTAAATTAGTTAATATAAATGTGCAAGGATTAAAATGAGTTTTTTTTTAATATATTCATGGATCAAAATAGGAAACAGATAATTCAGAGGGGCTAAATGTCCAACCGTATTTGACTCAAGTTTAACCCTTCTCTTGTTTTTATGTCAACGTATTAGAAGAAATGGCGTTTGCAAGTATAGCATCTATTCGGTTCTTTGGAAATTTTAAGGAACGGAAAATATAGACAAAAGGAAATTGAAAACCGAATAGAAAATAAGGGGCTCCAAGTAACCACGTGAGTCCTCTTTGTAAATAAGTTCAGGGGAAATAATTACTTGGAAGTAGCAGTATCTTATGTTGGGTATTTATATTTATTTTGAAAGCAATAGTATAATATTTTTTATTTGCTATGAAGCACAAAATTAATTTTAATAATATTATTTAGCAATAAGTAAGTAATTTTGGAATGGTTAAATATAACAAGTTGTACTTATTTAAGGTAGGTGGATAAGCTGCATCTTTTGCATATGCTTTAGTGATTTAGGTAAAGAGAAATATGATTTTTTTTAAACCTATACTTCTAACTAGACAAAATATGCAAAGGATTTAATTTCCCTTATTGTGCATAAAACAACTTCAATGCATCATATATCTCTTGATTTGATGAAGTTATAGAAATTACTAGTAGTAGTAGGAGTTACTTTCCCTTGCAAATTTTAGGGGTTACATAGGGGAGGGTCACATACAAATTCTTCTTAAGATACAAATACAAGAACCAATATCATTTATTAGATTAATATTTGATCAAACTAACCCAAACTTATATTTAAACCTAATATCTGAACCTTTAAATCCTCTAAAGCCTACACCATAAACCCTAAACCCTCTAAACCCTACAACCTAAACCCTAATTCCTCTAAACCATAAACCCTAGGGATGACAATGGGTCTCGGACCCTATCCAGACCCGCCTTATTTTTGGCGGGTCTGGGTCCATGATTTTTGGACCCGACGGGTCTAGATCGGGTCTGGGTCCATATATACCTTAAAGGATTTGGGTCTGGGTTCAGTTCTATATCCAGACCTGACCCGCCAGACTCGTTTAATATATATATATATATGTGTGTGTGTGTATGTATGTGTATATATATATATATGTAAATTTAGGCTATTGTACAAACTATTATTTAAAATATAAATGTAGGAACTCTTAATAACCTTTAGATTTAGAGGATTTAAGGGTTGAGATTAAAATAAATTTAAGTTAGGTATGTATTAAATCTTGACTATTGATCAAATACTAATATAATGGTTATGATTAATTCCTATACATGTATCTTAGAAAGGGTGTGCAGAAGACCTTCACCCTATATATGTAGATTTATATATATATATATATATATACATACATACTAATATTATGTTTGTCATTATTGTCTTAATCTTATATAAGTTCCTTATTCACTTTTTTTTTTAATTTTATTTTTGTATACTTACCTTATAAACAATATGTATAACATTATATTCTAAAAGATAGGATGTAAACCGTAACACCTCCAAAATTCGTTACTGAAAAAATTTGTTTTATTAAAAAGAATTAGCGGAAGTAAAATAATAAAACTGTGAATTCTGGAGATATTACCGCCACACTTAGTACCAGACCGGTTCACTCCTACCGTTCCGGTACTAAGTGCTAAGGCTAAAAGAGAAAAATACAACTTACAAGAAATTCAGACCAATGATTAAATCAGAGTAGCACATCTAAATATTTTATAAGAGTATAATACACCACTAGTGATTACAAATCAACAAATACGTTGAAACCATTAATTTTAAAGGTGAAAGAGTACAACCCCTATAGTTTACCGGATAGTACCTTACACTTTTTTCCGAGAGCCCACTTGAATAGCACCTGAGAACAACCTGTAAGATACACTGCCCATTGAATAGGCAGGGGCCCCACGAATAGAACCCTTCAGTATTATGGTACTGAGTAACCTTTTAAATCACACTTAACAGCAAGCCCGCAATGTAACACATGATACTACATACATACATAATGAAAGGTAAATACTTAATGTCCACAATTATACAACCACATACTTAACAAATCAATCGGATATTAATAGGCTATAGAGAACAATCAATACTTTTAGGCTTTAAGCCCTTAGTCCATCATTATCAATCATATCGGATTATAATTATCCGTATGAGTGCGGGAACCCCACTATTATTCGCCGGTGGACCGGTCATGCAGGGCAAAACTCTCCTGGCCACTATTATTTGCCGGTGGACTAGTCATGCAAGGCAAAACGCTCCTGACCACTATTATTCGCCAGTGGACCGGTCTGACTCCGACTCACATGGTATTCCACTATAAGTGATTAATATTTTTCCATAATTTATTCACAGCCAAATTAAACTTATTGAGCTCGGGACCCCCACCATTCTGGCCGGTGGATCGGAATATAAATATACATCATCTAGGGTAAAACATCCTGGGCCACTATTATATCCGGTAGATCGGTACTCATAAACATCATCCAGGGCAAAACCTCCTGGGCCACTATTATATTCGGTGGATCGGTATTTATAATATAATTCAACTGTGTCCGGCTCATTAATCTTTCACTTTAACGATTAGTGTTTTCCCTTTTTAATCAGCACAACAATTCCATTTATTTGCCTCGATAAGGAGATCAAGATCTCGGGACACAAAGGTATATCGGTCGCACTGGTGCATAAAATCTACTCAGTACCCTTCAACTATTAACCCAGGGACGCAAAGGTACCCTGGTTGTACTGGTGCATTAAGCTAACTTAGTACCCTACCGACAAGGACACCTAATCCATAAGTATGCATACCCCCTAACTAGGTCCGTAGAGCTAGATAGAGTAAGATATAGGGCTTGGCTGGGGCACAAAGGCACACCAACAAATACCATAATAACCGTGGGCTAAACCACGTCTTTAGGGTAGCGACCCCTAAAGAGCCACTATTTCTGATCTCGAGGTCTTTCACTTTAAGTATTAGTATCTTATAAGGTGATCATAAAAGCACAATCATCAGATAATTATTCACTTTTAATTGTTCGGATATCGTTAGATATTTCTTATTCGAACGGTTACCCAAGGTAACACAGAAAAATCATTAAGGCCATCATAATCTCATCTAATTCCGAATTAGAATTCGTTCTCGTGGTATTTACTAATTATCAAATACTCTTACCTTGCTATTCAGCGTTATAGTACGAAATTCCACAATCACAACGACATATTAGGTACAAATTACTCATTTACCCCTTACTTATATAACTGTTAAGTCATTCCTTCCTTACTTGACAAATTACCATATTATCCTCCTTGTTACATAATTATCAAGTTACCCCATACTCGATTTAGGTTACCAAGTTATCTCTCATAGTTATTAGGTCACTAATCCCCCTTTATAACTGCTACACTTAATATATTTTCTATTTAGTTGGTTAGATTACCACTTTGTCCTTTTTCCTTTATTATAATTAATAAATTGCCTTTGAGTTGGTCAAATTACCAAATTACCCTTCCTCATTATCCTAATTACCAAATTATCTCTTTATTTTGTTAATTACTAAATTACCTTCTCTATTATTATAATTACCAAATTACCATTTTTCATTATCAAAATTACCGAATTACCCTCTAGTTGGTTAAATTACCAAATTATCCTTTTATATGATCATAATTACCAAACTACCCTTCTCCATCATCAAATTTACCAAATTACCCTTTTGTTATTTAAATTGCCAAAATGCCCTTCTCTATTATCATAATTACCAAGTTATTCCTTTCCAATTTCCACTTTACCCCCTTTTATTTATAAAATTACCATTTTACCATTTTTCTTTTAAATTCACCATTTTACCCCTTAACCTCCAAGATTAACCATAACACCCTTTAATTCCCAAAATTACCATTCTGCTCCTTTAATTATGAAATTACCATTTTGCCCTTTAATTATAAAATTACCATTTTTCCCTTTAATTACAAAATTACTAATTTACCCTTTATTCATAAAATTACCATTTTACCCCTTTACTTCCAAAATTACCATATTATCCCTTACTTCTAAAATTACAATTTTACCCCTTTTCATTTACAATTTACCACTACTTTTTATTTCCAAAATTACCGTCTTATCCCTTACCTCCAAAATTACCAACTTATCATTTTGCTTACAAATTTACCATTTTACCCTTACCTCCAAAATTACCAATTTATCCCTTTATAAATTTACCATTTTATCCTTGCCTCCAGAATTACCATAATACCCTTTTTAATTAAAAGTTACCATTTTGTCCCATAGTACACCACTTATATTAAATTATCATTACTACATAAAATACTAATATTAATACCTCATCCACAACTCTTATATTTAATATAATACTTATTAGCACCCATATGTGTGTGTATATATATATATATATATTAAGCTATATTCTTGTACAAGATACATTACTAAAATACCCTTAAGGCTCACAAAATATTAATCATGCATTAAAGATCACAATAGCATAATACAATACTTAACATTTTCATTAACAACCAAAATCTTACCCTAAACAATATTTCCATTCATGACATATAACCTAACATGCTTCTTTTCATCCAACATCACAAGAAACTACACATATGATATTAAAAAACATATATTAAGCATAATAACATATTAAAAATCTTAATGTGCTAACATACGTTAATCCATGCGTTTAAGTGGAATTTAATGGTTACTTTGATTCCCGCAAAAACGAACCTTACTGGTATTTCGATTAAAGGTTCAAGCTTTGATTATCAAAACCAATACCTAAAAATAATATCAAGGTTTATTATGTTAGAAATCATAAAAATCAAAGTATAAAACTTTCTAATGCTTAATTAATCAAATACTTGAATTAAAATTTTATTATACCTTAAAAATTATTACCCAACTAAATCAAGAAAGGCAGTAGCTCATCCTACTCATGCAGCATGAGCTGCATGCAAAGAAAGGAGGAGGGGGATCGAAGGTGGTGAAAAGGGGAGCAATGGGTTATTTTCGGGTTAGTGGTTTGGGGCTAGGAAAGAAGGTGGTTGGGGGAGGAGTTAGGGTAAGGGAAATGTGTAGAGGTGGAGAGGGGGTGTAGGTGGTGGTCGGGGATGGGTTGACGGCGGTTAAGGGAGGTGGAGGTGGTGGCAGCAACGCTGCGAAGTGGTGCTGCCGAGGAGGGGGTCGAGATGGAGGGCTGAGAAGGAAGGAAAAGGAGGGAGAAAATGGAGGCTTTCGGGTGGTGGTTTAGGCCAAAGGAGGATTGGGGGTGGTAGAGGGGTTGTAGGGATTAATTTGGTAGCTCAGGTGGCGGCAGAGGCGGCGAAACGACAGCGGAGAAGGGCGGTGCAGGGTGGCTGCTGAGAAGGGAGAAGAAGAAGAGAAAAAGAGAGGAGGAAGGAGGCTGCAGGGTGGCTCGATGGGTGATGTGATCGTTCGGGGAGAGGTAGAGGGTGGCAGGGGTGGTGCGGTGGCTGTTGAGGTGGCGGTAGCGGCGGAATGGAGGCAGCGAAGCAAAACAGGGAGGATGAGGGAAGGAGGAGAAAGGAAGAAAAAGAGGGTCGGGGAGCATGGGGATTTTGAGAAAAAAATGCAGAATGGGGCAGGGAGGGAGGAAGAAAAAGAAGAGGAAGAGAAGGGAGGGGATAGCGAGTTCGAGGGGTGGCGGTAGGGTGGTAGGGGAATGGCGATGGCAGGGAGAGGGGAATGGCGATGGTAGGGAGTGGGGAAGGGAGAGATGGTGGGGCCGGGATGGGGCAGAAAAATGGCGAGAAAGAGAGAGAGAGTTAAGGAGATCAATAGGGGAGAGGGGGTTGCAGGTGGGGTGGCAGTGATGGTGGGTTGTCGGGATTTTTGCCGGGGAAAGAGGAAGAAGAAGAAGGGAAGAAGAAAAGGGGAGGGGGAGCTGGGTGCGACAGGCGGCTGAAGAAAAAGGAGTGGGCCGACCCGATCGAGGAAGAAAGGAAAGAAAAGAAAGAGGGGGCAGGCCGGCGACGCACGCAGGAGGAAGGAAAATGGGCCATCGGCCCAGGCGCGAGAGTGGGGGAGAGGCAGGAGAGGAGAATGGGCCAGTGGCCTAGTCGTAGGGGGGAAAAGAATAGGCAGGGCCAGCCAGTGGCCCAAAGAAAAAGAAAAAGAAAGAAAAGAGAAAAAGAAGAAAAATGAGGAGGAAAAGGGGAAAAAGGAAAAAGAAAAGGAAAAAATGGTATTAAATAAAATAATTTAATTTATAAAATAATACAATATAATAATTTTTGGGTAATAAATTTATTTAATAATTTAATTTAATATAATTAAAATATAATGGTTTAAAAAGGATAATTTTAGTAAAATAATTGTTTGAAAAATTATTTAAATAAAAATGGTATGATAAAATACAAAATATTTATTTTAATTTATTAAATATTTATATCCAATTTTATATACTCAAAATCCATAAAATAATTAAATTAAATAGATTTAAAGGCTAATTTATCCTAAATAAAATTTATTTATTAAATTATAGGTTTTTAAAATTTCGGGGGATTACATAAACAGGGCGGATTTTACCCGAAACCCGACGGATTTTATCCGATAGATATTTAAACGGATATGGATAAACGAATATGGATGATGGAAAAAAAATACCCGTTAGGTTCGAGTACGGATATGTGTATGAGATATCCATACCCATACCCTTAACCATATCCGTATCCATATCCGTACTCGTTTACCCAATATATAATTACCTTTTTACCCTTAATTTTAAAATAAATATAGTATAAATTAAAGTTAAAATTATCATTTGACTTAACTCTAAATGGGTTTATTTGTCGGGTGATAGATTTATCCGTCGGATAATATCCAGTAACGGGTAAGCGGATAATCCGTCGAGTAATGGATATCCAACGGATATAGATATGGATATGTTAGCGGATATGGATGTGGGTACATATATGGATTCAAGTACAGATTTTCTTATCGGATACAGATACGGATATGGGTATACCCGCCCCATTTACATCCCTACTAAAAGCATTAAAACACCATTTGAAAAGTTAATATAACTAATTTAATTTTTTTTTATTTTTTCACTTAGATGATTTTTTTAACAAAAAAATACATATTAAGTTATATAAAACATAAATGTATTTGTATTAGCATAAATTATTAATTATTTTTTAAAAACTAATTGGACCCATTTAGGACCCGTTTAAGATTCGTTTACCCACTAGACCCGATGGATCTGGATCTGGGTCTGAACTTTTAAGACTCGACGGGTTTGGGTCGGGTTTGGGTCTAGGTAATATAAACGGGTCCGAATTTGGATATGGCTGGACCCGACCCATACCCGACCCATTGCCATCCCTAATAAACCCTAATCCTTAAACCCTAATCCATATAAACCATGTAAACCCTTAAACCCTAAACCCTCTAAACCCTAAACGCTAAACCCTTACAACAATAAACCCTAAACACTAAACCCTCTGAAACTTAAACCTAACCCATCTGAACCATCTAAACCCTAACCCTAACCCCAAACCTTAAACCCTCTAAACTATAACCCTTAAACCCTCTAATTTCCATCTAAAGGCACACATGTCCTAAAAAAATAAAACATACTCATGAAATGTATATTCATTTAATTATACAATATGATAGAAAAAAATCTTCTATGATTTAAAAGTGTCACGATTCCTTGAGCTTTGCCTTATAGAACTTCGAAAAGCAACTTCACAGTATCATGTAAACTATAACGAAAAATATCAAGGATCAATACCCTTTACGAGATTGGAAAAAAATTGACATCCAACTCTTGTCTTTTATTCTAAAATATGTTATTGACATATAAAAAACTGGCATTAGTTGTAATTTAAACTTAGAAATTAAAAAAAAATATTGCAAGTACAAATCTAGAAGTAAAGTGATTTATTTTGCTTTTGATTTCAATTTTGATTTTGTGGGACAATTCCGACTATCATGGCCTACATATTCTCCACATGCCTTGTATTTTCTTGTCATCTTCTTTTGTTGCTCAATGGCCTTTCCTTTCTTTCCTTTGATCCTCTTTCCCCTTCCTTTATTTTTGGATTGATGTGGGACTTGAATGGTAACTTCACTTGGAGCACTAATCCCAAATAAGGATTTAATGATATTTGATTTGCCTGAAGACTTATCCCTACTATTCTTCTCACTTCATTTCTTCCTAAAATCTTCAAGAACTCTTATAAATTCATGGATACCTTCTTGTTTTCCTTCAACTAGGCTCACACATTCAAACATTTGAGACCATAAACTTCTCAAAGTAGTCTTCATATGATATCATCAACTTTGGAATATTATTCCAATGGGTTCCCGTCTAAGTCATAGATTGACGTTTTTAGGGCATTTTTAGTCCACTGATTCACTACCAATTATGTAGGAATATGGTCTACTTCTTTTCCTTTCAAAACCCAAAATATATGCCTACATGGAATTCCACATCTCTGCAACAACTTACAAGAGCACTTAATATCTTGGTTTATTGTAATGTATACCACCGGAAAAGTACTCTTATAATTTGACATACCAAGTTCACCAACCACAGTAATCTCTAAATCATCTTCCTTTATAAAATCATCAAGCTTGCATGAAAATAAACCAGCTAAAATCCCAATTTGGAACTCGAAAAATATGGTATGGGTATAGACCTCAGATATGTGCTTCTACAATTTAAAGGGAGTCCTGAGTTCGGGATATGACAAGTTTGATACCTTATTTAGCTCCAATTATTTATACCTTTATCCATCCAATGCACTCTCATAGCGCATACAAAACTTAACTAAAGTAGAATAATTATTAGTGAAATTCCAAAAAATCTATTCTCACTCTCTAATCTTGAAGTTGTTCTTAGAAGCCATTCCATAAACAAGTTTATGAAATATGCAAGTATCCATAAGTTTATTATATCGAACATGTAAGCAAGCCATTCATGTTCCCCCAAACTAAGCTCAACAATTATCCCCATCCACTTACACTCGAACTCCTCAGGTTCAAGCTATAGACTCCACACACATGTAGATAACTTATTTATGAATTTAAAGTCCCGAATTGAAGGACTAATTTTTTTAGGCAATTTGTTCATAATATGTTACGTGCAAAATTTGTGTTGAGTCTTCTTAAACATCCTCTCTATGGAAATTTTCATGAGCTATTAATCTTGCTCCAAACGTGACACACTTTTTATGGTGATTAACCCCAATAAATGGCGCAAAAATTAAATTGTACTTATTTGTACTATAAGTATAATAAAATGAAATCATATCACCACATAAAGAGTAATTTTTCCGAGATAAAAGATTGGCCTAAAAAGCACAAACAAGGACTCCATTATCATCGACCAAATAATCAAAATAATATCCACTCCAATTCTCCTTCTTACGAAATATTTCTACAAACATATCAAAATCAGAATATCCAACGTAACACTTCACATCCCTATAATGGTTCTTAAATCATGTAATGAAGCATCTACATTCTCATACCCTCCCATGTGTTTCTTGAATAACCGAAATGATTTGGATGACCCAATATTCATCCTAGTATTATCTGTAATAAACTTCTTATGCATGATAATCAAATTCCTCCCCTCTTTTCAAAATTGTCTACAACAAGGGGTAGCTAGAAGGTGTTTACGCCATTTATAAAAATTTGAAACCATGCAAAACCCTTTACTGTTGTGCTTAAGACATATTCTAGCTCTACATTCCACTCTATTAACCACTTTCCTTCTAGAAACACCTTGACCACTATCTTGGTCACGACATATATTTCTCGATGGCTTAAATCCTTCCCTAGTACAAACAAGATATTTCAGTGTGATAACATTACTCACAATTATCTTTTCACCAGACAAATGGACACTAAAACCACAAGTATAGGTATAATTCTTGTAGAACTTAATCCCATCATCTAATGATTTAAATCTTATTTCTACAATAGGGGCTATTTCTGGTCAATAATAGGGTATCCATTCCTTTATTGTTCCACTGGGAGATGTGTGGGGTATTTATTTGGGAGTGACCAACTTGCTATTATCATCATTCAATTTTAAGGGAGGAGAAGAATTATGTTTGTCACTCATAATGCCTATACAATAAAATAAATAAATATATCACAAACAAGAAAAATTAATATAAAAGAAAGTGTATGAAGATTAAACTAATAACAAAATAGCAAATATGGATTTTCATCCATTGCTACTATCTAATCCACTTATATTATGAAACACACAAACAAATATTATAACACAATGCTCAATTTTGTAGAATACAAAGGCATAATATCATGGTTGGAACTTTGGGTTAAATTTAATAAAATTCTCACACAACTCAACATTTTAATTGATTTTGTCCATCATATATACATACACTTGTAACATATAAAATAACAAATCTCTACTATATAATCTACTATAGAAAATTACCAGTATACAATAAACAAGATGAATAGAAGAAACAAACCTAAAGTACTCTGCGACTATATGCACCAGAATTCCTTGTGTATCTAATCAGTAATAATGAAACATGTAAATGAACATAACAAATCAGACTATAAATTGACTAAAATTTAATCAAAGGAGAAGTTTAAGTAGATGGATCTACGTTTGAACCATTCAAACCAATCTGAATATCACAAAAAAAATTAAAATAGGTTATTTTATAGACACAAATACAAGGCAGGTAATAATATACTAGAAGATTATGTCCAGCATATATACATACACTTGTAACATACAAAATAACCAATCTCTACTATATAATCCACTGCAAAAAATCACCAATCTAAAGTAAACAAGATGAATAGAAGAAACAAACCTGAAATACCCTACAAATATATGCACTAGAATTCTCTATGTATCAAATATGTAATAATAAAACATGTAAATGAACATAACAAATCAGACTCTAAATTGACTGAAATTTGATTAAAGGAGAAGTTTAAGTAGATGGATCTACGTTTGAACCATTCAAGGCAATCTGAACATCACAAAATAGAAACCAAAATAGGTCATTTTATACACATAAATATAGGACAGCTAATAATATACTAAAAGATTATGTCCAACATATATACATACACTTGTAACATACAAAATAACCAATCTCTACTATATAATCCACCATATAAATCACCAATATAAAGTCAACAAGATGAATAGAAGAAACAAACCTGAAATACCCTATAGCTATATGCACTAGAATTCCTAAAAAGGCCTACAACTCTCTGCACCAGAGTTCATGTGTGTCAACTCTACAACAATATGACATGTAAATGAGCATAACATATCAGACTCTAAATTGACTAAACTTTGATCAAAGGGGAAGGGTAAGTAGATGGATATACCTTTGAACCATTCAAAACCATCTGAACATCAGAAAACCAAAACAAAAATAGGTCATTTTACACACATAAATACAGGGCAGCTAATAATATATAAGAAGATAATGGAAGAACATGAAGATACTTACTAAATCAACACTGTAACTTGAAGATAGAATCAAGTTCAAACAGACTATATGAATCGAATGCTCGCTTAACCAATCTAACCTAAACCACACAAAAACAAAAATTGGCCAAATAGACACAAAAAATTAGGTAAATGAATACTATATTAGATTATAATGTAACACCAATGAAGATACTTATTGGTTTAATGTTGTTATTAACGACTAATTTCTAGAGTAATTAGTAGAAATGTTTGGAAATAGTTGGTAAAAAATGAAGGAGAAATAGCAACGACGATGATTGTGGAGAAAGAAAGAATGTGATGGAGGATGTGAGCTTCTGTCGGGTGAAGCGATTAGCTAGGATAAGAAGACGATGGCAAAGACAAGTTGAAACCGATTATAGATGCGAGGCCGAGAATGGAGGATGAGGGATGGATGCGAAATGAGAAAAATAAGAAGTGGAGATTGGTAAAATAGCTGAAAGATTTATTAGTTGGTCAAGAATGGAATGGAGGATGAGAGCTTTGATTGGTTGAAGATGATGAGAAAAATATGGATGGAGCGACGAAGAAGAGAAACTCGAGCTATCGAGGAAGGAGAGTTGGTCGGGGGAGGAAGCAAATGAAAGGGAATGAGTGACACTACGATTGTACAACAAATGCTTGGCGTTGGATACAAACGCGTATGTTCAACAGTAAGTAGATCCAACGGTTTTCATCATCTACAATCAATTGATCCAATGGCTCAAAATAGTTTCTACATTTGTATAGTAAATAAACATTCATATAAGATCTTATATATATACCTACCTTGTAAAATGCACTTGTTGATGTGACAGTGTTAGCGACAATATATGGAATATCCTCACTAATATAATAATGTGAAAAAAATAATAAGCAAAAATGAGGCATGTTTGTACAATGCTAGTGGTTATGTAACAAAAAATGGTTAGAGTTTCGTGATTTATAACTGTCATAAAATAAATTCACTAAAATGAAACATACTCAAATAGTCACCAAAAAAGTAAATCAGCACTCAAATAATTATAAATTGGAACACAATATTTACCAATTGAAACTAAAATAAGTTCCTAAATGAAGCACAAGGGTAGAGAGAAAGGCTTGGTAGGGAAGACATGCATGGAAGAAGAAGAGAAGAGAAAAGAAAGATGAAGATTAGTAGAGGTGGAATTAAAATAAAATAAATAAGGAAATGAGGAGAAAAGAAAAAGGGAAAAGAAAAAGTGTGCGTTTAGGATTAGGGTTAGATTAAAATAAATCAGGTTAAGGTATTAGGATAATTAAGTTAAATTTATTTGGAATTAGGTTTAGGTTAGAAAATATATTAATAACCTGAAATATAAATTAGGGTTAGGCTAGAATTTAGGATTAGGGAGTTAGGGTATGGTAGAAATATTCATTTTTTTAGATTAGAATTAGGTTATGGTATTAATTACACGGGGTTCGGGTTAGCTAAAATTTAGGGTATTATACATGCCCCAACACCACCCTACAACCCTAACCCGACACTACCCTACACTTTATCGCTTCCTTACCTACCCTACACGTCTAGCCATAGCCATTTCTCCTCCCTTGGTTGTCTCTTCTCCCTCTTGATTGTTGCTCTCTCTCTCTCTCTCTCTCTCTCGATATATATATATATATATATATATATAGGGGAGGGGTCACATACAAACTATAATTAATATACAAACATAGGAACTAATCTCAACCATTGGATCAAAATTTAATCACATTCAAGATTTTACTAACACCAAACCAAAAAACTAATCCAAACCTATATCCAAACCAAATATCCAAACCTCCAAACCCGCTAAACCCTAAACCCTAAACCCTCTAAACCCTAAACCCTAAACCCTAAACCCTAAACCCTAAACCCTCTAAACCCTAAACCCTAAACCCTAAACCATCTAAACCCTAAACACTAAACCCTAAACCCTAAACCCTCTAAACCCTAAACCCTAAACCCTAAACCCTAAACCCTAAACCCTAAACCCTCTAAACCCTAAACCCTAAACCCTAAACCCTAAACCCTAAACCCTAAACCCTCTAAACCCTAAACCATAAACCCTAAACCCTAAACCCTAAACCCTCTAAACCCTAAACCCTAAACCCTAAACCCCCTAAACCCTAAACCCTAAACCCTCTACCCTAAACCCTCTAAACCCTAAACCCTAAACCCTCTACCCTAAACCCTAAACCCTAAACCCTCTAAACCCTAAACCCTAAACCCTAAACCCTAAACCCTAAACCCTCTAAACCCTAAACCCTAAACCCTAAACCCTCTAAACCCTCTAAACCCTAAACCCTAAACCCTCTAAACCTTAAACCCTAAACCCTCTAAACCCTAAACCCTAAACCCTAAACCCTCTAAACCCTAAACCCTAAACCCTAAACCCTCTAAACCCTAAACCCTAAACCCTCTAAACCTTAAACCCTAAACCCTAAACCCTCTAAACCATAAACTCTAAACCCTAAACCCTAAACCCTCTAAACCCTAAACCCTAAACCCTCTAAACCCTAAACCCTAAACCCTCTAAACCCTAAACCCTAAACCCTAAACCCTCTAAACCCTAAACCCTAAACCCTCTAAACCCTAAACCCTAAACCCTAAACCCTCTAAACCCTAAACCCTAAACCCTAAACCTTCTAAACCCTAAACCCTAAACCCTAAACCCTCTAAACCCTAAACCCTAAACCCTCTAAACCCTAAACCCTAAACCCTAAACCCTCTAAACCCTCTAAACCCTAAACCCTAAACCCTCTAAACCCTCTAAACCCTCTAAACCATAAACCCTCTAAAACCTAAACCCTAAACCCTCTAAACCCTAAACCCTCTAAACCCTAAACCATCTAAACCCTCTAAACCCTAAACCCTAAACCCTAAACCCTCTAAACCCTCTAAACCCTCTAAACCCTAAACCCTCTAAACCCTCTAAACCCTAAACCCTCTAAACCCTAAACCCTAAACCCTCTAAACCCTACACCCTAAACCCTATAAACCCTAAACCCTCTAAACCCTAAACCCTCTAAACCCTAAACCCTAAACCCTAAACCCTAAACCCTCTAAACCCTAAACCCTCTAAACCCTCTAAACCCTAAACCCTCTAAACCCTAAACCCTAAACCCTCTAAACCCTCTAAACCCTAAACCCTAAACACTAAACACTAAACCCTAAATCCTAAATCCTAAACCCTCTAAACCATAAACCCTAAACCCTAAACCCTCTAAACCCTAAACCCTCAAGCCTAAACCCTTAACCCTAAACCCTCTAAACATCAAACCTAAACCCCAAACCCTAAACCATCTAAACCCCACACCCCAAACCCTCTAAACACTAAACCATGTAAACCATAAACATACTAATCAAATATATATTCATTTAGTTTTACAATATGAGAAGGAAAACAATCTTCCATGATTCAAAATTTGACAATTTCTTAAATTAAACCTTATACAAGTTTGGAAAGAAACCTTACACTATCATCTAAACTACAATGAAAAGCATAAATGACCAATACCTTCATGAAGTTGAATTAAAATTTACATCCAAATCCAGTCTTTCATTCCAAAATCTATAATCCAAATATAAAAAATTGATATTAGTTACAATTTTAACTAACAAATTAAACAAAATATTGCAAATATGGAACAAGATACCAATATACAGCCATCAATTAGCAATACCAACACCATACCAGCATATATTATGCAAAAATATACAACAATAGCTGATTAATAATCTGATTATTAATCAGACTAACATAAAAACAACAGAACAACATTATTCAGCAACAGAAAATACAACAGCAACAGAATATCAGCCCACATTACTGTAATTAACCCTAATCACATTATTCATAATACAATAGCATTACTCAGCAAACAATAAAAAATACTTACTAAATCAATTCAGCAAGTTCGAAATCAACCAAAGTTGAGGCAGATTCCTTCGATCGAATGCTGAATCAGTAAGACATAAAACACATACAAACGAAAATCAGCCAAATCAATACAAGAAAACAAGTTAACAAACACTAGTCGAACGGATAATAAAACAAAAATGAATATATTAACTGATTTAATACTGTCGTTAAGGAAAATGTTCGACAGTAACAACAGCATACAATTTCGACAAAAATGGTTAAATATGAAGGAGAATCAGCACCTGCAAAAATGGTGGCGGAGAATAAACGAAATCGATGACGTGAGCATCGGTAGGTTGAAGAAATGTCTTGCGATGAGAATAAACCGGCGAAGACGAGGAAAACAAACGGAGAAACATTGTCAAAAGCGAACGATGAAATCTGGTCGCCAATTGAAAAAATTTTGAAGATCGGTAAAACAATAAAAATTTTAAAAAATTACATACCTATCTACTCCTGCTCAGGTCGGGCTGCCGCCATTTGCTGCTTGTCCGCGTCTCCTGTTGCGGTTGAAGTCACGACGATGTAGATCGAGGATGAAGAACGGAGAGGCTGAGCTCGCGTTGGCAGATGTAGATGCACAAATGGAGATGGAAAGATGGAGGAGAAGTTGCGATGGAGAGGAATAGAGGTGCGATGGAGATGGAGAAGAAGGTGCGGAGTGGTTTGGTGGTCAGGTGCGAAACAGAAGGGGGCGGGGCAGAGGCTAAGGCAAAAAACAAACGGCGCCTCTAACGGAGCGGCTGAGCTCCCGTTGGCAGATGCAGAGGCACAAATGGAGATGGAAAGATGGAGGAGAAGTTGCGATGGAGAGGAATAGAGGTGCGATGGAGATGGAGAAGAAGGTGCGGAGTGGTCTGGTGGTCGGGTGCGAAACAGAAAGGGGACGGGGCAGAGGAGCGAGGGTCGGGTGCGAAACAGAAGGGGACGGGGCAGAACGACGCTCTTATTTTCGTTTGTAGCTCTTCGACCGTCGGATCTAATTTAGATCCAACGGTCAGAAACTGTTCCTACGTTTGTACATAATATAAGGTGCGCATGTGATCTCTTTTCTATATATATATATATATATATATATATATATATATATATTCACACACACCCGCTTACATGCCTCTCCTTCCTTTCTCCTCTTCCTTCTTTTGCCTTTCATCATGACACAGCCTGCCTAGCACTCTATTTGTTTCTCCTCACCGCCATCACTCGTCGCTGCCAAAAAGGCCACCCCTACTATTTCCCATCACCCTAGCAGATCTAACCTCCTTTTCCCTCCCCCTATTGACACGATCTAAAACTACCCTCACGACACTAAGCTCCTCAATTTTCCCTCCTTTCCTTCTCAGTAACCATCCTTCCCTTTGACCAGCACCGCCATTGACCACAAATTCTAGCTTCGAGTGGCACCTATAAACCACCACCATTTCCCTCACTTCACCCCATTAGCTACACACCACTCCCCTACTATCAGCCATCCTTAACCACAACCACCAGCCCCTAAACCGTGGTCACCACCAATCACGCCACCACTACCGTTGGCTAAATCACCACCAGCACTCCCTACCTCTAAATCCCATTAGTTTGAGCACCACCACCACCTTAACCCTTATTTCCAACCCTCACTCCATCCTTAACTACTTCCATCACCTCCACCTTAGCTACCACGCGACTGCCGTGTACCACTTTGCCAAAGCCACCCACTTTTGGTTATCTCTATTTTTTTCCTTCTCCCTTGCCTTAGTTTTCTTTAGGTTAAATTATTAAGTATAAATTGTGTACATTCTTATTATAGTTGATAACCCAGTGGTAGTGGAGGAGGAAGCGTATATCTTGCGTGCTTAGAGACTAGAACCACTTCGGTAAGGAATCTAGTCATAATTTAGAATTTTTGGTTGCTAAGTGTTGCATATGATTTTATATTATACCATGTTATTTTAAAAATGTGATTAAATGTATGATTTTTATACCATGATATGATATTTGATATTATATGATGGAAAAATAAGTAAGTTAAGTACTGTTGCAATAATATTCTATGCGGAAACCCTTAGTGTGATTAGTGTTGTAATATGGGTTAATGTGGTATGATAAATGGGAAAATTATTATAATAAGGTATATGGTGATAAATAGAGGATTCAGAGATAATGTTACCAAAACATATAATATCTGCATAAAATAATGACATTTTGGTGAAGATGGGTTTAATGTAGGAATCAGGGTATTTTACTGTGTTACATTATCTAATATATTATAAGGAATTTATACGAAGTGTTTGGAGTATTCGTGAATGGCCTAAGTTTAATAATGTATGAATATGGCTCGATTTGGAAATAGTAACCCTAAAACGGGAAGGTTATTGTCACATGTGTGAAATAGTAGAGAGAGACCACAAAATTTTGAGTTTTTGTTAGTATGGATGTTTTGGGATTGTGTATTGAATCTAGTGATTATATTAGGTCCACAAGAAAAATTTATGATGCACTTGTAAAAATAGGATTTATAAGCCTAAGGAATAATAAGTCTCGAGATAAGGTTATTATCACATGTGCAATACCTTAAAGCCATGCCTTAAATTTCAAATATAGTGATAATAAGAATATTTATGGAAGAATTACTAAGTTTGGTGGATAAAAGAGTAATAGAATAGGAGTTATGAATAAAATGTGACATTAGGGATTTTCAGGGAATAAAAAGGGCCTTAATCTTAAAGAACGTCCCTAGGATCTTTGTGATGTACTTCACCTACTTTAAATGTGTCTGTATTATTTGAATCAATCATGAATAAGAAATTAATCATTTAAAGTAAAAGATCACGTGAGTTAGGCTAAGGTAATTTATGGGTCCGTTCCACTGAAAGTAATAGTGGCACAAGATCATTTTTCCTCAAGAGGTACATGAGTCTATTCCACCAGATTAAGAATAGTGGATCCCTAAACTCAACATGAAAGATAATGTGATTTGAGTTAAGTAACCTAATGGATAAGATATTACTAATTTAAAGTGGAAGAATACGTGATTCAGGATCAAGGTATTAGGTCTGTTCCACCAGACGATAATAGTGGCTCATGAGTGTTGACTTTAAGAGATGCTTTAGACCGTTCCATCAGTTTAATAATAGTTCCTCTAGAGCATTTTTCCTTGAGGGGTATTGGGTTTATTCCACTGAATAATAATAGTGGCTTAGATGTGTATTCCCTGAGAGGTGTTTCATATTGTTCCACCGGTTTAATAATAGTGGGATCCCTGAAATCAACGTAAATAAAAGAATAAAATTGTTATATCTAATAAAGAGGCCTGGAATAGTACCCACTTTGTGATATTATTGGTGTTTCACATGTTTTCTTATTTTCTACTATGAATGTATGTATGTAACTATTTACTTTAGTTGACGGTATTTTCTCCATGCTCAATATGTAGCTTACTAATCACCCTTTTCATAGATACTACTCATTTTCACAAGCAAATGACTCATTTGAGTTTGTGTAGGTCATTGAGGACCTGCAAGATGATTATGCTACTTATGAATCAAACGAAGTGATTATATCATGATTGGGATTCGGGAATCGTAGTGTTATGTTATCCAATTCTTTTTTCTAAAACTAGATAGCCTTTAACTTTTTTGAAGGATAATTACTTATGTATTTGGATTTTGTATTCGGGGGTAGCCTCCAAATCTCTTAGTTATGTTTATGAATGTTTCTCGCTCCATGTTTATCATGCTTTATATTTTAATTTTTTTTTCCTTATAATTGATATGAGGATGGCATGCATGCCAGAATTATGTCAATTACGGCAGTAACACCCTATATGTTGGTTATAAGTTTTCACTATAAAATGAAATTTTTTAGTAGTAAAATTTAGGGTGTTATAGCTTCAAAGGCTTTATTGGCTTCATTTCCCCAATTAAATTCTCCTTTTCTTTATGCATTGAGTAATAGGTGCATTTATAGTCAAGAACTATTTTATAAATATCCTATATAAACTAGCTAAACCATGAAAACTTCTTTCTTAGTGAATTTGTTTAGGAGTAGGCCACTATTTAATAGATTATATCTTAGTAGGATCAACTTTAATTACCCTTACCACTAATAATCTAACCACACTTGGAAGTATAAATTCACATTTTTTTTAAATTCTTTCATAAAGTTTAGTTTCTCTTAGCTCAACAAATAGTTTCCTTATACACGCAAGATGATCATATTCATTATTGATAGATACAAGTATGTCATCCAAATAATATATAATGAATTTACCTAGGAAAGGATGTAGAATTTCATTTATTAGTCTCATGAAAGAACTATGTGCGTTATACAATCCAAAAGCATAATAGTCCATTCATAAATACCATATATAGTTTTAAAGGTTATTTTCCATTCATCTCCTTCCCTAATTATCATTTGATGATAATCACTTCTTAAGTCAATTTTGAAAAACACACATGCACCACAAAGTTCATTAATCATTTCATCAATTCTAGGCATAGGAAATATTTACTTGATAGTTATATAATATACAACTCTAGAATCTTTGCATATACACCAGGTACCATCTTTCTTAGGAAATAGTAAGGTAAATGCACGACAAGGACTCATACTTTCTCTTACATAACCTTTATCTACTATTCTTGTATTTTTCTTTATAATTCCTTAGCTTACTCTGGATTAAATCTATAAGCATGTTTATTAGGTAGAGGTATTCCAGGAATGAAATCTATAGCATGCTCTAGACCTATAATAGGTGGTAGTCCAAGAGGTAAGTCATTAGAAAATACATTATTATATTCATCAAGTAATATAGTAAGTTTTGAATTCTTTGAATTGTTCTCCTAAATTAAGATTCCTTTACTACTAAGGTACAACAAATGACCTCCTCCTCAATGCAATCAAGCATATCTTTTTCATGTAAGAATAAAATATTTTTAAACTTGATAAGTTTCATATGATCACATTAAGATGTTTTCAATTTATACTTCTTTTCATCTTTAAGAATGATATATTCATTAGTCACACCATCATGTATTTCATTTCTATCATATTGCCATGATCTTCCTAGTAATACACCACAAGGATCTATAGACAGTACATCACACAATACTTCAACATGATAGTCACTAATATGGATAGTAATTAGGATTTTCTTAATTACATTAGCACCTTTTACTTATTAATTCATTTTAATGAACATAGTTTTGGATGATTAGTAGTCACTAACCACAGTTGTTTGACCATTATTTCACTAGCAACATTAGTATATGAACCATTATCTATAATGACTCTATAAACCTTGTCATTGATTCTACACTTAGTTTTAAAAATTTTAACCCTTTATGTAGATGGATTATTAGATTGTATTTGTAATACCCTTTGAAGTAGAAAACATGGATTACCATCTTCTTTATATATACTCAAGGTATCATCTTTATACTTAGTTTCTAGATCATCATTATCATCATATGATTCCATACCCTCTATTTCATTTGAGGTCAAAACTCTTTGATTAGGACATTTTCTAGGAAAATGAACATATCTCTTACATTTAAAAATTTTTTTATTAGACATTTCATTCACCTTATTATCACCCTTTTCATCTTAGAAAGGGTTGATTTTTTTTATTTATCATTAGTGGAATATGCATGTGTCCCAAATTTTGATGTAGGTACATTTAAATAGGTTTTGGTTGATGTATAAGTCAAAGTACTTATTTTAGCATAGGAATTCGTACACTTAGTTTTTCTCTCACATTTTAAATCCAATATAGTCAAATCATCTAGAGAATAATAGGAAAATATTTTAAATTTATCTCTAATCAAGTTATTCAGGCCACCTAAGTATCTAGCACATTTTTGTTCTTTTTTTCTTTCATATCACAAAAGAGTTTTAGTCTTTCAAATTCTCTGGTGTATTCTTCTACACTAAGAAGTACTTGCCTAAGAGTAGTCAATTTGATATACATTTCTTGTTTATACCTTTTAGGAACAAATTTCTTCCTTATGTGTTTTTAAATTTCTCCTATGACTTGATATTATTTTTTTCTTACCTTTTATGAGTCCTCTTAATATTGTTATACCAAACTCTAGCAAATGTTTTAAACTTAACATTTTCTAACTTATATCTACATTTATCATCATTCTCTCTAAACTCAAATATGGCTTCTATTTCATGAAACCATTAAAAAAACAATTCTACATCCGATTCACCATAGAAATTATTATTTTTACATGAAAAAGATATGATAGAATGTATAAATGGGATAAAAAATGATACTAATCCTCGATTAACTGAGCTTATTGATTAGTATAATGATGTATTTCCTGATGACTTACCACCTGGATTACCACATAAAAAAGTAATAGAATATGCTATAGAGTTAATGTCTAGTGCATCTTTACTTAATCGAGCTACATATATATATATAATATAGAAGAAGCTAAGGAATGCAAAAAATAAATAAAAGAGCTTATAGGAATAGGATATGTGTGAGAGAGAATAAGTCAATATTGTGTACCTACATTACTTGTTCCAAAAATTGATGGTACATGATGCATGTGTATTTACTCTAGAGTTGTTAATAATATAACTATCAAAATATCAATTACATATGCCTAGATCAGATGACATGTTAGATGAATTGTGTGGGGCACAAGTATTCATAAAAATTGATCTAAGGAGTGGATATCATCAAATAAGGATAAGAGAAGGGGATGAATGGAAAATGGATTTTAAAACAGATTATGGTCTTTATGAATGGATTGTGATGCCTTTTGGTTTGTGTAATGCACCTATTTTGTTTATGAGACTTATTAATGAAATTCTTCATCCTTTTCTTAGAAAATTCACTATGGTACACTTAGATGATATATCTATGTATAGTAAAAATGAACATGATCATCTTATTCATTTTAGGAGATTATTTGATAAACTATGGGAAGCTAAAATCTATGGAAAATTGGAAAATTTTGACTATGTTTTCAAGTGTTGTTTTCCTTTGTTATATTGTAAGTAACACAGTTATAAAAGTGGATCCTATGAAGATTCAAGCTATTCAAGATTGGCTTATACCTACAAATATTCATAAGGTGAGAAGTTTCCATAGGCTAGCAAGTTTTTATAGAAGAATCATCAAGGATGTCTCAACTATTATCGTGCAAATTACACATCTCATGAAGAAATCCAAATTAAACTAGGGAGAGGATGCAACTAAAGCCATTAAGACTTTGAAAGATGAACTATGTAATGCATTAATATTATCTTTTCCTAACTTTGATAAATTTTTTTAAGTTATATATGATGCTGGTGGGGTAGGGATAGGAGGTGTGCGTTCACAAGAAAAATAGGCCATTACATTCTGTAGTGAAAAAAATAAATGGGGATAAACTAAATTACTCCACACATGATCAATAATTCTATGCCATCATTAGAATCCTAGAAACATGGATCCATTATTTAAGACCTAAACCATTTTTTTTTAATTTAGATCATGAAAGTTTGAAATATTTGCATGGATAAAAGAGATTTAGTCCAAGGCATGCAAAACGGGCTAGTTTCTTACAATCTTCCATGTTTTCTATCAAAATTTTAATGGTAAAGAAAATGTGGTAGCAGATGTATTACTGAGAAGATTTTTGATACTTGTTATGTTAGATACTAAGTTATTAGGTTTTGAAATTTTGAAATAATTCTATGCAAAATATGAGGATTTCTTTAAGATTTATTATGCTTGTAAAAATAATCATAGTTATGGAAATTATGTGCTTCAAGATGAATTTTTTTCAAGCTTAATAAATTGTGTATACCTTAATCTAGTGTGCATTATTTACTAGTTAAAAAAGTGCATGAAGGGGGTATAGTTGGTCATTTTGATGTTCATAAAACTATGGAAATATTACAAGAGCATTTATATGAGTAATGAATGATAAAATTGGTACAATCTTGTAATGGAGATGTCTGACTTGTCAAAAGAGTAAGAATTTATTCCACAAGGGTTTGTATATTCCTTTTCAAGTTCCTAGTCGACCATGGGAGGGAGTTAGTATGGAATTTATCCTAGGGTTACCACAGATATAAAGGGAAAATGTTTATATTATGGTAATGATTGATAGGTGTTCTAAAATGACACATTTTATTCCTTGTAATAAAACTGATGATGTAACTATTGTGGTAGATTTATATTTTAAAGAATTATTAAGGTTGTATGGTATTCCCAAAAGTATGGGGTTGGATAGAGATGTCAAAATTTTAATCTACTTTTGGAAAACATTTTGGCATATGTTAGGTATAATTTGTTATTTCTACATCCCATCATCCACAAATGAATGGTAAAACTAAAGTGACTAATAGAACCTTAGGGACTTTACTACAAATATTAGTTAGTAAGAGTATAAAATATTGGAATATAAAACTTGCTCATGCTTAATTTACATATGATATGATTCCTTCTTATTCAATTCAATAGATTCCATTTAAAGTTTTCTATGGAGCTAATCTTGATTTTCCTATTGATATGTTGTCATTAAATAAAGGTGATATCAATAAGTATGACTCTAAAGAAAGATTTGAATTCTTTAAGAAACTTCATGAGAAAAATAAGAACAACATTGAGAAATCTAATGCTAAATACCAAACTCAAGCGAATACAAATTGAATTCAACAAGTGTTTTCACCACGAGAATTGGTTTGGTTACACTTAATAAAAGAAAGATTTCCAAATTTAGAATAAAATAAACTAATGCCAAGAGCTGATATACCATTTAAAATCTTAATAAAATTTAGAAATAATAGTTTTGAATTAGAATTGCTTGAATCCTTTGGCGGAGTTTTAAGAACTTTCAATGTTAACTCCTTACTATAGTGATGCTAATTTGAAATCAAATTCTCTTGTATAAGAATATAATGGTGCAAGAGAATCTCAATTTCACTCTTTTTCTATTAAAAATCAGCATACTTAGAGATGGTACCAGTTGTTCTTAAAATTCTTGAAAACCCTCATGCTTACCCAAATACTACCAATATTTTGCCAAGTGATTCTTGTAAGTATTAAATATGTTTGTAAGAATTAGAATTTAGAAAATACATCTAGTGTATCAGATAAGAACAAGGTAAGGATTATAAAGTTATATAAAAGATAAAGTTATAAGACACGAAGCTTGATTACATGATTATTGCATGATTAGTTTTTTTAGCTTTGTAATATCTTGTAACTTGTAATTTTAAACCATTATATGTATAATATAGACGTTTAGTGCATTAGTTTAGCTCTTTTATTAACTACGCTAATCTACCTAGGTTGGTTGGGTAGGGTTGGGTTTATTTAGTAAAGGTGAACTAGGCCTGTGTGTCTCTATGTGTGTGTGTGTGTGTTTGTATGTAATGTCTCCTTATACATTAACACTTAATGAATAATCAAGTGAGTTTTTTTTTAAATTCCTTTCCTTCCTCTTCAAGTGAGTTTATCTTGAGAGTTTAGGTTTTGTAATCTAGAGAAATCATAGTGATTTCTCTTTAGAGTTGTGTAATGTTGTTGAATATCAATTGCAAATTGAAGAGCTTGTTAAATCCACATCCATATTCTATTATCTCTTCAACAATAAATTATCATTTCCAACTCTAAAGGAACAAGATAAAGATCTTGCATTTTGAAAGAGTGATTACTCTATTATCTTCTACATCAATTATAGTAAAGGATTTTGAGTGTTCACCATAGATGATTCCAACATATTACAATAAGTACACCTATATGTCTTTAATAGATATGATGTTCAACCATATGTTCAATAACACATGGATATTTTGAGGGCTTCAAATCCATTTATGAGTTATAAATAGATGTTAAAGTAATGTAATTAGTCACATTAACAGTGGTTGTCATCAAAGATATTTGTAATCAATACTAATTTGTATTAGTTATTACACCCCCACATATGTGATCAACATTTGTACTTTATAAATGAAGAAGTAAGATAATAGGACCACCATGTATAATTATGGTGTGAATATAGCATCAAAAGCTTTACATATATCTATTTCTAGAGACAAAAATTATGATTATGCATCAATGATGCACTATAAGGTGAGGAATATATGACTATTGGGTTACACCACATTTAGAGTTCCTTTATTCAACTGCAAATGGGTTGAAAACCAAAATTTTATTTCTACCAAGGAAGTGGAAATTATAGGGGTGGATCTTTTTGGACTTGGTTATAGGCAAAACATATTACTACTAGCCTCTCAAGTGAAACAAATGTTCTATGTTTTCAATATAATCAATAAATGGATGTTTGTTGTCTTATCAACCAAGAAACAAGATGCTAGCATAGAAGGGGAGAATATTTTTATTGTTGACTTACCTTATCAAATATTGATGACATATATGTACAAGATGATCATGTAGAAGAGTTTTATGCACTTAAATTGAAGTTTGTACATAAGGAGGGTTGATGTCATAGCTTAAAGTGACATAGATAAATGGATATAATTTATGTATGCATTTTTGTATATTCTACCTAAAATTTTTATATTATTAGTAATGACATATATTTATTTCTTATATATTGTGTATTATTATGAAGGAAATATAATTTTTTCTTTAGTGGTTGTATATATGGTTCAATATACATAGAAATAAGTGGAAATAAATGAAGAGTTAGGATGAGAGGTGTTTAAGAAATAATGATATGATTGTGAGATTAAAGGTTGGCTTCAATGAATTTGGGAAGCAAGAAAGACATAATGCTTATTAGTGTATTATCTATGCATGTAGTAGAACTTGTGAACATGTTTCCATAAGTATTCACTATTAGAGATAACTTCATCGCTAATTAAGGTATAAGATATGGGCTAATGCACTAGTATCATTCAAACTTTCACATGAATATTATATGCATGTGTAAATATATAGATCATATAGTAATAATAATTAATGCTTTGTAGGATAGTTTTGAAGCATTAGAACAATATAAGTATACTTTGCAGAAACGAGTAGCTAAGTCTTGGATAAATTCGAAGTTTGATTTTAGCGTATTTCTTTTGATGAAAGCATATGACACTTATCATGAAAATCCCTCAAGTGATTATGTTGACATGATCTACCTCGATACATAGGACAAGTTTGTAATGTATCATGATTCAAAGGAATCTAGGTGTGTAATAATTCAAAATATTTATCTTTAAAAAATATCCATTATCATACTTTTATTTGTTATTATAAAATATATAACTTTTTTACTCTGATAGAATAAGAGCTAAAAGAGCATTACATTTATACTATATATGTATATATGTGTGTGTGTGTAAATATATATATATATATATATATATATAAGTTCACATTTTGACAATAGGGCAGTCAAATTAGAGGTGGTAAGAAATAAAATGTATAATTCATTTATTACTATTTTTGAATTATTTTTTCTTGGTAATTAAATATTTAACTTAATGCAAAAGGAAGGGGGGGAGGGAGGTAGAGAGAGAGAGAGAGAGAGAGAGAGAGTGAGTGAGGAGAAAAAATGAGTAAAAAGGAATGGTGCTTCGTATGTGCTTCCTTGAACTAATGTTTAAATCAAGGCTAGAATGAATGAGAAGGGAAAGGCTCCTAATGAGCCAACACAACAAATGATCAAGAAAATTGCAAGCTTTTACCAATACTAAAATTTCAATATTTAAATATTATTCTTTTCCTTAACTAACTATAATCATGTTGCTAATATGAACTGGTAAAAAAGGAATACTTGTTAGGATCATTTGAGGATAGAGACTCAAATGATATTGTAATAGTATGTATTTTAAAACCTTTATTTGATTTAGTTAAAAGAAAAAATTATTGTTTAATGTGATTAAAATATATGCTCCACTTTTATATGTCAAAAACCCTGATATTCAATTTTTTTATTTTTACAAATATTATTTCCAAAGTTATTAAACCCTTAATACAATTTATTTCCATAACACTATTTAATCCACTTTCAGTTATTGAAAACGTTTGATAAATTTCTATAATGAGTATAATTCACTTCCAAACATTAATCTATGTTGTACTATTTTTTTATAAGGTAGTATGAAGTGGTTTTAATAATGAATTTTCTAATTTGTGTTTTAGTGGACCTTTTTATTATTATTTATATCTATAAAGTTTTTGACTAAAATTTCAAATCATTATGAAATATTTTTCTAATTGAATTTGTGGGTTCCAAATTACTAAAATTATAGATATTGTAATACCCCCAAAAATTACACATTTTTTTAAAAACAAAATACTTATAATTTAAAACCGTAAATTCCTGGGGATGCTACCACCACACTTAGTACCAGACCGGTTCACTCCTATCGTTCCGGTACTAAGTGCTAAGGCTAATAAAACACGATTAATAATACCATTAATAATCCAAATTTATAAAAAAATGAAAATCAGAGTACACGCAAGTCTTACATAGTTCAAAATACCAGCTATTGTTTTTCTAGATAATAACTAACAACATTAATAAAATTGTTTCTGCAACTCGAACGTAATAAAAATAACACGAGTTATAAATTAAAAAGGAAAACGACCACGTCGCTCTAGAAATTGATCCAACCCAGCTATCACTCCGCCCCTCCTGATGTCCTGTAGACATCGATAGCATCAAAGTAGGTGTCTTCTACCTGCAATAGATCAGACGAGCCTTCTGCTTGTGGGAATGAGCAACACCCATGAAACGGGTGATCAGTAAGCTACGTACTGAGTAAGGTAACCGAGTACTAAGGCCAGCATACATATTTCACATAACCATTACATAATAACAAAGGCATAAAAACTCAATCATAATAGTACACATAAATGTTCATATGAGATGCTAGGACTCAATACGGATCAAATTATTTATTTCATCAAGCCTTTATAGAATCCATTTCCACACCATGCTATTTATCGAGTCCATACGAGTACGGGAACCCCACTATTTTTGCCGGTGGATCAGTCTCCAGGGCACTTTGGCTCCTTGCCACTATTATAGCCGGTGGATCGGTCACTTAGGGTACATGCCCTACCACAATTATATGCCGGTGGATTGGTCAAACCCCTTCTCGCACGGTGTTCCACTGTAAGTAATTAGTATCTTCTCATTTATTAACAACACATATAGTTTAGTTCGTTGAGCTCGAGATCCCCCACTATTTTAGCCGGTGGATCGGTCACTAGGGTAACATACCCTACCACTATTAAGTTGGTGGATTGGTCTCTAGGATACCGCAGTACCTAGCTACCATTATGCTGGTGGATTGGTCTGGGCCCGGCTAAACATCTTCTACTTTACGTATTTAATAAGTTAAGTATCTTATTTAGATGTTCATTTCAAGACATGCAAATCGGTTCTTACCATGCTTACTCTTCAACTCAGGCTAACCACCTCAACCCTAGTTAACCATCCTACCATACTTAACCATGACATACCCTAATATCTCTACAAACTCTAGCTTCCATGCAAACCCTAACTCCACATAAACCACACTTCCATGCTAACCCTAGCTCCCATGCAAACCGTAACTCCATGTGACCCATTCTTCCATGCAAACCCTAACTCCATGTGACCCATTCTTCCATGCAAACCTTAGCTCCCATGCAAATGCTAACTCCATGTGACACATTATTCCATGCAAACCTTAGCTCCCATGCAAACCCTAACTCCATGTAACCCATTATTCCATGCAAACCTTAGTTCCCATGCAAACCCTAACTCCATGTGACCTATTCTTCCATACAAACTCTAGCTCCCATGCAAACCCTAACTCCATGTGACCCATTCTTCCATGCAAACCCTAGCTCCATGTAATTTCATACAAAACCCTACACCATACCATTTCATACAAAATCATAACACCACATTTATACTCCCCATCATTATTTCACAACCTTAACATGCATCTCTTAAGGCCACATCATACAATAATAGTAACATAAATATACACATAATTCTCATGCCACAAATTATTCATACCAACATACTTCAATTCCACTTTATACCACATACGAAATAATTAATAATGATAAACATATAATACATGGGACATGGAGCACATAATGCATATAAACACACAAATGGCCTTAGTAACACCCTTACCTAAACTGTCACCGATCTTGGTGCACACTCCTATTCCACTTGAGGGGTTTGACTGGGTTCACCTATTATATAAAAATATACTAGAATTAGGCTCCCTCCTAAAATTTTATTATTCTCTAACTTATTCTAAGATTTGGTTTTTAATTAAAATAATATTACACAATAATTAACTATACAAAATATTACTTAAAAATACAAATAAATTACTATTTTCATTCGAAAAGAGTGGTGATATAAGGGTTTCTACCCTTCACCAAAATAGTATTAGTAATAGTAATAATAATAATAATAATAATAATAATAATAATAATAATAATATAATAAAAATAATAATAAAAAAAATAATAATAATATTATTATTATTAATCATACTCTTATTTGTAGAATATTAATATTAATAATACCATAAATTTTAAAATTAGAAGGTGGCTTTCGAAACCACCCCATTTAATAATAATACTATTCGAAAATGGTAATAATAATATTAATACTATATATACTTATAATATAAAAGTTAATAATGATAATATAATTAGTAATAATGTTAAAAAATGCTAATAATAGTAATAAAAAGCAAGGGTGGGAGACCTAATTAAAATTTTAGGTTTAGACCCCCTTGAAATAATTACAATATTAAATAAATAATTATACTAATAATACTAATATTAATATTATTAATAATAATAATAGCAAACATGTAATAATTCTATTAAATAACTAAAATTCGAGAATAATAATTTATCTAGCTCAACAATACTCCCAAACCTGTCAACAAAATTTAACAATTAGGTTACAATTGATAACCATAATAATAATAATAATTAAAATTGAATTAACATTAAAAATTAGGACATAAACAGAATAATTTTCAATAAATCAAAGGGAAGTGTTGAAAAGGTCTAGGGTTTCACCTTGAGTTGGCGGGGATGGGTGGCACCGGCGGTGGTGCCCGGAGGTGGCCAGAAAAGTGATCTAAAAGGGGTGAAAATGAAGAAAAAGAGGGAATGGGGAAGGACAAAAATAAAATAATTTTATGGGTCGGTGGAGGAGAATTAGCAGGAGATTTTGAGTGGTTTAGAGGGTGGTAGAAGCGGTAGATGCGGTGGTGGGCGGTGGTTTAAGGTTTCGGGGTAAAAATTCTGGCGAGTGGAGCAAGGTAGTTTGCACGGCTATGGTGGCCTGTGCGAGGAGAATTGAAGGATGTGGATGGTTTAGTTAGCTAGAGGGCGTTGCAGAGAAGAGTTCGGGAGGCAGAGGTGGTGGTGAGGTTGGCTAACGGCGGAGGAAAATGCGTCTTAAGTGGCGGTGGTGCACAGACTTACACTTAGGGTCATCTCGCATTCTAGAGGTTACTAGGAGGTCAAAGCCGGTGAGAAATAGGGCGGTTATGGTGTTGATCGGTCAGCAAGATTTCAAATCGTGCCCGACCTTTGCAGGGGAAAATGGGGGCAAATGTGGGGAAGAAAAGGGAAGTGGGGTGGTTAAAATTGAAGTGTGTGCCGAGGGGAAGAGAATGGGTGGGAGAAAGGCCGGTCATGACATGTGTGGCCAGCGGCGCCATTTTTGGGGGATGGAAGTTGCAGGTTCGACAATGGTGGGGAAAGGAGGAAGAAGGAAGGGGTGAGCCGGCGGTCGGGGAAAGAAAAAGAAAGAAAAGAAAAGGAGGAACCGACTGGTCGGGTGAAAGTTAAGGGTGTTTAAATTAAACACCGCGCTTTGGGGAAGAAAGAGACGAAACTTGGCGGGCTGGCTGCCGAGGAAAGAAGAAAGAAGCAAACGGGCATGGGCCGCGACAGGAGAAGAAAAAGAGGGAAAGTGGGCTGCGCTAGGCCCAAATCGAGGGAGGGAAGAAAAAGAAAAAAAGGAAGAAAATAAAGAAAAAGAAGGAAAGAAAAAAGGAAAAAAAGAAAATGAAAAAGGAAATTGTAGTGGTTTAGGGTAAATAAATTAATTAGAATATTTTGGATAGTTAGGATAAAATATTTAATAAAAATAATATTAAATTTCTTTTTAGACCAATTTAGGGCTTAAAAAATATTTCTCTTAAATCCCTTTTTAATTAGCAAAAAGCCCAATTTTCCCTTAATAAAAATATTTACAAAATATTATTAATTTGCCCTAATTAAATCTTTTCTATTCTAAATAAAATAATTTAATTAATTTCTTTATAAAACCTCATTTAATTATATTTCCTAAAATAAATAATTCTAGGGCATTTCAGATATAGAGGTGTTGGTTAATTTGTAATTATTTTTACTAATTGTTTTAGATTTTGTACTCTAAGTATGTATTTTTAATATGGAAATTTTTGCTTAAAAACACATTAAATGCTTTTGAAAGATTATGAAAAATATTTGAAGTTAGAAATATGATAAAATAATATTGTAAACATTTTTATTAATTTTTAAATATTTTTATTACTTTTTATATTTTCTTTAAAACCTTGATCATTGGTTACTTTATTCCAAATTTATGTTGTCACATATTCCACCATAATCCACATTTTACCATAGAGGAAAGATTAGTAAAGTGGAAGCACTATAACTAATGCATCAATCTAAGGCACTATAGCTAAAGAATTTCCCAAATCCAATAGAGAATAATCTAACCTTAAGTATTGATACCCTTATAAGACCCATAGGTTATCTATAAAATAGAAAGAGGTATTGCTAATACACTACGATGATAGCACAATCATATAATAACACATAGTGTATCTACTGCAAACTCTACCTCGGAGGCCATCCCAATGCTACCCACCTAAATCCAAATCGCAGTCTTAAATTTAAATTATTAATAAATTTTAAAATATCCTTTTCACAATTTAATAAAACCAACACTTAGTATTACACAACAACCACCACTTAAACATTCCACAAAGCTTATCACTCAATTATCAAGTATTTCACATATATCATCCTCATTACAACTCACTAAACTAAACATGATTTAGTCTTAATTCATATTGTTGCTCAACTATTACGCTTGGGTATGAAACTAACATACATCCTTCTATTATTAATAAAGAGAAAATAATCATGGTGACACATAGTTTTCTATCTACTAGATATTTAAGTGAGTTTATCTGTTATCCCATGCTTAAAAAGAAGAAGAAAAGAATGAAGGATCTCTAGCTGCAAAGATCTGTTAAACGGTATCCTAGATCACCAATGAAAAACATAAGGATTAGGTTCACAACTAATCAAGTGAAGGAAATTAAATAGAAAACAACCCTCTCAATTTTATCAAAAAATGACTTAAACAACTAGGTTTTACAAACCAAAACATCAAACTAATTGATTGTGGAGAATTGATCCAAATTGATAAATTAGAAACACAATTAAAAAAATTAAAACTAATAATAAATTAGATTAAATAATCACACATGAATCAATTTTAGAAAACTATTCCTAAAAAATAGGATTTAAGGATAAAAATATTAATTTGGTTATTTCTCATTAATTTATCCAAATTAAAATTTTAAAAATATAATTAGACATTTTCTAATGAAATTTGTATAATCCATTTAAAAAAAATAACTTATGGATAATTTAAATTTAAAAGAGTTTTGACCTAAAAAAATAAAATATAAATGATTCTACACATATTTCTCAATTTGACACTATGAACATAACATTAAATACATTTCAAAGCATTTTACATAATCAATATATAAAAATTGCTTAAAATAGGATGAACCAAAGATATAAAAATAAATTCGAGTTCAAAATTTAAATTTCATAAATCAACCATGTACAACATAATCAACCCATCTAAAGTAATCATCTAACTCATATATACTCAATCCGGCAATCAATTTAGCTTAATCAAAGATAATTCATAGAAATTAAATCCAAAATTAGAGTCAAGGTTAGAGTAATTATACCAAATGAAATCATTCAAAATAGAGTAGGTGAAGAGATATGGATCTTCATCGATAAATGACCATCACCCATCTATGACTAGGAAAAAAGTTGACTTGCTGCTATTCATTGCTTTCTTCATGTGCCATTTTTAGTTGTCCACCAATTTTATTTGTTACAATAGAAGATGGTGGTAAAAATAATCTAGAGTTGTCAATGAAGAAATGGTGTTGTGGTGTGGTGTGGCATGGTGGTGGGGTTGCTCAAAGTAGAAAGGAGGCAAAGGTGGGAATTAGGTCGAGAGAGCTCACAGAAAATGAATAGGAAAGGAAAATATATAAGAAAAGGAAACGAGGAAGAGGGTTTTTACTAATATAATGCATATAAAAGACTATAAAATACCTAATTAAAATTAAAGGGATGACTTTATCTAAAATTCATTTAACAAAAAACTTTAGGCTAAGATTTGGAGAAACTATTACTTTTGTAAAAGTTTGAGCGACTAAAGATAATTTAATATATTTTTCAAAATGTTCTCCATCAACCCAAAAAGCCAACATTAAAGAAAATTAATTTTGGAAAGAAAATTATAAATAAGTAGCGGAAAATTTTAATAATTATTTTTCAAAGATCTTAAAAAAACTCATAAAATAAAGAAATTCAATGACGGTAATACGTCCTATGGATAAAAATTGTTAAAATAATTTTGCTTCTTCAAAGTGATTTTATAATAAAAAAAATTATTTTCATTAATGAAATATAACTATCATACAGAGTCTGAATTACATAATAAAGTAATAGTTAGATATGAATTAAAATATTTAAATCAAAGCATGCAATAAATACATAAATATATTTTTAAAAGGAAATGGAATCATATGAATTTAATAATATTCTAGTCATAAACGAATTTATCTAAAATTATTTGCAATAAAATATGATTAAATAAATTTTAGTATAAATTTGAAACCATTATTCAAACTATAAAATGAATCAAAGCATTAACACATATATCAAGAATCATAATTTAAACAAAATAATATTATATAAATAAAATTAAAATTCAAAACTCATAAATCAAAACAGATATTTATACAAATTAAGGTTTTTGAAGAGCAATATATTAGAATATTACTATAATACCAATGATTTTAGGAGATACCATTATGTGCCTTCCCTAGTTTAGATGTACATTTTTGTATGTAATTAATGGTATTGGTAGATACTGTTATATACTACCCTTCTTTGGGTAGATACCATTGTAATATAAGAGAAAATGGTCAATACTTAGCCTTTATTATTATGGAACATATTATCCTCTGTTTAGATAGGATCCCCTAAAAATTTGAAGGCAAACGGATGACTTTATTGCTAGTTATGGATAAAAATTGCAAAATAAGTCACTAGTGATAGAGGAGAGTACATGGCATGCATGGAGGGAAAAAACTTGTTTCATGGAAGGGCTTAACATGGTATATTAATGAGGATACTTTAATAAAAAAATTAATGTACAATATGTATTATTATCATGTTGATGATTGTTAAAAAGATAAGTTGAATTAGTAAACAAGTAGCTTAATTCTATCTTTTAGGATTATCTTATTCTATCTTTTGAGTGTGTTTAGAGTTGGGAGAAAGCTAATGCTTTTTGTGTCAATTCTTATCATATTTTTAGGAGGATTATTTTGTAATATTAAGGAGGTCCAATGGTTGTAAAAACCATAGGATTACACGACACAAAAGGGAGAGAAAAAAATTTAATGAAATTGCAAGCTTTGCTTAATTCAATTTTGTGTGAGTTCTTCTTAATATTAATCAATTCTATGTGAGTGATTATTATTGAAATCCCTAATCTATTTGTCTTTGTGAATTATAGATTAAGATTTATCCTTCAAGCCCTCCACAAACCCACTCCATTCTAAACCCTAAATGATATATACAATTGCCATCATCATCTTCAACATTCATCTTAAACTATGTTTTGTATTTAATTTTGTCTATTTTCAAACCTAAGATAATAATAATAATATTATTATTATCCAACAATCACCATCAAAATATTAAATTCATAATCGAATCATCAAGTCATAATATTTCCAAGCATTCATCATCATAGTATTCATATCAATACTAAACCCTAATCATAAACCATTTCCCTAACCCACAAACTAAACCATTCTACACCCTTCATCATTCGAGCATTATTACCATTATATCCTCTTTAAAAAACTCATCATCATCATATTTTCATCAATTTTTAATCACCATATTCCTTTTACAACCCTAACCGACCCATAGTCCCACCTAAACCATAAGTACATATTATTATATAGATTAATTTTGGTATCAAAGCTTAGGTTGTGGTGTAGTGTGACATACATGATTAATATCCAATATTTCCTCCAAGTTTCTTTTAAAACTGAATTTTAACTTCCATATTATTGTAAGAACTCATCAAGGAGGTGCAAAGATTTGAATTTTGGGCAACTTGAGAGAGTGTTTTTGGAAGCACACCATTCATGGTTTTAAAGAAGGCATGGCGAGCTAAGAAGAAGATTTAAGGGACGTTATCAAGGCATTGGCGAAGGAGATTAAGGAATTTAAGATACATATGGGTAGGATGGAAGCCTCACAAGCCCAAGGATCACATGTACAACATCAAAACCAAAGAGATCAAGTAGAAGAAAATCGTAGAAGGGAAGCACATGATCGATTGGATGAAGGAGGAGAAGAAAGTGTGGGAAACTATGCAAGAGCTCATGACACTTCAAGGAAATAATATGATGATGTGTAGAAGGAGATTCTATTTAACCTACCTAAATTTGAATTTAATCTCAATCCGTAATATTTCCTTGAATGGTTGCATATTGTTGAATCTATCTTTAATTATAAGGAGCTTGATGATGAGAAAAGATGTCGAATTGCCATATTGAAATTTAAGAAGTTTGCTAGAGTGTGGTATGATAATTTTAAGAGGAGAAGAGAAATAGAGGGGAAAAATATAAGATCATAGGAGAAATTGAAAAATCATTTAAAAAGAAAATTCATGCTTAGAGAATATGAGCAAGATAATTTTATTAAAATTATTACTTTGAGGCAAGGGTTGCTTAGAGTGGAGGAGCACATTAGAGAGTTTGAAAGATTAGCTCTTATTTTTGATGTTTAAGAAAGAGAAGAGCAAAGATATGCTAGATTTATTAGAGGTATAAATATGAATAATAGAGAGAAGGTGGAGGTGTACCCTTACGAGTTATTTAAAGACTTGGCAAAATTAGCAATCAAATTTGAGAAGTAATTGAAGAGAACCAAGCCACCAAATAAAACAACCAATACAACATATGGTTCAAAATTCAAGGGGGTGTCAAAGGCATCATCCTCTCAAGCCACAATTCAAGACAATACTAGAAGGTCCAATCGTGAAGAAAAGGGCAAGGATAAGATGGTTGATAAGGTGAACAATTAATGTTTCAAGTGTAGAGGCTATGGTTATTTTGCTTCGGATTGTCCAAATTAAGGGGCAATGACTATGAAGGAGATTGTGAGTATGGAAGCTTGTGATGAGGAGGATGAATAACTTAATGAAAACCTTGAGGATGGTAATG